>JARWKJ010000002.1:15136056-15736056 GCA_029959095.1 Rhinichthys osculus | reverse complement strand
ATTATAATTGGATCTCCAAAAAACAAATTAAATGTTAAAAAATATGATATGACCCTTTTAATTAGGTTCCTACACTCTCTTGAAATTGATTAACTTAAAATAATCATAGCTATATACCCTGAAGTTATGTTTTTGCAAGAGAAACTTATCTTAATAAATTGTCCCGGTAGCACAACCAAAAAAAAAAGATAAAAAAGAAAAAAAAAGAAGAAGATTGAAAAATCCCATTGACGTCACCTGGGTAACTGATTCTTCCAAGCAGGAGTAAATTATAATATCATTATATGAAGTAATCATCCTGAAGATTATTATTATAAATTATGATTTAGACAGGAATGTTTCTAAAAAAAAAATTTATGTTATTTTCTCCATAATCTTTACAGACATTGCCAAAGGAAAAAATACAAACTGTGAAAGACTAATTTACACAAAAAAAAAAAATATATATATATATATATATATATATATATACACTCACCGGCCACTTTATTAGGTACCCCATGCTAGTAACGGGTTGGACCCCCTTTTGCCTTCAGAACTGCCTCAATTCTTCGTGGCATAGATTCAACAAGGTGCTGGAAGCATTCCTCAGGGAGTTTGGTCCATATTGACATGATGGCATCACACAGTTGCCGCAGATTTGTCGGCTGCACATCCATGATGCGAATCTCCCGTTCCACCACATCCCAAAGATGCTCTATTGGGTTGAGATTTGGTGACTGTGGAGGCCATTTTAGTACAGTGAACTCATTGTCATGTTCAAGAAACCAATTTGAAATGATTAGAGCTTTGTGACATGGTGGAAGTAGCCATCAGAGGATGGGTACATGGTGGCCATAAAGGGATGGACATGGTCAGAAACAATGCTCAGGTAGGCCGTGGCATTTAAACGATGCCCAATTGGCACTAAGGGGCCTAAAGTGTGCCAGGAAAACATCCCCCACACCATTACACCACCACCACCAGCCTGCACAGTGGTAACAAGGCATGATGGTTCCATGTTCTCATTCTGTTTACGCCAAATTCTGACTCTAACATCTGAATGTCTCAACAGAAATCGAGACTCATCAGACTAGGCAACATTTTTCCAGTCTTCAACTGTTCAATTTTGGTGAGCTCTTGCAAATTGTAGCCTCTTTTTCCTATTTGTAGTGGAGATGAGTGGTACCCGGTGGAGTCTTCTGCTGTTGTAGCCCATCCGCCTCAAGGTTGTGCGTGTTGTGGCTTCACAAATGCTTTGCTGCATACCTCGGTTGTAACGAGTGGTTATTTCAGTCACTGTTGCCCTTCTATCAGCTCGAACCAGTCTGGCCATTCTCCTCTGACCTCTAACATCAACAAGGCATTTCCGCCCACAGAACTGCCGCTCACTGGATGTTTTTTCTTTTTCGGACCATTCTCTGTAAACCCTAGAGATGGTTGTGTGTGAAAATCCCAGTAGATTAGCAGTTTCTGAAATACTCAGACCAGCCCTTCTGGCACCAACAATCATGCCACGTTCAAAGTCACTCAAATCACCTTTCTTCCCCATACTGATGCTCGGTTTGAACTGCAGGAGATTGTCTTGACCATGTCTACATGCCTAAATGCACTGAGTTGCCGCCATGTGATTGGCTGCTTAGAAATTAAGTGTTAATGAGCAGTTGGACAGCTGTACCTAATAAAGTGGCCGGTGAGTGTATATATATATATATATATATATAGGCCAATATTTATGTATTTGAATTACACAACATGCAGTTAACTTGCAGCAAACAAAAAAAACTTAATGTGAAGCATATTTGTCAGTCATACATAAATGAGTAAGAAACTGTTAAGAGTTGTGTTATAGTAATATTAATTTTGTTTTAGTAATATTTTGTTATAGTAATATTACCAACTGTTCCCTTTCAAAGTGGAACTCAACTCTGCGTCATGGAGCATCAGACCTCGTGAGGCGGTGTCTGAAGCTTGTGTGCAACACTCTAATCTTGCTTGGCTACCGCAGTCAGTCATCAGTTTCTATGTCTACAGGAAGCCGTCTGTGCGTAGGTGCGTGTGCTATTTCTGTTTGTGGGTAGGAGTAAAAAAGAAAATGTTTAGCAAAGCATTCAGAAAGCGTGTAACGCCATGTCAGGGATACTGTACTTAACACTGGGAGTTTCACATGATCTGTGTGTTATGTGTCTCGAAGCGGAGCATGCTCGATCAGCCCTCGAGGGGGCTGGTTGCTCTGACTGTGACCATTTCACAGTGTCTCTACTCCTGTCTAGCTCTTTCCAAGAGCTTTTTTTGTGCCCAGTGAGCCAGGAGCCTGCACCTCGCAGATCGGGTCCCGTGGGGATCGCAGCTTGAGTTAGCAGATGAGCTTGAGACGGGTCGAACCCTTTCTCAAGTATCGCCCGCTAGCTCTTCAGCTCTAATGCCAGACCTGAAAGCCCGCACTACGGCTTCCTCCGATCTGACAGAGAGCATGTTATTGGTCTGGACTACTTCTGAGAGAAGTGACGAGAGTTGAGGCAGACGTAATGAGTGAGTCTGTCTTTTTCTTTGCCCCCACATACGAGCAGCTGGTAGACGTAATAACCCACGCCATGGCCAAATTGAAGTTTGATTGGTCAGTGGAGAGGGAGGAAACTCTCCTAAGTAGATTGGATGAGCAATTCCTAACAGGTCAAAGGCGTCCTATAGAAAGCGGGGCGATCTCGATGATAAGTTTGCGAGTGTCAATGCCCCTTTAACAACTATTTATGCTAACGTGAAGGGGCTTGCTGAACACGGCTATACGGGGATGCCCCGGGTCAAAGATGCGCATGCAAGCTATTTTGTGCCCAGTGCAGTGTCCTTGTGGAAGGCTCTTCATGATGCAGTCCTGTAGCTCTGCAGACGAGAACCTACATTCTCCCCTCCAGAACTTGGTGCTGGCCCCAGTAGGAAACAGGGTCAAAAGGAGAGAGTCACAGCCCGTGCTCTGCCCCAGAGGAGTCATAGCTTGAGGAGGCAACGTCGCAAGAAGCTAAAATAGTATCTGAGGGAGGTCAACTCGGCCAAAAGAAAAAAGAAATAGGCATCTTTCCCTGAAATAGGTATCTTTCCCTGAGCCAGGGAAGCACAGTTGCTTATATGAAAAAAGTGTCTGCACATTGCCTCACGTTTTCCAGCTCATTATTGTGCTTCTCTTGTAATCACACTTTTCAAGCTAAGTTGGCGTGTTCCCAATGGTGACCCACTTTTCTATCTATAGAGTCTGTTCCCTGTTATTAAAGACGAAGTGCATCACACAGATAGGGTAGAGGGTTTTTCATTTTCAGCACCCCGCCCCTTTTTTGTTGACCCCTTGAATACTATGGAGCATCTGTATGTCTCCTTAGCAGTAAAGCTAGACTTTTGAGGAGGAGGTAGAGTGATCGTACAATCACTCCCTTATTTATCTCCAGAAGCTTGCATTAGATTTACAATATGGACATGCTCCACGATGTATTAGGTGTTGCAGGTGTAGAGTTGGGCTCTAACACAGTTGCGTCCCACTCTTCTACCTGCCGTCCTTCCTAGTGCAATGCGGTATTGAAGTGAATGTCAAGAGCAAACCTAGATAAAGAGATTAGGCATCCCACGCTATCACGTCCCACTCTTTCATTTAGTGTCCTTCAGTGAACTGGGTAAAGAGGCAGTTTCAGTATCCTTCATATTTCACATGGAAGAAAGGAGGAAAGATGGACAATTCCGGTGCTTACGTCCCGTGCCTCTTTATGTCTAAAAGTGGACTTCATCGCAGCTAGCGACACACTGTCTGTTGTTCACTTGAACTGTAGGAATGGGCAACCTCCAGCCAACAAGAGCTATGGTGCTCCGCTCTCTCAGTACCCCCTCCTGTTCATACTGGAGGTAATAGTCGGGCGATTGTATGTTGATTGTATATTATATTCCTAGGACCCATGCTACTGGATGGAACGCTTCCCTAAAGCTCTGGCAGCTGAGATTTTCGGTCCTCAGAAGAGGTCGTGAAGTTATGCCCCGTGATGATCGGTGATAAAGAGCAAGAGGATGTGGAGTTGATGTGAAGCTTCACCCCGATGCTCTCTCGCCAGGTCTCCTGGATAATGTTGGTAGAGCAGGCAGGTGAGGGAACAGGGTTCCCTCCTGGGGCATCTCTCGGTCCTTAGGACCAGATGCTGAATACTTGCTACTTTGGAAAAGGGTGCCCCCTTCGAGCTTATGGCCAAGGCTCCGGGTAGCAGAACTCTAGTCTGCCCCTCCTTATTGGTTGGCAGATGCAAAGAGTCTGCGATCTACCTAAGCAGTTCAGCCCCCGGGTCAGTTACAGATTAGGCAATATGGGTGGTATTGAACTGCAGGTGCCACCAGGCTATTTAGTTCTTGGTCAGTGGGTGCACTGTATGGCAATGCTTTGGCTACAGCTAAACTTGCGGAGAAATTACACAGGAGCAGGCATTTGGTCAGTGTGTTGTGGTTGGTATTTTGTTCCCATATTGTCAACTCCATGATGCAGTGTTGAGTTCTGCTTCAAAAGGATGCGTCTCAGGCTCCATCTGTAACCATGGTTCCCTGAGAAGGGGAA
Source organism: Rhinichthys osculus (assembly GCA_029959095.1). Taxonomy (NCBI): domain Eukaryota; kingdom Metazoa; phylum Chordata; class Actinopteri; order Cypriniformes; family Leuciscidae; genus Rhinichthys; species Rhinichthys osculus. The sequence continues at coordinate 15,731,498 of JARWKJ010000002.1, read as the reverse complement.
CGAAACACTGCGTATCGTTGCCATACTTCCGACATTCCTTTGTGTCTTCCTTCAGACAAATGTAGTTGATGACCTGACTGCGGTAGCCAATCAAGATGTGTGGTGTGTACCACACGTGCTTCAGACACTGTCTCACAATGAGCATTTCCATAGCATCAATTCCACGATGCAGTGTCTCATTCCCATTCTCAGGGAACGATGGTTACAGTTGTAAACTGAGATGTTTAATTTATGTATGACTGATAAATATGCATCATATTGAGTTTATTAGTTTTAAGTATTATTAATAAGTTTATGAGTAGCTTTTCTTCCAAATATATGACTGTCACCAAGCTTATAGAGTTGAAAGGTTGTACACATTTCAGTAGGTTCAGCTGCCATTTAAAGCTAACAACAAATAATTTACATACTTTTTACCCTCGCCAACTGCTGTCATGTCAGCAAATTCTGCTGTGGCCACAAGTTAGGGAACAGATATATTCATTTCCATATTTAAAATGGCAATGGGGAAATTTTCAACTCTCTTGCCTCAGGGACAGCAAACACCTGTCAAATGTTTCTGTTCTCTCCTGCATATCAAGGAGAGATAGCTTGAAAAGAGTTTTTAAAGCTGGGACAGAGAGATCTTCAAAGGCATAAGTAAAATGAGGTGTCCTTGCAGATATTTCACACAACTTTTCGAATGTTTCAATACTGGCAGATGAAGAAATTAAAGAGATGAATTATTCATCTCGTGTTGAGGGTGGTACACATTCATCTCAGGCACTCTTGATAAACTAGTTTTAAATGATGTCTGACATGGAGGTCTGAATGTCAGTCAGCAGACAACAGCCTTCCAGACTCATTCAGTTCAACTCCAGTTTATTTTCATCCTTTATTCGGTAAGGCTACAGATGAACCTCTTACAAGTGATTAATATGTCTAAAAGAATGCATATTTTAAGTAAGCAAGCAAGTTAGTTAGTTAGTTGTCCGTCCATTCGTTCATTCATTAAGACTGGCGATTACCATTTTATTGAACTGATAAATATACTGAGGGTGATTAAGCCTTGCAAACAGACCAACTGATTTACTTGAACAGCAAAATTATATAAGACTAAATCTTGTTTTATGTAGAAACAAAAGTTTCAAAAACTTAAAGCTTTAAAAAATGTGGGGTCAGAAAAATAAAATTGTATTATATATATATTTTTTACTCCATTGGAAGATATGTTTTCATGTTCTAATCAAAAACTCTGAGAGCTGGAGCAGATGTCAAGATTTTCAGTAAATTACTACTTATATAACAAAAAACTTGACTTGAAATAGTGCAAAAGTTGTATGGAGTACTTTTTCAGCATCTGTTTTTAAAGCCGGTTCCAATTCACTGATATTGTACAGAAAAAAAAAAGGTTTTTTTCGGCATATGGGTTTGAAACAACATGGATGAATAGACCTAAATCATGATGATTTTTGTTTTCAGGTTGATTGTTTTTTTAAAAATGATTTCTTGACAAATGAGTAATTATTGAAAGCTTTTACTGCGTTTCTGTAATATTTACATCTGGTTAATATATTCTAGATTGTCATGTAGTAGTTTGGCAGAGATCATTAATTTTGGAATAAATAACATCACTGAACTGAAACCCCATTTTGATGCAGTTGATTATCAAGAAGTCAGACAGAAATTTAAAGCGTTGTTACCTCTGAATACCTCTTTTATCGGTGTGATATCTATATCTCAGTATGTCAGGGGCTCTGATGATACACGTTTGCCTTCTCTTGTGTGTCATGCAGCGAACATGAAGAGATGAGATGACTCGTGAGTGATGAAAAGAGGAAATGGACCGTATGACACTGTCATTCTGTTTGATGTGTAATTCATCTAGTGTCATACATGAGATGTGGTATTTAGACTGCAGCTTTCTGACGACTGTCTTTTTGTGGTGATATCTGCATGTCAGGATGATGTCTCACAGCAGGCTAGAGGTTTTTTTTGTTTTTCAAATATTGAAAGAGTTGCTATAAGAGGCCTGTAGTTTCTTATTCACAGATCTTTGCATCACTTTCAAACAAACAATTAGTGTAGAACCTCTAAGGCTTGACCAAGGTTAACCAACTGCACTTGGTCATTGACATTTATGCATATAGTAGACGCATTTATCCCATGCTCTACTGTTTAGTCAAGTTAAAGTCACCATGAAACCAAAATGGACAATTCCTATGGAATAATGCAGTATTTATTGTAAATGATTATGAAAATAAAGGTATGTTTTCTCGAAATCTTTCATCAAAATAACTTCCCCCTCCCTTTTGCAGTGTCATCTCATCTCTTCTCTGATGACGTGTTTATTGGCGTGAGGGCAGGACAACCTGTCACTCAAATGAGATCCACCAATAGCAAACCACCTTTATCCAACCATCCAATCAATTCCCCGTGGACAAAATCAAGCCCGCCGTACATTTTTTTCTTGTTTGAGAAACAGTTTTACAGCAGATTCAAAACACTATTGCTCTGTTTAATGCTAACTTTAAAGACCCTATGAAATCAAAATAAGTGTTTCATGGCTTGTAGCTCAGGTCTAAAACACGTGGTGTCAAATACAATATTAGCAAAGTAATTTTTTTTCATTTTTTTTTTCATGGACATCTATGAATGTATTCACTCAATGGGCCCTATAATACTGTACATCTAGCGTAATGCAGAGCCAGGCGCAACGCAAGTGTTTTTTGCTAGTTTCAGCCCGACGCAGTTATCATTTTCACGTCCTGTGCCACGTTCTTTAAATAGCAAATGCATTTGCGGCCATTTGTGCGCCCATGGGCTGCTGGTCTGAAAACGAGGGGTGTGTTCAGCCGCATTGTTGGGGCGTTGTTATTTTGAGGCAACGCAATATTTTTTTTTATTATTTAAAGAGTGTGTTAGTAATATGCTCCTATAGGTGGGTCCACAACGCGTTATGTTTTATGTTATGTTTTTATGTTATGAAAACTTGTCCCCCTTAAATCTGATTGGTTGATTGGAATGTTGTTCCAGGAACAATAAAGATGTTGATCCAGGAACATTTTGCACTTGGTGAAATCAGATTCTGTGGCAACACACACTGTTGTGCTGTATGTTTAAGGAACAAGAGGTTGGAAACTAGAAGGTTAATTGTCATTAAAACTATGTCACATTTTTTTCGATACAACCTCTACATGACCTCCTTGATGTCACAGGTACCATGACACACTTCATTTATGAGGATGTCATTCTCTATTTTCTCCATACTGGAGCAAAAACAATAAAGACAATTCTTAAAACGCTGGAAGATAAATTGTTGCACACAACAAAAGAAAGTCTGTTGTAAAAGGTGACATCTACGGATGTTTAGTAACATCAAATCAACAGCTATTGATGATGTGCATAGGTATGAGTGCATGTGTATAGAAGGAAGAGGTCTATCTTTCTTGATTCGCCTCACCTCACTCTACTACTCCCCAGATGTCACTTCCTTTAACAATCAGACATGCAGAGAAAAGAAATATTGGTGGATGGAAAGAAGACCCCCCATATTTACCTGTCGCAGTGACTGCAGAAGGACAAATCCTCTGCTTCGAAGTGTAATTAGCACTTTGGGATGCCTGCGAGAAGCACCTGAGGCTATTTTCTGTCTACATGGCCTTTCTCATTTAGCAAGCCTTTAGATAAAGAGAGACTGTGTGAGGTTGTGGGGGAACAGAGCATAGATTCTCCTTGTTTTTTGCTTATTGGTGAATGCACTTGCCTTGAGCTCTCTCTGAACTCTACAGAGCCCGTGACACAAATGCCGTCATCGTTCACGACGTCAAGCACTGATAAAAAAAACAAGATGATGCTGGTCTGCTCTGTGAACTTCTCAGTGTAAAACACCAGATGCAAGACATGTGCATGTTTCTTTTATTTCCATTTAAAATATATAACTATTTGGCCAAAACATATTTGAAATATATGTTCAAAACCACATGATTGAAATAAGTCTATTTTCCAAATTAAAAATGTGTTTAGTTTAAATATATAAACAACCATATACTGTAGGCTACACCAACTCTGATTGGAAGACAATGTAATTATGCAAATTACCCTGAGCATGAGAAGATGAAGGAAAGTGCTGATCTTGAAGTCTGGCTGAAGAGTGTCTAGTCAGAACACAACACGGCTATATTTGATCAGTGTTTGCTTTTGTTTTGGGGGGGGGGGGGTTTCCCCATGAGCCCCTGAAATAATCAGAGACAATGATCGCTGACTGATTGCTCCATTGTCAGCACATCCAACAGCTCTGGTTTAATATTTTGTTATATAATAGGCGTGGGTTCGACTTGCACACGGCAGCGTCTTATCAGGACACTATGACCCTCATTCTGCTGCTGTCCTTCAAAGCTTTGATGCTACCATGTGTCTAACGCCCTTCTTTGAACCTAATCTGCTTCACTCTTCTGACTGACACATACCTGCATCCTAACTATATCTGGAAATATGTCAGAATCTGGCCTCTATTTGCTATTTCCTCCAAACGCTAAATGACAACACTGCACCCTTGATCGTATTAGTCCTTCCTCCACCACTGAATATTAATCTTCATGGTGGTTTGGAGGACATAAGTTGCTTGGAGAGCTCTGAATGCTCAATTAATGATAAATTATGGTTCTTACAAGGGGGATAGCACAAATTTGATTAATAACACATAGGAGATGACTTTATAAAGACCCAACATGGAACCATTAGCTTTAATAGCATCTCAGCGTGTCCTTGTGGATAAAAGACGTAGACATGGGTCCGTCATGCTAGTGTCCGTAAAACACGTCTCTCTGGAGAGAGTTTGAAGCAGCAGATGTTGGAGTGATTATAATCTAAATCTGCAAGGACGATTCATGTCGGATGCATTGGTCATCCTGGTGCTGCTATACTGATTAGAGAGCAACCCAGTGAACTACACCTAAAAATGTACCGATCACTGTCATATTGCTAAGGGAAATCGAATTTACAACTTTTGAAAAAAATAAAATTTGATTAGTAACTTTCGGAACTTAAAACATCCTCCCTAAATTAAGCCGCCTACTACTTGATACCCTATAAAGCATAATTGAAAATATAAACAAATTCTTAGGCCTTTAAATGATCAAAACTTTGCTTAAAAAACAGTTGTACACAATCTGCTATATGCCTTCGCTCTGATTAATACTCTTTTAGCAACTGATACATGTGTCCTTTTGTGTCCTTTTATGTTTTTTTTGTCAACTAAATGTAAGAATAACCTTTATATTAATTAGTAATATTTCAATATGAACACTTACTGCACTGAAGCAACTTTTTTTTTAATCATGATGAAATGTGAGTATCAATTCAAGCTTTTAAGGCACATTTATTTGTTCATCTTTGAATCATCATTGTATTGCATTTAATTTAATGTTTTGCCTCCCCAATTAAAACTACAGAGCTTGATCATAAAACTAAGTACTTAAATATCATCTGACTAAGATATATTTTTGGGAGATATAAAGAGATAACTGATATTTATATGCATTTTGTTTAAAACATTTATTTATCTATCAGAAATTGACCTTTTTGGCCATAAACATCAACAACTGCACCAAATTGCATATTTTTGCTCAGTTTGGGCTAGAGGTCTGCAAGGACATTAAACTGAACCTTGAACCCAGACAGTACCCGAGATTGTTTAACCTGTCCGGTACAGTTACATTTTAAGCCCGAACCCGAAGTCCGTTTTTCACTGCATGATCCATAAACAAATAGATGTAAACAAACACAGTTTTATCAAGACACAGCGGCCCCCTCAGCGGACTGCACAACGGAGCAAAAGAGAAAAAGCATATAGGCCCTACTTACCAACTTGTAGGGTGAACAGGTGTAACAGTCACATAAATTCCTCTGGAACTGGAACCCGACCCAAACCTATTTGGATAGCAGACCTATAGTTTGGGCCTCCGAACAAATATGAACAAAATACACATGTGCAACTTTTGTAGATTTTTTTATACATGTCTGAAGGTTCGGTAAACCATTCGGTTCCATTTAGAAAAAAACACAAATTTAATATGACTAGAGACTAGAAAAACTACACACAGACTACAAACAGGAAACTACGGAAACAGGAAGTACAAAATAAAAGTCCATATGGGCACGTGAACACAAAATGGAGCACAAAACAAAAGTCCAATCAAAGAACAGGGAAGACTGGAGCACCTGGCTACATTTAAAACCTACGGTTCTGTGCATGAACCTAAAAAGCACACCGTGCTCCACACGCATGATCTTCGATTCGCGGGCGATTTATACACTAATTGACACATTGTTCACTAAGAGCCCTCACATTAACAATTGGTTAACAGCTGAGAACCTCCTTAGAGAATTGTCTGCATATGTAAAGATTGTCACTGTGTAATGTAACACACATGATTATGTGTTTGTGCTGTTTTTTTGTCCACATAAGAGGAAGATAAAGATACAAACTGGTGTAATATTGAATCTGTTTTGCGTTTGGCAGCAGTGGCTTGTTTTTGGCCTGACATTTCTGAAGATTAAATTATATTGTATGTTATTTATCACTTTCTATCTTTACCTCCATCAGATGGAGAGATTTCAGTGCAACTGCAAATAGAAAGCAATTATTTTGTTGTGTTTAGTCTGGTATTAGTTGGCTTCGGCTGTTGTATTTGATCAATTTCAGCGAGCTATACGCAGGCGTGGATGTGTGTGTGAAGACTTCGCTCCTCAGCATACATATGTAGATCTGTTCTGCAGTCTTACATTGGTAAGTATAATAGATTGAATAATTTGCATTTGGACGTCTAGTCCCAATTCATGAGCAAACAGAATTCCTTTGCTTCATTTAATTTGTGTAATGAAAAGCTCCCGAAGTGGATGAAAAGATGACACGAATATTCAAAGAGAGGAAATTGCAATAACAGTAATTTGCATTTTCGTCTCAAACAGAAGATTGGGTCTTTGTAATTGTAAAAGAAAATGCTTAGTTTTGCTCCTCCCAGGCAAGTGAGGTATACAGTAAAACCAAAACAAGTTAAAAAAGGTCAGCTATGAACATATATATATATATATATATATATATATAAACACTTTGAGTTCTGTATTGTGTGTTTGTGAACAGATACTTACCTCTCTGTTATGACTTAAGAGAAAATTATTATTAGATATGTCATAATTAATATATAAGTCATAATTCAAAAATGTTATTGCATTGTGGTCCTGTTGAGATCACCAAACACTGACATTGTGCGTCATTTGAATTGGAAAGTGTTTCATCACAAAAACAAAAAACGTTCCCCAAAAACTCCATGATGCCCTCTTTATGTTTCAGAAAGTATATGTTCCTTGTATTAAGCAAGAAAGTAGTATGCTTCCCAATCCAGAAGCAAAGAGTCTTAATGTCACTTTGATGTTCCCAGAAAAACTCCTAATGACAACGTCTGGCAACAATGAATAAAGCACTAGTCAAAGAAAATGATCAACGCTGAACTGTAGTGAAAATGTCAAGCAGGACATTGTGATATTTGTGAAGTGACTTCATATGTAGTATTTGATTAAACTTTGAGTACGTCAGCACACACTGCTGTCATCAGAGATGTGCCACAGCGAGCATGCCCTCTGATTAGTCCTATCGGGAGAAGTTTCCTCCTCACAGGTTGTCAGACTAGACACATGGCTTTGAAATGACAGATGTGTCTGAAAGAACAGTTACCTCCAAAACAAAGACACCAAGAAAGAAAGAAAGAATCATTGAACATCTTATAAACCAGGGGCTGTATTCACAAAACATTTATTAAAGATTTATTTTTTGCATTTTTGCCTTTTATATTATGAAAGGACAATGAGTAGACAGGCAGCGAAGTGGAAGAGAGAAAGGGGATCGGGAAAGGTCCACTAGCCGGAACTGAACTCCGGTCCCCCGAACTGCCCACAAGATTATGCATATTGCCTATACATAAATGCACCTTTATGTTATGTCTTCACAGATTCTATAAATCAAAATATTTATTGCCTTTATGAAGAAAAGGCTTGATCGCCTCTTGCCTCAATGGTGTTCAGTGTCTTTGGGTGGATTCCTGAGGTGGATTCCCAACAGCCATTACAATAGTTTGTGATTTGGTCTTAGTGACAGGGGAGTCCTCTTGACAACTCCTAATATTTCACTGATTTAGGAGTTGGTTTTAGTGCTAAACTGCTTTAACTAATCTTAGATGGGTCATAAAATTTGGACAAGCATAAATTGAAGGCTTAACATCTTCCAACAACGCTGCTTCCATCGTTTTTTGAATGTTCGCTACTATGATCATACCACCAATGATGAAGTAATCCGAAGTAGCGACACATGCACCCTCCATACCATTGTTGCTCGAAGAAGACAAACTGGGCGGCCAAATCTTTCGGATGGAGAACCATCGGATCCTTAAGATTGCAATGAGGTGGACACCTCTAGGTCCTAAATGCCCATGAGGATGCCCCCGTGGAACCTGGAGAAGAAGAACCCTCATTCAGGATTTAAAGCTGCAGTAGGGAGTTTTGAGAAAACGTTGACTTAGCCTGAAAATTTGAACAAGCACAACTTACAGGTCCCACCCACTTGCTCTCTGCTGCGCTACAGCCCTCCCTCCACAGCTCGTCCTCCACAGGACGTCGTGAACGCGCAGGCTAGTAAACAGGCCCACCCATAACAGCGGATAAAAAGTTATATGGCACATTCACTAATAGGGACTAAACGTCAACAATATGCTTTACATTGACTATGGCCTGCCAATACTTTGACTACAAACTTGGTCCTCAAATCATTATGTATTTTGCAATAGCCTACATGTAACTTTATAACGTTGCACTCTTTCTATAAGTTATAAATAGCTAGGAAGATAACGTTAATATAACGGTAACTAACGTTACAGTATGTAAGTAATTATTCTAGCGATATATAATGCTAGATAAGGTGTGCTAGTACATTATTTCAGCAACATGACAAGCCAGTTTCAATTGTTGCTTAGCAGAGAGCGTGACATTTTATCTACATGTTATGCGGCTAGAGTTTTGACACTGAATCAATGGGTTCTGTCTAATTCTTTCTTTTTCGCTTGTTTATCGTCATCAGTCTTTTTCCTTTTACCTCTTTGTTTTTTGAGCAGGTGTCACTCGAGAATTGGCAGTTTAGGTTGTTTCTCCGTCATAAGTGAACGACGGCTCGCGCTGTGCAAGAGAGGGGTGTGATCAGCGCGTACACGAGCGTGGCTGCCACTGCTAAGACATTCCTCCTGGCTCTGATTGGTTGTTTCTGACCAGGAGCGTGTATTTCTGCAAATGGCCAGAGGAGCTTGATTTTTACACAGATTATCTGTCTCATATTCTACTGTCAGGACATAATGACAGTTTTAGCAAATACATTTTTTCAAAAGTTATCTACAGCAGCTTTAAAGACATTAAACATAGCATGGAACGATGTCGAGACCCTGAAAAGACCTTGTTGCCGATTTGCTTCCTAGCAAGGGAGGATCTAAGGCCTCGTTTACACTGCAGGTCTTGATGGACAATTCTGATTTTTTTGCCTATATCAAATTTTTTTGACCGTCTGTTTCACGTTCTTTCAATTGTGACCCATATCCGATTCATGTGTTTACACTTGACATAGGCCTACTATCTGAAACATCGCGCATGCTTAAAGGGGGTTCTTGCACAGATGGACGAACGTGAAATATGTTTGATGCTAGCTTTGTGATATATGCGAAGTTCGCCAAACATCACCATGATTTTGAGGCGGAGGTGGAGGAGGATGAAAAGGGCCATCATTGCAGCTTGCGCATATGCTTCAGTTATTGTGTGTGAGACCTGAGGACTGTGTGAACATACAAGACGATCTCATGAAAATGCGATCTCGTGCCATTTATACTCCAAAAATAGTTTTTGAGTGCATGATACGCACTGTAAACCCCTTGGGTAGGACTAGGGGTGTGGAGTGGGTGCATATTACACGCCATAAAGTGCATATCATATGCACGCAAAAACGGCGTATAATATGCACACAAAAACTATTGTGTCAAAGTGTGTCCACATTCCTCTCTTACGATGACATGACGTTTCATTTGCAGATGCGCGTCGGGGTTGCTCTCATCATTAAACCGCGGATGATGAGATGAGATGATCTGCCTGTTAACATGACAGTCGCATTGGCACATATCTGATTTATATCTGATTTATTTCCACATATGAATGAGGTCTGAAACCAATCTCGAAATATCCAAATGCATGCGTTTTTTTTCCTGTTTACACTGTCATAGAACACATCCGATCTGTGTCACACATGAGCAAAAAAATCGGAATTGGGTCACATTTCACTGACAGTGTAAACAAGGCCTAAGTCTAAGTAAAATTAGGACACGCTCATTATTTTTAAGAGTTTCTCCTAAATCGACAAGTACTTTTAGCCTTAAGATGTTTTGTGAATATGGCTCCAGAAGCATTATTGTATTTTTTCTATTCTTTGTTTATTTATGATTCATTGTTTTTTTTAATGATTATGTCATGTTAACGAGTTAATGAGTACTAAGCAGTTAACATTTAGACCCCCTCCCACATCAAGCCCTAGAACATGACCTCACATCCTGTTGCAAAGTAATTTTGCATACAGTGTGACTGCACCTTATATCTTACAATGGCAATGTCCGTTTTTCGGTAAATCAGTTAGGATGATTGGCCACATTATTAATATTTACTGAATTGCAATTTTGTTCAACAAAATGAGCCAGAACAGATTATTTTTTATGATTTCTTAATATGGTTTTCATCTTGTTTCAACACTTCACATTGAATTGCCCCATTTTAAAGAATTGGGGGTAAACGTCTCGGGTTACGACTGTAACCCTTGTTCCCCGAGAAGGGAACGAGACACTGCGTCATCGTATGACACTTTGGGAACGCCCTTAGCGTAATGCATCTGAAGCATGAATGAAATCTGTCCAATCCTGATTGGTGCTGCGTCATGACGTAGTAGATGACGGCATAACCGGAAAATACAAAGGTACGCTGGCATATACAAACACTAGCTCTTTTGCGATGAAGCTAGCGCTCTGAACGTGATAGGTGTGGCGACGAGACGCAGTGTCTCGTTCCCTTCTCTGGGAACAAGGGTTGCAGTCGTAACCCGAGACGTTCCCCTTCGAGGGAATTCGAACTGCGTAATCGTATGACACTTTGGGAACGAAATACCCACTATGTCACACCGTAATCACGCCCGCCCTAGTGTGAAGCTGGACGACCAGGCACACTTAGGACGCGAGCACTCTGGTGCCAGGCGTCACGGGGAGTTGCAGACTGTAAAAACGTATGAAGGTGTGCGGGGTGGCCCACCCGGCCGCCTCGCAGATCTCCTGAAGCGAGACGCCAGAAAGGAGGGCCACCGAGGAGGCCATGCTCCTGGTGGAATGTGCCCTCACGGCCATAGGTGAAGGCAAATTGCGCACCTGATAAGCCATGGCTATAGCCTGGACAATCCAATTACTGATTGTCTGTTTAGATGCAGGCAGCCCTTTCTTAGGTGAACCAAAGCACACCAACAACTGGTCTGACTTCCTCCACTGAGAAGACTTCTCCAAGTAAACCCTTAGGGCTCTGACTGGGCAGAGCAGGTGAAGTCTCCCCTCTTCCGCCATCCCATGAGGTGGAGGATGGAAGGCCTGAAGAACCACTGACCGTGCCGCACTAGACGGCACCTTGGGCACATAGCCCGGATGTATAGTCTAGGATGTAAGATGGCCTTAACTCCGCCAGGGGCAAACTCCAGGCAAGATCCCCCACTCTCCTCAGAGAAGTGATGGCAAGGAGAAAGGCCACCTTGAAGGTCAGGTTCTTTGCCTCAGCCGACTCCAGTGGTTCAAAGGGGGCCTCAGCCAACCCTTCAAGAACCACCGCCAGGTCCCAAGTTGGGACTCTGGAGCGAGCCGCAGGCCTAATCCTCCGAGCCCCACGGAGGAAACGTACAACCATATGGTGCCTTCCCAAAGGCCCAGCACCTATAGGTGAGTGGAAAGCCGCAATGGCAGCCACATACACCTTAAGAGTGGATGGGGAAAGACCGGCGGAGAAACGATCTTGGAGGAACTCCAGCACTGAAACCACTGGGCAGTTAACTGGGTCCACCTCACGCTCTCTACACCAAGTGGAAAACACATTCCACTTTAGGCTGTACAGTCTCCTAGTGGAAGGAGCCCTGGAGCTAAGTAGGGTCTCGACAACACCTGCTGACAGGCCAGCCTCTAGGTACCGAGCCCCCTCAGGGGCCAGACCCAGAGGTTCCACAGCTCTGGCCGGGGGTGAAATATTGTGCCCCCTGGCTGAGACAGCAGATCCCTCCTTAGAGGGACCTGCCACGGGAGGCCGTCTAGCAGTGCTACAATGTCCGAGAACCATATCCGGGTCGGCCAGCGGGGTGCTACTAAAAGTAGGCTGATCCCTTCCCGGCGGACCCGCTCCAAGACTCCCGGGAGCAGAGCGATCGGGGGAAATGCGTACAGACGCAGCCTCGGCCACGTCTGTGTCATAGTGTCCAGCCCCAACGGAGCTGGATACCTGAGAGAGAACCACAGTGGACAGTGGGACGTCTCTCGAGACGCGAAAAGATCCACTTCAACTGGGCAGAATCTCACGCACATGGCCTTCACCACCTCGGGGTGGAGTCGCCACTCCCCGGGCCTCAGCCCCTGCCTCGACAGGATGTCTGCTCCCTGATTTTGATCCCCAGGGACATACATCGCTCTGAGAGACGACAGTTTCCCCTGGGACCACAGAAGGATCTGGTGTGCCAGTCTGCATAGAGGGCGCGACCTCAGACCCCCCTGGTGATTCAGATACGCGACTACGGACATGTTGTCCGAGCATATCAGGACATGGTGGCCGCAGAGGTCCGGGAAAAAACTCCTCAGAGCTTTGTAGACCGCCAGTATTTCCAGGCAATTGATGTGCCAGGAAGAGTGCAGGGTCTCCCACAGACCTCTCGCAAAGCGGCCGTCCATGACCGCGCCCCAACCAGTGAGGGATGCATCTGTTGAAACGGCTTGCCGGCAACATGATGCTCCCAGCACCGGTCCCTCGGGGAAAATCCCTTGGCTCTCAACCACCACTGTAGGGGTCTCATGTGTAGCAGGCCAAAAGGTATATCACTGGACGCTGCTGCCTCATCACAGTGAGGTTGTGGCCTAGCTTCACTCTGGAGACCATTGCCAGTATGGAATTCACGCGCGCAGGAGACATCTGTGCCCGCATCGTCGTGGAGTCCCATACAACTCCCAGGAACGTAGTCCTCTGGGAGGGCGTCAACACACTCTTTTTTGTGTTGAGTCTCAACCCCAGGCTCTGGATGTGGGCGAGCACGACATCTCGATGCCGAATCGCCAGCTCTCGCGACTGGGCCAGTATCAGCCAGTCGTCGATGTAGTTAAGGACCCTGATGCCCTCGAGCCTCAGGGGTGCTAGAGCTGCATCCATGCACTTTGTAAAAGTGCGAGGGGAGAGAGCTAGGCCGAACGGAAGAACCCGATATTGGTACGCTTCGCCCCCGAAAGCGAACCTCAGGAACTTCCAGTGACATGGAAGGATGGAAATATGGAAGTATGCGTCCTTCAGATCTATCGTGACAAACCAGTCCTCGAGCTGGATCTGACTCACGATGGCTGGAATTGTGAGCATTTTGAACCTGAATCTCCTCAGAGACCGATTCAAGTGCCTGAGATCTATTATTGGACGCAACCCCCCATCCTTCTTGGGAACTATGAAGTACCGGCTGTAGAACCCGGACTCCCTGTCTGGTAGAGGAACACGTTCTATTGCCTCCTTGACCAACAGGGATTGAACTTCCTGTTCCATAACCCGAACCTGCTCTGGGCCAACCACAGTCCAGACCACCCCGTTGAACTTCGGGGGAGGGGAGCTGAACTGCAGCCTGTAACCCAGCTCTACAGTACGCAGGGCCCACGCAGATATTTTCTGAAGGCATGACCATGCCCCGAGATAATCTACTAAGGGAACCAGCCTCTCGAGCCTGGCTTCGGGTATCAATCGGGATTCGTTCTCGCCCCCTGGAAGCGGATCTCCGGCAGGGTTCGACCGAAAACGATTCTCGATGGGCGGACGCGATTGCTGCCTGGCCGCAAGCCTGTGGGGCAGACAGAGCAGCGTGCGTTCGCTGGAAACCGATGTGTCCCGAAGCGCACTTAACGGCGGGATACAGACATCGACTTCCTGAGGGCTTCCCTGAAGGGAGGCTCTTTCGGTTTCGTTCTCGACACCCTGAAGCGGAGGACCGGCAGGGAATAATCGAAAACCGTTCCCGATGGGCGAATACGAGCACTGCCTGGCCGCAAGCCCTTGGGGCGGACACTGCAGAGTGCATTCGCTGAAAACCGATGTGTCCCGAAGCGCACTTGACGCTGTATACAAGCATCGATTTCCTGAGGGCTCCGCGGAGGAGCGATTCTCGCTCGTCCCTCCACGGGGGGGATAGCCCTGATATTTTTGTCTCGTTTTCGACCCTGAAGCGGAGGACCGGCAGGGAAAAATCGAAAAACGATTTTTGATGTGCAGAAGGAACACTGCATGTGAAACACGGTCTGAGTGGTAGGCTGAATTAAAATATCTAACTTCCTTAAAGTCGGATAATATTTCATCATTTTAATTTCTTAAAATTAAATGCAGCCATAATTACCAGAGAATACTGTTTTGTGTTATAAGATCTCATACACGCTGCCTCGGCAAACGCGAGATTCGAGTCAGTACAATATATATGGCTTTCATCCCTCAAGAAGAAAGTCAAGAGGTGCGAGGCTGAAACAGCCGACAGCGCACAGATATACGCGTCGAGATATTTCTCAATGAACAGCTGTCAGCACCCTCAGGAGCTGACTGTGAATGCCTCGCACCCAAACAGTATTATTTCACAGATCGCGTGTGTACCCTTCATTGCAGACCCGTATTCTACGCGCTGCCTCGGCAAACGCGAGATTCAAGTCGTTCACAATATATTTGGTTTTCATCTCTCGAGAAGAAAATCAACGGGCGCGAGGCTGAAACACCCGAAAACGCACGGCTGTGCGCGTCAAGATATTTCTCAATGAACACAGCCAGCACCCTCAGGAGCTGACTGTTCATGCCTCGCACACACACAGAATCTTTAATGCAAAGTAGACCCGTATTTTACGCGCTGCCTCGGCAAACGCGAGATCCGAGCCGCTAGATTCTGTATTGCAATGTACGACCTTTAATCTACGCGCTGCCTTGACAACACGAGATCAAGTCACAGAATCTTTATTGCAGAGTAGACCTGTAATCAACGCGCTGCCTCGGCAAATGCGAGATCCGAGCCACTATAGATTCTGTATTGCAATGCAGACATTTAATCTGCGTGCTGCCTAGACAACACGAGATCAAGCCACAGAATCTTATTTGCAGAAAAGACCCGTAATCAACGCGCTGCCTCGGCAATCGCGAGATCCGAGCCACTATAGATTCTGTATTGCAAGGCAGACCTTTAATCTGCGCGCTGCCTCGACAACGCGAGATCCCATTCACAGAATCGTTATTGCAGAGTAGACCCGTAATCAACGCGCTGCCTCGGCAAACGCGAGATCCGATCCACTAAAGATTCTATATTGCAATTCTTATGGGACAAACAACACCAAATAAGACAGACAGTTTGACACAGAGCGTACTGGCATATACTAGTATTTGTATATGCCAGCGTACCTTTGTATCTTCCGATTATGCCGTCATCTACTACGTCATGACGCAGCACCAATCAGGATTGGACAGATTTCATTCATGCTTCAGATGCGTTACGCTAAGGGCGTTCCCAAAGTGTCATACGATGACGCAGTTCGAGTTCCCTCGAAGGGGAACTGGAGCATTCAGAGATATAAAGTGTTTTTTCCAGAAGTCCATACAATTGTTAACATATTCAGCAGATGACATTTCAAACATTGATTAATAGTATCACCTAATCTAATCTGTATTAAAATGCCTTATGCATGTATGAACTGATGCATGTTCATGAGTAATTCATACAGATAAATTAAATGCATTTGAAATATTTAAATTTAATTCCATTTTAATTATACTCCATTAAATCTAAATTTGAATTCTACATCCTGTTCCAATCCAAATGAATTCAAATTCAGGACTTGAATTGACATGTAAAAGGCAAGAGGTAGAGTAAAAGGTAAAGCTGTTTAAGATGACAGTATCTATTACATGGGATTTTGACTATACAAATTGTTAAGCTAATAGGATTGATATAACCGTGAAGAAAACCATGAACAAATGTGTATTTACTAAATTAAAAGCATTTTTCTCAAATAATAGCAAGTAACACAGTGAATTAAATGTGACATTTTGAAGTGATGTTTATCCATGCAGTCGTACCCAACATTCTATGGACCAACTTTTGTCATTCTTTTCACATATATAACTGTGATAAATATTTTTTTACAGTATGTTTTTTTCATCAACATTTTCCTGTCATAACATGGCACACTTTCCAAAATCATACAGAAAGAATGACCGAATAGAAGAGCAGAGTTGAGGGGCTCAAATCTTAAAACAAAAGGTGGTGAAGCTGCTAGCTTGAGCCCCGGGGAGAAGAGAACTGTGGAGAGAGAAAAAAAGAGCCCGAAACATGAACGGTAAGTTGTCTCTCTGTGCCTGTGGTGTGATAGAGGGAGGTAAAGGACACACAGTAAGGAATCTGCACTGCTGGGCAGACAATCTTAACAGTGCAACACCGTTTCTCCACACTCAGCACGACACCTCAACACCCACAAAATATGCCTCTCACACAAATACACACATAACTCACAATAGCCAAAGCATTACACCAGACCTTCACACTGACTATACCAACAAAATAACACACTCATCCAGAGATACACACACGTCGTTCTGACCGACAACAGTGTCCATTGTTCTGTCGCTCTCTTTCAATCCAGTAGTTGAATATATTTTCTTAACTTTAGTATTCTTAATCAAGGAGATTTATACAAATCAGAGAAAGTTATCCATTAGAAAGAGTTTCATCTTTTGCCTTGTTCCAAAATGTAGAGGCTTGACTTGACCTTTACCAACCTGCAAAGTGGATCAGACTTTATGCCAATAGTAAGAGATTAATCTCGGATGAAATGGCAATGTTTTAGACCAGCCTCAAACTGTCAAATTAGTGTTTGGCCTGGAGTGAATTGATCACATCCTCCAACAAACAGCTCTAAATGTGAATCATTAGCAGTGTGTCTGCCATCACCAATCAGAGAGGTATTGATGATGAATGATCAATATGCCATTACACCACATTACCTCTGTATATTCACAAATATCTCATTTTTCAATATCTCACATTTCTGCTTATTAACGATCACATCAAAAAGTCTCAATAATGCTGAACTGTGGAATAAACTAAACCAATAATCCACAAAAAAACATGCGATTTGCACCTAAAATCACTTTAACATGAGTCTTAAGCAGTTTTATTTTAGTATCAATGATATACTATTAGAGTTTTTATTGATATTTTGAATTAGATTGTCTTTTTTCTATATTATTTTTTCACGTGAATTTTACAGTGGAACAATAGACGTGGAGGGAGGGTGGGGGTCTTGGATGGGGGAGTTGCAGGGCCGGTGGAAGAGGTCCTGGTGAACCTGGTGATGTGGCTAGCTTTGGCGATGCCGTAGGGATGGCCTCCCAAGGTGAAGCTATGGGTGGTGAGGACGAGGGTGGAGCTGGGGGTGAGTGTGACCAAACCAGAGTCAGGGATGCCGGTGAATTGGGTGACGTTGGAGGGATGGAAGATCCTGCTGGAGCCACAGGACTGGAGGACCCAGGTGGAGATGGTGGGACTAGGGACGGCGATAAGGTTGCATGGATGACAGGCCACGGTGGACACGAGGGAACAAGGAGAGCCGGGAGCTGGGAAGCCCTAGGTGAAGCTGGGGAGCTTGGTGGAATCAACGGAGACGGAGGAGCCAAGAGGTTGGGCGGAACCAGTGGAGGAGGAAGCGTCAGGGAACTGTTCAGGACCAGAGAGTCCAGTAAGCCAAAAGATGCCAGGAGAGATGGAGAAATATCGGGGGTGGGAGCCCATTGGATTGTGTGGAGATTTATGAGGGTTAGGCTCAATCCCAATTCACTCCTTGCCCCTACCCCTCTGTTTTGCACGTAGGGTGAAGGGGTCGGGCTACATAGCCCTCGAAACGGCGAGATGGCTTCGCAAACGGTTAAACATTGAAATTTAGCCCCAGATGACACCACCATGCACTTTATTTACTCTTATAATAATAATAATAATATAGTCATTTAAATTAAGAAATTGTATAATAAATTACCTTTCCGAAACAGAAAAGACATACATTTCGAGGAAGGAACGTTATAATCATCAAGTTTCCTCAGAGTTAAGAGCAGAGGTGCCTAAGTCCTGGGGCCACCAAACTTGGGAGCTCTGGGTCTGTGTTGGGCGCAGGCTTTGGATCCGTTATGTCCTCTTGAGGATTTAGGGCAGGAATGGCTGGATTGGGCACAGAGTGTGAAGCAGGCTTCCTCTTTTGCTTCTTCCACTTTGAGGGGAGAATCAGTCATCCACAAAGTCTACTTAATGTAATGGAGCAGGGAACAACTGGACTCCCCTATGGGCATGAGGTGGAGGAGGTATTTGTCTAGCCCACTCCAAAAGAACATTTTCAACGTGCTCTCATTCCAATTAACTTGATGGCACAGCTCTAAAAAGTCCTCAACAAAATCTTCCAGGGGACAACCCTCTTGATACAGGGAAAGGAGTTGGTCCTTGGTGTGGATGTCAACTGCTGTTGGACATTGGTTTTAAAGGCCGGAGAAAAGGCAAAACTTTAGAAAACTGTGAACCAAACTTAGCAATGCAGAACCAAACAGGGGATATAAATGCACAGGGTTAAATAAGGAACCACACAAGACATATGTGAGCAGAATCATAAATGAGGGAAACCAATTCAGTGACTATGGAAACCAAATGAGGTCATAACAAAACATGATGACAAATTATGTGAGAACGAAACTCAGGAACATATCTAAACACATACCTAGATGTGACCACAGTTATTTTAAAGTGTAATAATACTTCCCAATATTGTGCTTTTACTGTGTTTCTAATCACTTAAATACATCCTTGGTAAGTATTAGAAACTTTGAATGGCGATGTCTCCCACCATGTGGAAGGGAGATATTTTCCATTGTATTTTTCAGTAAATAAATGAATATAAAATCAAAGTGTACCTTTTGTCTGAATATGGAGCTGATGTTATAGTGTAAATTTAGAAGGAACGTATTTCTATATCATGATTTACTGATTATGTTATTTGTAACATGCTACCCTCAACACTGTGTGATAAATTGCTTTCTGGTCTGGCCTTTAATCTGCATCAGCATCTACTTTGACCTTTATGAGGACATGACAGAGCTGATTCTTTCTTTATGGGTAAGAGGTTGAGATATACCTCTTGTCTTGTCCTCCGTCTGTGTCTATGTGTCAGTGCTAGATTGAAAGTGTTGTGTATTGGCACACGGGTTGATTGTGGTACAGTCTGATTGCTTATATTTGATTGCTTGGTCTGATTGCTCCTTCCAGGCATTTACCACGAATGTTTCAGTCCACTGGAGAGTGCATGTTATACTGTATATTCTGTGACCAAATTTGGAAAAAAAAAGTGTTCAGATATACACTTACAATGGAAATTATACAAATTTTAGGCACAACAAATCTTCTTCTTTGATGATATGCTTTAGGATCCTTGTTTGATGGACAGCTAGTCTATTGTCTATCAGGTCTGATTAACAGGACACTGGGGTGCTCAATCAAGCAGTTTGTGAGCAATCACAATCACTTACCCTCTCTTTTTCCAGCAAGGCAGTGTGCTGACAGACTTTTACTCACGGTTCGGGCATATCCCTGTGGAGATCTCCTCATTGTCATTCATATTACAATCTCCCCATCAACAATTAGTGCCAGCATTTCCAGTAAAAAATAATTAAGGAAAAAAAAGAAAGAAAACCTTGGGGAGTAGCACTGATACTAACAGCATGTTAAGCAGTCATTCAAGGAAAAGTCATTCATGTCAGCAAGATGATGTTTCAATCAGGATCAGTGCAGTAGGTGCCTTGGGAAGGGGTTTTTTTTCCCGGCAAACATTCTACTGTATTTGCACTCCAGCCGCTTTTAGCAGCTCAATAGCTTCCCATGTCTAATTACAGCAACACCCTGATAAAACAGCCTCTGTGCCATACATATTTGATTGCGCTCAGCTCCAGATAGCATCTCAAGCCAGTTACCCCAGTGTGAATTCTGCTCCCCGTCTGGGCTGGGTGGTAGAGCATGTCAGGCCTCATGCCTGGATCAGATGAGTCTGACCTTGCTCTGGGATTAGCCTGTAGCACACAGCCATAGTAGTTATGTTTCCATCCAAAGTTGTGAATATAACTTATGCGCAAAGTTAGCCTGGGAAAACCCAGACAACTTCCGGCAAATTTAGATTTGCTCTGAAAGTTAGTCTGGCAAAGAGCTCATTCAAGCTCATTTCCAATACGTCGAAATCGCGGCACCAATCAGAAACGTTGGGGCGGGCTTTACACGATGACGACAGCGCTGGGATTTTGAAGCAGATTTTGTAGCCTACATTACAAAGATGGATGCCGCCGTCGAACATCACTCGTTCCAATCAGCTATCGCGTCTGTTTTAAGCGATTTGAACGTTTCCTTTTTGTTAAAAACCGAGCAAAGAACAACACTCGGAGATGTTTCTCCGCCGCTCTGCATACGTCATCTCCTTCATCGCTCTGATTGGGTTTAGGTCTATCCGCGACGTCCGTTGGTGACGCCCCTCTGGAAATGATTTGTCTATGACGCTTTGCCAGACCATAACTCAGTTACAACTGAGAATGGTCTGGTTTTAACCAGGCTAGCGCAAAATTGGAATATCGCATAAAATAAAAATAAATAAATAAACATTCAAATAAAGCACCGTTTCCATCCAGTCGAAGAGAACAAAATCGTCACTTCTTGATAAACTGGCGATACATTTTTACTAAGAAAAGTAAGAGACGCCACGTATATAATCATTTTCATATAAATGACTTGCGTCTCGGAGCGTGCAGACGAAACACAATAAATGTGTTATCTTGCTTTCTGAGGCGGATGCTTCTGTTTGGGAATGCAGTCGTGTAAACAGTTCTCAGGTAATTGTACTGAACCACTTTGATGACAGACTTTGCTCAGGCATTTCAGATCAACCAAAACAGCATTTCAGATGCGGTGCAAGGAGATCGGTTCACTGGTTAGTAGAAGTGTAAATATTAATCGATTCGTATCGATGCATCGATTATACAGCCGACGATTCGATGCATCCGCAAGAGTATCGATTAATGTGTTTGTTTTGCCGCCTGTCTATTTTCAGCATCCGCTCATATGCTACAAACGATTGTTGTTATGCACTGGGCTAACGTTAGTTAGTCACCGAACTAAACTGCCAGTGTGAATGCACCCTCAGTCACTTAGTCGGCGAATTCCAAGCTAGCAGTTACTAACGTAAACAAACAGGCGCTAACGTGTACAAAAGGCTACTTCAACAGCTTACTTGAAAAGTCTAGGGTGCTTTCACACCAACTCGGAACGGAACGGGCACGGTTCGCATGAAAAATCGCTAATTATGTAAACGCTGTCTGTCATGCGGACCCGGGTGCGCACTGGGGTACCAAACCCGAGACTGCCTGGAGGAGGTGCGCTGAGTTCGGTTGCACTCGAACCGTGCCGCGGCTCGCGTGAATGTGAAAGCATCACGGACTTGGGTGCGCACTTGTTCAGGAAGTAAGTGACCTGCGCATGCTTTTTAGCTGATTATGATGTATTTAGTTAAATAAAACACATGTAAGGGATGATAGTGTTGATAATTTACCTTGGATAAGAGCGAGAGTGAGTCTGTATTCGCACACACATAGCGCGTGGACTCAGGGCAACAAATTAATGGAAATCCACTGTCTCCTGCGTTTGCAATCAGCAAAAAGCCAAATGCGACACACAGTAAACCAGTGTTGTTCACTCAGCTGTGCATAATAGCACCAAATAAAACATAAAAACACAATATATTGACCCGCGTTCTGTTTTCTATCATGCGTCGTGCACGTTTGCGATGACGTAAGATGCACGGAAAATCACCAGGATTCCATAGAATCAAGTTTAGAACTGTGTGCAGTAACTGTTATATTTGCAGTGCATTGAGCACAACATACACATTATGTGAATAGAATACTGTTCCTGTATTCTCAATAAAAGGCAAATTATAAAAAAAATGTGTTGATTTATTGGAATCTTAATAGATGATATGTAAAAATATCGATTATTGAATTGTATCGAATCGAATCGTATCGTGGGGAATTCTGAAGTATCGAAAATAATCGAATCGTTGGCTTAAGAAATCGGTATCGTATCGAATCGTCATGTAGGCTCTAATTTACACCCCTACTGGTTAGTGCAGCAATGCCGCCCCATCGCAAAGTCACATGTCTTTTTTGATGCGCATTGAGAAGTTTTCTTATCTGATAAATTTTGGAATTGATGCACATCTTGACGTTTCCATCCAGCATTTTTTCCTGTGATGTCCCAAAATGTGCATAAAAACAGGTGGATGGAAACATAGCTAGTGACACTCATATCCACCCATCTGCTTTTCTGAGCTGAATAACTCATTACTGTCTCATTACACACCATGAGTGTAATATTTTAATTATTAGGGGCTTTCTTTGATGTACAGTCTGAGGCCATCAGTGAAGATGCTTCTTTTCTGCATTGTTTTTTGATTATGCATTATTAGAATAGCAGGCATATGCATTACCGTTCAAAAATATGTGGTTGGTTGGATTTTTTAAAGAAGCCTCGTATGATCTTATGCATTTATACAATCAAAAATACAGTGAAAAGAGTTATATTGTGAAATATTATTACAATTTAAAATAACTGTTTTTTTTTCTATTGTAATATATTTTTAAATATAATTTATTCCAAAGCTGAATTTTCAGCATCATTACTCCAGTCTTCAGTGTCACATGATCCCTCAGAAATCATGCTGATATGCTGATTTGAGCTCCAGAAATGTCTTATTATCAATGTTGAAAAAAATAACTGCTGCATACACTAAAATATGAGTGGAACATTACAATATACTGCTAGTTGGCCTGTACACGTCTTTGAATTCTGAGACTGGTGGACAGGGCAGCAGGGAATAAAGCTGTACATGTACAATGTTTCTGCTTGTTACCCCTCCATGTTACTGTTGTTCTTGTTTTTTTTTGGCATAGACATACCAATGCAGTATCATTGCCATAGAAACCAATGTAGATAATCCGGAAAAAGAAAAAGCGCCTTGGGATACACAAATCGAATCTGATAAGCTGTGATACACAATGTGGACATTTAATCAATTAGATCAGATTCCATTTGGATACACAAATTTGGACTGAAAGTGTGAACTAAAGGGAAGCTTTAAGCTTTAGTATATCAAACTGTCCTAGGAGAAAGTAGTTTAATGTAGAAAAAATGTCTTCATTATTCATGAAAAACAAGCCCTTTGAATATTAATAATGTTTGCAGTTGCCTCAGAAGTGATTTTGATGAATGTAAAAGTACTACACAGAGCACTACATTATCAATTCAATTCAGCTCCTCATGCAAAGTATACCAATTTCCCTCAAGATCACCAAAGGGTTTGCTCTGAGCGGGATTCGAACCAGGGTCTCCGGTGTGGGAGGCTTGCGTGCTAACAAGGACAATACAGGCCACAGACGCTAGTGCGCCTCTTGAGGCCAGGGGAGTGAGGTTTACACGCACAGCTCTTACTGGCATACGTCCGTTACATTTAGACGTTCACATCCTGATCAAATCCTTAAACATACTCATTTACATCTTGTCTCGTACAGAAAGATTTGTAACCAATTTTCCTCCTTTTCTTTTTTTTACATTTTGCCCACAGCAATGATGAAAAATATAGAGGCCACCATTGTTCCCACAAGCAGATAAACTCGATCCAAAGGCATCCTGTCAGAGCATAAGTCAGTTTCTGGTCTCTTTCATAGACAGCCGGCCAGCTAATGGTGAAGTTTGCTTTTATTAGCAGAATAATTATCAAAGCGTTCCCCCTAACTGAGCATTGTGTGAGCGTAGTCCGGACGAGCTCCCAGCGGGCCCGCGGTTTGACAGCTCCCATGAATCGTCAGGCTGCGGGTCCGGGCCTCGCGGCTTTAAACAGCCTCTTCTTACAGAAATAATCTACCTCCCCTCCAGGGACCCTCCTCAGCAGATACTGCTAAATTGTGTGGGGCCATGTACACCATTCAGCCTGCGCTCTTTAAAAACGAGTTCATGGAATATTTAATATCTTTGTCTTAGATGAAGCACCTCAACCATTTTCTCAGATGCTCGCCGCTCTCGGGTCCTGAGGCACTTTCCTGCTCTAAATAACTGCCTCCATCTTAAAATATTTAAAGTCTTAATACATGTGATGGTTACATTAAGGACGCGACAAGCGAGAGAGAAGCCTCCCGACACATTCGATTTTGAAACCTTTTAATTCATTTTGCGAGGCTTTTATGGTGCCTGCTAGCATTTGGCTGTCATGCATTTTGTCCCAGTAATTTGTCACGCCATTTAAGTCGTGTTTAATAATGTTTAATACCACTTTTCTCGTCGAGCTGACGTGAAAGGCTGTCCTGTTGTGAGGTTGGATGGTAGCTTAAGAGCAATTAAGCTTGTCAGGTTGTTGTTTGAATACAGTTAGGCCTGACTGTCTGCAGTCTTGGTATGAATATGTCAAAAGTTTAGCTGCTTTATGGAATCAATCAGAGCATAGCAAATCCACCATGTTGCTTAGATACTAGGCTGTGTATATTCTCTCTGCTTGATGCTAATATTCTCGCAGCTTGATGTTAATAAGATATTAGTATCAAAGTTTTCTACTGCACTCTGTGCTATTTTTGACCATCAGTGTCACTCCAACTTATGTAATTCTGAAAGTGGTTGTTCTCCATAAACTTCATGGCAATCAGTGAGATAATGGGCCCTATCATACACCCGGCGCAATGCAGAGCCAGGCCCGATGCAAGTGTGTTTTTTGCTAGTTTCAGCCCGACGCAGTTATCATTTTTACGTCCTGCGCCACATTGTTTAGATAGCAAATGCATTTGCGCCCATTAGTCTGAAAACGAGGTGTGTTCAGGCGCGTTGTTGGGGCGTTGCTATTTTGAGGCAACTGAAATAGACTGTGCCATTCACCAACTGAAACCTGGTCGCAATATTATTATTTTTTTGTTATTTAAAGAGCGCGTTAGTAATGTGTGCCCAGAGGTGGGGTTGTAACGAAGTACATTTACTTCGTTACATTTACTTGAGTATTTTTTGGGAAAATTTGTACTTTTAAGAGTAGATTTAATTGTGGGTACTTTTACTGGGATCTACTTTTACTGGGATCTACTTTTACTTGGGTACTTTTATCTGGAATCACCGGTGATCTTTGACGAGTAAGGGGTTAACTCGAGTAGATTTCTAATGAAAAAACTGCACTTTTACTTCGTCACGTTTGGCGACGTTCCTCTCGTTACTTTATTTTAATGCAATATGTTGTTAAAAGCGTAGTTTATTCTAAGCGCGCGCTCTCTCTTTTTTCTGGGCATGAGCGATGCTCAATTCACAAATGAATCACTCTTTTGAGTCGATTCTGTTCAAAGACTTCATCAAACAAGTTGGGCAGATCTGTCTAAATCGGTTCGCGAATCAGTTTGAATGATCTGTTCAGTTTCCTGCACGCACTGAATCGTCTCGGAGTCGTAACAGGAAGATTTAAGAACATAAAGAGCGTTGTATGAAGTGGCGGTCCACAGTCTACAGTAGCCTACAGTCTAGAAAGTAAATCTGCAAATGCATCATATTTTTTGCCAGCGATGAAGATCTTTATTAGTTGAACATCTTCATATGTTACTTCGTAAGCTGTCTGTGAATGAATTATTCCACACAACGATAAATTCGATTTCATTCAGGTAATACATTTTACAACCAAACAGATTATTACGCCATATAGCACTACTACAAAGTATGACATTACCCTTTTTTTGGACATATACATTACTTTATAGTTAAACATTAAATAAGCTATCATCGTCCAGTTTATGAATGTTTGTATACACACAATGTGTGTGTATTGCGCAGTGGCATGCGAACTCGACTTGCAAACGAATGCCTTTGCCTGCCTTATTAGACTCAGTTAACCAGTTTAAAGATGCTTTCATAAATATAGCCTACATTTAAATACATTTTGGAGAACAGACAGAAGAAGATCCGTACATTTGATCGTTGTTTGTGTTGGGCATGACATGACTGCGAGCACATGTGAAGAGTTTTAACTCTTTCTAATCTGTGTCAATGGTTCCCACCCTTTACAAATGAATGCAAAACTCCATAGAGTCACTTTATTCCGACATTGTCTAATAATCCAAATGTAGTTGTATAAATTACTATACTATTATACAAACCAAAGGACAGGCAATGGTTTTCAGGCTACAGATATAATACAGATATACAGAAATAATGTTTGTCTCTTCTGTTTTTGTTGCAAAGATAGCTTATCTAATTATGATAATTTAAATGAAAAAAAATCTAAATAATATCATGTTACATATACAGTATATATATATATATATATATATATATATACATATATATATATATATATATATATACACTCATCGGCCACTTTATTAGGTACCCCATGCTAGTAACGGGTTGGACCCCCTTTTGCCTTCAGAACTGCCTCAATTCTTCGTGGCATAGATTCAACAAGGTGCTGGAAGCATTCCTCAGGGAGTTTGGTCCATATTGACATGATGGCATCACACAGTTGCCGCAGATTTGTCGGCTGCACATCCATGATGCGAATCTCCCGTTCCACCACATCCCAAAGATGCTCTATTGGGTTGAGATCTGGTGACTGTGGAGGCCATTTTAGTACAGTGAACTCATTGTCATGTTCAAGAAACCAATTTGAAATGATTCGAGCTTTGTGACATGGTGGAAGTAGCCATCAGAGGATGGGTACATGGTGGCCATAAAGGGATGGACATGGTCCATAAAGAAACAATGCTCAGGTAGGCCGTGGCATTTAAACGATGCCCGATTGGCACTAAGGGGCCTAAAGTGTGCCAGGAAAACATCCCCCACACCATTACACCACCACCACCAGCCTGCACAGTGGTAACAAGGCATGATGGTTCCATGTTCTCATTCTGTTTACGCCAAATTCTGACTCTAACATCTGAATGTCTCAACAGAAATCGAGACTCATCAGACCAGGCAACATTTTTCCAGTCTTCAACTGTTCAATTTTGGTGAGCTCTTGCAAATTGTAGCCTCTTTTTCCTATTTGTAGTGGAGATGAGTGGTACCCGGTGGAGTCTTCTGCTGTTGTAGCCCATCCGCCTCAAGGTTGTGCGTGTTGTGGCTTCACAAATGCTTTGCTGCATACCTCGGTTGTAACGAGTGGTTATTTCAGTCACTGTTGCCCTTCTATCAGCTCGAACCAGTCTGGCCATTCTCCTCTGACCTCTGGCATCAACAAGGCATTTCCGCCCACAGAACTGCCGTTCACTGGATGTTTTTTCTTTTTCGGACCATTCTCTGTAAACCCTAGAGATGGTTGTGCGTGAAAATCCCAGTAGATTAGCAGTTTCTGAAATACTCAGACCGGCCCTTCTGGCACCAACAATCATGCCACATTCAAAGTCACTCAAATCAACTTTCTTCCCCATACTGATGCTCGGTTTGAACTGCAGGAGATTGTCTTGACCATGTCTACATGCCTAAATGCACTGAGTTGCCGCCATGTGATTGGCTGCTTAGAAATTAAGTGTTAACGAGCAGTTGGACAGGTGTACCTAATAAAGTGGCCGGTGAGTGTATATATAGGCCTATATATATATATATATATATATATATAGGCCTATGTGTTCCAAAGTAACTAGTAACTAACTACTTGAGTAGTTTTTTCATTGGATACTTTTTTACTCTTACTCAAGTAACTTTTAAGATTATTACTTTTACTTTTAATAAATATTTCTATAAGTAGGCTACTTGTACTTTTACTTGAGTACAGTTTTTGGATACTCTACCCACCTCTGTGTGTGCCTATAAGCGGGTCCACAACGTGCATACACTCTGCTTATCACACACACAGGGATGTGCAGCACAAACTAGCCAAATATTAAAAATAAAAGCATTACAATGTAAAAGATTAATATTTTGTACATAAAGATATGGTGGAATCCGGCTTTTTGTTTGCGCGCTTTTCAGTCTTTCAGCTTGCAAATTCCGTCATGTAAATAGCGAATCCAGCATGACAAGAGCCCAACTGGCTTTTAAAGGGAATGGGAAATTACACTCTGATTGTTTTTTTTACGCCCCAAAACACAGTCATTACTCATTAAGAGAATAGAGACCACCCTTTTAGACCATGCGCCTGGTGCACAGACCATTTTTCCAGTCGTTAAACTAGAAAAAGTGGACACAAGTGCACTAAGTGCAATAAGTGCACTTGCGCCGTGCGCTTTAGACCATGCGCTTAGATCTTTAAAATAGGGCCCTGTGTGTGGATTATTGCAAGATTTGACATTAAGAAACTTGTGATTGTCTCCATGCTAGTACATTTATCTTCCATAGGATTTCATTACATACATATTACACAATGATGCATCAATATTCCCTGTCCACTAGACCAGAAATCATGCTGTGTTCAAAGCCTTCTGAAATGCACCTATTTTCGAGTTTGGATATTGTATTTATGACATTTTGTATGTCACTTTTCAAGTGATTTTGGTCAGAGTAAGACTCGAATGAGCTGGTCAGTTAAGACCAGCTCATTCAAGTCAGAGTCCAGGCCTAGATCTGAGTCTTAATCAAGGCAGAGTCCGTGACAAGACCAATACCATTAACATATGGGCATGTGAACTTTCTTTGGTGGAATTCCGTGGGCGAAATGCAGTCATCTCAATGGGAATCTATATGCGAACAAGAACTTCACGTGAGGAAAAAAAATGTCCCAGAGCAGATTTTGCATCGGATTTAAGTTCAGTGAACTTTGAACATGCAAATTCACTGTTTACCAATGTACAGCTGCATGGTATGGAAGTGACATTTGAGTAATATTTGATGCATCTCTACGCTATTGACAATGGACCCACTTTGTCCACAAAAGTTTCATTAATGTGCCCGCAGCTTTAGAGACCTGCTTGGAATCCTCTTGGAATTCTCAAGATGTTTATCTGACGTTTGTGGGCAAACATGATGCTTAAAATTAGAACACCATGGTTTCCAGATGACGCACTCTTTTTCACAGACATTAGCAACATCCGTTTACTTACTGTGTCATATTATATTCACTCTGATAACTTTTGGTTTAGGTTGCGCCTTAATTAGTTTTCATGCCTAGGATGTAACCACTGCTTTTGACATCATTGATGAAGCATTTCTGCTGTGCACATGGGAAAAGTTTTGTAGTTTGAATGCTTTCAAGTTTTACTCATTTGGGAGGGAAATCTGCTAATATTCATCATCAATATGGTTTCACAGATAGGGGGCCATGCTGAAAGACGTCTGTGAAGACAGTTGATTTATCTATAAAAGGAGAGTTGATGTTATTTGTGTCCTATTGTGGAAAAACTGTGTGATGTACATTTTCATTTAGTTTTAATGGTTGATGTATGAGGTGATATAATAAAGTGGTTTGATCTGTAAACATACTTCCTGTTAGTCTCATTTTGAAAATGAAAAGTCTGTTTTCAGTCTCTGGACTTCTTGGTTTTCGCAGTGAAAATGAAACAAGCCTTTTCTGTGGTATGAAGAGCAAATGATCAAAGTGAGGAGAAACATGCTATAGTTTTCCCTGACATTAATTATTCATTTTATGTGGCATTATCTATTGTACAGAAACACAGTACACATGTATATTTAAACGTATACTATGAATATCATGATGACATGCTTTTTACATAATAAGTTTTGGACAATCATAATACCAAAGATGAAACATTATCCAATGCTGTCTATCTGTCCATTTATCATCTAACATCACATTTCGACACCAATTTATAGATTTAATGGGATTTTTTTATCACTTCACATTAATAGCATTCATTTCATTTTATAATTAATGTAATTATTCAAGCAATTATTCAACAATGAGGTATTTTCTTGCCATCTGAGCAATTTATAGTTTTTCAGTCCAAAGAGCCACCCAGCTGGTACTCGTTTCATTTAAATTTAATGTACTAGTTCTAATAGTGTAATTTTATATTAATAAATGCAGTGTAGATAGATAGATAGATAGATAGATAGATAGATAGATAGATAGATAGATAGATAGATAGATAGATAGATAGATAGATAGATAGATAGATAGATAGATAGATAGATAGATAGATAGATAGATAGATAGATAGATAGATAGATAGATAGATGGTTATCGTACTTTGTGCCCTCGGGTAAAGGCAAGAATTCAAAGCCTTTGTAGAAGAATTTCTTCAATTGCTTCTCAGAAGGGATGGAAAGCAGACCTGTTTTCTACCTCACTTAAGGAGGCTTGAAAGAAATAACTGCTACACTGTTTCCTCACCTTCAATTACACTGTCTCACATACGTGTATACCTCTAATGAAAACTCTTTAGATGGTTTCATTTTATTTCTGTTTGTGTGCACAAGAGCTTTAACAAGCCTCTGTCTTGCCCTTCCCAAACACTCTCTGTCTTTCAGTCCCTGGGGTTCCTTTCAAAGGCAGAAAGAGATAGGGAAAGATGGAAGATGTTGCCCTTTTCAATAGTTGAGAACATTATGGATGCTGTTTACTTAAGCAGAACATGAGCAGAACATGATCATTTATTCATGGGCTCATATGCAAACAAATGTAAGTTCTCCAATAGCCACATAGCAGCAATAATGTCAAAAGACTTTATTGTAGATACTTCCATAATAGTTGTATTCTAGTTTCAAGTTAATGAGCTGAACAATTAAAGCTGTTTTCCTATATTTATAGAAATTACTATTTAATCAAACACTGTGGGCTTTATTTTTATTAAGCCTGTTTCAAGATAACAGAGTAATGTAAAGAAGAATTGGAAGATATGAAACATGAAATTAATGCAGTCTTAAAATTAACTTTGTATTCAATGCATTCGTGAACACATTCACCGCACTTTGAAAAACATTGTGAAAATCAGATAAAATGCCATGCAGTAAACAGTCTATTTCTGCAAATGAATAAAATAAAGTCTATAGTCTAAAACAGGATATACTTCAGCAATACAAGAGTGCGGTTTTCCTGATCATCAGCATGATGGCAAATGTGATATTGATTTAACAGTTCAATAAACAAGAAGGTGGCTTACATTTTAGAAAATTGTCTGTTTTTGTTCTATTTCGCCAACGAAAATAGTTCCAAGCAAATCCACAGTTGCGCCTCCCAGAGCAACATAAGTGCTTTTCACACTGCGCTTAACCCCGGGTTATCGTCGTTCTAAACACCGCTTTTAACCCCGGGTAAAGGAACGTTTCACGCTTGTAATTTAGATGCTGGGTTATCACAGTTTTTTACCCCGGGTTATGAAACCCTGCACTGGAGCAGAGTTAGCACTGCATTGTGGTGCCAAACTTGTACAGTGTGAAACGATGCAGTGTTAGAATGTTACAATGCTTAGCAATCGACAACCAATAGCGTACCTTCACACACTTGGGCAGTCACGGAAACAACAAGCGATGTATATAAAGAGTCGTTTCTGTGTATGATAGGAAAAATCTCAAAAGACAATTGGAGTGAAGAAGAGGCGGTCATTCTAACATTTATAGTTTCAAAAAGTTAATTTAGGAAAAACTTGATATTACAGTCAGCAATGTGTAATATGAGGAAGCGCAATGATAGAGCCTTCATGTAAACAGGTCACGTGCTGCTCTTGTCCAGTCAGTTACACTGACACTGAAAATGTGCAAATAAGGAGTTTATAATAAGGCGTTTAGGAGTGTGCAGTGTGAAACAGCAGCTTATGAATTCACTGATTAACTGTTAACCCCGGGTATAAGCAGTGTGAAATGTGAATAAAGTTAACCCAGGATTCCGTTTACCCAGGGTTAACTAGTTTAAGTGTGAAAAGCCCTATTAGTGATCATTACTTAATTAATCGATCTAATGAATGACTCAATGACTGAAAGTGGATGCATTCGAAATCGCATACTCTCTTGAGTAGGTACTTACTTTGAACAATTACTTCACGACCACTAAAAAATTAAGTTTTATATATATATATATTAATGTGTGTAGCATAAATGTAATCCGGACATACTACATTCACCATGTTGTCATAATCATGTGACCTACCAGCATCAGTTACGTTGCTTCACTGCCATTCATAAATCCTCTCCCGTGGCCTCATGGGATAGTAAAGTGTCCATCATATGCACACTTCAGAATCTCACCAGAAGAATTAGGTTATTTGAGTACTTTTGCAGAAATTCGTCATCAGAGTCTGTGAAAAGGATGCGTTGAGTAGGTCTAACTGTCACTGTCCCTGAATCATAACAGGCTATAACAGCAGCAGAAATGAAGCGCTTTCATCTTTCTGGTTATGAGAAAAAAAAAATGCTAAAAAAAAAAATGTGGAAACAGCTAGAAAACCTTCCCAAGTTAACGGGTTTCTTTGATGTAGGCTTAGGGAAAAAGCTGTCAGATTCAACCAATTTGACTATTCATTGAGTTACCAACAACAATACTGCTATAGAGGCAATACCAGTTCTCCTGAAGATGAGGTTATTAGCGACATCAGCTAAGATTTCTCCATGAGTACAGAAGTAACGGGTTTTCATCCACACAAACGGATGCCAGAGCCATAGCAGAATAGATGGGATTGCAAATGGCTTCTCCTGTCGTGCGAATGCTCAAACCTAAACGACAGTTCCAATACGAGTCACAACATGGGGATGATGAGCACTCGACCAACACATCACCACACCACAAGTGCACCACATCAACTATGGTTTCGGACGCCACTGCAAATGGCTGTCCCCTCAAACAGTGCCCTATTTAAGGTTATAGGGGGCGATTTCGGACAGCCTAGGGCAGGGGTGCCCAATCCTGTTCCTGGAGATCTATACCTGCCTAAAGGGTTCAGATCCAACCCACCTGTCTTTAGTTATCAAGTGCTCATGAAGATCTTAGGGGCTGTTTACATGACACCGTTTTCAAAATAAGGACTACACACCAGCGCAGGAAACTCAAGAGACAAAAACCACAATATTAAAGTCCAAAAACAAGGTAAAACCAGAAACATGTGACAACATTCACCAGTTTTGGTTATAAACTAATTTGACTATGTTTAACATGCATATGCCTTAGGAGCACATCCACCCCTTAAAGTTATTAAAGGGGTCATATGACAGTTCCAAAAAGAACATTATTTTGTGAATTTGGTTTAATGCAATGTGTTTAGGCGGTTTTACGTTAAAACAAGTAATTATATTACACATACCGTACATTGTTGTTGCTCCTCTACGCCCCGCCTTTCTGAAACTCGTCGGTTTTTACAAAGCTCATCGTTCTGAAAAGCGTGGTGTGCTCTGATTGGCCAGCGATCCAGTGCATTGTGATTGGCCCGAATATCTTAAGCGTGTGATGATAGCGTGGTATGATATTTTTAACACGCGTTAGAGCATTACTCTTTCAGCGCCACTCATTGGACACGTTGACAAATTCACGTTCAGCTGTTTTGGATAAACTGAACACATTTTTAGCACTAGTCCCTGGACATTTCACTTCGAAAGTGTCGCAAAACGTCTCAGGTTACTACTGTAACCATAGTTCCCTGAGAAAGGGAACGAGACGATGCGTCACTTGACGCTTTGGGAACGCCCCCAGCGTGCATGCGTCTGAGCATCAATGTCAACTAGTCCAATGGAAAGAATGAGCGTCACGGGCGGGTGACGTCATGACCAGGAAGGGATAAAGGCTCACCCGGTGAAACGCGGCATTAGCTTCAAAAAGTCGAAGCAAGCCGATCACAGGGAAGCAGGAAGTATGGCAGGGTGACGCATCGTCTCGTTCCCTTTCTCAGGGAACTATGGTTACAGTAGTAACCTGAGACGTTCCCTTTCGAGGGAACTCGCGATGCGTCACTTGACGCTTTGGGAACGAGAATACCCAAACCGCCAGAATTCCAAGTACCTGAGTGTCAGTCTGTTGGAACTAAGCACTAAGCACCTGAGAACCTGGGGCAGCATCCAGGTCCAAACTGTAAAACCTGACGAATGTGAGCGGTGAGGACCAGCCTGCCGCATCACAAACGTCTTGGAGGGAAACCCCAAATAACAAGGCTTTAGAGGCCGCCATACCCCTCGTTGAGTGAGCTCTGACCACCAAGGGACACGGATGGTCAGAGTACTCGTATGCAAGTGAAATAGCCTCGACTATCCACTTGCTAACCGTCTGTTTAGAAGCAGGAAGACCCTTCTTAGGTGATCCAAAGCAAATAAATAACTGGTCGGACTTCCTCATAGAAGATGTCCGATGAACATAAGTATCCAGTGCTCGCACTGGACACAAGAGGTTCAGCCTTTCCTGGTCCGCAGATGTAAAAGGAGGAGGACAGAAAGCCTGCAGCACGATAGGCCTCGGAATCAAGGTCGGCACCTTAGGGACGTATCCCTGTTTTGGATATAAGAATGCCTTGACCATCCCCGGTGCAAACTCAAGGCAAGTGGGGGAAACCGAAAGGGCCTGAAGGTCTCCAACTCTCTTAAGGGACGAAATAGCTAGCAGAAAGATAGTCTTAAGGGTAAGAAATTTCTCTGAAACCGAATCTAAGGGCTCGAATGGAGCTCTAGACAGGCCTTCTAGTACTATTGCCAAATCCCAAGCTGGCACCCTAGTGCGAGTTGCAGGCCTCAGCCTCAATGTGCCACGAAGGAAACGTGTAATCAGAGGGTCTCGACCCAACGATGTACCCCCAACCAGGGCGTGGTAAGCCGCAATGGCCGCCACGTAAACCTTAAGTGTGGAAGGACATAAACCTGACGTAAAGCGCTCCTGCAAGAACTCGAGTACTGTGTTCACAGAACAGTTAACCGGATCCCACTGATGTCGGTGACACCATACAGAAAAAACTTTCCATTTCAGCGCATATAGTTTCCTAGTAGCTGGAGCTCTGGAGCTTAGGATGGTCTCAGCAGCCTCAGCTGAGAGACCACTCTCTATGAGTTGGGCCCCCTCAGAGGCCAAACCCACAGGTTCCAAATCTCTGGTCGAGGGTGAAATATTGTGCCCCCGGCCTGAGACAGAAGGTCTCTCCTGATCGGGATCTCCAATGGAGGACCGTCTAAGAGATGGATCAGGTCCGCAAACCAGATCCGACTCGGCCAGCGTGGTGCTACAAGCAGTAGGCTTATTCCGTACTGGCGGACTCGTTCCAGAACTCCTGGGAGCAGAGCAACAGGGGGAAATGCGTACAGACGTAGCCTCGGCCACGTCTGCACCATAGCATCCAGCCCCAGGGGGGCTGGGTGAGTAAGGGAGAACCAAA
This sequence comes from Rhinichthys osculus, assembly GCA_029959095.1. NCBI lineage: Eukaryota > Metazoa > Chordata > Actinopteri > Cypriniformes > Leuciscidae > Rhinichthys > Rhinichthys osculus. The sequence continues at coordinate 15,695,840 of JARWKJ010000002.1, read as the reverse complement.
GTGGACAGTGCGTCGTGTGCTGAGACGCAAACAGATCCACCTCTGCTTGGCCATAAAACTCCCAAATTTTCTCCACCGCCTCGGGGTGGAGTCTCCAGTCCCCTGGCCTCAGCTCCTGCCTCGACAGGATGTCTGCCCCCACATTCTGGTCCCCAGGAATATACACTGCCCTCAGGGAGAGTACCTTCCCCAGAGACCACAGGAGGATCTGGTGCGCCAGTTTGCAGAGCGGACGCGACCGCAGACCCCCCTGACGGTTCAGATAAGAGACCACTGATGTGTTGTCTGTCCGTACAAGCACATGATGGCCCCTCAGGTCTGGGAGAAACTGTCTCAACGCATTGAAGACAGCCATCATCTCCAGGCAATTGATGTGCCACGAAAGATGATGACTTTTCCACAGACCCTGAACCGAGCGGCCTTCCATTACCGCTCCCCAGCCGGTGAGGGAAGCATCTGTCGAGATCGTAACACGATGGCAAAGAGCTCCCAATACCGGACCCTGGGTTAAGAACCAATGTTTCCTCCATATAATTAAGGCACGAAGGCACCGCCGCGTGACCTTGATCATACGAAGCGGGTTTCCCCTCGGGGAGAACCCTCTGGTCCTTAGCCACCACTGTAGAGGTCTCATGTACAGCAGGCCAAAAGGAATCACGTTGGACGCTGCCGCCAAGAGACCCAACAGTCTCTCGAACTGTTTCACAGTGCGTGACTGGCCTAGCTTTAGCTCTTTGGTGGCTGTCAGGATAGCAGCTACACGAACGGGCGATAGAGTGGCCCGCATCGTCACTGAATCCCATACCACACCAAGGAAAGTGGTTCTCTGTACTGGAGAAAGAACACTCTTCTTGGCGTTGAGCCTCAACCCCAACATCTGCATATGGGCGAGAACGACACCTCGGTGCCGAACCGCCAACTGCTCTGATTCCGCCAGAATCAGCCAGTCGTCGATGTAGTTCAGAATACGTATGCCCTGAAGCCTGAGAGGGGCTAGAGCTGCATCCACGCATTTCGTGAACGTGCGGGGTGATAAAGCTAGACCGAAAGGAAGAACCCGATACTGGTATTCTTTGCCCCCGAAAGAAAACCTTAGGAACTTCCTGTGCTGAGGGAGGATGGAGATATGGAAGTAGGCGTCCTTCAGATCTATCGTGACAAACCAGTCCTCGGATCTGATTTGAGTCACGATCTGTTTGAGTGTCAGCATCTTGAACTTGAGTTTCTGTACTGAACGATTCAACAGACGAAGATCTAAAATGGGACGCAACCCCCCATCCTTTTTTGGAACAATGAAATAACGGCTGTAAAAACCCGACTCTCTGTCGGGTGAGTACACCTGTTCTATAGCTTCCTTTGCTAACAGGGCCTTTACCTCTTGCTCCATTACCAGAGCCTGCTCGGGATGCACCACTGTGGGCAGCACCCCGTTGTAACGAGGAGGACGAGAACCAAACTGGATTCTGTATCCTTTCTCTACAATCTGCAGGACCCAATGAGAAATATTCGGCAGAAGCTTCCACGCTGCCAGAAAATTTACTAAGGGAACCAGCCTCTCGAGGCTGGTCTCTGGTGTTATCGAGACAGCCAATTCCGGAGCCTGAAACATAATGGCAGGAACTACCTGAACTGGCCGCTCTAAGGCCCCCCTCAGAGGGCGCGAAACCGATGCTGTGCCGCAGCATAGCATCAGCGACTCGCTGGAGACCGCTGCGCCCTGAAGCACCAAGGGTGGCAGGGTTGGCAGAACGGTCTCGTGAGGACCCCGAAATGGAACGGGCACCGTATAATGAGGTGTACACCGCTCCACTTCGGTCGGGGCTGTCCTCACAGGCCTGATGCATGAACATCAGGACCTTTTTTTTTTTTTGAACCGAAGTCTTCTTCGCCTGAAGAACGGTCCTCAGATCCGGCTTCGACTTAGAAGACTTCGGTTGAGAGGGTTGCGTCCGTCTCCAGTCTCTACGTGGAGGTGCACGAGACGCAACACTCTCTTTCTGATGCACACGATATGATGAGCTCGACGGCTGGGGCTGCTCACGCCCAGCAGTCCCAGGGGGCTGGACCCGGCGAGGGATAAACTTTTTAAAAACGTCCGCTTGCTTCTTTGACTCCTGAAATCTCTCGACGACCGCGTGGACTGCGTCGCCGAAGAGACCAGAAGGTTCAAGCGGAGCATCTAATAAAAAAGCTCGATCTTTTTCTTTAATATCAGACAGATTTAACCATAAATGTCTCTCAGTAGCTACCAAGGCTGCCATAGACCGCCCAATTGCTCTGGCGGTCTCCTTAGTAGCCCTGAGAGAAAGATCGGTAGCCCGACGAAGTTCACGAATATCGTCATGACTGACTCCCTCACTACTATCCAGATCCCCCAGCAGGTCAGCTTGATAAGCCTGGAGCACTGCCATAGTATGCAGACATGCTCCAGCTTGACCTGCTGCCGCATAAGCTTTGCCCACTAACACCGAAGTGGCTTTAAGCGGTCTAGTGGGCAAAGCCGAGGCTTTCAGAGACGATGCGGGACCAGGGGAAAGATAACTGGCTAAATTCTCTTCCGCCTGGGGCATCGCCTCATAACCATACTCTTTCAGCCCTCTTATTCTCGAATAAGTGTTAACATGAGGGCTGAAAAGACGTGATGAATATGGTTTATTCCACGATTTAGATATTTCATTGTGCAAATCGGGAAAAAATGGAAGCCCTCGTGGTGGAGATAATGTGGTAGAAGATAAAAAGCGCTCATCTAATTTGCTTTTAGGACGAGCGCCCTTCTTCTCAGATGGCCATTCAATATTTAATTTCTCTACAGCCCGCGACATAACATCCACCAGCTCATCATATGCTGGGGAAATAAATTGTGAATCTCTTTCCCCCATGTGTGTGCTTACACTCTCCACACTCATCGCATCAACCTCCTCGGAGGAAGAGCAATAAAGTAATGGAGGGCTCTCTCCCCGGGCGGAAGAAACCGCAGAGCGTGCTTCCGACACCGGAGAGAGAGCACTGGATCTCTCGGGTAAGGAAAGAGAAAGAGCCCTCGGACCCGTCTCCAACCCCTCCGAAAGATCCTTTTGCGATCCCCAGGAATGCATTCTCCGCGCTGCCTCAGCAGACGCGGGTCCTGATCCCTGTGGATCGCGAGCCTGCCCACTCTCTTTATCAAAGAGTGACAGGCGAGAGCGGAGCATGCGAAGCGGTAACATCTCACAATGCTGGCACTCAGCCCCCTCGAAGGCTGAGACCGCATGCTCCACTCCCAAACAAACGACACAAAGCTCGTGTGTGTCCCCACCCGTTAAATAACGCGGGCAGGGAGAAGCACACTGTTTGTACACTTGTTTAGTTTCCATCCTTTTCCGCAACAGACAACAGTAAATAGACAGAGACAAAATGACACAGATCGCTTGCTGAGACACAGAAGCTAATGCCGCGTTTCACCGGGTGAGCCTTAATCCCTTCCTGGTCATGACGTCACCCGCCCGTGACGCTCATTCTTTCCATTGGACTAGTTGACATTGATGCTCAGACGCATGCACGCTGGGGGCGTTCCCAAAGCGTCAAGTGACGCATCGCGAGTTCCCTCGAAAGGGAACATACATAACATAAATACACATATGCTACCTCTTTAAATCAAAATGTTTCTGTAAATGCACCTTTTTGTGAAATATATGATGCTTACAATGAAGCTTCTGTCTCACCCCATTATTTAAACCCTAGAATTTGAGTCTCTGTTATATGTACAAATGCTGAATGTCTAATGACGTGTTAATTGTTCTGCTAGCTTTTTCTCACTGATTTTGGATGTGTTCACACTTGTCAGATTTGGTTCCATTAAAACGAATTCTGGTGTGAATTCACAAGTTCTTGACTATTAAAAATATCATATGTACACACAAACAATGAGCGCATTTAGCCCAGCACACAGCATTGTTTTGGATGTCCGGTAAGTTCCGTGGCAAAATATATGTCATGAAAGCCTTTTCTTTAGTGTCTTTAGGTTTGGTGTTAAAATTACAGTGTGATTGCTAAGCAAACTAGGACTAAATGTATCATTTTCATTTTTGGTCCGGACCAAAAGAACCAAGAGAACCGAACTAGTGTCAACACACCCTTTAACTCGGGACAAACATCGTCACAAAAAAAAGAGGCCAGATTTAATCACATTGTTGTGCACATCATTTGCTCTAAATGCACAGAAATCTGCTTTTCAGATTATTGAATGTCATACTGCTGTTATCCATATACCTCCAATCATTTTGTTTTCCTTAATAATGTACATTCAGTGAGGCATGATATTCAAAAATGCAGCTGTCAAAGTGAGCACTGTCTTATACATGCTTATCATGCAAACATCTGGATGTGTAATGTGTTATCTTGCTGACATTACACTATCTAATCCATTGATGCATTATTCATGCTGGAGAATAATAATGAAATTATTTAAAGAATAGTCCAAGAGAGCTGTTATCTAGCAGTTATTTGTGGACTAGTTCAGCTGCGTGTTTTGTAGATACAGATCTTACCAGCAGGCTCCGCGAGGGACCATGAGGGGCACAGGTTAAAGGCGCTTTGTCCTTCCCTACAGCCTCTCTAAAAATGTGCCTCGTCATTTCAGTGTCCCAGATGTAACGAGACAAGCTGGAGTGACTGTGACATCCCCACTGCCTGAAGGATAAATGCCATTGTCTATAAGGGTCATGCATGTTTCTGTCACTCATGTTCATGAAGGGTGAATGGAAAAAGTCTAGAACACACCATTTATTAAAAGGCTGAGATATATGAATTACATTAATAATTAGATCATGTCACATTGCCTGCATATAATTCTGCATTACACAAGCACACACGGCTACTGATGTAGAAGCACCTAACCCTGGTTATAAGCCTTAACTTGACATAAACTGTAAACTTGTAATGAAATCTGATTGGCTGATTCGAATGTTGATCCAGGAACATAGTGTACTTGGTGAAATCATGTTCACCCTAATCAAAAACACACCTGAACAAGCTAGTCAAGGTCTTCAGGTTTCTAGAAAATTGCAGATAAGTGAGTTTGATCATGGTTTGAGCTAAACTCTGCAGGACAGTGGCCCTCCAGGTCTGCATTTGAGGAACTCTGGCTTAGGGCGTTACATTTAAACACATTGCAAGGGTTCCGCCAGTAGTGGGCGCACTTGTGCAATATGACATACATCCTAGAGAATGAGACAGAGGGAGGTTAGCGAGGGAAAGAGCGTAAAAAAGGACTTAAATACATCCCAGGTCCGATCCTGTCTACTAAGATATCTTAATTTGATACATTTTTTAAGGAAGCATAGATGTATCCTTCGCTACCTAATATATCCCACCATCCTGTGCTTTCAAACTCCATGACAGTGAAGCCAAATAAGTGGCCATGAAAAAAGATGGCAGAATTTAAATTGGTGTGTTCTGCGCCAGCAGAACAATTAACCCTCTGGGGACGGATTGGGCGGTACCGCCCAAAATGGCATACTTTTACAAATGTGTAATTATCTTAAAAACTATTAATGATAGAGAGCTGCGGTCTTTTTACCGATTCCGCTGAAAACAGTGATACCCGGCTTGTAAATATACACACTTCCTTGTTGCGCAATACCACTATGTAAAAGGCCAATGAAATCGATGTTGTTTGGCAGATTCCGCGAACAACAACTAATTGAAAAATTCAGATGGAGAAATATTTTTCTTACCCAATCAGAGGAAGGTTACCATGACGTATCTAGCAAATCAGAGGACTCTGTAGCCTTGCAAGGGGTGGTACTATATAGTTAGGGATATGACGCAAACAGCGTTGAATGGAGAGAAGGAGAGAGAGCGAACGGAGGCTTACGGAGCGGATTATCAGAGATTTATATGAGAGAGAGACAGAACAATTATAATATATATATATATATATATATATATATATATATATATATATACACATACATACAATTATAGCATTATTTATTGTTAGCACTTTTATGATGGCAAGCAGTAAAGATTTACGGTGGAACAAGCTCTGGAACAATTACTGGAGAGTGACGAGGAGAAAGCATTGCTTAGAAAATTCTAAGCATTCTTAAGAAAAACGCCTGGGACTATTTGTAAATAAAGTTACATTTTTCATTGTTCTTTACACATTTTATTTAACAATTACACCTGTCTGTCAAACAAAGGCTTTGACAAATATATTTTTTGTTCAAAAACTGTTCACTATTGTTGTGTGATTTTCAGAAATAAATGACAAAAATCTAATTTCCGTTTTTGAAATTCTCTAGTTTATTGTACCTTTTTCACTCATACTTCCTTTATAAACACATTACATGCATGCTTATGTTAGCTTAGGGTCTTCTGAATCCATAGATACAAAACACATAGTGTTCCATCTCCATTACATATGGTTTATAAGCCCAAATGTAAAAATAGAGAAAACGGACCAAAAAGGGCTTAGTCCCCAGAGGGTTAAAGGGATAGGAATAATTACAGGTAGCTTTTTAGATATACGTAATAAAGACAGTGTCAAAGCTGCTGCTCAGTCAAATGACCACAAGCCATGTTCTATGTTTTTAATATGTTGTCTAGATAAAACAGACTTTTGTGTTGATACATAAGTGAGTTTGTGTGACAAACATAAATTTGGAGTCGTAGCTTCAGAATGATTTGGAGAATTATAATTTTTTTTTATTGAAGTGGCAATAGAAAACAAGAAGCTGTGTATTGCATGGGAAGAATGATTTTGACATAACGATTTGTTCTAAATAGAGACTATGACTGATGTGTGAATTCTTCATTACATGAATAATCTTGTACTGAGGTTATCTTGAACTCTCTTTTGTGACCAGCAGCTCTATCCAGTCAGTTTAAATCAGTCATATGAGCATCTCCTGTAATGCAGCATGTATTCTCCAGTGCAGTGTGGATTAAGCAATGTTAGATGTAGTGAAGGATTACAGATAGACGTGGGGCACAGCTTTACAGGGTCAGGGAGCTCTGCCAGATGTTGAATAAATCCGCCTACAGAACCCAGAGCACAGCTCCCCAGTGATTTTCCAGTGTTTAGGTTTATGCTGACATACAAAAGAAAACTTTAGATATAGATTCAACTTTTTTCTAAAGTAGTGTTCTGGGTTCAATTCAAATTAAGCCCTATCGACAGTATTTTGTGGCATAATCACTTCAACTTGTCCCTCGGTTTGGAATAACAAACAAAAATTACATTTACAGTGATGCTATTTCAAGGGATGACTAAGTGACAAGTAATTCCAGAGAGTTTAAAAGCAGAAATGTGCACTTGCATACATTTTTACACAAAACAAATATGTGTCATTTGTCAAAATAGACAGGACTACTCTTCCATTGTTTGATTTTCCCGCCACTCCTTTGTTTCCATGGTCACCGCCATTATGAGTTTGTTTGGTTCAGCTGTGTTCTATTAATCATCTTGTTTGAGTCAATATTTAAGTTTTGTCTTCACAGTCTGTCATTGTTCAGTCATGTTTAGAGTCTGTTGCTCTCGTCTGTTTGCATGTTCTGAGGATTATAGATATTAAACTCGTGTCGCTCGGAACCTTATTCTTCATCTTCGTCTGTTTGCCTGCAACCACCCGTGACACTAGGTGGATATTTGTCTATATAAACAGTCCATTTATAAATAACCTCACACAGATAAGGTAGTAGTAAGCAATTTCATCACTAGTCTCATGTTTACGTTGGTGCAATGCCTTTCCCAATAGACTTCCATTGAATTTAAAGTGCATTTCTGTACTTTTTTTTCCAGTCAGAAAATGATCTGAATGATTGTTATCTAAATTTCCTGACTAACAATAAAACTGACCGAACTGCAAAGTTAGTTTTTGTATCAGATATCTCCTGCCCACAACGTACTATACTGTGTTTCTGTTTAGCATTTGTATTCACTGAGAACAGCGGTAACATTAAAATAGTGTTATCGTCAATTTTATTGGATGTAAAGACTGAAGCAGTGAAATTTTATTCCATTGTTAGAAAGACTTTACGACTCCCCAGTGCAACTCAAACCAATTAACTCTCTAAAACGACATAGGTTATTGCAGAACAGACGTGCCTTTTATTATTTGCATATTCACCACCAATGAAATTTATGTTCTTTGATTTGAACTAATTGGCTGTGCATTTCCTATTTGCTTTTCTGCCATGTAATTTAAGTTCTGTTGCTTTCATATGAAAATAAATATAAATGAACAAGACACCCAAAGTACTTGTTATTTAATTCCATTCCAAATGCGTGTTTATCAATCATTTTTTCTTTAATACAGACATGTAATTTTTATTTAAAAAATATATAAAAACACATCACATAACCCACATAGAGATCGCAATGTCAGAGAGTTTGGGGATATTCACACATAATTTATACTCATATAGAACATAATATCAGACTTTTAAAATCAAACATTTTAAAAGAGAACAATACATCATGGTTGTTTAAACCAATGAGCATTAAGCTGTGTCATCAGTAAGTCGTTTCCCGTCATGCTTTTGATCAGCGCAGTCGGTGGAGAGCAACTGCGCGCGACTGCAGAATCCGACTCGCGCGCCTTGCCAACATGGCATGGACTTTGAGTAAACATACACGCCACTTTCAAGTCAAGTGGCGTGTTATCTATACGCATTTTGAGCTATCCGCGTGGATGTCCACGCCAAAACGAACCGTCATCTTTTGCGTGTATGTCTACGCCGTTAAATGTCCGAGTGATTCCGCGTGTATGTCCACGCCGTTAAATGTCCGAGCGAAACGAAGCAAAATGTAGATATACATCTGGGGAGCGATATTTTTTTCCTAGGATGGTAGGGGAAGACTCATAAATGGTATTAACCCCAGTGACGGGTAGGTTTAGGGACGGGGTTGGGGTAGGTCATATATTTATATATACAGTAATGTAACGTTAAGTCAACGGCGTTGATAAACACGCTGAAAAGCGATTATGCGTGTTGATAGCACGCCAAAAATGGAAATACGAATTGGCGTGTCATACATACGCCATTTCATGATATCAGTCTGGCCTTGCGGTCGCGAGAGTTTTTTTGAAATACGTCAGCATGACATCCGAGCAAGGCACTTCTAAAATAAATAAAACATAAAAAGCAAAGGCAGAACAGAACATTTAATGGAAAAAACGGGTTCTGTACATGGCAGACGGGAGCATATAGTCGAAAGCCCGGTGATAAAGGTCGGTAACCGGACTCAGTCCAGGAAACATCCACAAATCCAGAGGAGCAAAGAAATGAGTGAGACTAAAAAGCAGACAAATCAAAAGGAAAAACTAAACAGGTGTGCGAGCGGTTACATTAGTCACATTAGAAAATGAAGTCGTAGGGTTGTGTTTGAATAATAACGTACTGTATCTTATTTAGCTGAGGTAAATTAAACGCAATTCTCTCGTATACTTGCTTGATGAAGAATGAGACGGCCCAACGGTCGGTTGAAATTTAAAAGGCTGATTTTCGCGCTTCGGGGCAGTGGCCAGTCCATAATGTGGTCCAGTGGTTGTCAAAACACCCTTGGCACAACAAAGGGTAAATACACAATAAAAATACTCAGAACACATTGGCAACCACATAGCAATGCCCTGGCAACCACTCCAAACAGAGGCAACACTTTATTTTGATGGTCCCCTTACATTCTGTTGACTATAACTAATATTGCACAAACATGTTTTCAGTTGTCTTTTTTATCGAGTCTTGTCCTTATGTTTTGTTTGGGTGCACATTCTGTTTCCCTGGTTTTAGTTACTTATATTCTGTTAAATAAAATACCTGCATTTGGATCCAGCTCTCCTTCATTTTTGATATCCTCCTATATTACAGAAGACTCGACCGAGATGGATCCAGCAGTTTGTTTAATTCGGCTCCAACAAACCAAACAGGAACTGAAGACAGGAAGAGAACACCGAAACAATGAGAACAGAAAAACACTTCAACTTAAAAGTCCTAACACAAAACCTGGAAAACAAGAACCGGAATCATGACAACATCCGATAGGCTGTAATTATCATGTGACCTGTTGCGTCGCTTCACTGCCATTCACAAATCCTCTCCCGTGGCCTCATGGTTCATCGTATGCACACTTCAGAATCTCGCTAGAAGAACCCATATCTGGCTCTCTCGTCTTCGTAGTTTTCTATTTGGTGTCATAAACACTACAGAGAATATGGCTGTAAATCTGAAAAATCTGAAAGGCTGTTTGACTTCCTTTCTCCTCTGTAACAAGTGGGTTCAGAAACGTGAAGTTAGGTAGCGCTTTGTAACAAGTATGTTTTTTGCTTTTCTAAAAGCGCTATTTACTGTCATAGAGTGAAAATGCATTTTCCTTCAGTCAATCTGCCATTTTTTACACATTGGCCTTAACAGACATATCACATGCGAAATCAGACTGAAATTTCTTGCCTTTCATGTTCATTCATTCATGTTTGAACAGGCATTTAGGGACATTCATTTTTTTAAACATATTTAATGTTCCCTTTCGAGGGAACTCTACACTGCGTCGAGAATCGACTCTTTGGGGACGCGCCCTTAGCGTGCGCCTCTGAAGTAAAAATGAAACTAATCCAATCCTGATTGGCGTTGCGTCCTGACGTAACATGTGACGGCATAACCGGAAGTATAAAAGTGACACTGACGCACACACATACCAGCTATCGCTCTTCAGCAAGCGCTCTATGTTGAAACTGTCTGTCCTATTTACTGTTGTTTGTCCTGAGTGAAAGTGTTATTATGGCGAGTGAACAATTTACAAAATGTGTGCACCCCTGCCCCAGATATATTACGGGTGGGGACACACATTCATTGTGTGTGAATTGTTTGGGAGCGCAGCACGCACAGGCAGCTCTTGAGGGAGTTGCCTGTGAACATTGTGAAGCACTCCCATTAAGAGTGCTGCGCTCCCGCTTGGCTATTTTCTCTAAAGATGGTCAAGCTCGCGATCCTTGCGGTTCAGGTCCCGCGTCCGTTGAGGCGGCGCGGAGGCTTAGATCGTGGGGATCGCAAAAGGATCTCGCAGATGAGAACGAGACTGCCGAGGCACTTTCTCGTTCATCATCTGCAGATTCTCTGACACTCGCTCACGGTGCAGAAGCCCGCGCTGCGGCTTCTTCTGCCTGTGACGAGTGCCCGGTGCTTGAGCTGTCCGCTTCCGAGGAAGTAGATGTGCTCAGCATCGGGAGCGCGGATCATGAGTCACACTCGCCAGCTCATGTTTCCGCGTATGAGGAGTTGGTGGAGGTTGTGACGCGTGCGGTGGCCAAACTCAACATCAGTTGGCCACAGAATAAGCAGGATGAGACTCGTCAGAGTAAATTAGACGAGAGATTTCTGCAGCACCGCTCACAACCTCAGCGCCGGGGTTTGCCTTTTTTCCCAGATCTCCATAGAGAAATCACGAGATCCTGGGAAAAGCCTCACTCGTCTCGTATATCGCACAGCACTTCGTGTGATTATAGTAACGTTATGGGTGCGAGTGAGGTGGGCTATGGCAGGATGTGGCAGGTGGAGGAAGCCTTAGCGAGCTATCTTTCTCCCGAAGCGGCATCCTCGCTTAAAACCCCGGCGCTGCCCAGCAAACCATGCAGGGACACTTCTGCATTGGTGGGCAGGGCTTATATGGCGGCTGGTCGGGCTGGTGCGTCCCTGCATTCTATGGCTATTTTGCAGGCGTACCAGGCCGACATCCTAAAAGATTTAGACGAGGGGGAGGGGCCAACACCTGAGGATGTTGCTGAATTGAGAAGAGCAGCAGATTTGTCTCTCCGTGCCACTAAGGAGACGGCCCGTGCAATTGGCCGCTCCATGTCAGCTTTGGTGGCCACGGAGAGACATTTATGGTTGAATTTGTCGGGTATGAAGGATAAAGATCGTTCCTTTTTATTAGATGCCCCAGTTTCGTCTTCTGGCCTGTTCGGCGACGCAGTATCTTCTGTCGTCGACAGGTTTCAGGAGACGAAAAAACAATCAGCAGCTTTTCAACAATATCTCCCCCGACGTTCTAAATCTGGGAAGGCTGGTCCAAGTGGCCAGTCTCAGCCGTCCACCAGCTCTGCATATCGCCTGGAGCAGAAGGAGAGCGTTTCCTCTCGAGCCCCTCCCGCGGGAGCTTGGCAACAGAGGAAACATTCCCATTCTAAATCCTCTGGCCAGAAAGGCGACCTGAGGGCCGTCATTCAGGCTAAGAGGGCTTCAGGGAAGAGGTCCTAGCCGAGTTAATAGGACCCCCGAGGGCTGCCCCCCCCCGCTGTGAGGCAACCGAGGTTGTTTTCCCAGCGGAGCCCTTTGGAAAAAGATGTCGTCCCGCCGTCACTGACGCTTCGGGTCACATCAATTTCCAGCGAACGCACACCGTGGCGTTCGTCCCAAGAGCTTGCAAAAGAGCGCCACCTATGGTCGAAAAATCGTTCTCGTCTGCTTCCTGCCAGTTCGCTGCTTCAGAAAGTCGAGAACAATGCTCGAGAGACATCCGAGGCCTCTCGAGAGGCTGGTTCCCTTAGTACATTTTTTGGAACAGTGGCATCTTCTCCAAATATTTCTATATGGGTCCTGAATATAATAGAAAAAGGATACAGACTGCAGTTCGGTCACCCACCTCCCAGGTTTGCAGGGGTGGTGCCGACTACAGTGGTTCCAGAACAGGCTCGGGTTATGGAACAGGAAGTACAGGCTATTCTGGTCAAAGGGGCCATAGAAAGTGTTCCCCTACTAGACAGAGAGTCAGGGTTTTACAGCCGATACTTTATAGTTCCAAAGAAGGATGGCGGGCTCAGGCCGATTTTGGATCTGAGACACTTGAATCGGTCTCTGAGGAGATTCAGGTTCAAGATGTTGACGATTCCCATCATCGTGAATCAAATCAGGTCCGAGGACTGGTTTGTCACAATAGACCTAAAAGACACCTATTTTCATGTCTCTATCCTTCCATGTCACAGGAGGTACCTAAGGTTTGCTTTCGAGGGCGAAGCATATCAATATCGGGTTCTTCCGTTTGGCCTAGCACTCTCTCCCCGCACGTTCACGAAGTGTATGGATGCAGCTCTGGCTCCTCTCAGACTCCAGGGCATTCGTATACTGAATTACATCGACGACTGGCTTATACTGGCTCAGTCTCGAGAAATGGCGGTTCGACATCGAGATGTCGTCCTTGGCCACGTTCAGAATTTGGGGTTGAGACTCAACACGAAAAAGAGCGTGTTGGAACCAGCTCAGGAAATAACGTTCCTGGGTGTGGTATGGAATTCGGTTACGATGCGGGCACACATGTCTCCCGCACGTGTCCAGTCCATCCTATCTATGGTTTCAAGAGTAAAGCTACTTCAGGCCATCACTGTAAGGCAATTTCAAAGAATGCTGGGCCTCATGGCAGCGGCATCCAACATCATTCCTTTGGGCCTTCTGCATTTGAGGCCTCTTCAGTGGTGGCTAAAAGCCAAGGGGTTTTCTCCCAAGGGGAATCCATTTCGTATGATCAGAGTAACGCACAGATGCCTTCGTTCTCTTCAAATATGGAAGAAACCTTGGTTCCTGTCCCAAGGGCCAGTGTTGGGAGCGTCATGTCGCCGAAAAATCGTTTCGACAGACGCATCCCTTACTGGCTGGGGCGCGGTCATGGACGGCCGCTTTGCCAGGGGTCTGTGGCTGGACCATCATCTATCTTGGCACATAAACTGTCTAGAAATGATGGCTGTGTTCAGGGCTTTGAGGAGCTTCCTCCCAGACATCAAATGTTACCATGTCCTAGTACAATCAGACAATACGTCAGTGGTAGCCTATCTGAACCGACAAGGGGGACTCAGATCGCGCCCTTTGTGCAGACTGGCGCATCAGATTATTCTTTGGTCCCAAGGGAAGATACTGTCCATCAGAGCAATGTATATTCCGGGGGTTCAGAATCAGGGAGCAGACATCCTGTCGAGGCAGGGGCTGAGGCCCGGGGAATGGAGACTTCATCCAGATGTGGTGAAGTTGATATGGGAGAGGTTCGGACCAATGGAAGTGGATCTATTCGCGTCTCGAGAGACGTCCCACTGCCCACTTTGGTTCTCCCTCTCACATCCAGCCCCACTGGGGTTGGATGCCATGGTACAGGCCTGGCCGAGGCTTCGCCTGTACGCATTTCCCCCGATCGCTCTGCTCCCGGGAGTCCTGGAGAGGGTTCGTCAAGAGGGCATCAGTCTACTTCTGGTTGCCCCAATGTGGCCGACCCGAGTATGGTTTTCAGACATAATATTACTCCTGATAGCTCCGCCATGGCAGATTCCTCTGAGGAGGGATCTGTTGTCTCAGGCGGAGGGCACAATCTTCCACCCTCGCCCGGAGCTGTGGAAGCTGTGGGTCTGGCCTCTGAGGGGGTTCAGTACCTAAATGCTGGTCTATCAGCCGGGGTGGTTGAAACCATACTTAGCTCTAGGGCTCCATCTACTAGGAGATTATATGGCCTCAAGTGGAATGTGTTCGTCACTTGGTGTAATCATGAGTTAGATCCAGTCAACTGCCCGGTGGCTTCAGTTCTGGAATTTCTTCAAGATCGTTTCTCTGCGGGTCTCTCCCCTTCTACGCTTAAGGTGTACGTGGCTGCCATTGCGGCTTTCCACGCACCTGTAAGTGATGGGCCTTTGGGGAGGCACCAATTGGTCATTCGTTTTCTCCGTGGAACTTGGAGGATGAGACCGGCAACCAGGTCCAGGGTTCCTGCCTGGGACCTGGCTATAGTTCTTGAAGGGTTATCCCTGGCCCCCTTCGAACCTTTAGAGTCGGCTTCGCCTAAGGATTTAACGCTAAAAATGGTATTTCTCTTAGCTATTACCTCACTTAAGAGGGTGGGAGATCTCCAAGCCCTGGCAGTGACACCAGCTTGCTTGGAGTTTGCCCCTGGAAAAGTGAAGGCCTTTTTGCACCCGAGTCCGGGCTACGTGCCTAAAGTACCAACTCATACGGCTCGATCTACAGCCCTTCAGGCATTTCATCCTCCACCTCATGTGTCGGCAGAAGAAGAGAAGCTCCATTTGCTCTGCCCTGTCAGAGCCTTGAGCGTGTACCTCGAGAGGTCCTCTTCTTGGAGAAGGTCGGACCAATTATTGGTGTGTTTTGGGTCACCTAAGAAGGGGCTCCCGGCATCAAAGCAAACGATTAGTAATTGGATCGTTCAGGCGATTACTTCAGCTTACAGGGTGCGCGATATGCCTTTACCTTTAGCTGTTAGGGCTCATTCAACTAGAGGTATGGCTTCCTCTAGGGCCCTCCTTTCGGGAGTGCCCCTGCAGGAGATCTGTGAGGCAGCCGGCTGGGCTACTCCACACACTTTTATTCGGTTCTACAGTCTTCACCTTCCCAGTACGCCTGGCACACATGTACTTAGTCCTTGCTGAGTGCCTGAAACAGTTTCACTCCGGGACAGGCCTATTCGGTGCGTGGCCTAGTGGGCACTCGTTCCCCAAAGAGTCGATTCTCGACGCAGTGTAGAGTTCCCTCGAAAGGGAACGTCTCGGGTTATGACTATAACCCTTGTTCCCTGAGAAGGGAACGAGACACTGCGTCGTTCTGCCACGCCCCTTGAGGTCTTAGAGCGTCTTGCTTCATCGCGAGGCTGGTATGTGTGTGCGTCAGTGTCACTTTTATACTTCCGGTTATGCCGTCACATGTTACGTCAGGACGCAACGCCAATCAGGATTGGATTAGTTTCATTTTTACTTCAGAGGCGCACGCTAAGGGAGCGTCCCCAAAGAGTCGATTCTCGACGCAGTGTCTCGTTCCCTTCTCAGGGAACAAGGGTTATAGTCATAACCCGAGACGTTTTCTTTGAGATTGCAGCCCTATTATGTTTTCCCATGTTAGTGTGTTTTCCCCATGTTTCAAGTGGTTTCCTAGCCTGGGAAAACCCAGACAACTTCCGGAAAATTTAGATTTGCTCTGAAAATTAGTCTGCAAAAAGCTCATTCAAGCCCATTTCCAATCCGCCGAAATCAAGGCACCATTCAGAAACGTTGGGGCGGGCTTTACACGATGACGACAGCGCTGGGATTTTGAAGCAGATTTTGTAGCCTACATTACAAAGATGGATGCCGCCGTCGAACATCACTCGTTCTAATCAGCTATCGCGTCTGTTTTAAGCGTTTTGAACGTTTCCTTTTTGTTAAAAACCGAGCAAAGAACAACACTCGGAGATGTTTTTCCTCCACTCTGCATATGTCATCTCCTTCATCGCTCTGATTGGGTTTAGGTCTATCCGCGACGTCCATTGGTGACGCCCCTCTGGAAATGATTTGTCTATGAGGCTTTGCCAGACCATAACTCAGTTACAACTGAGAATGGTCTGGTTTTAACCAGGCTAGTGGTTTCCCCAAATTCAACTGAAAATGCAACTTTTAATGACTTCCGCAGTCTCTGTCCGAGACTTTGAAAACTCTGGACCCATTTAAAGAACCATTTAGACCTTTACAAATGGCCCATCATTGGTGCTGTTGTCATCTCTTCACCAGTGACGACGGGTGATACTATTCTGTGTTTTCAGCAGAACACTGGCATTCAGTGCTCCATTGCCCTTTAAGACCTGTAATCCATGATTATTAAACAAGGTGCCTGTGCTATTAAGAATGGAAAATGAGTCCTAATGGCGGAGCTGCTGGCAGCGCCCGCCTCCTCAGTACCATCTCACATTTATGAGCAGCGCTATATTACAACCCTAATTCAGATGGCCATGCATCACTGGGCCCAAAATGTTTTCATCTATTTTTTTCCATCTCAAAACCCCAGCGAGAGAATATGGTGAGGGGTGGTTAAGTCCAAGCATACAAATTTTCAGTTCCAACCTTGGTTTTATACACATTCACCCATCAAAAATCTAAAAGATAAGTCTTTAATCTCTCTGAATGTAGTTTTACCCAGTGAGAGAACGGGTTATGGGGGGGATAATATATCTGGCCCTGAAGTGATACAGAAGTGGGTGCAGTTAAAGTTGAAGGTCCACCAGTGACAAGGGAGGAAATTACATCACACTCTGAGATGATGAAGAGAATGGAGATGTGGCTGTGATGTGACGGTAAATCATGACTTGAGCGTGACAGTGGTGATTTGTAAGCAACTCCTTTCTTCAGGTATTAGGGCCCTGAGGAAGAATTTTAGATTTAAAGGCTCTGTTAAATAATTGAACGTACATAATTTTCACTCATGGATTTATGACAACATGGTCACAGCCTGACATGCCCATGGATGTCCATCATCTGTTCACAGACCATTGGATTCATACTGTTGGCTGAATACAATACCGGTCTAAAGTTTGGAATAATTACAATTTTTCTTTAAATGAGCCTCTCATGAATGATTTCTGAAAGATCATGTGACACCGAAGACTGGAGTAATGATGATAAAATTCAGCTTTACATCACATGAATAAATTACATTTTAAAATTCTAATACAAAATAGTTCATTTAAAAATGTAATAGTAATTAATAATATTACTGTATTTTTGGATCAAATAAATGCAGCCTTGGTGAGAATAAAATACTTTAAAAACATTACTTATTTTTAACAAATATTATTTAATTCTGAGTATCTGGGATAAAATGCTAGCTATGAGCAAGACCCATGAGTTTTATTCTAAAAATGTTTCCTTCACAGAATGATATTAAACAAAAAATCATGTGATGTGCTGGAAATAACACTGTAGAGTTGTTTTTATTATTATTACTTTTAGTAAGCAGAACTTTACTGATTTTTCTTTTGTACTCAAATATTTCAAGTCAGGAGCAATTCAAATGTATAAGTAGACTAATTCATAAATTTTACTTAAAATTACCATGTATTCTCAACTTAAATATTTTAGTAGTGGAAACTTGGCTTATTTTAACAAGCTAATCAATAAAAATGCTACCTTGCTACGTGGTAACACTCTGCCTTAATAGCAGTAGCATAGCACTTGCTGATTGGGTAGAGCAATATTAAACATCTAATGTATATCTGTTCTCAAACTAAGCACATGCTCCACTCGTCACCATGATGGTAACCCCACAAAAACCAACATAACAGAAACTCTTCTAAACTAGCATAACAAACCATTAAACACTATTAAATATCCCACTTAACATTAATCTTGAACCAAAACCATTCTATAACACTTAATTTCAGCATTTACTCTCCATTATGAGTATAATGGCAAAGCATGCTGGGAAATAGAAATCCCAGTCCAGTTTCAGTTAAATTTAAGTTTGTCTAAATTAAAAGAAACAAGTT
Organism: Rhinichthys osculus; assembly: GCA_029959095.1. Taxonomy (NCBI): domain Eukaryota; kingdom Metazoa; phylum Chordata; class Actinopteri; order Cypriniformes; family Leuciscidae; genus Rhinichthys; species Rhinichthys osculus. The sequence continues at coordinate 15,677,584 of JARWKJ010000002.1, read as the reverse complement.
CATACCACTTAAAACAAGTAAACAATTCAGATGACTTAAAATGTCAGTTTTGTGAACTCAAAAGAAAAAGAAAGAACTCATAAAAGTTCATTAGATTGAACTAATTTGTTTAATTTGAGTTGGTTCTACTCAAACCAATTAATTATTTTGAGCATTAGGGTTTACAGAAAAGTGTATGGTTACTTATTCTTACTTCTGAATATAGTAAACTCTTTTAAAAAATAAAAATAAACAAAAAAAAACACAAAACCAGATATTTCAGTCTGGTGTCTGCATATTCTGAAAATAAAACTGCTCATACAAATATCTATAACATCAAACATTTATCATGCATCACCTATTACGTGGAGTTGGTGCTTCTTTCTGGTGAATGTTATTGATCTGGTATAGTGACGCTTAACCCTGTGCCCTCTGACCCCTGACCTCTGCAGCCTGAACAGCGACTCTCGTAATTACATGGCTGGTATCTGAACAGTGAGTCACAGTGTTCGCACCTCTCCTCCTCTGCAACTCTTTCTAATGAACAGCTCCTCTTTGTTGCGTTATCTGCCTGAGCTCAACTGGTAAGCACCAGGGCCTACGATGAAATATTCATACCCTGCATTTCTTTCAGGCAATCGGGTATCCACACTGATGCTTATAATTATACCGCAGGAGCTTGTCATCGTCAACACAGAAGCACAATGCGAGAGGTTATAGTTGGGTCTGCATGGGATCTCCAATCTCTTCAGTTCCGGCTTGGTGTCACAGAGGGTTGAGGTGTGTTGAATACATACACATGCTGTATGATGCCGTTAATTCATGCAGGCTTTTCAAATGCAAGCAAGAAACATTACAGGTTAGCTTCACTATTCAGAGTGTCCTCTGCTACAGAAATAGATACATGTAATTTTGCAGAATGAATGTCTGTGTACCGGTTTTTAACCATTAGCATGCCATTCCTACAGAACATGTTTTTGCATTTCACTGCGCTGCTTTGCCAATTATATCAATGCATTTGGCAGATGCTTTATCCAAAACTATTTACACTGCATTCAAGACTGCATTCAAGAAGTTGTGTGGCGTTGCTATCGCCATGCTTTACAGTTTCAGCAACAGCAATGTTACCTTTCCTGAATTTTTTATGACAGGGTTTCCCAAATGGGAGAATATCAGAGAGTTTGTGAACTGATGGCAAACCAAATAATTAGTTATAATGAATCTAACATTAAAATAAATAAATGGGGCTGCATGATAGTATCGACATAGCTTATGCCTGGCTCACACTACAGGAGTTTTAAAATCATAACCGATTTTGAAATCTGGTTGCAGCTCACACTTAAGGAGAATCTTTGCAGATTTTCTTCCCTCAAATCTTAAACATGCTCACACTACAAGATTTGAAAATCGCGGCGCATCACACACTACACAATGTTATTAAGATTATCGTGCCAGAGGAAGTGCCTCACGTGATCTCACACAGCAGATCGGAAGCGGAAAGCGGATGTAAACAAAATATCTGTCCCTCATATCAAGTCATATCCGTGAAAAGGTTGCCGTGACCAAGGAAAGAGATTTTTTTTTTTTAAACCTAACCTTTTAACATTTAAGGTTAGGCTATTTCTAATGAATGGCGTCAGCTCTGGTCAATACAATGAAAAAATGCCACTGATCTGTATGAAGTGAAGCATCAGCTTCACATTGCCCATGCGCCGCATTGCTGCTCAGCTGAGCCTTGTAAAGTGGAGCTCAAATTAAATATTAAAATAATTAACAGCTTGTTTCATTACATCTATATTTGAATGAATCCGCTTTTCTTTTCTTTTTACATTTCCGTTGAATGAACAGTTTAATGACTCACTCAAAGACAGTCCCTTGCCGTAACAATGTAACTGGAATGAGCTAGAGTCTGTCTATAACATGCAGAGACGAGCAATGCCGAGTGGTAAAATATCAACAGAAAGCCGCTCGTAAAGTGAGATTCGAGGATCGAAACTAACTGTTATATAACAATGGCCTAAAAAGCTTATTGTCAGGTTTATGTTCTGTTATTATATCATGTGGACCCTTATTTTGACATTGTATCTTCTGTTTACTCCACTTCGTTTTAATGCGCTTTTTAGTTATGGTTTCATTACTGAAGATGTACTCGTCTTCGTGCCTGCTGAGTCAGTGCTGACCACAGCGTAACACTAAAGCTATAAATAAATGAATGAAGATAATCCCGCATATCGCGCTGTTGAGTCACTCAAAATTACAACAATGGAAATTCCTTCACCACGACAGCCCTACTTTCTTATTGGCTAGACAGTGACGTTCCGGTAATCACAATCTTGCTCATCCCGATAAATATCAAACATGTTTGATATGATCGGGGCGAGCCCGATTTGTGTGAGAGCAGATCGGGAGGTGCAAGATTCGATCTGTGAAAGCCTCACATTACCAGATAATCTGCGCCGAACATCGGAACCGATCGAGGTAATCAACAAGATTTTTTCTCCGATTCTCGTGAGGGGGAAATCGGGCATAAATCGGCCTAAAACTCCTGTAGTGTGAGCCAGGTATTAGTGTGATTATCAAATCAAAGCCTGCGATTTAAAGGCCCACTGAAGTGCCTTGGAATGCACAGCATTGTGTGATGAGTTGTAGTGCTGCCGCGATTAGTCGACTTAGTCGACGTAATCGACCATGCAAATTAGTCGACGGCAATTTTTTTAGTCGACGTGTCGTTTTACTATTGACCGCTATTTATTTTTGGTCTCCAAACGGCTCACTGTAATTCACCTCCACACACCAGTCTGTGCGTCGTGCGCGCCCTGCTGGTTTATCTGCTATCATTTTCCTTCACGTTCCCGCCCGCCTTCACTGCTTTGATATGAAAAATTGCGGAGGCAGGTGATGGAGCTTTCACAGTGGGCTCGTTTGCTGCAGTCCGAGCGCGAGCGCGATTGTTCCCGGCGCCCCCCGCAGCGTTGGTCTGGTTTCACACTCAATTCTGTCGAACCCTGTTGAGTTTGCGTGCATCTTATGCCATCGCAAACGTGCACAGCGCATGATAGAAAACAGAACGCGGGTCAATATATTGTGTTTTTCAAACGGACTCTTTTGAGGAGACAGTGGATTTCCAAATGTGTTGCCCTGATTGCACGCGCAATGCGCGAATACACTGCAGACTCAACTCTCGCGTATCCAAGGTAAATCATCAACACTATCATCCCTTACATGTGTTTTATTTAACTAAATGCATCGTAATCAGCTAAAACGCATGGGCAGGTTACTTATGTTCCTGAACAAGCGCTCCCGAGTCCGTGTTGCTTTCACATTCACGCGAACCGCGGCACGGGCCCGCCATGCACGCAAGTGTAAACGCGAGCTACATAACTGCGTGCCTGCCTGCTTTCAGCGCGACTCGCTAGTCCAGACTCTTTCAATTCAATTCCAATTTATTTGTATAGCGCTCGGCTTTTCACAGAAAATGCATTGCATCTACTTTACTATTCAGAGTGATGTTATCAGTTATGCTTTTCAGAAATGTACATAAATTAATCATTATTAGCTTACTGTACATTTTTTAAGGCAGAACAAAGAGCTAATTTAAGTAATACATACATGTTTGTTATTAGAGGATTAGATTAGGACTCTGACTAATATGGTATAGCCTAATGGAAATGCAGATACTTAGGGGAGACCGGGGATGGTTGTAACAATTTTGACCTTTCTGTCTATATCTGGTAGTACTTTGAAGTCAGTGTGTTCAAAATGTGATCCAAACTAGTTACAAGTGTCTGCTATTAAATGACATAGCTATTATCTTTGCAACACAAAAAGAAAATGCATGGTTTAGTTTCAAACACAAGGAGTGAAATGTTACAATTCACCCCATAGGCTGGGTTAGTTGTAACATACCCTGGGGTGAGATGTAACATTATGATATCCAACGGGGTGATATGTAACATAATGAAATAAAGATTTTGACAAAAAAATTATTTTGAAAGGTTTTTATTCAACACTGACTTTTCAATATAACTGATGTGTGTGTCACTCTTAGTCATAGTAATTGACCATTATAAATTGAACTTGAACACAAACATTGTTTGTTTGTAAACATGTTTGTTACTGCCAGTGTTAGTATTGGCCATAATAAAATTGAACACTTGAACATTGTGTGTGTGTGTATGTGTATGTGTGTGTGTGTGTTTGCGTGTGTGTGTGTGTGTGTGTGTGTGTGTGTGTGTGTGTGTGTGTGTGTGTGTGTGTGTGTGTGTGTGTGTGTGTGTGTGTGTGTGCGCGCGCGCGTGTGTGTGTGTTACAACTAACCCAGAGTCTTGTTGTTACAACTAACCCAGAGTCATGTAGCCATGAACTAGCTCACCTTACAGCTAACAGGCAAAGCATTAGCACTGACAACTTGCATGGAAAATATCTACACAGACACACAATAAACATAATACAAGTTTGATGAGATTAACTTCAAAGCAGAAATTCCCATAACAAAAACAAAAAAAGTAAAAAAGGTAACTTTCTTACCTCAAAATTGTTTTTTCCACTCTAACATTTGCTGTGTCTGCCACTGGGCTCTACTTTATCTCATGTGGAATAAGAACTAAACTGAGCATGTGCTAAGTGAATCAGGTGATTTGTAACTAGTTCCTGATTGGACAGATTGGAATTGTTACAACTGACCCGTGTTACAACCATCCCGGGTCTCCTCTATGCTTAGATTGTTAATACATAATGTTTTTGAACAGGTGACATTTTATGTTTTGGCCCTTCAGTTGAGTTCAAAATAAAATGGACACAACGAAATAAACACTTGATTTTTTTAAATTAGTCGTTTAGATTAGTCGACTAATCGAAAAATTAGTCGAAAGATTAGTCGTTAGAAAATTAGTCGTTAGTGGCAGCACTAATGAGTTGACGTAATTTCCACTGAAACAGAAAGCTAAGGCGGTATATATTGAATGGCTCCTCCCCCTTTTCAAATAGCCAATAGCGTTTAGTTTACCTCACAGACTGCTATTCGTACTTGACAGCACCATGGAAGCGGATCCATGCGCTGATACGTTGGATTCAATAGAATACGTGTGAATAAATTCTAGCCAATTCATTCTTACCCAACGTCCAGTTGGGAAAAGGAATAAAACTCGAGCGTTTGAGCAAACAAACTCACATCTCCAACCCATATTGCTCCGTGACGTGTCAACGGTCGCTTTGGCCAGGTGGTATTTATAGCATTGGGGGCGGGACGCTTTAGATTTTAGAGAGCATTTGATTGGACAGAAGATGTGATAAGAAGCTGAAGTCCGGGATGATGAATCACCATTCTATATTAAAGGGTCATGAAACCCTAAACCAAATTTTCTGAGATTTTATCAGAGGTATGTGTGTTGAACACCATTGAAGACAATGTTAGCATATGTTAGATTTAATAGTAGGGTGAAAATGGTTAAATTTTAGTTTCTTTCCGCTATTTTCGTCTTCCGGGTTTAAAATCTTCATCGCAGGCTGTGACGTGGAAGAGCACAGTATAGTGCGTTGATGACTCATCGGTCTCTCATAATTATTAATGAGACTGAGTTTTCATGTCCTATGAGAAGACACTGTCTCTTAATTATTCATGACACCACGTGGATCTTTCCAGTGACAGACATGTCAAACTGTGATATCGCGTAGTAGATGAGAGAAGCAATCATGGGACGCACGCAAGTGTTTGTTTTCGTGGTGCAAAAGTCCAATTGGGTTGAATATGTTTCCCCGCAATGCTGCCCGGGCTAGACTCTGGCTCCGGGCGGTTGGTTTTCCATCAACCACGGACACATCTAAACGTGTGTGCCGCAAACATTTTTGAGCTTCGAGAATTGGAGAATGGTGGACTTCGCCTTGTTGACAACCAATGCAGGTTGCGTCTTGCGAGTGATGCGGTCCCAAGTCCCGAGGACTTTTCTATCCCTTCAGAGGTGTGTGTGTGTGTGTGTGTGTGTGTGTGTGTGTGTGTGTGTGTGTGTGTGTGTGTGTCTAAAATGAGAAGTCATCCACCTCCACAGAGCCATCTTTATTATGGGGGTTCAGGGGGCGCGTAGATCTAGGCTATGCACGGAACGTTTTTTTTAAGCGGAAAATTAATAATTTTCAAATATATGTATAGTGTCTATAAACAACTATATATTTTATAATGACATTATAATTATACATGTAGCCTACATTAATATGTTCTCAATAGAATTACGATTACTGTAGGCTTACTAGGCTACTATAGCAGGGCATTCAGTTACTTTTGAAAGGACAATAATAAAGTGTCGTATTTCATAAGACTTTAACTTTGCCAGCTATAAAAAAAAATCTAGCATTTCCTCACGTTTTACCACTGCTTTTAGTGACAGTCGATATGCATGGGATACTGGCGATGACAGTGATGGCCTTACCACACCCCTTCTCACAGCCATCCACGCCCATTTAAGTTGCATTTTTCAAAAAGATTGTGAGCTAGACTTGAGCTGAAAGAGGGGGGTTTCATGACCCTTTAATGCCCTGCTTGCATTGAAGCGCACAGATGCATACATCATTGAAGCACACACATGCATACCTCACTCTGAGAATGCGCTGCACACACACAGAAACATTCAGGAGCACAGAAACTTGTCAACACCGACCCGCGGCTTTAATTGGTAAAATAGCTCCGCTACTGAATCACTGCATCATATTTTTCAGCAACAAGGGGGTAACATCGCTGGTTTTGAAGTAATTAAACTCACAGCTTCATAGCTAGTAGAGAGACGCTGCACAGAATCAGGTAATTCACACATGCATCTATCATCTCTTTCTCTCTCAATAATATCTCTGTGTCTGATTCAATGCAGGCAGAATGCTACATCTAACAAACCATAACTGATGAAAATAACCGTAATTTTTACCCTTCAGGTCAAACATCAATAACAGCTTTAAGTTGTAACTGCTGGAAAATGACCATGGTTTAAGCGGGATAATCCATGGCTAGCTGTGCATTAACCCTCTGGGGTCTGAGGTGTTTTCTGGGCCCTGGAGGTGTTCTGACATTCTCTGACATTTATGCTTTTTTTCTGATACTTGTGACATTTTCATGGCTAGAGTCTGATTACACTGTATTCAGCACAAACTCTGCTACAGTAATATGTCAGCAGCATGTATGTAAAAGTTTGTAGTTTTAAGATAATGACGTTAATGCGTCGTTTGTGAAATAACAAAAAAACATTGTCACTGAAATAAGGTCATGAAACCCATACTAATTATTTCTTCAAAAGACTTTTGAAAATTGTATATTTGCTTCAAAACTATGTGAAAATCATCCTGATTACGCATTCAGATAAGTCAATAAAGTCTTTTAAAATTTGTATGACGGGTTTTGAGTAAGAAAGCTTTATGCGGGGAGGCGTTAACCAGCCATTAATATTGATAGCTTTGACACCTGAGAAAGACAAAGACCCTCCCCTAATGGCCCTATTAGGTGCTATCAGGCCCTATCATTATGAGGAGCCTTGCACAAAGAATGAGATTTAAAAAAGAATGGCTTTTAGATTGTTTTGATTTATTTACAACACAACATAATCCAAAGATACACAACAAAGGACAAATCTAAAGACAGAGGCTTGAACAGTCACACAACTTTGTGCCATTCCTGAAACATAGTACATACCTGTCATTTCCAAGGTGTTTGATTTTTCACTTAGCCGTGTTCATGTACAGAGTCTCCTGCGAATGTTGAAGTCAGCAGGACTCATCAGTGGGGCATCTGGTCCCTGTAAAAAAAAAAGAAAAATAAAAAAAAAATAAACACAAATGTGAACATGCTGATATCAAGAGAAACTATAGGGCTACACAATTTGGGGTATACATTTTAGATTTTTCTGGTTAAAATTATTATTAAATATATATAAAAACACCAAGTTTGTTGTGCATTGTTATAGCCTAGGAATAGGGCTGCATAAAATAATAACAGATGGATAGCAGGCAGCCTATATATCGTTAAAAAGGAACACTTCAGTAACACTACACTAGACAAAAATATATGGATTATCGTTTCCATTCGTTATGAAATGAGATTGGAGTAAAAACATGAAGCCTAATGTTTGGCGTGTTTTGCTTTTCAAACCCACAGCGCGAGTGACTCAAACTCAGCGCGTGCAGAGGACATTTACTGAAGCGAGCGAGCCGCTCCAAACTATGACACATTGTTACATTATACATATCCACATTTGAGCAGATATCCACAAACACAGTATTTAACATCAAACACGGGTCTAAACATTATAATATTCACCTTTGAAGAATAAGCATACTTTGTATCATGCTGTTTTTAATTATCGAAGATAAAAACATTCTTGTGTGTACATGTATATTCACTCCAATCTCATTTCATAACATTTTAGTCTGGCACCAGTTTAACTAGTAGCTACAATGTAAAGTATATACAACCATAAGACGCTTATTATGTGTCTTACCTTAAAAATCATTCTCATAATCAAATCGTGTTCTTCTAATTCTTCTGAGGTAAATCCAAACACTTCCAAACTCGACGAAAAGCAGAGCAGGACTGAAGTCGCGATTCTTTGTTTAGAGGTTATGAGGGCGTTGCGTTCCTTCACACGGTGGATCATTTGAATTTGAACAGCTCGCGTGCGTGTGGCCGTGGTCACATTAGAGTCAATGAGCTCGGGCTGAAGAAACTGTACATGTCGTTGCTTTCATACGGTTTACTTAAACAGAGAATATTTGTTTTTGGTATGATTTACATAATTTAAAAATGGAGACTTAAAGCTTTGTAAAGACATAACTTTCACGTGTGGGCGGCAAGTATTTGCTGAGTTAAAGATCATTTTCTGAACGCGCATCATGTTTATTTTCTTTATTTTACGAAAAACACAACATTTTGTTTTTATTATTAGTGTACACAAATAAAAGTAGACATTTAACAGTTTTGAATGATGTATAACACTTGCCTGTATCACAAAAACCGACAGAGTTATTTGAGTCTCTTTTGCACTGATAAGAAAAAAAGAGAGACAATCGTGCCGGCGCGATAGCCGACCCCAGAGGGCTAAACGATTTGAATGCACCTCCGCTTCACGCTGGGCAGTTGCCTTATAATTATAATTTTTGACCACAAGGTGGCGCTGTCTCGAAAGTACCTTCAGGGCATGGTGCCAACAGCACATACCAAGTTTCGTAACGATACAGCAATGCGTTTTATGACTAATAAAGCATTTTACGACTAAATTCAAAATGGCCGATGCCTAAAATGGACTATATGGGAAAATTGGACATTGTTCTGATTGGCATGAGGCACCGAATTTAAAGAGACCAGTTTTGGCCACACCATTCAGTAGAACTAGGCAAAAATTGAGATTTTTTTATCTCCTGACCATGATGTGGCACTGCACCGACTAATAAAAGAAAATATAATATTTTATCTATATACGTGCATGTCATGTGACCATTTTCAGACATCAGAGAACTGTGAACATGCAGATGTGTCAATAAATTATTGAAATATTACCTTAAAATCTCAGGGAGTACTCACAGTTAATCTGCACAAGACACAGAGTTCTAAAAACGCAGCGCTCAAGTTAAAATATATCTATATTTTTAAATACACATCTCTAGACCTGGTCAACTCCTGTATACCTGTATAAGGAAGTTTTTTGCTCTGGTTACACTTCCATTAATAGAGTGAAAATGATGCAGAAAAAAATCATTTTATGTGTTAATGTGTTATCTTAATCTTAATGTGTCCTAACTCTGTCATGTTTTCACCTTAGGAGAGGAAGGTGATGAATTATGTGTGCTGAAGAAAACATTTTTGTTCTTAAATCATATTTAATTAGCACTGCACTGTTCACTGAAGTGTGTTGATCTGAGGAGCTGCTTAGTAATATTTTTAAATAATTTAGTAGGAAGTTGAGAGTGTGAATTACAGTGGGACTCAGTAATCAGCTGCTGAATTATTGGAGAGCCTCTCAGATATGATTTTTTTTTCCTAAGCCATTAAAACTAGTGCTTTAGATGAGACTGGCTGAGAACAGAGATCGTTCAACTTTAAAAAGGTAAGTGCTCTTCTGTACAACCGTGTACTTCCTGTGACAAACGTTCATCTAAACAACAGACCATCAATTTAACAAGCTGAACAATCCACTTAGACCTGCAATCAAGCTAAGAAAAAATCCATTAGAGAAGAAAATAATGTGGTCAGTTAGAGTTGTAATTACATGGGTGGTGAGGATATATAAGAGGGGTTAATGAGGAAGAAATTGGAGGGGAGAGGAATATAATGAGCGGGTGCATATGTAAATGAGGACTGGTACATTTTGTATGACAGAAATGTTTTGTGCTTAAGGTGCTTAACCTTCAGAAAATGTAGTTTGTCCATCTCATCATCAAAGTTGTCCTAAGACAAGAACGGTATTGTTCAAAGTTCATGTATAACTTTGATGAAAGGTATTGATCCACTTCAAATGTTGACTACTGTAGTATGGGCAACAGGGTTGCATATTTAGCCTAACATAATAACTACAAAACAAATAAGAAAATGTGTGTACAATTATAATAACTTTATAATCGTAACATGATTGAAGGGTCAAAGTGTTAGCTCAACCAAAAATGTAAATCCTGTCATCATTTACTCACCCTCATTTGGTTCCAAACTTGAAGAATGTTGGTAACAAATGTTGGCAAAAACAATGAAATACTCAAAATGTCGTCTTTTATCTTTCACAAAAGAAAGTCATACAGGATTGGAACCACATGAGGGTGGGCTGTACACCTGTATCACAGACCAGAACCTGATTTCACCAAGTGCCTCTTTGTTGATCCTGAAACAACATTCCAATCAACCAATCACATTTGAATGAGTTGATGTCAAGTTTAGGCTTTACAACCAGGATTTGGAGCTTCTACACCAGTGTTATACACCTTAGGGAGAACTTATGGGTAGGTTTAGGAGTAGGGATAGGGTTAGGACTACATTTTCAGACAGGAATGGTGTTCCTTGATCAGCAAAGTATGTTGACCCAGGAACGCATCAAACTCTGCAAAATCAGAACATGCTATCACAGACATGCAAAGGGTTGAACAGAAACCATATCACAGCTAATTCAGTGTTCTACACCACTGATCATCACTCCAACGGATCACCTGATGCTTCCTCCTAACACTGGGAAGTATGTGCTCCCAGTACACTAGGGACGCTGATCTGTGCTCCAGTGAGCTGCTTAAAGTCAACTGCACAAATTTCAACTAATCTCAAAAGCAATCGAGTCAAGTGCCAGTTTACGGGGAAATGGCTTGAAAACAGCAAATTCTATCAGATGACACGAGCGGGAATTAATCACTCTGAAACGTGCGAATGTGTGCTCCTGCACACTGGTCTGGTGTGTACATACGTTTTCTTTGGTAAAGGGCAGCTAGATATGGATGTGCTGTTCTCCCCAAACGGCCCATGTCCTGATATACCTCTGCTGGTCCAGCTGTGATCTAATCTCCTGGAATTACAGGGATAGTCGGATCCTGTCTAGCCCACCTGAGGTCCTGTACTCATTCTGAAGGACCACAAGACTAGGCTGGAGAAGGCCCAGGACTACACTGCCACCTACAGTCAGGCTTTTAATGTCTTTTAATGTGTGTTACTCGCCCTCAGTTTTGGATACCATTGACTTCCATCGCATATAGAAAACCATACAAAACTTCTCCACAGAAGAAAGAAAGTCATACAGGTTTGGAACAACATGAGGTCGAGTCAATGACGGCAGATCCCATTAAGCTTGATAAATACAGTAAAGTTAAACATATTCCATATGTTAATTTACAGGGCTGTCACTAAAATGCAAAACTTTTACTTTATCTCAACTTAGAAACTAAATGCGTGTCATGCATGGCCTCATGATCACAGACAAGAGAATGTGATTACATGAGTATATTATAATGGAACCATTATGAATATGAATTATATGCAGGGTCATTATACAGTATTGTAAAGTATGACTGCATTATAGACTAGTGAGACATATGGCAATTCATTCAGTGGGACGACCAAAATCTACATTCGTGAATATCCTAATGGCAAATGTTGTTATAATTCTTACATTATTTTTACAGCATGTGTTGTTTTAGGTGAATGACACATCAGGGTTTTTTTTTTAGACAACTCAATGAAGCACATAAGACCATCTACACTATTATTCTTTTACAGATATTACCTTTCATGTATTGTGTTGTACAGCTGTAAAAGGTCTGGAAAGTTGAGAAGATGCTGTTGAGAAGATCGATGCGGTTTTCTGCTTTACGAAAGAAAATCCACTTTGATGCACTTCCATCTCCAGTGTTTCCATTTCCAGTGTTTCCCCCACCATTGTTTTGGGGGGACAGCCCACCCCCACAAAACGACCCCCTTGAAAGAATGACAAATATATATATATATAAACGGACGCGCGAGCTCCATGTAGTAACTTTTAGCGGTTTTACTGTATAAGAGTTTAGTTACTGTATAGCCTAACGCGGAATTTCACAGAATATGTAAATTCTTTGATGAATAAATAAAAAGCAGTTCAGTACACTTGAAATCAAATCGCGAAATAGACTAGTGTGTGAATTAAACCGCAAAAAAATACTATGAATCCTGCATGGGAATCAGACCCGGCGCCAGACACAAATTCACGGACGGGCATTCATTTTTTTCAGGGGGGCACAAATGAAAACAACCTCATTGCATCATAACAGAATCGATTATGATACTATGCAATGATCGATAGAGCATAATAATTATATAATAGGCTACTGACGCTAAAGGTACGTTTACACACTGCCTCCGCCAATTTCGATTTAATTTTTTAAGTAGGTTTGAGAAGTGTTTTCAGGTAATCAGTGGGGTGCTGTGAATTATTATTGAAAAAAAAATTGGGCATGTTGTGTGGACCTCTGTCCCTAGGGGGGTTCGGGGGTATTCTCCCCCGCAAGAAAATTTTGTACATTTTAAGTTTAAATGCATCAATCTGGTGCACATTGAGAGCTCAAAATTAAGAGCTTCAACCGGCTTCGACCCATGAACTGTGCACATTGAACAAAGAAAAAGCATTGACTTGTACCTAAAGAGGGCTCAAACATCTTGTTAATTATAGTCTCAGTCTACATTACATCGTATTTTATATTAAGCTATAGAATAGGAAAATTACACTACTTTTGTCCTAATTTCTTCACTTGTAAGAAATAAACCTTTGAGCTTTTATTTAGGAGAAAACACAAGATCACCATGCTGATCGTGTGAGCAAGAGCGCACTTTTCTTTAAATCACGCAGCACAAACAGAATGGCTAACGTTAGCCTACTTAATTAAAGTCTTGTGCTGTTTAGCCAAAAAAAATAAATATAATACCGAAAAAAACTCGACTTGTCAACAAAACATAAACATCTTCCCAAACACATGTCAAGCTTATTTAAAAACCTCGAAAGCATAAACACTCATTCAAAGTAATACAACGTATTAAGTATTCAGAATACAAATTATGAGTAGGCTAACAGTAGTCTCCACAGAGCATAAAATATTCATTTCATTTTATTTTTCGTGTTCGCATTTATGAGGAAAAAACAATGTTACGGTTACGGACGTGAGCGCTCTGGCACTAAAAGATGCTTTAAAACTTTCACAGAGACATCAAACAGAAAGCAAAACCTTTCTTTAAAGTGAATTTCGTTTTGTATTAATTGTATCTTAATTTTAATCAATATTTCATCAACCAATTGCCTGGATGGATTTAATAAATAAGAAGTAAATATAGCAGACGATAATGACGAACCGGAGGCGCCAGCGCGTGAACTGGAGCTCGTCGCAATTGAACCGAAACTCGTGTAGGCGTATAAGGTAGCCCGCCTCACAGACATGTCTACTTTTAAACAGAACAGTTCAAAACGAAAGAAAACAGACTACAGACTGCTCCCTGCTCATGTAATCCGTATGAAATGTGCATTTCTCTATGGCGTTTGAACGAAACGTTTGAATAAATGACTCGCTTAATAAGACCGCTATCACATGCATTTCCGCGCTCTCTATCGACAAACCAATCAATCCGTTTACAATTAGAAAAAAATCAGACCAAACACTTTTTTTTATTTATTCAGGAGTTATGTATATTCAAAAGGATAACTTTTGATAACAGTAGCCTATTGATGAAAAAGATATTGTGCAAACAAGCAAGGACTGGTGGGACTTGAAGTGGAGTTGGTGAAGGGAGAGACTCGCTCAGGGCGGGCACTAGTGACTCACAGGGCGGGCCAGGCCCCCCAATGCCCGCCCATGGCGCCGGGACTGATGGGAATGAATGGTGAAGACGAGACGACGCGCATTTAATTTACCACACACACACAAGCATGTGTGACGCTCGCGCTGTTTTTTGCCTATATGAGTACTACACGAATGCATGAACTTCATCTCCAGACTCTAGATCCGCTGAAAGTCACTTCGTGAGCATTTAACGGCATCATTTGAGAAAAACTATCGTCATGTCATAAACACAGAAACTCAAAAAAGGTCTTCACGGCGACCCGTCAAAATAAAAGTTTGGTTTCACTTGACAGAAATATATTACTGGTGTACAGTAGAATGTAGATACGTCTCAATGTAATAATAATACTAGCACCAATACACGTAAATTATCATCAAAAGTTATTTTTTTTAAGGAATAATTAAAAATGTATGTTTTAATTTTAACAGTAAAGCTCATTGTGCAGCACGATGTTTGACAAAAAGTTTGTTTAATTTCATATGATTAAAAGAAATTAAATGAATGTTTTATGTCTTCATTTGATTACCAGAAAAAATACCATATTTGTATGATTTTTTTTATTTTTTTATAATTGTATAAGTTTCATAATTTCAATTAATTAGACATGCTTTTTGATTACTAAAAAAATTACACCACGTATCCGTAACACACCCACTCCGCAACACTAGTAGTTTTGGGATGTCTACCCCCCTCGGTAGCCGGTGTACAGTGAATCAGTGAATGTACAACATGCATCATTTCTGATTGCTGACCAAGTAAACTCTCACAAAACCTAATTTTGAGTTGAAAGCAGAGGTGCATGTTTTAGATTTAGGGTTGATACAGTTAAAGAAACTGCATGTGTATGGAGACATTTGTGCCACCGAGTTAGACACTGCAGGGGATTGTCCATAAAATAAGCAGTTTTACTTACCAGGATAATTTAAAGAATGTTTTGAACGTGATTGATTCGATAGGGTCAGATCAGGAGGAAAAACAGTGATGGGAACCACTATAAGTGGCCATGTGCTGGCAGCGGGAACTTCTCTGATCAATGGCTGAGTGGTATTGCCCACGGGTTGTACATGAGGTCAGCCACTGAAAGGATGATAAATGCAGACAAAGTAAAGAAGCAGACGAGGGCGAGGGGGAACTTTCAATGTGCTCTCTGTCACAGCACCTTAACAAGGACAAAACCTGTCACACCCTGAGGCAGGACGGAGGATTCTCTTCAATCTCTGTCTTTCTCAAGGTGGAAGTTATGGTAATTCTGCTGGACTGTAAATGATAGACTGATTTGAAGTTTATTCTCTCAGGGTTTTGGGGGTGTTGATACATTACCCGGGTCTGGGGGGATTACATCTACACGACATCACACAGAGTAAAGCCAAAACTCATTTAGAAGACCATGTCAGGGGGGTGTAACTACAGGCATTTTTCAGTCTAATCTTTCTTTTTATTACAAAAATACATTGTGAGATACTGGGAAAAGAATAAGGCTAAGAAACAAGGACACGCACTATCTACAAACATTCAACAACTAGGGGAACACAAGGGCTATATACACACAATGTGTAACAAGCTAACAAGACAAATCTGGGAACAATCAGACCAATTAAAACTACAAGGGACTACAAACATGGCAACAGGAAAATGGGAAGTAACACTAAAGTCCTCACAAAACACTAACCGTTTGACAAATAATTTTGCATGCAGTTTTATGGGTAATAGTTGTGCCCTTGCCTAAAGTTTTAACATGTCCAATTGAACAAGTTTTTTTCTTTTTTTTCTTTAATAAAAAAAAAAACACACCTTCAAAAGTTTGGGGTCGGTGAGATTTTGACGGTTTTGAAACAAGTCTCTTATGCTCACCAAATCTGCAATTTTGATCAAAAATAATATTGTGAAATATCAGTAGAATTTAAAATAACTTTTCTATTTGAACATAATGTAAAATGTAATTTACCCCTGTGATCAAAGCTGAATTTTCAGCATCATTACTCCAGTCTTCAGTGTCACATGATCCTCCAGAAATCATTCTAATATGTGGATTTGATGATCAAGAAACATTTATGATTATTATTCAATATTGAAAACAGTTATGCTGCTTAATAGTTTTGTAGAAACCGTGACACATTTACATTCTTTAATGGATAGAAAGTTCAGATGAACAGCATTTATTTGAAAAATAAATCTATAGAAAATACATTATAAATGTCTTCGCTGTCACTTTTGATCAATTTAATGTGTCCTTGCTGAATAAAAGTATTAAATTCTTTAAAGAAAATAAATAAAGAAAACCACGCTTGATCTGTGGAATATAAGATCTGTATTATAATATACCATTATAAAACAGATAATGCAAACAGCCATATCTGAGAAAGAGAAATAGCAAAGCATGCAATACATCATAAAAATAGAGGGATAAATCCCCCTTCAAATGATTTAGTACATTGGTTTTATAAGACCATTGAGCCGAGACTTTAACACAAAGGATCCAGGGCTATACGCTGCCCCGTTGACATCGTGTTTACAAACGCACCCTGCGCCCACATGTGTGTGTGTGTACAAGTGACACAACCCTGCTCGAACTCACCACACAAAAAACAAACAAATAAAATTCTTCACGCCTAAGCAAGTCCAAGTGCCATGTAGCATTTAGCCACTTAAATGCTTTGAGGAGCAATGTTTCCATGTCATTTCCTGTTTCCTTCAGCTTGACTACCCTGCTCCACATCTCTGTTCCTCTTAGAGTACACACACACACACACATAACTTTAACCATATCAGACGCTTTATTAAATGCTGGATTTGCATACACACAAAAAAGTATATAATTAATAACAACAACCTTAATACTCACTGTGTAGCATGACCCCTGTGAAAAAGAACCACACTTTAGCATACACAGCAGACTAAAAAGCACTTATTATGAAAATATAGTAAAATACAGAGCCCTGTTTTACTGAAATATAGTAATATTTGAAATATAGCAATACACTAACCCTAACCCTTCCTTTGTAATTATTTGTGGAATTTACTAGCAATTTCTGAGTGAAAATTGTTTCAAAGTAAATCTTACACCACTTTTTTCCAGTGTACTTTAAAATAATATACTGCAAACTGAATGTAATGACACTTAAATGCATGTTAATTGCGATTAAATTAAAATGTATTATAGTTTAAATTTATAATAAATCAATTAATTGAACTAAAGAGTGTTTTTTGACCCACTTAAGTAGGACTTAAAGGGTTTGTTCACACAAAAATGAAACAACACCCTCCTGTTGTTCCAAACCCGTAAGACCTTCATTCATCTTCGGAACACAAATTGAGATCTTTTTGAGGAAATCTGAGTGATTTATGTCCCTCCATTGACAGCTACGCAACAACCACTTTGACGCTTCAAAAATTCATAAAGAGATCGTAAAATGAACATTTGACCTTCCACAAGAACCAATGTAGTCAATTCTCGTGTTACGTAGCACGTTTGAGCTTCCTGAAGAGGTTTGTTCTTGTCAAGCAGGTTAGGTTGAGCTTCTGTACATGATCGCTTGTCAATATTTATATGTTAATAAAAGCCTACATTAAATCTGTTCATCATATAAAGTGATTGAGTCTCTTCAGAAAAATTGGACTAAACCGCTCAATTCATATGGATTCATTTTACGATCTCTTTATAAACTTTTTGAAGCGTCAAAGTGGTAGTTGTATAGCTGGAGTTGCATTTCATCAAAAGATTTGTGTTCTGAAGATGAACGAAAGTCTTACGGTTTGGAACGGCATGAGGGTGAGTCATTAACGACTCCATATTTGTGTGAACGAACCATTTAAGCAGTCTTTTATTTCATTAGCATTATATTATCTGCAAGATTTAAATATTTTTAAATACATTTAAAACAAGTAAGCACACTTCATTTTCTTGAGGGTGTTTCAGCACATTTAGTGACTTGTTGAACTAGATTGCAGGCAGTTAGTGAATAAGATGCTAAAATAGTTCAGTGAAATCACCCTTTAGTTCTTGCCAGTTGCTTTAGAAAGTATGAGCTACAGTAATTAATTGAATAGCTATTATATTTTCAGCATTTGTTGAACAATGTCCTTAGTGCTGACTGCAGTGCAGGCAGCTTTCTGAAGCTGAAGTGTATTCAATGGCTTGGAACTAACACCCCACAAGGAAATCCAGATTAGTGTCATCTTTAATTAACTGTTTCATTCCAATAGACAGCACTGAAGAGACTGATTTCATCTAGAGAAAAAAAAAAACAATGAAATAAGTAAACATTACTTCATACATGAATGAAAA
The DNA here is from genome assembly GCA_029959095.1 of Rhinichthys osculus. Classification (NCBI taxonomy): domain Eukaryota; kingdom Metazoa; phylum Chordata; class Actinopteri; order Cypriniformes; family Leuciscidae; genus Rhinichthys; species Rhinichthys osculus. The sequence goes on along the minus strand of JARWKJ010000002.1, from coordinate 15,659,018 downwards.
GATAATGTGAGGATCAGAAGGACGGAAGTGTGGACAGAAACGTTCATTCAGATGTCTTCTGCAGTGAGCATCTTCACCCACCGAGGTTTTCTGCAATCAGTTTCACTTATTGTCTGGAGGATTTTTTTTTTTGTATTGAGACCTTAAAAATTGACAATGAATGGCGCTTATAGAGCTTGTTTGAATTCACTAAATAAAACAAGAAAGGTAACAGGGCTGTTACCACAGTCTCCTGACCATGTGTCAAAATTTGCATGCATTAAAAGGGACTTGCCCAGCCAACATAGGCCCGATATGGGTTTGACCATGGGTTCCATGTCAGCCCTATCTGTGCCCACGTATGTGTAATGTGACTGACACTGGAGACTGCTTGGAGCGGGTTCAGTAGGACTGGTTACATTTGGTGCCGTGACCCTGATGGGAGTGATATTTAGGGGGGTGAGTGTAATGGTAGTAGGTCAGTAAGAGCTGTGCGTGTAAACCTCACTCCCCTGGCCTCAAGAGACAAGCTAGAGGCTGTTGTATTTAGCGCCCATGTTAGCACGCCAGAGACCGTTGGGGGCGGGGGGGGGGGGGGGATTCTTGGATTCTCCAAGTTTCCCAAAAGCATCGTTAGCCAACTATGGTCGCAAGTTCCGTCGTTGTCAGCGTAGTTCAACAAGTCGGTGTTTCCCGAAACAATAGTTCCAACGAACATTCGCAAACAGCATCGCAAAGTTGTGTAGTTGGAACGACAGCTCTCGAGTTGTGGTTAGAAGCATAGTTTCTTGTTTGCAAGACGTGTGGACTTAATACATCATTATTTTGAGTCAAATAAGCAAGCTGACACTCAGTACAATCTATATATTCTATTTAGAATACATACATATGTCATTTACGTCTTTTAGTTTGGCAAGAGATTTTAAGCACCATTTTTGAAGTGCGCATGTGCGAACGTGCGCTAGTACGTAAGAACAAGCCTATGATTGAATCTGGAAATAAAGCTAAATAACTGCGAAAAATAAGAGATAATTCTCAGATGCCATGTCTGTAATTTATAGCAAAACATCTAGCATTCATTATTATGGTTGAACTACCAATTTGCGACAGTACGGTTTCGGAAAACAGTCGTGAGTAGCTAGTTGATTTCTTCAATGATGTATCATACTATGGTAGTTAAGCAGCAAGTTACGTCGTTGTACGGGAAATGCACCCCAGAGCAGGTCGAATAGCAGCGGTTACATATGGACAAACCCATTTAGTGCCCATATTGGGGTGGTGATGGCGCAGTGGATAAGACCCATGCCTTTGGAGTGAGAGACCTGGGTTCGAAGCCACTGTGAGACACCAATGTGTCCCTGAGCAAGACACTTAACCCCTAGTTGCTCCAGAGGCGTGCGACCTCTGATATATATAACAATTGTAAGTCGCTTTGGATAAAAGCGTTACACCCTTAGTTAACATGTACTTGCAAAGTTACTTGCAGTTAGAAGAATGTCTAAACTGGGCCTTCAAAATAAATTGTTACACTTCTGACTTTACTTCTCGTAATTGCAAATTTGTATCTCACAATTCTGACTTTATACATACAGATATACAGATAGACAGACAGATAGACAGACAGACAGACAGACAGGGGGAGCTGTAGCCTACAACATTCGCATATAAATGTTAAACAACAAAACAACCCAGAAAATGGCTCCAATCTATTAGTTTCAGTCATACTTTCGATATGTTTACAAGACTGCAACTCCGCGGATAAAAAACAAAACACAAATAAACCACACACTCGGGTTTGATTTGGGTTGTGCTAGCCCATGTAGCTGTCTGTGTGTTACATCCATTAAAAGAACGTTTATATATGCTTTCTGGCTAGTTTACTTTAGTTTATATATAATACACAACTTTCACCCAAACTGAATAATTAAAAACAAGTTTTTACCGGGTAGCCTAAATCGTCTATAAATATTTTTGAGTCTTTATTTTCTTTTATTTGCCTACTCAAGTTCTTGTTAAAACTCACTAGACATGCTTATTCTGTGCATTTTGGGCACGTTTTGTGTGAAATCATATTTGTTTTTGTCCATCAAATGTGTGCTTTCACTTTAATTTAGCGTGAACAGTGCAGCAAAAACAGATTTGACGCCGAACACGATCGTGTACACATAAATCTCTGACCCATCGTCGTCTTCCTCATCTAATTTCTGTCGCTCTACATTCGTCATCTGGTATAATTGAAACGATTGGCTATGAGCTACGTACTGGCGTAATTGATAGACATTTGTAGCACCCAATAAACGGCTCTGGGGATTCTTAAACCACGCCTCAAATACGAGAAAATGAACATGTGGTTCCCAGACCACGTCTCAATCTCAATGAGACTTGCGTCTGACGTTAGCCAGGCTAGTCTGCTCTCACATTCCAGCACATTTTACCCTCTGTCTTGCGGGAACCAATATTTATTTTCTCTAAATTGGGGACAGGACACAATAACTTTAGCTTTGCCAGTGTGGTTTCTTGTCACAACTGATCAAGATGGCCAAAAGATTCGCTGCTTAGAGGGCCTTGCAATTGATTTAGGAAGAGAGAGACTATTTTGATGATGTAGAGGAATGATGATGCAGCCATCATGAGGAGGATTCAGGAGGAAAATGTTGGTGCCCCATCCACCCGACCTACAGAACCACCATCTGCAGAGCCTGAAGTAAGTGTGTTATGCTGTTGCATCATGTGTCTGACACTCATGTCTTGAGAGAGAGAGAGAGAGAGAGAGAGAGAGAGAGAGAGAGAGAGAGAGAGAGAGGTGTTAGTAAAATTCCTGATCTTTTCAATATTCTAGGTCGCGGCCAGCAGCAACAAAAAGAAGCGCTGCGAAGTGTGTGGACCCAAGATGGACAGAAAAACACAATATACATGGATCAAGTGCAAGAAGTACATACGGTAACACTTTACTTCAAGGGGTGTGCATAAGACTAACATGACACCTTCATAATCATAACATGACACATGTTATGAATATGAAGGAAGTTGTATGCATGTTTATGACAACTGTCATTAAGGGCCCTATTTTAACGATCTGAAACGCAAGTGTCAAAGCGCAAAGCGCAAGTAACTTTGTGGGCGGATCCCGGCGCTGTTGCTATTTTCCCGGCGGGATAAATGCCTCTTGCGCCTGGCGCAAATCTAAAAGGGGTTGGTCTGAAGCAGCTTCATTATTCATAGGTGTGGTTTGGGCGTACCGTGAAATAAACCAATCAGAGCGTCATCTCACATTCCCTTTAAGAGCAGGCGCGCTTGTTCTAAAGCGGATTCCTATTATAACGGCGGATTTGCCAGGCGCGCGCCAGGAGCGGTTCACAGCCGAGGAGAGCAACGTTCTCGTCAAGGCCGTAAAACACAGAGAAGTGACATTGGGGATGGAGAAACCCACCCAAATTAACTTCTGTTTAACAGGCGTATGATAATTTGGGTAAATGTGTAAGCTACATGTTGCTTTTATAATAAACTGTCTATCTATCTATCTATCTATCTATCTATCTATCTATCTATCTATCTATCTATCGTAATAATGTATGATTTGCAAAAATGAAAACTGCTGCTTAGATGAGAGAATCAACGTGTATGCGCGTTGTGCACACGCTACATTGATTATGGCCAAGCATGCGCCCTTAAAATAGCATTATGAACAACGCGCAACGCGCCACTGACTTTAGACTAGTTTTTTCTGGTCAGTGGCGCATTTGTTTTATAGAACAGCAAAATAGCATGAGGGAAAGTTTGCGCCGGAACACGCCTCCTCTTTGCGCTGCACCGCCCCGGGGAGCGCAAGTGTATTTCTTAGTTAACCGACGTGTGTCTGTGGAGGGAAAAGCCCGCTTTGCGCGGGTGCAAAATAGGAATGATACATGCATCAGTGTACAAAGTCATTTGCGCCGAGTGCAAGATAGGGCCCTAAGTGTCATTCGCTCAGTTATGACATTTTTAATGCAAATATGACATTGTTTGAAATGTCTTTGTTATGACACCTTGACATAAACAAATACATCATAACATGTCTAGCAGATTAATTATCAAACTTAAGTATCCACTTAGCTTTATGGGTTAACATTACATTAAACTGTCAGGTGGTTGGTTTTGACATTGGCTGTCATGAAGCCATTATAACATTTTATTGACAAATTCAATTTGTACCACTGTAGTTGAGGTCACGAAAAATATTCATGACACAGTTATAATGGCCTTATGACAGCCAGTGTTAAAACCAACCACATGACAGTTTAATTTAATTTAATGTTAAGTTGTCATGACAAAGACACTGACAGGTTATGATGTTATGGTTTATGTCAAGATGTCATAACAAAGACATCTTAAACAATGTCATATTTGCATTCAAAATGTCATTATTGAGCGAAAGACACTTAATGACAGTTGTCATAAACATGCATAAACCCTACTTCATATTCATGACATATGTCATGTCAGTCTTATGCACACCCCTTCAAGTAAACTGTTACCGTACATATTGTATGCAACATACACTCAGTAAAACTCTACCCCTCATGTGTATAGGCTCGTATGTAAAGGCAATGTGTTCAACAGGGCTGATGTGTTGTCTAGATTACTGTATGTGTTCAGCTTGTGTTGTGTAAACTAACCTCAATGGGTTAAATTTCATTCAATTTGAAGGGGGTGGGGGGGGGAAGGGGGGGGGGGGGGGGGTTGTCGATAAAATCACCTGGAGCTAGCCGTATAACACCAGGCAGGCCTTCCGGCTCACTGGCTACACTGTTGATTCGATGACTGAAGTTGAGCCGAATTACATAAATTGCTCACTATTCACCATTAACACAACATAGACACGGAGAGACAACAATAGAGAGACATTATTTCATTCCCACCCATGATTATCCAATTAAATCTGTGGGCAAAGAGACACTTTACATGGCTTTTCAGTCTGGTAGTTCATGTTTAGTCTGTGCAACGTAACGCTGTCACCTGTCAAGTGCATTCAGGGCTAACGCAGAGTGACGGACGCAAGCACCTTTATGTCCTTAGGGACACACAGACACAAACACTCATTCACAGAGAAAGGAAGCCCAAAGTGATTTTTTTTTTTTATCTTTAGAGGAAGTGCTCTGCACAGACAGACTGTGCCCTTACTTACAGGTCAAGAGCTCCCTAACAGGATAAAGCCTCTTTCATGATTTAAAAATATCCAGTAGCTGAAGAGGACGTAAATGGAGAGGGTAAATATCAGTGTAGTCAAGGGCATATACCGTATGCCCATCATCCCTTTTTTATTTTATCTTTTGCACTTGTTCACCTAAAAAAAAAAGAGTATTGGTACATATCCAAGTCAAAAAGCTTAAATGAGGGTGTGCTGGAATTCTTTTAAATTACTGCATGTTTTTGAGTAAGTGCTGTATATTTTGGTACACATAGCACTAGACATGAACAAGACAGACAAGTCTGACTTAGTGGAAAAACATTCAAAAGCATAATTTCGGTCAGGGCGAGATGCTCTACAACCAATTTTTAGTTTCAGAATGCAGTTGCATGTTAAAGCTGTAAATGTCCGTCACTCTGACATCAATAAATGCTGTTCTTTTGAACTTTATAACTTTATATTCAAAGAATCCTTCAAATAAAATGAAATCACTGTTTCCACAAAAGCATGAAGCAGCAACAGTCTTCAACACTGATGACAACATTTCTTGAGCAGCAAATCAACGTATTAAAAAAGAAAAAGAACAGAATTTGGCCGTACAGAAATGGTGTAAACATCTATGTTTCCAGCCATACACTGTAAAAAATGATCGTGATTTTAACGGTAAAAGACTGTAAAAATGCTACAGTGCAAAACTGTTAATTGGTTAACAGAAAGTTGTCTTACTATATACGGTAAATAACTGTGATAGATCTAACGGTACATTTAATGTAATTTTACTGTAAAATACCATTAAATTTACAGTTTTTAAAAGTGAAAAGAACAACTCATTGTATAATTTACAGTGAAAAAAACGTAAATTGACATTCCCACAATTCCCTGCATGACACTTCACATTTGATTTATTTTTGTTAGTTTTCTTAGTTTTCTTAGTTATTTTCTAATCAGTTATGTACATTAGGGTTTTATGTTACATTTAATGTTGTTAAATTATTGTTTATTGCATTTTTAAAATGTCATGTGTTACCATGATGGTGTTTAATGTTTGTGCGAATGACACTGTGCAGCTTCTATATATTAACTTTCATGTGGAAGATAGCTTGTGATGAGCTTTGATTTATCATGTGACTCTCATCACTGTTGTGATGATTGTTGGTTGTCAGTGTATTACAATGGTACAAAACAGATATTAATACTTCAATAGGTTGGTAAATTATCATTATATCAGATAATGAATTACGGTTTATTACTGTAAATTTTAAGTTAAGTCTGTAAAACCAAAAACGTTGATACCGTATTTTTGACGGTAAAGTTCTGGTAACCACAGCTGCCAGTTTTTTTCCATAAAAACAACAGGATTTTTTTTTACAGTGTAGTTGTGAATTTAAGGCAATTTTAGAGAGGCTAGCATTAACAAGCTAGCTTTGAAAGCATATGATCCCATCCTCCCTTCAGAGCGTCTCCAAAGCCACGTGTCATCCAACACACGCGAACAGCCATAGCAGAGTCTGCAATGCGTCATGAGAGACGGAATTAAACTACCTCATGTCTCAAAGCACATACCATTACAATGATAATTAACATAAACAACTTAGAGCTCTGACTTGTATCACCTGACTGTTGCAGATTCATTTTGCTGTTGAGAGTGTTGACACAGAAACGCATAATTTTAAGGATGTGAACAGCTTCAGGTAGAACGTCACGGGATGTCATGTCTCAATTACGTTTCATGGCGTGAGACCAGCATAAGCTCGTTGTTTTGGTTCAGGAGGAACTGTCAAATTTGGCTGCTGTTTGTTTGTGGCTCTCGGTGACTGTCTGTCTACAACTCTGGATAGCCTTACGGAACCTGTTGATGATATGTGTGCGGTTATAGGTACACTATAATTACCGAAAGTTTATTCTTTCTGTTTTACTTGCGCAATACTTTGCAGGCTGTGATCTAAAGCATTACCCACAGTTTCCATCCTTTGGTCAATGGAACAGAATTTGTAATTTTTGGGAAATTGGCACAAAATGTCTGTGATAAAAATGGAAGTTGCTGCAATCGGGGAAGCCACTGTGGCTCTTTATTCCTATCATAAATTACTTGCGCCCCAGAGCATGGAGACGAATTATAACTTTGCCTCAGGCTTTTCAAAATGAGCAAACCAACATTTGAGATGCTGTGCAATGAAATTTGTCCCCTGGTTAGTGCAGTTATCCAATCACATCCTCTGTTCTGGCAAAGTCATACGAGTTTTTTTGTTGCGCATTGAGGGATTGATTCGATAAATGTGTTTCCATTGTAGTTTATCTGCCCCAATTGAGTGTGCAATTATGCTCATATTGGCGTTTTCATTCGGCGTTTTTTTTTTCAGTATCCAAAAATTTGCATAAAATACATGGATGGAAACATAGCTAACAGCCGATGAGAATCGTTTATTTATCCATACATTTGTAGGAGCACACATCCTGAAAATAACAGCCTAAATGATGCCTGTGGTGGGTCTGAAATATGACGGCCATAATGGCACAACACATCTGTAATCTCTGACATAAACTAAAAAGGTGATGTATCCTGGCCCTGGTAAAAAAAAACAGCTCCTGCTCTTAATGAAGATCCACACTAACTTTTAGAGCTGGCAAATATGAAGAGCTTGTGAGATGGGCAGGGAAGCGTATGATTAAAGTGAGGAAGGGAAAAACAAAGATGTGAAACTAGAGAGATGGAGAGATATGATGGCAGCCTGTGGATTTTGTCAGTGAATGAAATGAGAAGTGACACACACTCAGCCCAGTGGCGACTTAATGACTTGCGGTAAGTCAGCTCTGTCTCAATTAATCAAGACGACTCCCTCTCCATCTCTCTCTTTCAGTAGCTCCTCAAGACTTGTATTTGCCGCCTTCTCAGGAATTACAGCCATGAAAGAATGAGGGCACATATATAGAGCCAGCCATGCCTTAAGTGCACTCACATAATGATAGCAACAACTACAGAGGCTAAGTGCCCCTGGATAACTAGCCCAAATGGGGACGAGGTCATCACGTCTCTCGGCGTAAAGTTTATCTACAAGGCCGCTTTGGGCTGTTGAGTGTACCACAGTAATACAAGTCCTACAAATGTAAATGCCACTTTGAACTTAGTCCGATTGGTCTTCAACTACTCTAGACAGTCCAGAACATTGAGTAAGTGTTGTGGAGACCTTCTGAAGTGACATTTAGAGTTGGACCAAAAAAGCCTCCTGGGCTGTTCCAGATTACTGTGGACTTTCAGAAAGTCTTCAATCAGTAATTGCTATAATGATCCAGACGTGTATTATTTGGGATCAAGATAGCTAATTGCTAATTAAATAAGCTAAGGTCTGAGTTGATGTGCTGTTTTGTTAGTGTAGTCAAAGATTAAGGGTGTTGTTTGGCAATATGTTCCTTTGCTTAATGCGCTACTTGCACAACTACTTCCGCGTTCCACGTATTATATATCAGTCGTTTTCAACGCTATGACTGCTAGCGTTTAACAGCCTAGATTATGTTTAACAGATAACATTATGCATTGGGGGTTTTTATCAGCAAATGTTAACGTTATGTACTTGTGTTGTTATTTAGTATCAAATAGAGACAGGCTGTCAGTGGAAATCAGCATTAGAGCCTGGTGTCACAGGTCGATGAGGAAGAATGAACCACCACACAGTTTAATAGTAGGCTAGAAGCTTAGGGTTAACTGTTCTGAAAACCCAGTACAAATGTTCATGAGTTCAGATGTGTTCCCTGTTCTTTACAAATAATACAAATAAGGAGGTTTTGCAGAAGAATCTGAAATCTGTCATTTTTCTATAAATAATCACATAAATCCAAGTAATTACAGTATAAGCTGGTCCTGCAAAGCCACCTTGTTTATCGTTCTACTAGCATTAACACACTACTAACTTTTACTTTATTGTCAGAAAGTCTTATTAGTAATTGTACTTATTTTTTTTATAGGTTGGACTTCTGGGTGCTTCGCCTGTGGTGGTAAGGCACAGCAAGTGCTCGTGTGTGGCACGCACTGCTTTGTGCAACCATGCTTTACTTTTTCAAACTGCTCACTACTCTCAGCTTAATATGGCATTTGTACCCCCTGTGCTCAGCTGCACAGAAACAGAGCAATGCTGGCATAAACCACGGACAATGGTAATCATTGAACCAGACAGTATGTTCACAGAATAGTTGAGGGAAAGAGAACACCACTGCCTTATCGAAAATGTCAGTTGTGGAAGGGTTTTGTGCTTACAGTTTAAGCTATTTCCTCCATGATGACTTTTATTTGTGTGTAGGGTGTAAAACCAGGACCCATCAATTCCATGGCCATCACAAAACCTGTACCAAATCATACAGAACCAGGTGGAGTGAGGTAAGTTGTGGAGCCATATGCAGACTTCAGCCTTGAGGACAAGCCACTTAGCCTGGATGCCAGCCCGAATCCCGCCCACAACATTTTTTGGTCGGGAAGTTCGGTCTGGACTCGATCCATTGAGGAGTAATTATGATCGGTTCAGAATTAGTCGGGCCAATCAAATTGCCAGGGAGTGTTTTATACGATGATGGACAGATGATCTGCAGTTACGTAATCATCACGTTATCAAAGAGCGTTTGGGTTGAACTGGTTTCCCTCAAAGATGACTGCAGCTGGAGAATTGAGATGTAGATTACGCTATCGCGTCTGTTGTAAAAGAAATCGACTGCGCATTCATTTTAAAAGACGAATAGAGAACTGCAATCAAGGCATTTGTCGATCGAAAGATGTGTTTGCCGTCCTTCCTACGGGATTCGGCAAAAGTTTATTTTACCAGCTGGCTCCGATGGTCGCTAAGAAGATGGGAAGCAAGGAAAACCCTGTGGTCGTTGTGGTTTCTCCTTTGGACGCACTCATGGAGGACCCAGTAAAAGAAGCAACACTCATTATTTTACAACTTCTTCCAGTGTGCGTGTAGTTCTGTTGACTTTGCGTAGCTCATAAAAAAAACACTTACTGCGTTGCTCTGCTTTGTTGTAGGTCTATCCAATTGAGTGCAGAGTTGTTGTTTTTTGTTTTGTTTTTTGCTGGTTTGGTTAAGACACGCCTCATAATCAAAGCCCTATGGAGCAGTATCAGACTCACATTCTGACTAGAATATGAGTATGACGAAGTCAGGCTACAAGCCACTTGCTACCGCCATTAACATGACAGCTGAAAAGCCACTTGTGCATTTTGGGTTGGTCCAGGAAAGAAGTGCATTATCTTTCCAACAGCCTCTGTTAACATGACGATACATCAGCCTACATGATACACCACCGAGTCCACCTTTGCCTCTAGAAGGATATTTTCTTGCTCCAACTGAATGCACATTTGAATGTAGTGAGGAAGAGTCCTTACAATTACAAAGTCTGAACATGAGATTAGATATGGCTCAGAAAATTGAGGAGGCAACACGTGCCCAAAGCTCTTGTCCTGAGTGGCATGACCTTCGCAAATCAAGGGTAACAGCCTCCAGATTTCGGGAGATGTGCCATGTCAGAGGCCTGAATTCTGCCGAACGCATCATCAGGGGAAGCAGGCAGAAAGCAGAAATGAGAAGAGGTGCAGAAATGGAGTCAGAGGTAACAGTTGAGTACAGCAAGTTGACAAATGTTAACTACTCACCTTGTGGTTTAATCGTTCATCCTGATGCCCCCTGGATTGGTGCGTCCCCTGATGGTGTAGTGTTCGATCCCACTGAACACCCTCAATTTGGGATTGTTGAAATTAAATGCCCTAATGTCAAAAACTTTGTTGACTGCAAATATTTGCAAATGGAGTATGGGGCATTTTCAAAAAAAAAAAAAAAAAAAAAAAAAACATGCATACTATTGGCAAGAGCAGGGACAACCACTGGTCTCTGGAATGCAGTGGTGTGACTTTGTGGTGTGGGCTCAGGAAGATTATAGAATAAAAAGTCAACAATAATTACCAACTATGGTTTATTTACTGAAGAGTAGAAATGACAGGACATTTTTTGACCCATTTCTTAACTAATGCCTTGTTCTGATAATTTGACAACAGGCATGGAACTGTAAAGAGCTGATTGATGTTTTCAGAATGGGAAAGCAGAGTGACACCATCAAACAGTTTGTTTTGTTTGATCCTCCTGATGACACGTTCCACATGCACTCGCAGCCGTCCTATGGCCTGTGTTTCTTTCACCTGATGTGCTGGCATCTGCTTTGTCTTGGATAAGAATGGTGGACAGTACACTTTACATTTGACAGAGTCACTGATTAGGAAGCCTTTGTCAACTGCCACATAACTGCCACATCTTCTGTCAGTTGTATTCCAGACTGTTTAAATAACTCCTTGTCACTCATTGACCCAGCATAAAGCTGAGAGACAAATGTGACTGCACCATGTGGTGCTATCCTAATGAGGCCTTTCACTGTGCAGTGAGATTTGTAGTTTGAGTACATTTCACTCTGGAGTAGTGGGGAGGATGGTGTCTGACATCTGAGTTCAGTGCAGTCGAGAATCACCTGTGTGTCTAGGAAAGCACTGAAGTCTTCAGGGAGGTCAGCTTTGACTTGAACTGGTGAAAGCCACACACACACACACTGATCCTAACAGTTAGTAGAGGTAGTTTGTCCATGTTGAAATTATTCTGCTCGCCGTGGATGGGTGCACATGGAAACGGTGTCCCAAGTCTCTCTCCTTCGAACCCACCGACGGATAGTTGAGGAAAAGAAAAAAACTCATTGGCTGCAGTTGCTGTCTCTCTGGAAAGATTAAAACATGGATGAAAGGTAAGTTTGTATTATGTTATCACCTAGGAAATACAGAGAAATTCATACTGTAGGCGTTTTGAGGTAACTAATGAACAATTAACTGTAAATAATAACCGTAATTCTTACTGTGAGTGTGCATAAGAGAATAACCTACCACTGATGGCCGTGCATTCGTATTTTTTTCATTTTTCCTAGCAGCAGCTTTGAACCTGGACACACAAATTATTTTGTGGATGGAAGGCTTGATTAGCCACCAAAAGGACATCAGGTGACGGTAGCCGGGGAACCTGTTTGAAGATATAGCATAAGCACAGCTTCAAGTATTAATGTTTAAATTTGGTTTATATATATATATATATATATTTATATGCACATAAACATGTTTATTTGAGTATATATTTATATATTGTGTACTCCTCTCCCACACACTGGGCCATAGTTGTTGAATAGTGTATTCATTCCAGGCAAAAAGTACTGGCACCGTACCAGGTACTAACCTTCTCTTACCATTTGTTGTCTGAGGTTCAATAAGCTGATCGCTGGTAAAATACCTGCTACTTACCTTCGTGCGACTGGAAGCAGAAAAACAGTCTCGGCGTAGGTTCACGAGCCACAGTTTTCTAAGGTCGACATCGACAGGTAAGTTGTGAAAACTTAAAATTGTGTTGAACTTTGAACAAGCAGTACATAGTGGAACACAACAAAATTCAATGGTCTTCTTCTGCTGTTTCTGAAATCTAAAAACGGTTTGTTTTGCGCACATTTTACACGGTTCGTCTGGATCGAGAAACAATGGCGCCGGTCATACTGTAAATAAGTGATATGTATTAAAACATATAGCGGAAGTGCGTCATGAGGCTCAGTGCAAGTAGTCCAAATCTTAAAAATCTATTTTTTAAAACTCTACTTGCAGATAATATAATATTAATGAAATAAAAGGCCAATTATGTGTACTTAAAGAGAGGTTAAGTACAATGAATGTATAATATAGCGCATATATTTAAAGGTAGGGTAGGCGATTTTCAGAGCGGCTAGCAATAGCGAGCTAGCTTTGAAAGCATAAGTTTGCAAAGCGCCCCGAGACGAGAGACGGCGTTAAACTACCTGATGTCTTAAAGCACAAAAAAATTACAATAATAATGAACAAACAACTTAAAGAGCTCTGACCTGTACCACCTGACTGCTGTAGATTAATTTCGCTGTTGATAGTTTTGCCATTGAAACATTAATTCGAGTCATGTAATGACTCCAAGTATAATGTCGCAGGTTTCCATCTCTTACAAATAACAGTAGTTATGGCATGAGCACAGCATAAGCTTATTGTTTTGGTTCAGGAGGAACTGTAAAAGGCAGCTGCTTTTTTGGTTGGTTGATCAGTGACTGATGTCTGTCTAACTCTGCATAGCATGAAACGCGCTGATGACGTGTGATGTCTGCGTGAACAGGGTGCGTGAGGGTATGTAGAAATATATACATTGACAGGCAGGTAGGACATCCTATTATAGCCCTCAGAACGAGGTCTATGATTGGACAAACTTTTTATGGTCCTCCATAAAATGACATAAATACATATTGATACATTTAGACCACTTAACTTAGTGATTGCTATCGAGATGTGAAGAGACTTTCAACCAGCATAACAAAAAAAATTTTTTTGTAGCAAATCACCTACCCTACCTTTAACAATATATTAACAATTTTTGCGAAAATCCCTTCTATAAAGTTTTTTGTACCTTGCTAAAAAGCTTACACGCTTTTCAATGTTATCGTACAACAAACGACAGTTAAAATTAGAATTAACTACTTTACATGTGAGTTATATTTGTACTATCAAAGTGTCAACTAAAAGGTCACACACAATTAAACACTTCTTTTCACTTTTTCATGTGAACTACCTCTCTCCTTAATCAACTTTCATTGATTTTGTTTTAGATAAAACTGCTAAATATCAATCAACTAAGTGCTATCATTTGTCATTTTTCTATTATACTTCAAGATAGCATAAAAGTGTGGTAGTATAGCGGTAAATAATGCAGTACCAGTTACACCCCTGGGGATTCTGGGAGCATGCTAGCTTCCCCTGAGCGAAACATACTTACCGATGCTCATCGTGCACCCCAGAGGTTGTTCTGTTCTCAGCGCCTAGAAACAGCCTCTAACGCTCACTTTGATGAGTGCCGGGATCAGTGTTAGGACAAGGATTTTGATGTTACTTTCCTTCTAGCTGAATTCCTCTCTTGAGGGAAATCAGAAAGATTTAAACACTTGAACTGTACTAGCTTTGTAGATGTAAGATACAATGACTTGGTTATGGACAAAAATAGGGTGTAGCATATAATTTTCAAATCCCAGCTGAAAGTTCAACATTGAATTGAATTAAAATGCTGGTCCAAGCTGGTTTTTGCTGGTGGACCAGAATTGTAGAAGATAGTTCACCAGTATGTTGAACACTAAAAGATTTTTTTTTTTTTCAGATTTTCAAAATGTGAGACCACAAACGTTTGATATTTTGATACTGTAGTGTGTGGAGTGTTGCGATGTGACCAAGACAGTCACACTAGAAGGATTTATTCCCAAACAACCAGAGTCCCGAGTATGAACACATGAAATCTCATAAAATCTCTCATGATCAAACGTGACTGGCAACGGGAAAGGAGATTTGGATGAAGTTGTGGAGACTTCTATCTGCTTGCTTTCTGATTTGGTATCGTTTCATTGCACGTGTTTGTCCTCTGGATTCCCCCCACACAACAGGATTTCTGATCGTAAATTAATCAACATGTTAGATATTTATGATTTGAGTTCAGTGCGGCCCCGAACATTCATCCGAGCAGATTCAATCACTCTTAACACACATCAAACCACAGGAACCTTTAGTGGTTAGAAAAGCTGGTGTCTAAAGCTAAGCCTGGTGAGAAAATATGCTGACCAGCTATTCGGATCTTTTCAGTATGCTCGTTTTTCAGTATTTTGTTCAGAGTCTTGACTGCTGTACATTTTTCTTTCTTTCTGCAAAACAACTTTGATTTAGTTCTTTAATCCTACACTAATCCCACTTCAGCTAGCATTTGAAATAACTCCACAATACCACATCTTTGTACTTGTTCCAACCAAGAAAACACATCTGAAGAAAGAGATTGAAGCAGGTTCACGTTCAGCTGTCAAGAGTATCAGTTGGGGATCAGCCGGCTCTCGGCTCCAGCCTAATCATCTGTCTGTTTACCACCGCAGCGTGTCAATTAGCTCCACTCATAGGTAAGTCCTCCAACACCATCTGAAAAAAAAGAAACGTGATCATGCTCACTCCTATCTATCTGACTACCACATTGTCTCCGCTAATCACCTTCGTCGAATTTATTGGAAGTGTATAAGGTGATTTTCTGATATTCAGCTGCTGTGTCATTCCTAAGCTACTTCTTGCTTCCTTTAACCCCTCCTGTTTTTTACTTCCCCAATCTGGCACTGTACTTGCCTGGCAATGTTTGGGATGTGTCCAAGTGCACTCCAGATGTAAGCAGCAGATGGGACAGTGGCACCACATCCCATAGGTAAATCAGATCGGGCACAATCTTATTTATCGATGTAAACAAATGCAGCCACAGATGTCCAGTCTCCGCCTTACACCTTCCCAACCATCCCTTTCTCCAGGTCTTTCAACAAAAGTCTGTCTTTGTTAGCTTTTTATTAGCTAAAAAATAAATAAAAAATAGAGAACAGTTTATTTACCTGTTGTCCATGTTTGGCATACTGGTTTAAGCCAGTATATTTTCTGTGACCCGGACCATTTCGATGGTCCACTTTAGACATTCTACTAACTATAAGTAACTTTGCAACTACATGTCAACTTTAAGCAATTAGTTTTAGTAATACAACATAATATCATGATAAAAACAGATTGCTATATATCCATTTCATTGTATATTTTGTCTGTACCGTATTTGTAAATATGGTGTGAATTCAATGAATTTGCCAACATAGGCTCACCTAAATTTTAGCAAAACTCCAAAAACCCACCTATACATACAATTCATTGCAGTTTCTGAATGAACACTACAGTGGCAATACAATTTAGATACATATCATTCCTTTTCACACAAATTACAATTACAGGGGCAGATTATCAATTCATAAAGACTTTCGCATGGTTCCCTGTACAAAACACTTTTTACCATAGTGCATGATGTCAACTAATACATTTGAATGTTTACATCACATAACCAGCTCCATATGTGTGGCTTTTCTGACATAGTAAGAACTTTTACAGTTTTGCACTTGCGGTTCGAAGCATATAATAAAAGAGATCAAAGACTTGTTGAATTTTAACAAGCTAAAATGGCATGGTTGCTTCAACACTTACGTATTATCTATCGTTTGCTTTTGTTAACGCTATTGGTTAGGGTCAGGATTAATGTAAGTGGTCCGTTATTTTCAAACGCGATATAGCATTAAAAGTTTTGCGCCACTCATCGGACATTTTTTTTCTAAATTGCCACAATATGTACAACATCTAGCTTAGTAAAATGTTGCCAGTTTCACGTTCATATATTTCTCGTGCCACCAGCCCGTTCTCATCCCAAGGCGTCATCTAACTGACGCTTTTGACCATGCGTCAACATGCCGACGCACATGGTACCCCTTAAGCGTCAATATGAGACGCGCCTCCTAGTGGTCTAACCCTAACCCTACCCCAGACCTAAACCTACCCATAACGGAAGCGTCATCTAACTGACGCTAAAGGGTGCCATGTGCGTCGGATTTAGACGCATGGTCAAAAGCGTCAGTTAGATGACGCCCGAGGATGAGCGTCTCATATTGACGCTTAAAGGGTACCATGTGCGTCGGCATGTTGACGCATGGTCAAAAGTGTCAGTTAGATGACGCCTTGGGATGAGAATGTGTTGGTGCCACTCATGGGACATTTCACTTTAAAAGTGTCTTGAAATGTTCAAAAAAGTGGCATAATGTCATTTTGCCACAGACATATTTTTCCCAAATGAGCCTGGGTTGGAATTTGTACTTCAAAAATGCTGTAAAAATATGTGCTAAATAACACAAACATGCATGTCTGAGTTTCTTCCCTGTGGCAGAATGGCTCAAGAATTGGCCTTCAAGTGGCATCAATATCTATAGCACTGGCATACAAAGAAGCATCATCATCTGACATGATGAACAGCTAAGATTGAGAAAGAGTAAATTCATTTGTTTGTGTCTTTCATTGGAACCTAAGTGCACTGGAAGGGATTCATGAGAAAGGCTAAGGAATATGGAGCATGTCCAAGAGTGCCTGATGATTCATTCAAGTTTTTTTTAAAAACATTTCCTCTCTGCATTAGTCAAGGGTTCGTTTTCTGCTTATGGCATCGAGAATACTCAAAATTATTGTACACTCACTCTGACTCACATCCCTATGAATTAAACATCCTTACCCAATGCCTACAGCTCCTGCCAGTGTAACATACTCTTCAGGGTTTGCTGTCTCTGCCATGATCAATGTGTGCCTGGTCTGCACAGTCCAGTTCGCCCCTGCTGGTAGATGCCATAACTGCACTATATACAGGAACTGCAAATAGCAGCTTGAACGGGAATGCAGTTAGATAGCTTACATGTACAGACCACCTTCATCCATCCAATGAAAAACATTCTCATCGTATTCACTCTGCAGAAAACAAACTAGTGCTTTCATTAAGATGCAGCCTCTCCCAGCAGGGATCTGTCATGCATCAGGGCTTGGGTGAACCAGAAGAGCCCCTAAACACCCAAAAAGAGTAACAACTGATACCAACACAGTCTCAAGATTACTTGTTATTTGCATTTTGCTGAATTCCTGACTAATTAAATTTGTACAATCTACATTTTCATACAATCTGCTAATGTCCCACTGATGGTTAGGTTTAATAATGCTAATAATTAATTGCATTTAAATAGCACTTTTCTCAACACACAAAGCACTTTTCATATGGAAAGGAAGGAATCTCCTCAACCACCACCAATGTGCAGCATCCATCTTTGTAATATTGAGCGATAACGGCCAACAGACACCAGCTTACGAGGAGAGTGATGAAGCCAATATATATTGGGATGATTAGGAGGCCAGGATGATGGAGCAAGGACAAAGGGCAAGTTGCCAGGTTTACACCCATACTCTTTCCGAAGGACATCCTGGGATTTTTTCTATGACTACAGGAGAGTCAGGACTTTAACATCTCATCCAAAGGATGGGGCTTTTTGACAGTATAGTACACTGGGGTGCTAGGACCCACATAAACCACAAGGTGAGCACCCACTCTTCACCCGGCCTCACTAGCACCTCTTCCAGCAACCTAGTTGTCCCAGGAGGTCTTCCTCAACCCTGCTTAGCTTCAGTGGGCGACAAGGCGAGAGCTGCAAAGTGATAAATAGTGGTGGACCTTCATGCTTTTTTCTAAAAATCATATTGTTTCGTACAAATCATATCATCAAAACCATACAACATAATTGCGTTTTCCTATCAGTTGGGGTTGCAAGTCAAGCTTTTTGAAACACCTTCCACTGGTTCCTGCTTTCTAATTCCCATCTCATCTCTCTACCGATAGCTGGGTAAATATTATGCAAATTAATGCAACCATTCAGAGGCAGAGGGCACAACGACACTGGACAGTTCAAATGTTATGTTTGACTAATTTTCAGTGTGCTTGAACAATGGTATAATTTAACCCAGAAGTAAACAAGTATTCGTCAGCTATTTTTATTACTTGTCGTTTAGAAGATGCTGTACACAAAGTGACTCCAAGTAGACATCTGCTTACTTTACAGTGTTTAAGGGTGAATAACATGACACACATTTTTCATCGAGCCTAGACATCTTTACAGAATTATCAAGGGTCACATTTGCTTGGAATCTGGCTTTAAAAAGCATTTCAGCTGCAGACAGAAATGTCCACTAGCTATATTTGTGAGAGTTCAAGAAGCTTTGGGAGCACTAACTTTGATCATTCATACACTGGGCAGCAGATGGCTGAGATGCTCACTATGTGGGTTATTGACCCATGTCCTGCTGGCTCAAGACCCCAGTGAGCACATAGGAAAATGAAACTGTGCCCATCCTTTGGTTCCACCTTTCAAAACAAAGCAAGTAGACATGGACAGAAAGAAACATGAGGGCTGTTTCATTGTGATACCTGACAACTAGATTTGTCTAACCAGATACGGTTCAGTGACATGCATTGTCATTGTAAACATGTACTGTTAATTGTAAAAATCTTCAAATGACTGTCCTTTAAATCATTTGAGCTTAAATCACTTTAAATCTAAAGTCACTTTGCCGGAGGAGACAAGTCTTGCTACAGAAATTGAATTTGATGCCAACAGATGATACATTTGTTCAAACAATACAATGAAAAGCCCTAAAGATGTCTTTGAATGCTTTCTCAGGATTATTTTACACTAAATCAGTAAATCTTTATATCAGAAGCGTGACTGACCGTGTTGCATGGGCAAAGAGATTCAGACGACAGTGTTTGTGAGTGGGTCTCAGATCCTCTGGTCAAACAGAAGGGTAGTGACCTTGAGCAGAGAGATGCTAATGTGCAAACATCTTTTTACACTTCCAACCTGGACAGACTGTTTCCTAGCAACCAGCTTCACTTTAAGGCAGAAGGATCAAAATGACTTTTCTGGCCTGGCTGCTGTGGCATGCATAGGCAAAGGTCAGCATTAAAGGTTGCCAGTTTTTTAGCCTGCAGTCAAGATTTCTGTTGACATCTTCATACTGGAATCTGGATTGGTGTGTGCAGATAAAAGGATGTAGTTTGAAATGTTTAAAATAAGCTACTCTATACACATTTCAAAGTTGTAAGTCAAGGTTATTGCACACACAGGATTTGTTCAGTCGTACACTTCTTTTGATGTGTTGCCTAACAAAGCAGTTTAGGATGTGAAGTACTAAAACATGAAAAGTCCTTTAGATTTTTAACTGCCAGTGATATTACAGTTAGTTCATATTTTAAATTACAATTTCATCATTACAAATGTGTAATTACAAAGGTTTAAAATACATAACATACAAGTTTCAATAGAAATTACATTCAAGTATATTTTAGATGCTTAAAACTCTTGTCAGTATATTCAGCAGTACACTTTAACTGAATTTCAAAGACTATAGAGGTGATTATGCAACTATATATAAAGTTGTCCTTAAGTGAAAAAAACTATACATTCTAATTTAATTGAAATGTGCCACGGTTTGCAGTGTGAAGAGTAGAAGTGTGGATCTAATCACAGCTTATAATCATAACTGGAAGAAAATCCAAGAATACAAGAGAAACCAGTAGCAAAACATTAGGGGTGTGACGAGACACTTATCTCACGAGACGAGACACGAGACAATATTTTATAGAAATCCTCAATGACAAAATTCATGAATGGAAAAATAGTCTGCAGGTGCATTTTGAAATGTTTTAACTAATACTCATGTAATAAATGTCATTTCGGTTCTACTTTACGAGTATGCATTATCATATGCATTGAAAGCCAACAATATAAGCCCTGTAAAAGGTTGTCGTCACAAACTCAATTGACTGGCTTTTCTCCTGTGTGATTTCACATGAGTCTCCAGACATCACTGTACATTTATGAACTTCCAGAACTTCTGATTGAGGATGTGTGTGACCTCCTAACTGAACTTCTTTCCACAAATTGAACATAAAAACAGTATAAATAACACAAATAAATAACAGTTTTTTCTTAGTCTTATTAAGTGCAAACAATAAGTGCAAGTGCAACCATAATCAAAGTACTGTAGCACAGATTCTTTAAAATTGTTGTGAAATTGCTGTTTTATTTTGCGCAGGCAGTTATAGGGGTAAGGCAGTAAGTTCGGACAAAGGCCGGGTACGTGGTGGGCACCGTAATGTAATGTGAATGTAGTGGTGACATAATTATTCTATGCTAATTTCACCCTCATGTTCCGTCATGGTGATATCACGAGACAGCTTTTTACTCAACGAGAAATCTCGTCACATTTTAGTCTCGCGAGATCTCGTCACACCCCTAGCAAACAGCACACTAAGACAATAACCAAGAACTGAAGACTCCAAAACAAGACTACAAATACACAAGAAGATTTAAAACTAGAATCAGGTGTGGGACATAATCAGTAACCAGGGAAACCAAGTAGAACATAATTAGAAACCTAGGGCTGAGTCCGAAATCCCTCCCTATACCCTTAAATAGGGCACAGCCATTTGTAGTGGTTTCCGAAACCACAGTGGATGTTATCGAGTCCACTCATTCAATCCCACAATGCACAGCAAAAACAAATGTACAATCAATAGGCAAATTCCAAACTGAGTTTTTTTTTTTTTCTTGAAGGACCATTTGTAGTGAACAAACTTGAAAAACTGAATCCCTTCACGAAGGGCCTTTCTACAAGTCTGTTACGCGAAGGGGACATGTAATGGTCACTTTAAGGAAGTAATTTAATCGTTTATGGCAATGTGACCCAGGGTGGTTAATAAATCCTCACGATTTATTTTAAATTTAGATATGGCAGGATAGTTTGAGTTAACGCATAAACAGAATAATTCAAGTCGTTTTGTTTTGTTATGATATATAGACACATTTGCGTCATGCATTTCTTATTTAGTTTTAAAACGTTTCATAGGTAAGTACTGTGCTTAATGCTTTATGTTTAATGCTTAAAGTTAAGAGCAGATTGGGAACACACACAAACACATACATGTATAAAGCATATTTTAAAAACGTCCTTATAAATGTACATTTTTTTGTATCATATTAAAAGCAATAATAAGATATTCCTGTTGTTGCTGCCTAGCTTTGTCTTGCTCACATTCAACGTGAAGCTAATGAGGTTCCAAGCCAAGTGCGTTCCAAACGGCCATATTAGTGCCCTGCTCCCTCCAAAGTCCCCACTTCAAGGGCTCTGCCATTCAGAGTGAGTAGGGCATAGGGATGCTTACTTCCAATTGGAATTTGCCCAATGTATGCTCAACGGCTAGAGAATACCCATAATGCACTGTGAGAGTCACCCACCTAATGAATTCCCTCATCTGACCAGAAGATGGCACCCGCAGCTGAATCACCCATCCATCCATCTTCCAAAGGTTTATGCATGCTAGTTTCCATGACAGATTCATCTTTTCATTACTACTGGAGCTGCAAGTTTGTTAAATTTCAAATAATTATTAAACAGCAAGCACAGACTATGCAAAAGCGGCAGCCCTTCCAGTGCACAAATTTGCTCACTCGTTTTCATTCACTCCTTCAAGTGTTCAATGGGGGACTATTTTGACATAGGCCATGTCCCAAATGGCACACTTCACATGCACTTTCTGTTTTGTGGACTTTTTTGATTTTTTGATTTGATTTATATTTGATTTGACAGACAACATAATCCAAAGGATAGCATGTTGAAGTGTGAACACTTATTTCCAACATGGTCCTCTAATTAAAAAGATCGGCTACTCTATTCCATAAAAAAGCCTGATGTCTAAAAACCCCTCTGGTATTTACAATTTTGAGGGAAAGCGGCAGAATATTCCACAATGTTATACCTGTATACCTGCATTAGCGGATAACATTATTTTGCATCACTTCCAGTCTGTTTTTAAGTTTAACTGATAATCCACAGTACCAAGAAGAACATGCATACTCGAAATGACATTGAACCAGTGATACAACCAGTAATTTCTTGATAGAAAAATTTAGATGCCTTGTTCTGCGATACAGGAATTTCAGTTTACCGGCACACTTGGATAATATTTTTTCAGCAATAGATTTACAGTATAATAACTGTTCTAATGTTAACTCCAGGTATGTGACACTTTTCTGAGACATTTGTTCTGGACAACTTCCGGTTTGTTCCAAATAAAATTGACTGGCAACTGAAAGTATTGAAAGATGTATTGAAAGCCTGTTGTCTATAAGCCACTTGCTGACACTATTTAATTAATTTCCTAGAGTCTTCTCAATCTCGCTGATATCATCCCCAGAGACCAGTAATGCAGAGTCATCAGCATTTAAAGCAGCTTACATTTCACCGCAGCTGGCATGTCGTTGAAATAAACTAAAAATAAAAGGGGGCCAAGGATTGAACCTTGGGGCACCCCACAAGCAATATGGTCCCCTCAACATCACAAACTGAAGTTCTTCCAGTGAGGTAAGAGGTGAACCACTTCACAGCAGTATTTCTGAAGCATACACTTTGAAATTCAATTAAATTCAAATTTATTTGTATAGCGCTTTTCACAATACATATTGTTTCAAAGCAGCTTTACAGAAAGTGCATTTCAGAAATGTACATAGAACAATACAGTTAGTTAATCATGTATTAATTTAGGGCCTAACATATCGCCGGCGTTGAGTTGTAACTTTGATAGTACTATTCCATGGTTTACAGTATCAAAGGGTTTTTGCAAATCAAGAAGAATCATGCCCACATACTTTCCTTCATCAAAGCTTTGTAGAATATAATCAAATAAATGAATAAGACAGGTATCAGTAGAATTTGCTGCTCTAAATCCAGGCTAGGTTCATACAGTAGATTTTGTCTGACAAGGTACTCTTCCACCTGCTCATAAACAAGACGCTCAAACACCTTTGATATGGCTGTCAGAATTGATACAGGTCTATAATTACCAACATCTGATCTGCTATTTTTCTTCAAAAGGGGGACAACCCTGGCCCTTTTCATGTCGCTTGGAAAGATACCCTGACTTAAAGACAAATGTATTATATGGGTGAGTACCCTAGAAATTACATTGGCACGATCGCTCAGAAATCTGGACGGAATAAGGTCCTGTCCAGTGCTTTGTTAATTGACAATGTGGATAGACACATTCTCACCCTCTCCTCTGAGACAGGGCCAATCTCAAAAGCATCAGGAGTAACATTTTTGTTTTTATAACAAGTTTGAGTTTACAAACGGTGGGCCATATCTACCTGACACACTCGGCAACTTATCAACCAGGGCCCGGTTCCCCAAAACGTTCTTATCGCTAAGTATTTCTTAACCTATTCCTTAACCTCTCTCTTAACCTTACGGCATGATTCCCGACACGTTCGTACGCTAAGTATATCTTCTGTAAGTCACACTTTCGTAAGGTTGGTCTGGACCATCCGTAAGCTCTCTCTTAGCGTTGTTTGAGCTCAAGATGCTAGTCGCCGCCACTGTGCAGCAGACGTTTTTTTTTTTTTTTTGATTCACAGTTTTTTAATGATTCACAGAAACTTTCCAGAATACAACACAATACATCTGTATAAAATCAACATTTTTACTCCGATACTCCCCAACCCCCTCCCTCCCAACTTGATCACCACTTGACTATACAGTTAAGTACAATTAAAGATGACTTCCGGCATACAATAGTGAAGGAAAATAAATACCTATATCAACACAATTACACAAAGACTGTGCAGCAGTCTTTAGAAATCAGTGAAGCGCAGTACAAGTCAAACTATGGTATGTTGACAATGTTGTGGCTCAACAATGATTTTATGTTATGGACATTTTAAGACTAATAATAAAATATGTTCGCAATGGATACGGGCCTATTTAAGAAGTTGGCTTTATTTGGTATCAGAACTAATATGGCCGATCAGGCTTGATGTTGACTGGTGTATTGGTATACAATATACTCATAAATGTAATAATTTTGTCATTTTAAATGTTTATACTCCATATGAGTCTAGTGAGAATGAGGTTGAATATCTCAATAGACTGGCTTTTATAAATGCTTTTATTCAAGACAATAGCATCTCCAGTGTATATATTGTTGGGGATATGAATGCTGATATCAATGACAGAAACTCATTAGTTGCTAAGCACTTGACCTGATTCAGTGAAGATAATAACTTCACTCTATCAAGTAGAGTACTGTTGATAGTTACATACATAAGCGAAGCCTGGCATTCAACATATGGCTTGACCATTGTTTTAGTACAGCTGATGGGCATGCAGCCATAGAAAATATGGGTATTAAGTTTGGGGTCACAATAACAGACCATAAACCTTTGGCCCTAACAATTAACATTGAATAATTACCATGTATCTACACCCAGAAACAACAATGCTATCAGTGGTAATGTGAGTACTAAATTAGACTGGTCAACTCTTTCTGAAGAGGATCTATTGGCTTATTATAACACATAGCAATATCTAAGTAATGTTTATCTGCCCAGAGAAGCTATTATGTGTAATAATGTGAACTGTCAGATTGAGGGGCATAAGATTAATCTATGTGCCATGTATGATGATGTTGTGGCTGCTCTGTTCTTCTTACAAAAAAATCAGCATGCAGAAGTTAAAAGTTGCCTACAATGATGCAATGAGAATATTACTCAAGGTTCCCAGGGGATGGAGTGCAAGTCAGATGTCAGTATCTTTTGAAGTAATCACACTGAAAGCACTTTTAAGAAATTTGATGTTTAAGTTTATGCAACGTCTGGATGAGTCTACCAACAGTATCATGGTGGCACTCTCAAATCCCTTAGTGAGCTGCTCCAGGTACACATCCAGACTGACAGTGCATTGGCTGAAATGTCTGTATGTATTTTAATTCTTGTATTTTTCTTTTCTTTTTTTTTGGTGCTTTTTGTCTTATTTGTTTGTTTGCTTGTTTTTTTGTTTTGTTTTTTTTTTATCTGTCCTGTCTTGCATGAGTTTTTGGAACTGAGTCTGGCAAACAATTTGGCTCTAAATGGCTAAGATCTATAAATGGGTACGCATGGTGGTGTCCAGTAAGCGACGAACTATGGCAGGGATCCAACGTGTCCTTGTATTGAATCAAAGACGGCGCCGTCCGTGGAGCCGTTTAGTCATGTCATATTTTTTAGAAGTCGTTAAACCCATGTCAAGAAGCTGCACAAGTGGCACAACGGGATAAGGGGGGTGGATGACTACTAGTGAATATGTGAACATACTGACAATTTGATCATTTAACTAATAGTCTATATTTTACTGATAACTTAAACTATGTTAAAATAAATGTTACTGGAATAATTTGAGGAATGTTTTTCATTTGCATAGAACGTGTTGTCTTTCTTAACGCCGTAATGCACCTTCGCGTGAAGTGCAAAATCGATTCCTGAGCAATCGATGCCAACTAGTTCAGCACCTTCACCTGGGACAGCGCCTTTGTAACGTCGAACGTAAAAGGCAGCGTCTTACGAAGCTTCCTAAGGGACACTTCGGGGAACACACTTAGGAACATAAACAACTTCGGTAAGATATATCTTTTTGAGTCTTCTTAGCGCGCTAAGAGTGAGCGTTATCGGGGAACCGGGCCAAGACTGGTAGCAACTATTCTAAAAAAGGTATTAAAAACGCAAGCAACCTGCTGTTTGTCAAAAATCATTGTATCCTCAAAATGACTAATCCAATATTACCAGACATAGATTTTGATTTTCCTTTAGCGACCATATCAGTGAGAACTTTCCATAGCTTTGTGGGGTAATGTGAGTTCGCCGAGCATCAGCATAAAATTCAGACTTTGTTTTCTACACCTTGTAACCTGATTACGAAAATATATGTATTTATCATAATCACAAGACAAATTTGACCTCTTAAAACTTTCTGAACCATTTATCACGTTGTCTAACAAGATCCAGAATGTCAGAAGTCATCCAATTTGCACTTCTCTGTTTAAATCTGGTTTCCTTCATTGCTGCAACATTATCAAGATCAGCTATAAAGTGCTGTTTAAACAAAGTCCAAGCCCCATCAACATCATTGCTTCCAAAAACATCTGACCAATCCCTCCTGGAAAGCCTTTCTTTAAATTCCTCAGCTGTGTAATGTTTTGTGCATCTGTACCTATTGACCTTTCGCCGGCCCCTCCCCCAAAACGGCCATTGTCCAATCACACATCATAGCAACCGTTACTATGTGAGCAGGTCCGTCAAACATTGACTCCAAGCAAGATGGTGAAGTGGTGCGCCCACGGCCTTTGTAAATCAGACAATTTTTACCCCGAGAGATTGTCTGGAGGAGTTGTGTTCTTTCCGTTTCCAAAGCCGAAAACACAACGTGAGCGGTGCCTACAATGGATAAAGCGGTGTGGACGGCCCCACTCCCAGTTAAATATGTCGAACATGGTTAACTCGCGTCCAGCGTGCGTGAGACTGAGACACTGAGATTAGTCAAAGAAACATGGAGAAAGCAGATCAAGAGGATCCACAAAGGAATTACGTTTTCTAAAGTGTCGTTGTTAACATGATATTCTCGGGGGAAAATGAGCAGCAGAGCAGGACTAGCAGTGCAGCACCCGTAGCTAACGTTACAGTTTAGAGGAGTGCACGTTCACAATGGGGGAAGCATGAAGCTTACTTGACAACATCAGTTCATATCAATATCGTAACGAATGAAATAACCTTAAATAATGTATGGTTATCTGCATCTCTCTGTTACTTATGTATAGTTACTTTTTAAACACGAAAATCGCATTCAGCATGACACGCAAGCGTTTGCCGTGGTAATGAACAACCTGCTTGTTAAAGCAAACGTGTTAATCCTGTATCTGAGGCAAAATTACTAAATATGCAGCGCGAGTTATATATGTCTAACTCCAAACAATTAGCCACTGAACCAACTTATATAATCTTCTTTAAGGCTGTGCTGGTTGCATTTGAGGTACAGGTCATGAGGTTTCTCAGATTTCGCTTGAGACCGGTAAGCATTCGCCTCGATAGTAGTCGTGATCCTTCATTGCGTATTTTTATAATTTGAATATATCCCTCCATTGCATACTGTAACCCCTTTTGCCTCGATCTGGAGGATATCGCTGAGGTATTGCTCCAAAAAAGGTCAGTGACACGCACGGGTATACCTCTTCCCGTCATGGCAATCTGTCGCGCTGGTCGTGTTTGACCATTTGTTTGACGGGCGTAATAACAATGAGGGGCGTGGCTTTTGCGAACGGTCAATTGAACTATGATTACCAGTCTTGAATAGTGATTTAGATACTTTGCACGTGCAAAAAGTGATTTTTACCATTTATTTAAAATCACCCATAATGATACATTCGTTCTCCATACATATGCTACTCTTACAACAAACCATTTCAAAGAGCTCATACAAATCTGTTTGCTTAGGGGGTCTGTAACAAACACAACTGATAATGGGCTTTGTTTTAGGAAGCAGCAGTTCAATCCATGCAGTCTCCAAACCCTCTACCTGGAGATAGGCCCGCGTGTTATATGTCAAATCGTTCCTTATAAATAGGCACACTCCACCTCCATTTCTGCTCCGATTGTGCCGGTAAATGGTGTAACCCGTAAGCTCAACTTCAGTACAATGACTTACAATGGCTGCCTCGTGAGTGTGTCCATTAAGTCCTTGAGACCGTAGGGTGTGTGTATGACATTTTGAGTTTCAGAAGGGTGCTCGCGATGCGCACTTTTGCACTGACGCAAGCTCCGAAGCAGACTTTGACCCTACAGTCAAAGCGGCGTTACGTCACGAAAGTGCGGACTCATAGGAAGACCGCGAGTGCTTATGGTGCCATTAGGGACAGGACCATAGCCTTGGTAACCATGAAAACAGGAGCTAAACCAAAGGAATAGTGAAAATGGACACAGTGAAAAACGATAAACTTCTAAATAAGAGTCTTATAACCAACAGGGAACAGATGACCTGTGACAATTAACATGCAGTAGTGTCTTAAAACATTACATTCAGTTTGCACTTCACTTTAAAAGTGTATGTTTAGTAAAAAGTACTCATTTTAAAAGTATTCAAAAATGTACTGCTTTTCACAAGGGTGTACCACCATATGACCAGGCCCACGTAAAGTTGATTGTTTATTTATTTCAGATACCAATTTTATTATGTCTAAAAATCCATCTGGTAATGACTGCCTAAGTATTTGTTGAAAAGACGCTGTTCGACCAGGGCTGCATTTTACAAAGGCAAGTGATGCTTCAGTGGACATGAGAGGGTTTGTTTTCTCTCTCTCTCTCTCTCTCTCTCTCTCTCTCTCTCTCTCTCTCTCTCTCTCTCTCTCTCTCTCTCTCTCTCTCTCTGAGAAATGGATTTCTCAAAAAACTGGCCCATAAGAACTATAATATCTTACATTTCTTGCAGTGGCTGTATTTAATAAGAAAATGAGTCTGTGGCATAAACTTTGTTCTACATTGTTACTGTCCCTTTTTATGTAATCCTTTCTTCAGGCTATATGGATTATTCCTCCACCGTCATATCATCAGGGGAACAGAGAGCAATATTCCAGCAAGCGCTTCTGATCTTCTAATTCTAATCTTAATGATTTCTCGTGGTCACTGAGGGATTCTTGTCTCAAATAAACTTTGATTGTCCTCTTTAAATAAAATTGAAATAGATGTCCAAAAGCGGAGTACCACAGATTTATTCCTTTTATTATATTCCAGATATTAAATATCTGCAATTCACAAGAAAACGTCCTTCATTCTCCCTTACAAATTCCATTCAGTGAACGACTAGTTTCAACAAAGAAATTTTATGTCTCTGCATTCTATTGATCAAACAAAAGAGAAACTCAAAACTGCACAGTCAGTATGCTCGTCTGCTTTGATCTAGAAATTACAGCCTTAAAAAAACATCACACGCCTTTGTACTTCAGAGCTGGTCTCGTCCTGCGTTTCTAAACTTTAAGACAGCTGGGATTTGACCTTTAGCGGCTGTTCTTCAGCATCTATATGAGCAGCAGGCTGTCCCGCTCGCATCCACTCCATCAGAGGAGAAGAAAGAGGTGTGGAGGAAGAGAATGAATATTCATGACATATTCATGACAGTAAAGGTTTCCAGGGGGACAAGTGCAGGTCTGGCTTTTGAACTCGACACTTAATCATTTACCTGAGGGCTGTTTGAGATTTCTGGGGGAGACTGCCAGACGTCCTCCACGATGATGTCCCAGGTGAGGAATTAATCAAATCAAAGCATTTATGATCTCTGAGCAGAGGTCCAGCGGTGACCTGTGGCCAATCACATCAAAGACACAACAGGCCTTTGAGAGGTCAAGGTCAACCAATCTGAGGAAGATCTCACCTTGACCACATGCTCAAAGTCAACACAGAGACTTGCTTGGTGCACAAGCCAAGCCATTGCAAGAACCAGCTAATCCAGACACCATCAATTGCTTTCAGAACTGGTGCTGCAATAAAGCCACAATGAAAAGCAATTATTCACTGTCGCACCAAACACAAAAGGATTTTCACAAAACAAAAAGCATAATGACCGGAGCCTGTCAAAGTCCTGATATACCAACCCGATCTCACGGCAATTCATACGAATTTTACGAGGTGGCTAATTCGTACAAATTCATACGACCTCAATCGTACAAATTCGTACGATTTTTGCTAATTCGTACATATTTCGAACATTCGCAAGCAGCATCGCAAAGTTGTGTGGGCTGAATGACAGCTCTCGAGCTGTGGTTAGAAGCAGAGTTTCTTGTTTGCATGACATGTGGACTCAGAGTATATCAGGGTCTTAACCCTTTCACGCGTACGATCACACCAGTGTGATCAGTCTTGGCTGGTCCCTGGAGCGTACGATCACACCGGTGTGATTAGAACGGTCAGTGCATCACGTGATCAACTGCTAAATTCAAACGTGTTTCGCACGTTGGCTGGCGCTGAGCCAGAGACGGATGCACTCTGTGCTGTCATATATCACAACTATTGAGTGTTTTCAACCACATAATGTTTATTTTAGGTTTCAGACATTTAAATACACATAAGTACTAGCAAAACAATGATTTTGAGTTTGTAAAATACACACTGATGTCTATGGAAGCGGCAATAACAATCCTTTCCATTATAATAAGACGACACGTTTTATTCATATCAGATACACATTGTGTAAATAGCTTTACATTTGACCCTATTCTTCTCCCAGTTCACCGGCCACTTACTTTCATGTATTTCGTGAGAAGTGGAGGAATTGACGTGTTGTAAATCCAACAGATCCGATTCTCTGAACTGTAAAACAAACTAAAATGGCGCCGCCCATTGTGCATACAGCTCAACTAACGCGATCGTTATAAAGATGTTTAAACAACAAAACCCATCCACTTGTAAATATTTGACAATCGGAATATCAGTGTTTCATGCTATAGCTAATACATTTCTGAATATTTTTAATAAAAAAGGAAAAATGACATAAAAGCAGATCATCACTCATTCAGCGCTGTGTTGTGGTTGCGCTGTGTCACGTGACTAGCAATGACGCGTCACCATGGAAACATTAAAGTGACAAGTTCCCTTTCGAGGGAACTCCAACTGCGTCGAATGACACTTTGGGGGAACGCCCCTCAGCGTAGCGCCTCTGAAGTATGAATGAAACTGAGCCGATCTCTGATTGGTGCAACGTCATGACGTGATGTGTGACGGCACATAGGCGGAAGCTATAAAAGCAGCCGGCACACATAAGATGTCAGCTTTCTGTTCTTTAGCAAGCGCTATCTGTGACTGTTTGTCCTATTTATTGTTGTCTGTTACTGAGAGTGAACTGAATGAGTGAAATGGCGAGTGTGAGCTTCAGGAAGTGTGTGCATCCTTGCCCTCGCTACATCACGGGCGGGGACACACACCAACTGTGCACACATTGTTTGGGAATGCAGCAGGCGCAGGCAGCTCTCGAGGGGGCTGCTTGCAAGGATTGTGAAAAGTTGACAATCCGTGTGCTGCGTTCCCGGCTGGCTATCTTTGATGAAGATGGTCAGCCTCGCGAGCCCCGTGGTGCGGGACCCGCGTCCGCTGATGCGGCGCGGCGACGCTCTTCATGGGGCTCGCAAAAAGATCTGTCCGGGGATCTCGAGGCTGCCGAGGCACCTTCTCAGGATTCATCGGGCAGTTCTGATGTCCTCGAGCCTCGCGCAGAAGCCCGCCCCGCGGCTTCTTCTGCGCGAGTCGAGGATCCGATGTTTGAGCTGTCTGCCTCCGAGGAGGTTGACGTGCTCAGCATCGAGGGCGGGGATTTCGGGGACGACTCGCCGCCCCGTGTCCCCGCGTATGAGGAGCTGGTTGAGGTTGTTTCCTGTGCGGTGGCTAATTTAAATATCAGCTGGCCACAAGAGAGGCAGGAAGCGCAAACTAAAAGCAAACTGGATGAGCGCTTCCTGCAGCACAGGGAACAACCTCATCACCGGGGCTTGCCGTTCTTTCCCGATCTGCACAACGAGTTGTGTAGATCGTGGAAAAAACCACACTCTTCTCGTGTCTCCAATCCCCCTATTATTAATTATAGTAACATCATGGGGGCACGAGAGAACGGTTATGGGATGATGCCGCGCGTTGAACAGCCTTTGGCGAATTATTTATCGCCTGAGTCGGCATCATCCCTTAAAGCCCCGGTGCTGCCCACTAAGCCGTGTAGAGACACATCAGCGCTAGTGGGCAGGGCTTATATGGCTGCGGGTCGGGCTGGTGCGAGTCTTCACACCATGGCTATGCTCCAGGCGTACCAGGCCGACCTTCTTAAGGACATTGATGAGGGCGAGGGTCCAACTCCGGAAGATATTGCGGAGTTGAGGAAGGTCGCTGATTTGTCTCTCCGAGTCACCAAGGAGACGGCCCGCGCTGTCGGTCGCTCCATGGCAGCTATGGTGGTCTCGGAGAGGCATTTATGGTTAAATCTTACGGGCATCAGGGAGAAGGACAGGGTTTTCCTCCTTGATGCCCCGATTTCGCCTTCTGGC
The DNA here is from genome assembly GCA_029959095.1 of Rhinichthys osculus. Classification (NCBI taxonomy): domain Eukaryota; kingdom Metazoa; phylum Chordata; class Actinopteri; order Cypriniformes; family Leuciscidae; genus Rhinichthys; species Rhinichthys osculus. The sequence goes on along the minus strand of JARWKJ010000002.1, from coordinate 15,626,453 downwards.
CTGTTCGGCGACGCCGTTAATACCGTCGTCGACAGGTTTCAGGAGGCGAAAAGACAATCAGCGGCCTTCAGACAATATCTCCCTCGCCGCTCAGTGTCCAAGAAGTCTGCCCCCAGTGGGCAGCCGCAGCCACAGCCATCAGCCAGCTCCTCCGCCTATAGACAGGCTCAAAAACAGAGCGTCGCGTCTAGAGCCCCCCCTCAAGGAGCTTGGGGGCATAGACAGCGCTCTCAGGCGAAGCCTCAGCCTAAGCAGGGCGACCTGAGGGCCGTCTATGGAAGTAAAATAATCCCAAATGTTTTTGAAACAAAAAGCCTGTTGAATTGTACTACTTGAAAAAAATATGCATTGCATTAACCCTGCTTGTATTTTAATGCATTGTATTTTTAGGGCTTGTATTTTTATAGGCTGAAATTTAGCATGGTTGAATATTTAAGCTGTGAATATTTCAAATCAAAACATTTCAAACACATTTTCATTAGTAAAATTTCAATAATCCATATTCACCTTTCATATTTCATTTCCCAAATATTCAAACTGATTAAAAATACAACCTATAATATTCAACAGGCGGTTTTCGGTCCATTTTATTTCGCTTTGCAAATTCGCTTCCACAAATTCAGTGGTTCAAATTCGACAGTAAATTCAACATTGACATCCAGGAGCTGCAGGAAAAGCAGTAGATTACCGAGCATAATCTCCATCTGCTGTTAGTCGACCTCACCAGCAGGGGGTGCAAGCGCGTGTTGTTGACGAAGACCAGAGCAACAGTTAGCGCAAGCCATTCATTCATAAAAACTCAGCATGCATTATGTTTTTTGTGACGATTATCTGGGTCAGTATATATGCGGAAAAGATGATAAAGGCACAAAAGCTGTTTTTATGTTTCATTCATTGTTACTTTCCCTGTGTAGCCTTATGTTATCAGCCTTTTCTACAGTGAACGGGATTATAGTCGGTTTCCCTCAATCCGGTTGTTAAATCGTGACGTAACCACTCTCCGATAATACTGTTTCCGGGTCCAAAGGCCGGGTCCTCTCTACCTACCTACCGCTTTCGCCCGAGTTTTAACGTGTTCCCGTGTTGTTTAAATAGATCGGAGTTAAAAAACAAGTGACATTCAACTGTCATTCTACCGCTTTCCCTGTGACGAGAAAGATAAGAGAAAATGGCTGCAGTTGATAAGGTAAGTTACAAATCTTAAACGAATGAAGAAACTTTGGCGCCAGTGGGTGCTATCCCTTAATCCCTAGTAACACCCACTGGCACTGAAGCGAAAAAAGCCCTTAAGAAAAGGGTTTATTTAGTCTAGGATCTGGAGTGGACGAGCGGAGCGCTTGGGCCCGGAAGAGGCTAAACGTCACGCGTGACGTCAGACTTAACAACCGAATACATCATCATACTCAAAGATTCCCCTTCCGTCAGGACAAAGCGCTTAACGTAGCTTAATGGACTACAGTGATATAAAAGACCAAACTCGCACCTTATTTGGAAAGTATGTATTGTACATGTACTGCATTAGATTAAACTGGGAAGTAGCACTTTCATATTGTTGTTCTATATTGTTAGTTTAACTAGTCGCTTTGGATAAAAGTGCCAGCTAAAAGACTAAATGTAAAATTGGGTTGACATTCGCACATTTAGGGACCGTCTCTAAAGTAACAAGTCCTATAGGCCTAAACGTTTCTAACTTCAATAGCAAACTTCAATCTATTTGAATAAATTGCGCATTATGCCTGAGCCTGACACCTACATGAACACTTTACAGTTGGTTTTATGACTGTAAGTCGTTCTTTTCAAATGGTATTTAAGTTAGAAACGTGTATACCAATTTCGTATGTAACTTTAGAGACGGTCCCTAAATGTGCGAATGTCCAATGTCAAACCAAATTTATGCCAGTATATCACTGGGAAACGCTCAGCATTAAATTCATATTCTGAGTCCATCTGCTAGCCTGCGAGTTTGGTCTTTTATGTCCATTAAGCTACGTTAAGCGTTTTATATGTCCAGCAGGGGAATCCTGACATATTGAGGGAAACCAAACCCTAGTACTGCATGCAGCACATCGCTGCAATATAAGGTTAAGGCAACTAAACAACCAAGAGAAATATGTCAAATGTAACACTGGATCTGTACATCCGCGTCGGGGGAATAACATTATCGTTCATGGTAGAGAAAGATGCATGTAGGCTACACAGGAAAAGTAATCGTGAACACACTGAATTTCACATAAAACAGACGTCATAATAATCACAAATACACTTACATTTTTGTAAATAAGTTTTTATGAATGAATGGCTTGCACTAACTGTTGCTCTGGTCTTCGTCAACAACACGCGCTTGCACCCCCTGCTGGTGTGGTCGACTAACAGCAGATGGAGATTATGCTCGGTAATCTACTACTTTTCCTGCAGCTCCTGGATGTCAATGTTGAATTTACTGTCGAATTTGAACCACTGAATTTGTGGAAGCGAATTTGCAAAGCGAAATAAAATGGACCGAAAACCGCCTGTTGAATATTATAGGTTGTATTTTTAATCAGTTTGAATATTTGGGATATGAAATATGAAAGGTGAATATGGATTATTGAAATTTTACTAATGAAAATGTGTTTGAAATGTTTTGATTTGAAATATTCACAGATTAAATATTCAACCATGCTATATTTCAGCCTATAAAAATGCAAGCCCTAAAAATACAATGCATTAAAATACAAGCAGGGTTAATGCAATGCATATTTTTTTCAAGTAGTACAATTCAACAGGCTTTTTGTTTCAAAAACATTTGGGATTATTTTACTTCCATAGCCGTCCTGCAGGCTAAAAAGGCTTCGTAAAAGAGATCCTAGCTACTCTAGGATCTCTGCGGGCGGCCCCACCCGTGGTGGAACGACCGAGGTCGTCTCCTTCACGGAGCCCGCAGTAAATCGATGTTGCTCTCCCGCCGTTAAACACGCTTCGGGACACATCGGTATCCAGCGAACGCAGGCTGCACTGTCCGCCCCACAGGCTTGCGGTCAGGCAGCATTCGCGTCCGCCCATCGAGAATCGTTTTCGGTTCAGCCCTGCCGGGAATCCGCTTCAGGGGGCCGAGAACGAATCCCGATTAATACCCGAAGCCAGGCTCGAGAGCCTGGTTCCCTTGGTAAAATATTTCGATGCATGGAAAAATCTGGCGAATATTTCTCCTTGGGCCCTGCGCACCATTCAAAATGGGTACAGGCTGCAGTTCAGTTCCCGCCCACCCAGATTCAACGGGGTGGTCTGGACTGTAGTCGACCCAGTGCAGGGTCGGGTATTGGAACAGGAAGTAAACTCCCTGCTGGCAAAGGAGGCTATAGATCGTATTCCTCCACCGGACAGGGAGTCCGGGTTTTACAGCCGCTACTTCATAGTTCCCAAGAAGGATGGGGGGTTGCGTCCAATAATAGATCTCAGGCACCTGAACCGTTCTCTGAGGAGATTCAGGTTCAAGATGCTCACTATTCCCATTATCGTGAGTCAAATTCAGTCTGAGGATTGGTTTGTCACGATAGATCTAAAGGACGCATACTTCCACATATCCATCCTTCCATCTCACAGGAAGTTCCTGAGGTTCGCTTTCGGGGGCGAAGCGTACCAATATCGGGTTCTTCCGTTCGGCCTAGCTCTCTCCCCTCGCACATTTACCAAATGTATGGATGCAGCTCTGGCACCGCTGAGGCTTCAGGGCATCAGGGTGCTCAATTATATCGACGACTGGCTGATTTTAGCGCAGTCACAGGAGCTGGCGGTTCGGCATCGAGATGTCGTCCTCGCCCACATCCAGAGCCTGGGGTTGAGACTCAACACGAAAAAGAGCGTGTTGACACCAGCCCAGAGAACTACGTTCCTGGGAGTGGTGTGGGACTCGGTCACGATGCGGGCACAATTGTCTCCCGCGCGGATCGAGTCCATCCTGACCACAGTGTCCAGGATAAGGCTAGGCCAAGCCATCACTGTGAAGCACTTCCAGAGAGTGTTGGGGCTCATGGCAGCAGCGTCCAGTGTCATTCCATTCGGCCTGCTGCACATGAGGGCCCTTCAGTGGTGGTTAAAAACCAAGGGGTTCTCCCCGAGGGGAAACCCGTTCCACATGATCAGGGTTACGCGCAGATGCCTTCGTTCCCTATCTATGTGGAAGAAAGCTTGGTTTCTGTCCCAAGGGCCAGTGTTGGGAGCGTCATGTCGCCGGAGAACCGTTTCGACAGACGCCTCCCTCACGGGCTGGGGCGCGGTCATGGACGGCCGCTTTACGACAGGCCTATGGCAGGACCATCATGCCTCCTGGCACATAAACTGCCTGGAGATGTTGGCGGTGTTCCGAGCTCTGAGGAGCTTCCTGCCGGACCTCAAAGGTCATCATGTTCTTGTGAGGTCAGACAATATGTCGGTAGTGGCCTATATAAACCATCAGGGGGGTCTGAGGTCTCGCCCTCTATGCAGACTGGCGCATCAGATCCTCCTGTGGTCCCAGGGGAAGTTGTTGTCTCTAAAAACAACATTCATCCCGGGGAGTCAAAATCAGGGAGCAGACATCCTGTCGAGACAGGGGCTGAGGCCCGGGGAGTGGAGACTCCACCCCGAGGTGGTGGAGTCAATATCTCAGAGGTTCGGCCCAGTGGAAGTGGACTTGTTCGCGTCTCGAGAGACGACCCACTGTCCACTGTGGTTTTCCCTCACCCATCCAGCCCCGCTGGGGTTGGATGCCATGGTGCAGACGTGGCCGAGGCTACGTCTGTACGCATTTCCCCCGATCGCTCTGCTCCCGGGAGTTCTAGAGAGAGTCCGTCGCGACGGGATCAGTCTACTGTTGGTAGCCCCGTTGTGGCCGGCCCGAGTATGGTTCTCCGACATAATTTTGCTCCATGGGAGATTCCCATCAGGAGGGACCTGCTGACACAGGCAGAGGGCTCAATATTTCACCCTCGGCCCGAGTTATGGAAACTGTGGGTCTGGCCCCTGAGGGGGCACAGTACCTAGAGGCCGGCCTATCAGCTGGAGTAGTGGAGACCATACTCAGCTCTAGAGCTCCATCCACGAGGAAATTGTACGGCTTAAAGTGGAACGTCTTCACCGTTTGGTGTAGGGAGCGTGAGGTGGACCCAGTTAACTGCCCAGTGGCTTCAGTGCTGGAGTTCCTCCAAGATAGCTTCTCCACTGGTCTTACCCCGTCCACACTCAAGGTGTAAGTGGCTGCCATTGCGGCTTTCCACGCTCCTCTGAGTGATGGGCCTCTGGGGAGACACCAATTGGTCACACGTTTCCTCCGTGGGGCTTGGAGGATGAGACCTGCGGCTCGTACCAGGGTTCCCACTTGGGACCTGGCAGTGGTTCTCGAAGGGCTGGCCGAGGCCCCCTTCGAGCCGCTGGAGTCGGCTGAGGCCAAGAACCTTTCGTTGAAGGTGGTCTTTTTGTTGGCCATTACTTCTCTAAGGAGGGTAGGAGATCTCCAGGCGCTCTCCATATCTAACGAGTGCCTGGAGTTTGCTCCAGGCAACATTAAGGCCATTCTTCACCCTAGGCCCGGCTATTTGCCTAAGGTGCCGTCCAGTGCGGCACGGCCTACGGTTCTGCAGGCTTTTCATCCTCCACCTCACGTGACGGCGAATGAAGAGAGACTTCACATGCTCTGCCCTGTCAGAGCACTGAGTATTTACATTCAGAGGTCCTCTTCATGGCGGAAGTCGGACCAGTTGCTGGTGTGTTTCGGGTCGCCCAGAAGGGGGCTTCCCGCCTCAAAGCAGACCATCAGCAACTGGATTGTCCAAGCGATTTCCACGGCCTATCAGGTGCGCGGTATGCCTTCACCTTTGGCCGTGAGGGCTCATTCTACCAGAGGCATGGCGTCCTCTAGAGCCCTTCTCGCAGGGGCCCCCATCCAGGATGTCTGCGATGCAGCAGGATGGGCTACCCCGCATACCTTTATTAGGTTTTATAGTTTGGACATTCCGTCTACACCCGGCTCTCTTGTGCTCGCGTCCTAAGTGTGCCTGTGAGCAGCTTCACACTAGGGCAGGCAGGGCGCGTTGTGGCGTAGTGGGTACTCGTTCCCCCAAAGTGTCATTCGACGCAGTTGGAGTTCCCTCGAAAGGGAACGTCCTCGGGTTACGACTGTAACCCTTGTTCCCTGAGAAGGGAACGAGAACTGCGTCCCTTGGCCACGCCTTCCCCTGCCTGGGAGCGCTTGCTTCATCACAGAAGCTGACATCTTATGTGTGCCGGCTGCTTTTATAGCTTCCGCCTATGTGCCGTCACACATCACGTCATGATGTTGCACCAATCAGAGATCGGCTCAGTTTCATTCATACTTCAGAGGCGCTACGCTGAGGGGCGTTCCCCCAAAGTGTCATTCGACGCAGTTCTCGTTCCCTTCTCAGGGAACAAGGGTTACAGTCGTAACCCGAGGACGTTCTAAATAACGGTCGCCTTGAAAAACTCACGCTGGGGGGTCAGTTAGAATATTTTAAACTTACGTGTGAAAAGGTTAATGCTGTAAAAAGACAAAAACTATACCATAAAAGAAAAAGGAGGCGAAAAAGACCAAAAGAAAAAGTACCATTCAACTGCTGCTGGAGCTCTGAAATTTCATTTGCATATATGCATTTTCAAACGTGGCAAAAAAACAAACAAAAAAAAAAAAACACATTGGTTCTTGGTTTCTATATTCTTATATGCTCTATTTTAACTGCAGAAAAACACAAATATCTTCAAGCACGGAGCACAAATGAAAATAAAATGGGGAAAAAAAACAATGTTTTGACCTAAATTTAAGATTTATGTATTTGAATTGCATATAAAAAATGTATCCATTTGGATAACCTAATAAACTTAATGTACGGAGACCCTTGAGGGACATGGTGTTGGAAAAATAAAATATGAGATGGGTCAATGATTTTGCATTCACTCGCAAATGTTTTGAATCATTTTTCCGATTTCCGCACTCAAAAAAAAGTCATGGCATAGTTTATTAACTATTTGCATCTATTTGAATAATGATATTTTCTAAATACATTTATTCAATGCTTAGAATCAGCATAAATCTAAAAGCAATTACATTTATTCAATTAAAAAGTATGAAGGTTTAAAATATGAGTAAAAGTGGAACAAGGAATATTAAATTAGTTCAAATGTATGAGATTGAAACAAATTGGATATATAATATAAACCTGGTTATTGTGCATTTAAACACATTCAGTTTATCTTTCAGAAATCTTTCCTGTTTCTTAGCTATTTCCATTTATGTTTGTCATGAAAAATATATGCATCGCATTAAGTGTATTATGCTAAACCTGTGTAAACCAAATGGATGGACATTTTATATACAATTCAAATACATTTCTAAATATGTTTTGAGTGTGTTCGGTGTGGTTTCTGCAGCATGAAGGAGTGAGGTGGTTCTCAGAATGACAAATAATCGCAGCAGTCTAAGTGCTGCTTAGCCCTCGGGCAAGGGTTGCATGTGGATATCTGGAGACACACAGAGAGAGGGTTATTTGAGTTTGTTCCTCTGTTATTTCTTTCTTTTCACACAGATGCTCCATATTTTACATATTCTGTGGGGGGTTTCTCCAATGTAGATTACAAAAAAACGAACATATCTTCGCAATGATAAATTCTCGCCCCGAGGAATCATGCCTTATAATCACCTGAGTTTCACACTTGCGTGCAATTAGGGGGGTTTCGTTTATTTTCATAACTTCAATCAACCTCAGGTAAGTGGCTTTATCATTAGATTATTCCAAAGGCATGTGACCCTAAATGGTGGCTGCTACTTTCCAAGAGTGAGGGAGTGCACATATTACTTAAATCCGTCCTCTGATCTATTTAGTTTATTTTGGTGTCTGCAATGCTTGCACCGAAATCAGTTTACTTCTTAATTACTTACATTTTTTTTCTTTGTTTCCAGTAAAAATATCGAAATATACTTGAAACAAGATCAATTTACTTGAGATACAATCAATGAAAATCTCATAATATAGCAGTTAAGACTATGCATCACAAAGTCAGCTTCATTTAGAGCTTCACCTGAAATGAACACTCATGAATGCAGAGCTCGTCTTCATTAAGATGGTTCCTCAATAGCGACAAGCACGACAACCATCTTACAATCCCAGCATGAGGTCAGCCTGTCAAAAGCAGAATGTCGAGCTTTACCTGCGTGGCCATGGGATGTGACATTCATTGTGCATGCAAATAGTGTGATGCCTCGTGAAACAGGGTTTCTGTTAGCTGAACATTCAGCAAAAGAGAAAATGACAGAAAAACTGGATGTTGTGAGGGGAATAAAATTGTCAATGTCAAAATGTTAAAAAAAATTATAGTTTGACCCTTACTGATTCAGTTAATTAAGTCTTCTATCGTTTTCATTATTATGTGCGATGAAAAGACTGATAAGGAAGAATATATTTTTCGTAAAATATAGTTTTATGACTGGGGAAAAAAAATGTATGGCAAGTGGCAAAAAGTTCATTTTGAACTTTGGATAAACCTTATCTTCTCTGGGGTAAGTGTGAATAATATTTGAAGGATGCTGATGGTTCATCTGTCTGATATGACACTTCTCATCGGGCGATGGCTGTAGAAGTACAGCCGCTGACATTGGCAACAGCTCATTCACGCTGGCTTAGCAGGTAGAGAGAGAGAGAGAGAGAGAGAGAGAGAGAGAGAGAGAGAGAGAGAGAGGTGAGACGGGTTCTGAGAGTCATCTTTCTCCTCGCTAAATCCATCCTCCATCTGTCTGCTTAAGGGTGGTGGGCCAACACCTGGCAGCCCTTATGAGCCGGCACAAATAATGGGAGCTACTTTGACAGCTACTTTTGGGAGTTACTGTGCCAAAACCACACGCACATAATAGGTTTTTACTGAATCAAATGTATCTCATGCTAGAACATGTATGACCATCATGCTTGTAATTACTATTTTGTATATTTGGAATTATATTTTGCAGAAGACAACACATTTTGAATGGAGTTTGCAATGCGCTTAATGGGACGCATTCAGGACGCAGCAAATCAGTGACAGGTTTATGTTTTTTGTATGGATTCCTAGTTTGCGTTCCCTTGTTTCCTGTGTTTTACTTTCTTTTCCCGTTGCTAGTATGCTTCTATCAAAGCCTTAACCAAAAAAAAAAGTGTAACCTGGTAATGCTGTGGTACACAGGGCTGGAGACAAGAGGCCTTTTTTTAATGGATGTCAATGGAGGAGAGGCTTCACTATGCTGAATAAATCACCTTTGTGAGGAAATAGTTTGTTCAATAAATCGACAGCCTATTGGCTAATCTTCAATATGTTTGCTCTTATACATTTGTATTCCATTTGTTTCTATTTTTAGAGTTTAAGTTGAGTTAAAGAATTAAGGCTGTCATCATATTAAAATGATTTCTGAAGGATCATGTGACACTGAAGACTGGAGTAATAATGCTGAAAATTCAGCTTTGCCATCACTGGAATAAATATGAACATTTTGGCCGATACCGATAACCGATAATTCTTTATATTTGAAAACCGATAAACGGTACATTGGCCGATAAATCAATATCCAAATTTGTATTTAATTTTTGAGAGACTGATTACAAAAACAAGTCTCACCATTAAAAGCCATGTCCCAAGCACATACTTATAATGTTATCATGATTTTGTGTAGCCTATATGACACTTACGATGCACGTGTTGCACTTAATTGTGTTTTCCTTTTATAAATAACTTAAATCTTTTTTCAAGCAATGTAAATCCATCATGGCGAACAGTACGCATCTGAAGTGTCTCAGCTGAAAGAAAATAATCCATTGTTTATCGGCTTAAATATATCGGCCACATTTTCTTATCGGACAAAATTAACATACTGTATATGCCGATACCGATATGGTGGCCAATATATCGTGCATGCCTGTGTATTTATGTATGTAATATTCAAATGGAAAACACTAATTTAAAATTGTAGTAATAGTTCACAATATTAACTGTTTTGTGGGAAAATAAACGCAACCTTGATTAGCATAAGACACTTCTTTAAAAAAAAAAAATCTTACTTATTCCAAACTTTTGACTTGTAGTGCATATCCAGTGTTGGGCAAGTTACTTTTAAAAAGTAATTAGTTACAGTTACTAGTTACTTCTGCCAAAAAGTAACTAAATTAGATACTCAGTTACAAATTTTAAAAGTAACTAGTTACTTAAAAAAGTAACTATTGCGTTACTTTCAAGTAAAATTAAATTTTAAATGCTCAAATGTGACCCGACCTCTACCCCTCTTTAACGGAACTTAAAATACATGTGCATGTTCAATTATTTATGATAAATCTGAATATTATAATAAAATGGACACTTAATACAATACATTATTAACAGAAACATGAAACATTGTACACACATCAAAAATAAAAAATGTTGCTGTGGGACAAAGTGAGACTAGCCTCCAATCAAATGCCATGTATAGATATTATGTTTATATAGTGGATCAATGCAAATAACACAATAGATGTTTTGGAACTTTTGATATTTATTGCCCCTCAACAGTCCACAACTGGGCAAAATTAAATTAAGCTTGTTAAGCTCGTCGCCATACCTGTCTCTCGTTGACTGACTGGCTTGTGTTGTTCCTTGTGTGTCCTGTCCTGTCCGACTATGCGTTATGATGGGTCGTTCGCAATTCATGAGCGTTAGCCGTTAGTGATGATGGGTCGTTCGCGAATGAGCGTTAGTGATGATGGATCATAGACTGTAAAAAAAGATGGACGACGCCCCTTCGCTCTTTTCCATTAGAGAGAACTGAAGCCGCCAGAGTCCCGATATGGCGCTGACATATTGGAACTTGAGTCTGCGCAGTAGCGTTTTCGGGACCAGTCATGCGCAGTCGCGAGCAGGAAGTAAAGCCGCAAAATCAAGGCCCCGCCCTCGCGCTCGTTGAATCAATTGCAAGCACACGCCCTGCACTTTTCTTAAGTGGCCTTGTCTGCTCCGTTCCTCTCCAATGATGTCTGCTGATTGCAGTACCTCGTTAAAATAAGGTAAATACAACTACTAACCACATAGTCAACATTATGAAAAAAAGTCCGTTGGTGCTTCAGTGACTACTTCACACAGAGAACCTGTCAATCACAGCTGTCAATCATGATGTCACAGCACCGTTTTTATAGCATCAAATAACTAACTAAAAACTAACTTATTTTAAAAACAAACACTTGAAATTACATCACCGTGATAGAAACAACAGTAAATGACAGAAACTATCTTTAGAAAAAAGATATGTGAAGTGTAATTTAATTATTTTTGTTGGTCTCACGTCCCGTTGAATAACATGGGGAGGCGGGGCTTATGAGCTATACTAGGACCGGTCACCGGGGGGCGATCGAGACGTTTTGGCTTCACTTTTGAGGGCTTGTGCGGCACGCTTGTGATGGATCGACTCGTTCGCGAATGAGCTTTTGATGGGTCGTTCGCGATTCTAAGAGTTAGTTACTCTAAGAGCCGGCTCTTTTAGGTGAACGTCGGGAGCTGGCTCGCATATCTGAAGAGCCGACTCTATTTTTACAAATTTAGCCTATAGAAATTAAATAATTATGTAATAAAAATTGAAATATTATAGTCAAAGTCATTTAAAGAGCCGTTTGTGAGCCAAAAGAGCCTGCTCTTTTCAGTGAGCTGAGTCAAAAGAGCCGAATGCCCATCACTACTATGCGTGCTTTCGAACACCCGCCCAACTCTACCTCTGATTGGCTTACAATGACATTTTATTCTACCTCAGCCAATCGTCAGCATTTATGCGCTTGTCTCGTGCTCTGCCCACTAACCAAGGAAGAACAGTAAATAAAGTATTTGCCTCTCGCGCAGAGATCTAGTTGGTCTGATGAAAAAAACAAAAAACAGCTTCATCAGTTATAGTAACGCGCCGCATATTTTGGCAGTAACGGTAACGGCGTTATTAAGCAGTGGTGGACAGTAACGAAGTAAATGTAATTCGTTACTGTACTTAAGTAGCTTTTTTGGGTATCTGTACTTTACTCAAGTATTTAAATTTTGGGAGACTTTTACTTTAACTCCACTACATTTCAAAGTGAAATATCTTACTTTTTACTCTACTACATTTTCAAAATCAGTCGTTCCTTTTTATTTATGAGTGGATAAAAACGTAACTGGTCGAACGAGCCACCAATCACAGTAGGCCTACAGCGCGCGCGCTTTGTTTTGAACTTGCCTTGGCGGTATCTACTAAGCAGAGCTGTTAAATGAGAGTTGCGATACATAGATGGTTGTTACAGTGATCTCGCCGCCGCGCGGTCACGTTATTCGTGAAGGCTAGCTCTCAATAGTTCCAAACAAATCGCGTTGACAATGATTTTAAGCGGGACAGAGAGCAGCAGCTATTATTGCAGCAATTATCGGTAAGTATTGACGCATAATGTACATTGCTTACGTTGCCACTAAAATGACTTCCATGTAATAGCTTTTTTTCTGGGGAGTAGCCTAGCAGAAACACTGTCTGCATTAATACGTTTTTGTGTTTAATTTCGGAGGGAAATTGTCTGCTCCCATAACATAGAATATAGAATATATATATATACACTACCGTTCAAAAGTTTGGGGTCGGCACGATTTTAAATACTTTTAAAAGAATTCTCTTCTGCTAACCATGGATGCGCCTATTTGATTAAAAAAAAAAAAAAAAAATCAGTTATAGTATTAAATATTATTCCAGTGCAAATCAGCTGTTTTCTGTGTGAATATATAGTAAAGTGTAATTTATTCCTGTGATCAAAGCTGAATTTTCAGCATCACCAGTGTCAGTGTCTTCAGTGTCAAATGATCCTTCACAAATCAGTATAATATGAGGATTTGATGCTCAAGAAACATTTATTATTATTATCAATGTTGAAACAGTTGTTGGTCTGTCAGTTGTACAGTTTTTTTTTTTTTTAGGATTCTTTGATGAATAGGAAGTTCAAAAGACTTTTGTAACATTATACATGTCTTTACTGTCACTTTCGATCAAATTAATTATTCCTTGATAAATAAAAGTATTGATTTCTTTCCTCCAAAAAATAAAAATAAAATTCTCACTCACCCCAAACTTTTGAACGGTAGTGTATATATATATATGTGTATGTGTGTGTGCGCCCGCGTGTGAATATATGTGTGTGTGTGTATATATATATATATATATATATATATATATATATATATATATATTTAATGGCGTTGTGCAGGTTTATGTGAATGTATCATAAAATTAAGATGTTAATAATTATGACCATAGGCGCTTGAGAAAAATATATACAGTAAATACTCTAAATGTTTTATACCTTATGGGAACAGTCCCCTTCCCTCCAAAATTAAACACACAAAAAATTAATTAAATTCAAATATATATATATCAGACTAATTAATGTCATTTTATTAATAGATTGGTGTGCCAAGAGTGACATAGTCTTCACTTAGACTGAGTTAAGCAAGAGTCTTGTGACAAATTATAATAGGACATTATAGCCATAAAAAAATCTAAGTACTTGGATACTTAAGTACATTTGAAGGCAAATACTTTTGTACTTTTACTCAAGTGAATGTTTAAAGGCAGCACTTCTACTTTTACTTGAGTAATATTTTACCTTGAGTATCTTTACTTTTACTCAAGTACATGGTATGTGTACTTCGTCCACCACTGTTATTAAGATGAGAAGAGTAATCAATTAGATTACACGTTACTGGAAAAAGTAATGGCGTTAGTAACGGCGTTATTTATAACGCCGTTATTCCCATCACTGTGCATATCTAAATACATTTATACATACACACACACATATATACTTCCCCCCAACCTCATGAACTTGGTTATGCTCGTTTCCTTTAGAATAACATGCACTGATGACGCTTCAATAAGAAGGGCGAATTTATTAAGAAAATAAACTTTGATCTGTCTTTAAATACCTCATACTTGCAGTTCAGTATCAGTGTCAACATAGTGGCAATGATGGATATAAATACAGCCTTTTTGTCAGGCTGCATTGCTGTCAACAAGGGTGTAGCGTGGTAATTACTGTTGATCCTGTAACTGCCAGCCACAGCTCTTAGACAATACTAAATGACTTCAGCCAATACAAGTGCTGTAATTACCAGGCTATAAAAAAAACATGATGGGCCGTTGACAGCATACAGACGGTTCTTCTGCTGTTTTGCCCCTAACCACTGACCTCCCAACTGTCTACCCATTGCTAAAAGACTTCACACTCCTATACATCCATCAGCAGAGCTGTGTAAAGTCTTGTACATGAAGTCGGCAGTGGCAGACATGTGATCGCTAAGTCCCATGACCTGGAGTGAAATTTGTCGCACTCTTTGCGAGACATGTGTCAGTGCTAGAGAGACCTGGTCCCCAAGGCTTTAACACATGGACAGAGCTTCAGTAGTGCCTTTGTATTTACGACTCCATTAAGCACAAGAACATGACAGCATGTTAATGTTGCCGTCCTTTGAGTCTGCTCAACCTGATTTATCTGGTGAGCGCTGTAGTTATTCAGGCCGCTAACGGAGTCACAATGACAAAAACCCTCATAAGAGCAAAAAAGGCAAAGGATGACATCTAGTCGGTGATAACGATTCTTGATGCCTCAAGGCAGCCTATTAATACTGGCCTCCTGCATGTGGAACATTTTAGCGTCCATGCTAAAGCATTAATCGATTATCTTCAGTACGATCATTATCTACAGCAATCTATTAACACCTCCATCCATGTTCCTTGAAACAACGTGAGCTGCACATCCACGGATAGTGTTGATCTCATTCAAGCACAACACTGTATGCAAAGGCTATTTTGTTTTACAGCAAAAAGCCATGATAGCCTATTGCAAAATCTATAGCTCAGTGCGATTTACATAAGTACAAGGTGCTTTGAACGCCATTCTTTTTTGGAGAGTAATTCTATCAACCAAAACTAGTCCACCCCTTCAATAAACCCTGAGCTGTACCTCCTATTTTTAAGCTTTACCTTTAACTTCCAGTACGATATTCTAACTCCAACCCCTAGTTCTCACTCTGTTCTTTATTCTGAATCCTGACCACTTACCCCTTCTATTAACCTGGATCCTAACCCTCAGCCCTAAAAACCCGCTCTCCGAAGAAAACATAGTGTAAACGTTTTATGTTTTGGAAAATTGGTGGTTCTTTCCTGGTTCGGTTGAAACACGCCCCATAATCACAGCCCAATGGAGCAGTATCAGATTCATATTCTGACTAGAATCTGAGTAGGACAACATCAGGCTATCGTACTATGGTAGTTATGCCGCGTTCCAGGCAACCTGTAACCCGTGTTTTTACAACCTTATACCCGTGAAAGTGCACTGGAACGGCAGTCAAACCCGTGACTTCCCACCCATGCATGGGCGTAGATTACGCGGGGGACGGGGGGGACGTGTCCCCCCCACTTTTTATAAAATGTAAATTCGTCCCCCGCACTTTTTCAAAGGGCAAATGTGTCTATGACAAGCTGAGGTTTTCGCGGGTGTGTATAGCCTGCCCTACATCGAGATTTAAAATCCAAAGAGTCAAGGATAGTCTATACGTGACTTTCACGCTTCCATGGTAATCAGTCACTCGTGCATTAGCTTACGACACGTCCATGCTCGCACCCGCGCCGAATCCATCAGTTTCATAGAGTTCAAAACGGCAAAAAAAATTCTTCACTCCTTTTTCACGAAAAAGTCAAGCACTGTAAGTAAGTTGTCATGTGGTATCCGAATTGTGTTGCACAATGATGAATAACTCTGCCTATTTCTCTTGTTGAATAATTAACAAGTTTTGTTGTAAATTGAAAATATTCACTATAACCGAACAAACGTGCACTATTT
The DNA here is from genome assembly GCA_029959095.1 of Rhinichthys osculus. Taxonomy (NCBI): domain Eukaryota; kingdom Metazoa; phylum Chordata; class Actinopteri; order Cypriniformes; family Leuciscidae; genus Rhinichthys; species Rhinichthys osculus. Next base: position 15,610,596 of record JARWKJ010000002.1, on the reverse strand, counting down.
TCAATCTTTTTTTTATTCGTAATGTCTTTTATTTTCACAGATATGTTATCAAAGCCCTTCAAATTAGAATAAACATGGTGATTGTTAATGCTGAATTTGTATGTTCATGCATTAACAGCCACGATCTGCTTGAATCAGGCAGTAACATGTGTAGACTATGATGTTTACCATAATTCGGTAACACTTTACAATTAGATAAAAAAGTTTGTAGACAAACTTTAAGATCTCTTGAAAAAGCCTAACTAGAAAGTTTGAAGTATTTTTAAAAGCTTGACGTTTGAAGGTTTTCAATTGGAAAGTTTTAGTTTAGTAAGACAGACTTTAGGCTATTAAGTAAATGTTATTTTGCCAAAAGAAGAACTTTTATTTTAAGTAAATGTTATTTTTAAATCAGCCTACTTCAGTGTGATATTTAACCATATTATCATGCTTAAAAGTAACACTGATAATTTGAATAATTGTAATGCGATGATCAGATATATAAATCAGAGAATATCATATGTTTGGGCGGTTGCAGCCCGTTCTCATCCCAAGGCGTCATACATGTGACGCTTGTGACATTTCGTCGAAATCTTACGCACATGGCATCCTTTAGCGTCAATATGAGACACAGAACCCAAGCCATCATACAGGTGACGCTCGTCTAAATCAGACGCACAATGGCATCCTTTAGCGTCAATATGAGACGCAGATCCCAAGGCGTCATAACCGTACCCTACCCCAGACCTAAACCTACCCATAACAGTGCGTGTTATATTGACGCTAAAGGATGCCATGTGCGTAAGATTTTGACGAAATGTCATATGGCGTCACCTATATGACGCCAAAGGATGAGAATGTGTTGCAGCATGTGTTGGCGGTTGACGGGTGGATTATTTATTTTTAACAGTGGATTCGGGGGACTCAAAGTGCACCAGATTAATTAATTTATCTTTAAAATGTACAAAATTTTCTTACGGGGGGGCATGCCCCCGGACCCCCCTAGAAATACCGGGATCCACCTACAAAAATACTGTGGGAAACACAGAAGGCTATATGATGGTCTACGAAAAATACTAATTTTATTAATTAAAATACATGATCAGGATTTTACCACCTCCGCCTCGTTTTAACACAGGAAAAACCCTGAATGTGCAATATAAAGTACTGAACTTCTGGATTTCTTTCTTTCTGTTTTATTGCTTTAAAAATAAATAACAGATTAAGCCAATTAACCTGTCAACAAAAGTCTGAAAAAAAAAATTGTATTACACTTGACATTCTGTCCCCCTCACTTTTGAAATGATGGCTACGCCCCTGCACCCATGAACTCGTACTAGATCAATGTTCTCCCAGTTACGAGCTCTGACGTCACATAGCCCGCGAAACCATACAAACCAACAGTGTTTTGTTTACATCTAGCTACCACAATTCCTTGCGCTCAGGTAGTTTGGCGTGACTGGCCTGGAACGCTACAAAGTCGTGAGTCGTGGTTTGAAGTCGTAATTTACGTGCTCAAAAACCTGCCTGGAACGCCGCATTAAGCAGCAAGTTACGTCATTGTACGGGAAACACCTCCCTGTTTAGTTCCTGTCGCTATGAAACCCCTCCTTCTGAAAAGCACAGTGTGTTCTGATTGGTCGGCGGTATCAGTGTGTTGCCATTGGTCAACCGCTTTGAGCGTGTTTGGGAAATGTCCCGCCCCTTACCATAACATCGTATGACTTGGTCAGAAAAAATATTTAAATGAGGAATATTGTTAAATTTTTGTTCTCAGAAGAAAACTCAAGACTACAATGGAGGCGTTTCAGGGAGTTCAGAAACAGTGCGCACTGATAATAACTCCCTTTCGAGTGACTTTGTTCTTTGTAAATTTGCAGAACTTTTTAATGCTCAAACAGCAACTTTGCTCGCTAAAGAAAGTTGAAAATGTAAAAAAAAAGCAACAAAAAAAAGCAATCCAAGTCCTCTTTAAGGACTTACATTGTTTAAGCAATAGTTAGAGGGATGTTAATCCAGAAACATGTTCTATTTACATGCAAATCACGTTTTCGCATGCTACATTATAGCAAAGTGTTGCTTTGTACTTATTCTGCCATACCTGTGGTGCACGTCTCGAATCCGAGGGGATATTCTGAAAGCAGCGCCTTGCAACACTATGTGGTTATCAGTAATACAGCAGCTGCTGAAACATTCTAGCCTCTGAGTGAGGACGGAGAGAACTAGACGGGAAGCAGATTCATTCCAGTCATTTATCTTTCAGGTGTGTGCACCCTAGCGGCCCACCGGGCCCCAGCAGTCTGGCTCTGCCGGCTAGATGTGTCTGCCTCATGCTCTGCAGAGCCTCATCAAAGACCTCTCACGCTGCAGAATCTCTATCCATCTGCTACTCTACACAGAGGTTACCTGAGGACCTCCCAAATACGCACACAGACATATTTGTCGATGAACACGGTACTCGGGCGGAAATGCCGCAGGAATTCAGACACCTCTGATTTAATAGCGCCTGTCACATCTGCAGGTGTGTGCAAATTACAAAGAAGTCTCGGCACTGGTAAAGCTACTGTATTTTATCACTCTAATCACCTGAAATGAACCCCCAAATCGCATTACGATTGTGTTGTTAAGGAGAGCATGGCAGCTTTGAGCCGGATAAGGAAAATCCAATGGCGGTTGCTTTTCTGTGCGACTCAACAGCTCAGGGGGACCGTGTGCAGATTAAGAGAAAATGAAGTCATCCTTGGCAGAACACAAGCCCTACATCAGCAGCGCGAGAGCCCTCTCGCCCTGCTCCCAGAGGACGCGTTCGACAGGTTTCGACGGTATAGCTGTGATGTCTGGCACCACCGCTGCAGACCAGTCACGGCACCCACGAGACTCTCCAGAGATTCGCTTCAGAGGCCGTCCAAATCAAGTGCATTTCACGGAGCCACAGAGAAGTACAAACTAATCAAAACTGTTGCCATTCTAGATGGCTGGTTTTCCTATCTGCTCGACTCTACAATTTTAATCCATCAAGTGTTTGTTGCTTCGGTGTGAAAACTTTTGAGTCAACTTTTTTTTTTCATTCTGCTTGAGTTGAGTTAATAATTGAATAGTTGGGTAGTTCATCCTGCGTTCGAGTGAATCATGATAGATCACAATCAACCTTACAAAAAATGGGCATGGGATTTACAGGCATGTTGGTTGGTGTGGCAAACTTGAATGTTAAAAAAATATTTATAGTTTAAAATGCATTTGCAATGTTCTTAAACATGTATTGCGTATGTATCAATGTTGGTTTCATACAGATTAAAAAAAATATACAATTATCAAAAAATATCAAATTATCTTACACTGCCTCATTTTCAATGTTTAAAAATATATATTTAAATGTAAAATAGCTGTACTTATTAGAGTACTTTCAAAACCTGAAAATAACTGCAATATGGGGCATATAGATAAACCTCCAATAAATTATCTACGGCATATCCAGATCTGATATATTTCCCTTCCCTCTATATCACTGTTATCAGAAAATGAAGAATTAATTTTTTTGTCAGCAGGAAGTTAATCTAGTGCGATAAAAACAAGGAGCTTGTGATCAGTCTGAATGAAGGCTATAAAGACCACAGTAACTTGCATGTCTGACATGATGTGCCTTCTCAGATCGTGACATATGTCAGCGAGCGTATATAATCCCATGATCCAGCACAGATTCTGGGAATGGACTTCAGGCATTAGCTACCTGGTGCTAACTCTTCCTATGTAATTAACAACAGTTGATTTGCCCATTGTGTTTTCCTCACCTACTCTGGGCTACTTTCCTCTTTCCCTCCCACTGCTCAAGTATTTGACTGTGTTACGTTTCTAATTGGAAGGAATACACGGTGTTTTACACTAGGCATATGCCATGGATGGAGAAAATGTACATGTTTATTATTTAATCTTAATTTTTAAAGATCAGCTAAACTAAAATGAAGAATACATTTTTATCATAGTCATGAAATCAGTGAAAACAGAAAAAGAAAAATATTACTATACTAGTATATGAATAATACTAAAATTACACGGAAGAAGACTTGTAATATCAAGCAGAGGTCGTATTGTCCATCTGGTACGTGGCTGTCAAAAATGGCAGATTTATTTTTATTTCAATGAAATGAAATGAATGCACTATATTTTAGTTCGATAATGTTTTTTATTTAATGTTTTGTATTTTAGGTATTGTATTGTATGGTACTAAATTATATTTAAACTGTATTTATAATCCATGTATTCACTTTTTGAGCAAAGACCTAAAAATTACATTTCCAACTTAAAATGTCGTAAATGCTACTGGGGTGCCTCAGGGCTCAGTGCTTGGACCACTCCTCTTCTCCATCTACATGACATCACTAGGATCTGTGATTCAGAAACATGGCTTTTCCTATCATTGCTACGCTGATGACACGCAACTCTACCTCTCATTCCAGCCTGACGATGATCCGACGGTAGCTGCTCGTATCTCAGCCTGCCTGACAGACATCTCTGGCTGGATGAAGGACCACCACCTTCAACTAAACCTCGCGAAGACAGAGCTACTTGTGGTCCCGGCCAACCCAACACTTCATCACAACTTCTCCATTCAGCTAGGCTCGTCATCCATAACTCCATCAAGGTCAGCTAAGAACCTTGGGGTTGTAATTGATGATCAGTTGAAATTCACAGACCACATTGCTAGAACTGCCCGGTCCTGCAGATTTGCCTTGCACAACATTAGGAGGATCAGGCCCTTCCTTACAGAGCATGCCACACAACTCCTTGTCCAAGCACTTGTTTTATCCAGACTGGACTACTGTAATGCTCTCCTGGCTGGTCTTCCAGCTTGCTCTGTTAAACCTCTACAACTGATCCAGAATGCTGCAGCCAGAGTAGTCTTCAATGAGCCGAAGAGAACACACGTCACTCCTCTCCTCACACAATTGCACTGGTTGCCAGTTGCTGCTCGCATTAAATTCAAGGCACTGACGTTTGCCTACAGAACAACCACTGGCACTGCTCCATCTTACCTAAACTCATTACTTCAGACTTATGTGCCATCCAGAAACCTGCGCTCTGCTAGCGAATGTCGTCTTGTGGTACCATCTCAAAGAGGCACAAAATCTCTTTCTCGGACCTTTACCATGGCTGTTCCCTGTTGGTGGAATGATCTGCCTAACTCAACCAGAGCTTCTGAGTCAGTAGCCACTTTCAAGAAACTGCTGAAGACATATCTTTTTCGGCAGCACTTGATTCAGTAGAATTAACACTTTCTCTTCTCTTCTAAAAAAAAAAAAAAAAAAAAAAAAAAAAACTGCACTAAAATTGAACTGAGAGGGGTTATAGCACTTACGTATTGTTGTCCTACTGTTAGTTTAACTGCTTCTATTGTTCTCATTTGTAAGTCGCTTTGGATAAAAGCGTCTGCTAAATGAATAAATGTAATGTAATGTAATGTAAATCTTGAATGCTTTAAAGCACAGACTTAAGTCTTTTTAAAGACGTCACTTTGCAGTTTCTTGCTGAAGTGAAAACAGTTTAAAAAAGTGAACTTAAAGTTACAGAATTTTACGTTTATTGTTATGAAAAATGCAACAACATTTTGTTGTGAAGGTTGTGTACAAAAGTTGTGTACCAAATTTGAGGTTGATATCTCAAAAAATGAGCTTTCAGTCAGATTTTGTTTGGCTGCAGTACCAAAAGTTTCCACTAGATGAAATTCGTCTCCAATTTCCAATGCCGTCATTTTGACCTCGAGGAGCACAAGTGTGACTATTTTTTTTTTCTAACCTTTTCGAATAACGTAAAATCTTTCTGTCAAAAATGACCGAAGAGCACCAGAGGGTTAAAAACAAGGGTTTTGCGTTTTAAAGCTTCACAGTCCTCATTTATTTTCACTGCATGGAAAAACCAGTTTAGACTTTCTAAAAAAATATACTCCTTTGTGTTCCACAGAAGAAAGCAAGCCATATGGGTTTGAAACAACATAAAGTTGTGTAAATGATGACAGAATATTCATTTCTGTGTAAACTATTCCTTTAACAAAGATTTATGTGGCTTTTAGTCCCTGTGTGAGTCCCTTTGTCTGGGTAACAAATGGATAAAGTCATCTAAAACAACACTAATAAAATGTATTACCTTATCTGAGATTAATGTGTTCTTCACAGTGGCGCAAGCTTCATCTGAACACTGGGGGAAAGACGATTCCTCTTACGAAAAGGCTCATTTTAGAAGATAACAAACATTGTGGGTTTCTGCATAATTTATTTGAACAGGACTAGTAGCAGCTCGACATTAAGCCACTGGTATCAAGCGTCGACATTGATAAAAGATCAAAAAACCTCTGTTGATGCACATTAGCTGTGTTAACCCATGTCTTCTATAATTTAACCCCATGACAAGGCTCTGGTCTAATCGATCATCTCATTATGACGGGTCTAAAGCTGACAGAGTCTGGCTCGGCCCCCTCCCATCCCGCTCTCTTCTGCCTAAAGACAAATTAAGCCATTGATTTTCCTTTTTGTACCTCAACTGCTATTGATTGCTCTGTGTCGTCTAAAATTACCCGGGCTAACATTGTAACCATTTCCACAAGCCAGTCTGACACAGAGAGCTGCCACTCCCACACACATACAAGGATCATGTAGTATTGTGCTCCATATTTGACTGAATGGTTGATGCATGTGTCAAACACTTTGCATGAACGCTGCAGGTTGCTTTAGAATGGTTCAGTATAATAAGACAGCCGAGGAACTGTATATACAGCACACATCAGTTTGCAGAAGTTAAAGTGAGCTGTGTGCATTAAGCATTAGCATGCAACGCTTGTTTCTGGAGCTTAGGTGAAGGTGCAGATCATTTAATTGAAGGAAAAATTACTTCATATGATTTTTTCCCCCCCTCAGGTGCTGTTATCTACAGATGCATCCAACATCGGATGTCTTCACTGCTTATTAAGAGCAGAGGTAAAATGTGATCTGTTCTGCCATTTTTTGTATCTCCTGCAGAAAATCCTATTGATATATTCACTTTGAAGCCATTGTGTGACTTCCAGCATAACTCTGTGCACACATGGGGACACTGCAGTGTTTAGTTAGGAGCAGAACCACATGGAGGATGTGCCTGGAGAACGTCCACAGAAAGTTCAGCAGATCTGGACCGAATTGGAATGTTTATCATTCAAACCCCCGGTTTGACAGACCAGGCTTCATGAAGCTGATATTTATATGGACAAAAAGTATTATGAAATCATGATAGCTTATAATGTAAATCAATGAGATCTTTATAACAGTATAGTAGACCATTTACTTAAAATGCATATAAAAATCAGTTGTTACTCTATATCTCTCTCTCTGTCTTTGTGAGGTGATATTTAAAATCCCCCCTGTGGTGCAAATCAAGCTTTTAATGTTGTTTTTATATATATGTGGTGTTTTTAATATGCTTTAAGATAAACCATGTACAAATTCATAAGTCGACAGCATTGCTGAGTATTTTCTCGTTAAAACTGCAGTGAAGTTACATTGAACCAAATAACATGTCAGAATGTCAAAATATTTGGTTTGACCTTTTAATGATAGCTCCACAATTTTGTGTGAAATCTATGGAAGCATATGGGTAGCAATATTCAATTCGAAATGTAATATGCCAAATGATCACTGATGATCTATCAATCTATCAATGATGGACGTGCATAATCTTCAGGAACATTGACATTTCTCTGTTCTTGCTCCACTTCATCTGTGAGTAAATGCCTCGCTCTTAATAGCTATTTTATTAATAGCTTAATACCATGTTTCCAACACCTGGCCCCGCCTTGATGGAATGATTGACAGGGCGGGGCGGGGATTTGGCTCAGAATGCATTTTCAATTCCGCATTGAATTTTGCTACATTCATTGCGGGACATTTAATGTAAATGCAATCGCAAGTGTCTTAACTGTGAGTGTAAATGTAATTAAGAAAAATAAAACATTTAAATAATCATTTTGCTAAAATTTTTGCTTGAACATGTTAAACATATCTAATCATTTCTGTAATACATTTTCATTTTGCAACTTATAAAACGTTAAAATATGTGTTTAAATTATGTTAAAACTAATGTAGGAAATGGCAATATTATTGAATTTGAATTAGCAGTTTGTTCCAAACGTTGCACATTTGGCATGGAAAATGTAAATTTAAATACAGAAATACACTCAACTAAATGATTATTAGGATTACCATACTAATACTGTTTTTGACCCCCTTTCACCTTCAGAACTGCATTAATTTCTATGTGGCATTGAGCATTCTTTAGAAATGTTGGCCCATATTGATAGGATAGCATCTTGCAGTTGATGGAGATTTGTGGGATGCACATCCAGGGCACGAAGCTCCCGTTCCACTACATCCCAAAGATGCTCTATTGGGTTGAGATCTGGTGACTGTGGGGGCCATTTTAGTACAGTGAACTCATTGTCATGTTCAAGAAACCAATTTGAAATGATTCGAGCTTTGTGACATGGTGCATTATCCTGCTGAAGGTAGCCATCAGAAGATTGGTACATGGTGGCCTTAACGGGATGGACATGGTCAGAAACAATGCTCAGGTAGGCCGTGGCATTTAAACCATGCCCAATTGGCACTAAGGGGCCTAAAGTGTGCCAAGAAAACATCCCCCACACCATTACACCACCACCACCAGCCTGCACAGTGGTAACAAGGCATGATTGATCCATGTTCTCATTCTGTTTACGCCAAATTCTGACTCTACCATCTGAATGTCTCAACAGAAATCGAGACTCATCAGACCAGTCAACATTTTTCCAGTCTTCAACTGTCCAATTTTGGTGAGCTCTTGCAAATTGTAGCCTCTTTTTCCTATTTGTAGTGGAGATGAGTGGTACCCGGTGGGGTCTTCTGCTGTTGTAGCCCATCCGCCTCAAGGTTATGCGTGTTGTGGGTTCACAAATGCTTTGCTGCATACCTCGGTTGTAACGAGTGGTTATTTCAGTCAAAGTTGATCTTCTATCAGCTTGAATCAGTCGGCCCATTCTCCTCTGACCTCTAGCATCAACAAGGCATTTTCGCCCACAGGACTGCCGCATGGATGTTTTTCCCTTTTCACACCATTCTTTGTAAACCCTAGAAATGGTTATGCGTGAAAATCCCAGTAACTGAGCAGATTGTGAAATACTCAGACCGGCCCGTCTGGCACCAACAACCATGCCACGCTCAAAATTGCTTAAATCACCTTTCTTTCCCATTCTGACATTCAGTTTGGAGTTCAGGAGATTGTCTTGACCAGGACCACACCCCTAAATGCATTGAAACAACTGCCATGTGATTGGTTGATTAGATAATTGCAATAATGAGAAATTGAACAGGTGATCCTAATAATCATTTAGGTGAGTGTACATTGCTATTTTGCATATTGCATTTCAAACTGAATATTGCTACCCATATGCTTCCATAGTGATCCAGATGTGCTCCCAGCACATGATTTGAGAACTATAAGAGCAGAAGAATGAAGTCGAAAATAGTTGCTCAATGTAATTTTTTTTTTTTTTTTTATATATATATATCTGGAAGTAAAGTACCCGCTGCTACAATCTTTCGAGAAAGTTCCACGCTACACAAACTGAACAATAGCCTATGCCATTAAAAAAAAACTTAAAATTAAGAGAGAATATTTAGTCATGTGATAGTTCACCCAAAAATGAAAATTCTGTCACCATTTACTCACCCTCAAGTTGTTCCGAACCTGTATGAGTTTCTTTCTTCTGTTGAACACAAAAGAAGATATTTTGAAGGATGTTGGTCACCAAATAGTTGCGTATGGAAGCTTGTTTCCACCACAGAATAAAAATAAAAAACGTAATTGTGACTTTTTGTCTCACAATTCTGACTTTTTCTCACAATTCGCAATTCTGACTTTTTATCTCAGAGTTGTGTGCAATTGCTTGTTATAAAGTCAGAATTGTGAGATATAAACTCGCTATTGCAAAAATCTTAGGACAAACCTCGCAATTCTGATTTTATAACACGCAATTCTGACTTTATATCTCGCAATTCTGAGAAGTAAAATCAGAGAGAGAAAATTGTGAGAGAAAAAATTCGCAATTATCTTTTAAAATGTTTTATTCCGTGCCGGAAACAAACTTCCACAGTTAGGAAACATAGTAAGAAAACAATAATATGGAAGTCAATGGGGGCCAGCAACTGTTTGGTCACCAACATTCTTAAAAATATCCTCTTTTGTGTTCAACATACAAGTTTTGAAGGTAAATGATGACAGAATTTTTCATTTTTTGGTGAACTATCCCTTTATTACAAATTGTCAGAGAATGTACACTCTAAATGCCTCCACTCACAATACCATGTTCCAGAACATCACCTGGATGTGTCCTATTAGCTCAAACTGGACTACTACTACATGTAATTTTGATAGACATTGGTCAAATAAGTTTCACTTTGCATTATGAGCACTGATGTAATATACTAAGAGCATGAGTAAACTGGACTATCACCGTTTCGAAAGGCTGACGTGCTCATCCTCCGCTATTCCCACACTCCTCACATTCATTAATAATTTGTGCTACATTGCAGTATGTCTTTTGTTTCAGCGTCTGTGCAAATTTGGGTTTTCCACCAGACTCCAGAAGGGGCTTTTATAGCTCATGCTTTGTGCTCTGTAATAATTGGTAATCTCACCCACGCTCCCTTGACTGCCAATTAGGGCTCAGTCTCAACTGGATCTATTTACCCAAAGAGCTTCTCGCTGAAGACGTCTCCTTATAATGCATTACCGAAGCCGAGCTCCGATTCACAGTCTTCCTACACACTGTATATGGACACACAGCTCATAAATTAAGGGGTCAATATATGTACATACTGTACACAATATCACGGATTTATGCTTTCAGAGCAGCTTGTATCATCAATTTGATTCATGGGATTTAAATAGAGAGACCGTAAAAAAAATCCTAAGTTGTAAATAAAACATTATTGGAGTATGTTTTACAAGAAAATACTTTCAGTTCTTCTACTTCAAAATGTCATATTTAATGAAGTGCTACTTGCCGTTTCTTATTTGTAACATTATGTAATGTATTCATTTACGTGAACTGTTCAAACTGTCCAAATGAACCAATTCAATAAAATTAATCAATAAAAATGGTTGTTGAAGGAATTAATCACCAAAGAAATGGAAAATCAGTAATTATTTACTCATAATCCTCTTTCCATACCAAACTTATTTCCTCTGAACATAAAATAAGATGTTTTAATAATACAGGTAGGAGTCTATTGTAACTCGCACTCAAAGGGATAGTTCACCCAAAAATTAAATGTATCCCATAATTTACTCACCCTCAGCGAATCCATGCGTTTGTGTAAGAAAAAAATACGTATTTATAACTTTATAAACTATAATCACTGTTATAAATTATTAAAGTTATAAATATGGATATTTTTCTTTAGAAAAAGCATGGCTTCGCATCAGAAGGACTTTTATTTACCCCCTGGAGCCGTATGGGTTACTTTTATGATGGATGGATGTGCTTTTTGGGCTTCAAAATATCGTTACTATTCACTCCCATTTTAAAGCTTGAAAGAGCCAGGATATTTTTTTTAATATAACTCCGATTCTGTTTGGCTGAAAGGAGAAAGTCATATATGGCTTAAAGTAAATGATGGGTTAATTTTCATTTTTGAGTGAACTAACCCTTTAAGCTGTCTGTTTCTCATCCATGTTCTGTGATTTGTTTTTTTCATTCCAATCGGTCTTTAACATTGACACTTGTCTATGCAAAACTAAATTGCAATACAGCTGTTTGGGTGCAAGACACTAAAATACAAGACAAAGTGTTTCAGTATGTGTTTGTACGGAAAACTATTAGTTCCAGAGCAGAAAGAAAAAGCTGACACAAGGCTTATAAAACAAGAAATTCTTCGATTTTCCTCTCTTGTTAGAGGCGAGGGTGGACTGCTTACAAGGTTATTGGTGTGAAGGACCATGGACACACACGTAATGAGTAGATATCTAACACTGCAGCCACTCTCTTACTCATTATCCTTTTTTATCCATCCCAAACTACATCAGTTCCAGTCTCTAGCAAGAATACACTGTCTTTGCTCCATCACTGGTACTGATACATGTTTTGTTTCTTGAATAACGTAAATGCTGATGGGAGGTTAACATTAAACGTCATCAGCCGAACATCTACTCATTAGTCCACTTTCACAGCCTCGTTGTGTTTATAATCACGCTCTGGCAAACTATTCTAACTCAAACTCTCATTGAAAATGTTTTAAAACAAAGACTGAAAGAGCTGTTGGAAGCTTTGTGATGGTGAAGTAAGTTCATTATCGCCTACGTTTAGCCTTGTACTTCTGATGTTTGTATTTAGGCTTTAATTCATAATAGTGGTTGATTTGTGGAGATTAACAAAACATGTAAGAATCATACCGTTTTGTTTTAGAGCTTATTCTCTTCAATAATTCAAAAGACAATGGAAAAATCCTTTGGGGGGATTTATCAAGGGAACCAGTGATGCTAACTCTACAAAAATATTCCTTACGTAAAAAACATTGTATGCTATTGGTTCACTTCTTTTAAACTGAAAATAAGAAAGTACTTTCAGTCTACTTTTTTTGTACTTCTCAGAAATATACTTAAAATTGCACTTAAGAATAATTGATACTGAAGTATAATTGACTTATACTGACAGAAAAGTCTAAGTTTGTTTGGCCTACTTGTACTCAATCTTTTGATTGAGATATACTTAAAAGTATAATTAAGTATTCTAAGTACTTGGCTTGTAGTCGGTTAATCTTTTGATTTAGTAGCCTAGTAAATGCTTCTTTTTTTTTTACAGTTTTACGTACTGTCTTATAAAGTATGATGTTATCTTACATGTATACTTTGAAGTATAAAACTACTAAACTAATAGTTTACTGAGAGTATACTTCAAAGTGTACTTTCATTAACTAAAAAATGTGCTACAAGTATGACTAGTAAACTATCAGTATACCAATAATTTCAATTGTAGTATACTCACCTAAAGGATTATTAGGAACACCATACTAATACTGTGTTTGACCCCCTTTCGCCTTCAGAACTGCCTTAATTCTATGTAGCATTGATTCAACAAGGTGCTGAAAGCATTCTTTAGAAATGTTGGCCCATATTGATAGGATAACATCTTGCAGTTGATGGAGATTTGTGGGATGCACATCCAGGGCACGAAGTTCCCGTTCCACCACATCCCAAAGGTGCTCTATTGGGTTGAGATCTGGTGACTGTGGGGGCCTTTTTAGTACAGTGAACTCATTGTCATGTCCAAGAAACCAATTTGAAATGATTCGAGCTTTGTGACATGGTGTATTATCCTGCTGGAAGTAGCCATCAGAGGATGGGTACATGGTGGCCATAAAGGGATGGACATGGTCAGAAACGATGCTCAGGTAGGCCGTGGCATTTAAACGATGCCCAATTGGCACTAAGGGGCCTAAAGTGTGCCAAGAAAACATCCCCCACACCATTACACCACCACCACCAGCCTGCACAGTGGTAACAAGGCATGATGGATTTATGTTCTCATTCTGTTAACGCCAAATTCTGACTCTACCATCTGAATGTCTCAACAGAAATCGAGACTCATCAGAACAGGCAACATTTTTCCAGTCTTCAACTGTCCAATTTTGGTGAGCTCTTGCAAATTGTAGCCTCTTTGTCCTATTTGTAGTGGAGATGAGTGGTACCCGGTGGGGTCTTCTGCTGTTGTAGCCCATCCGCCTCAAGGTTGTGCGTGTTGTGGCTTCACAAATGCTTTGCTGCATACCTCGGTTGTAACGAGTGGTTATTTCAGTCAAAGCTGCTCTTCTATCAGCTTGAATCAGTCGGTCCATTCTCCTCTGACCTCTAGCATCAACAAGGCATTTTCGCCCACAGGACTGCCGCATACTGGATGTTTTTCCCTTTTCACACCATTCTTTGTAAACCCTAGAAATGGGTTTACTACTGTTACACTTAAAGTATACTTAAAAGTTTAATTCAAAACACTAAAAAGTGAGCCAATTTAGTAGCCTATACTTAGTTTTTGTTAGGGATGTAATCTCTGCAGTGCTCTATAACTTTTACATCAAGGAAAATCCCATTCGTTTCATGAGCTCTTTAAATAATCTTCAATTCTTATCTAACCAACTTCAAAGCCATGTGCTGTCAACATCTAAACATGCTTTCAACAAATTAGCACCGCTGATCAATTCAACTCTAATCGCATTGAGAATCCACCAACCGGGTTCTTTGAAACTCAAGGTGTTAGAAGCGTCAGCGCAACAGACTGAGGTGAAAACATCACACAGGTGAGGAGGAACAATGACACCGAGTGTAGGTGAAGAGTCTGTTATGCGCATGTAACTCCATGGGGACCATGTTTTCATGAAATGTCAAGGTTTGGAGCTGATTGAAATTCACTGAATGGGGCATAATGAACAAAGACATGTACACAAACAGCAGAACCTTTATATAACCATACAAAACAATTTATCTGTATGAATGGTGAATTTCATTTTGCAGCTGTATTTCTTCAAGGAGAACAGCAGAAATGCTGAAAATTATATTTCTCTTATTGAATGGCTTTTTCCCCAATATGTATGTTTTTACAGTGGAACGTAAACAGACGGAAGAGGAAATTCTAAACAAAGATTTCTCTGCTCTTGTGTAAAAAAATCCCAGAATTTTTTTACTATTGAGGCGAAACCTTTAACAGCAGAAACATTAGCCAAAAAGGGGTTAACAAATACAAGTAGAAATGCAGAGAGCTTGTTATGTATACACACACACACACATATTAATGCATGCACACACACATTGTCACCTTGATTCACCGTGACTACAGGGCCATTAGGGAACCAAAGCAGATATTAAGGAGGCCACATAATAAGTGCATGTTTTCTCATATCTTTATAAAGTACTCAAAGAGATTAAACAGCCATTGCAAAGTGAAGGGCAATGAGGTTGTAAAGACTCTCAGCAGAAGCAGGAATTACAGAGGAACAGCTCCCTCTAGTGTAAAACTGCACATCAGCACTGAGAAATTGAAGCTGTTGGGTCAAATACAAACACATAATGCAGTCAAAGTGTCAAGTCACCTTTATTTATATAGTGCTTTTTACAATTCAGATTGTTTCAAAGCAGCTTTACAGTGATAACAGGAAAATAATGCAACAAAGTTTGTTTCTGCTGTACAGCAGATCTAAAATAGCGTCATAATCCAGCTTAAATAAGTTCAGTGATGGATCATTTTTGTTGTTAACAAAACAGTTCTCCTCTGGCCAACGAAACGAACAGTGTATGATTATGATTCAGCCAGCATTACAGGTCAGAAGTCAGATTGGATCAGAACAGCTCCATCTGGTTGAAGATCTGAGTCTGAATACGGCCTGGATCCGGCTGACTACATCATGCGTTGTGGTTGTGTCCAAGTGCTGTCATAAAACCTATGATGTTGATGTTGTTGTTTTTTACTGTCCATCTAATTGTAGCTTAAAGATCGGAGTCATCACGGCAGTATGGAGACGAGTTTGTTGAGGATCAGTGCCGATGGCTGTCGTGTCGATGAGGCCTTCACATGGGAGAGTCTAGTTGAGACAATCTCTGTTGACACTTCAGGGATGCGTTGTGGTCGTTTCGGTGCAGGTCCACCATCTGATCTGGATACGGCCCGGATCCGGCTGACTTCATCATGCGTTGTGGTCATTTCGGTGCAGGTCCTCCATCTGATCTGGATACGGCCCGGATCCGGCTGACTTCATCATGCGTTGTGGTCGTTTCGGTGCAGGTCCTCCATCTGATCTGGATACGGCCCGGATCCGGCTGACTTCATCATGCGTTGTGGGCGTGTCTAGGTGCAGGTCCTCCATCTGATCTGGATACTGCCCGGATCCAGCTGACTTTATCATGAGTTGTGGCCGTGTCTAGGCGCAGGTCCTCCATCTGATCTGGATACTGCCCGGATCCAGCTGACTTTATCATGAGTTGTGGCCGTGTCTAGGCGCAGGTCCTCCATCTGATCTGGATACTGCCCGGATCCAGCTGACTTTATCATGAGTTGTGGCCGTGTCTAGGCGCAGGTCCTCCATCTGATCTGGATACGGCCCGGATCCAGCTGACTTCATCATGCGTTGTGGTCGTGTCTAGGCGCAGTTCCACCATCTGATCTGGATACGGCCCGGATCCGGCTGATTTCATCATGCGCTGTGGTCGCGTCTAGGTGCAGGTCCACCATCTGATCTGGATCCGGCCCGGATCCGGCTGACTTCATCATACGTTCTACATGCTTGCAGAGAAAGGCTTACCAACCTAAAGTTACTGGGTTGTCCCTTTTCACGTTTTCTGGGTTGGTAGATAAAACGGGGACCGGATTATAGCACTTAAAACGGAAAAGTCAGATTTTCATGATATGTCCCCTTTACAACGTATTAATTTACAAATGCACTATAATAAAAGAGTTTTGAGCTCAAACAATGCAAAATAAGTCCTAATCATAATGTTTTACTGCCACTAGTGTTTATTCCAGCTGGAAACTGCAGCTAATTGTAGCCTATAGATGCATTTTTTTGGAGGCTTGTTTTTCCACTGAGCCTTGGTTGCAGTGTTATGAATGACAAATGATGACTCGCATTTAATGTTGCTATAATTATGCATTTTATCCTTGGATTTCACAAAAAATTTTTATTTAATAGAGATAGCAGTATTGGTAACAAAATCTGTGATACTGCCAGTTGGATCAAAAGAAAAGAAGCGGGGGAAAAAGTGGTAAAGTCACACCATTGATTGAGCCAGTGTTCGCTGTGACAGGCTAGTCAGAATCACTGTCAGTGTTACTTTTTTTTATATTAGGACAGACAGCAGTATTCTGCTGCAGTGTGAATATAGCCATAGAGTCTCAACTCCATTTTTCAGACAAAAGACTAATCAGATCAAACCTGTCAGGGGTTATCGATCAATCCAGAGAGAGAAAGCAACTTACACATCTTACATATCTCACAGACACAGAATCATCCACATTTAGTTTGACCATGGTTCCTCTCAACAAGAACATAAATGAAGAAACTAATTGCTTCATGCTTTACTTGCACTGACCTCCGTGGGACCATTTTCTCAGTGGTTGGTGTTTGAAATTACTCACTTTAAAGGTCTGTAATTGAGTTCTACGAGTGGCCGCACGGCAGGGAGAGTAAATCTGAAGGCTAAAACGGTATTATCTACCCCCTCCCCCTCCTCCTCCTCCTCCTCCTCAAACTTTAGAAGAAATAAATAAAGTGCATTCAGTAACTGACAGGATGGATAACACAACAAAGCATTGTAAATTGCAAATGCAGATAATGTCACTTTCTTTGTCTGATGATGGTTTTTACTAGTAAGAATAGTATGTGAAACTGGAATCAATCCTTGATATCAACAAATGAATTTGAATGGCATATGGTGGTATTTAACTAATTGAAAATTAAATTACAGATATCAATAATTATAGTTTTGACTAGTTGAAATGTAATTCTTGATATCAAGAATTCATATTTCTGCGAGTGATGACATCATTTTTGATATCAAGAACTTTAATAGTGGAATTTTAATAATTCCTGATATTAAAAATGGCCGTTGTTACTAAGAATCCCATTCCTGATCAAGAATTAATATTGTAACGTAGTGAAAATTGAATTGTTGATGTCAAGAATTGATATCCTGGGAATGATTAAAAGTTAACATACTGGGTGATTGATTACCTTAAGAATTGGAAACATTTTGTGTATTAAACGTTTTCTAAAATATTGTGTTTAAAGGTGCAAACAAGGCATTCTCTAATTCAACATGCACTAATTTGCATACATTTCCTTAACAGAACTCTGAACCTTGTTTCAAAATTCGTTTGATTTTGTTGAAATATTAGAGTCAGGTCTAATATTTTTATCTCTCTTTTTATCTCTCGGCATGAATCAGAAAATACGGTCAACAGCCAGGCTAAAAAACAAACAAACACATTTTTTGTTTTAGGAATAAAATCAGGCAAATGATGAACAAACCCCTCTGCAAAAACCTAGTTATAAAACTCTAACGTTTAGTGTATGTAAATGCTGCATAAGTGGATATTTAAAGATATGTATTGCAAGACACAAATAGATAAACAGCAATAAAATAAACACTTGAAAGTGTTTTATTTCCACTAATCTGGTCAATTTTGAGATTTTGTGCCATTTGGCTTTTTATACCGTGTTGTTTCAGAGCATAAAAAAACTAAGTTTTTGCCAGTAGTGTCCTGCTTTAAATAAATATAAATCAGTGTTATGCGGGCCACCATTTGTCAATGCGCACACCTTGTAATGGTACTACATAAATCTCTGATTTTCACTGTATTTCAGGTCTATTTTTGGGCTTGGCTCATGCAGTAAAAGTGAACCTGGTGCGACCTCCTGTTGTGCGGTCAGGGTTGTTAACGCTCACACTTCTGCAGGCTCCAGCACGTTCCCTCATTAGTGGAAAAGCACGAGTTTCACAGTGGCTGTGGACTGTGACACTGCCGCCCACCGCCAGCCCCTAACCTCATGTCGGGGCAGAACCTTTGCAGTGGAGCTCCAGGAACCTCTGCCATGACCAAGAGTGGAGGTCATGGCAGAGGAGGCGCGCTGGGGGAAAGAACGCGGCAGGGTGGTGTATAGCCGGGCAAATGTCATCCCATGAGTTGATAAAAAGTGTTGAGAATATTCAGAGGCAGAGGACGTGTGCAACAGGCACAGAAGCTTGCATGCACTCCGACCCAGAAACCCCTATTAATGTCCAGCCGGAGCCAGTGAATCTCAATCATAGAGAATAATGTTTTTTTGTTAAAATACAGCCGTGGCTTTCACTGCAGATCATACCCACAATGCATCATGGTGAGATCAGCGCTATCTTCCACTCTTCTGTAACTGCAATTGATTTATCCTCCTCTGGAGAGAGAGAGAGAGAACACAGACAAACCAAGAGGCGAGCTCATAACAGGGCTGATCTTTCACCTGATCTCACACACTTGGACACCATCCGAGATAATGCAGGCTAACATCGTTTTTTTACGAACATACGATTTCTCAAGAAAATGTGAGTGCTTGCTTGTTCGAAACTCTCCCTGACTCTGCTTCACTAATACGATTTGAAATAAATCACACTGATCTTAAAGGATAATGTAAGATCAGCTTTTTATAATCACACACAAAAAAAAAAACAGCCACAAAACAGGTGGATAAAAGGGCCACAAAGGTTGTTTTGATTATCTCACAATATGGCAGATTCGTCGTCACCTGGCAGCCATGTGAGATTAAACTAAAATCATTTCCATTCTGACTGAGAGATGCTATCTACTTTTCTTCATCTTGTAATTGTCACACAGGTTAACTCCTTTAAATGAGAGGTACAAAGTTGGATGAACACACAGAGTGATCTAAAAGAGGAATAATTGGTGAGGAAATGGCCAAGTGGAAAAGAGAGTGATTAAACGAAGCAATCACTTTAATGGGTGATTTCAGTAGAGATCATTGTGTGACTGTGATCAATGCCAAACGACATCTCTCTTGGCCAACGGTCACACTTGAGTCATTTTCATGAAGTCCAATCTCAGATGTTTGATCAAAAATGAACAGATTGAAAAAGGATTTAGTTCTCATCTATACTGGTTTAAGGGGTCATGTCTTGGATTTTTAAGACTTATAATTCACTTTTTTATGCATAAAGAAATAAATATATATATATATATATATAACCCTCATTCTGACCCTCTGTCTGAAATGGTCAGTTTTTAAGGGGCATCTTTTTAAAGCTTGTCAGTAAATGGACACTGTTTTGATTGGCTAATGTCATTGGAAACAGTATCAACGCCCACTCGCTATTGCATGTGAGTGTTTTGAAAACTTTATCCATATAAAAGCGTAATTTACAGATTTGTGAAATCATTTACTTACGGATTGTGATGCAACTGCTGTCAGATCCAAAACAGTTGGCTTTGCGAACTCTCTATTACACTGAGCCTCGTTTGCATAACAAAATGCTCCGAACAAACATATGCGTTTGATCCAACTCATTCTGCTCCCTTTTCCCATCGCAAATCAGATTGGAAAGGCATTTGTTTTCATTAAACATGAAAAAAATATGTGAAAAGTGGAATTAAAGTGCCTACCGGTTATTTAATAATATAGTGTTTATAGAGTAGGGTTAGAGGTAGGTATTTATTTAATAAATAATCATTTACACTCAATATATTATTATTGCATACTCTTTTATAATGTACTAAAATAATGAGGTGCAAATAGTATCTAACTACTATACTAACCGATTAATAAAATTTTGGTTGACCAAGCCCTTTCTAGTCCACTAACAGTTAGTTGACTATTAGGGCGCAGCCCTAGTTCCTTTAAAATTAAAAAAATATATATATATATATATATATTAAAGGTATGATAAAACAGAAGCAGCACCACACACTTTTTTCTGTATTGTGACGCACATTCTGCGGATTATCGAAAAAGAAGAGGACTTAAGGCTGATTTATACTTCTGCGTCGGACCTACACTGGAGCCTCTACGCTGTAGACTACGCATTGGTTTTAACTTCTGCGTCGTTGTCCACCTTGACGCACGCAGAGGGAACGTGAAACCCGAGGGAGCTGTTTTAAGCCTAGTTCACACTACATGATTTTAAGCCCGATATAAGCCCGATTTTCAAATCTTTGAGCTCGCCGACAGGTCAGGGTGTTATCGCGTGCAAATCGCGGGGGATTAGCGGGCGATGAACGCTCGCCAATCTGTTAGTATGAAAGAGCCAACAACGCTTCAAAGACGCTCGCAGACGCGTCGCCGAGCCCAGAAAAATATCTAGCATGCTAGATATCCAGAGCTGTCGCACGACTCAAGCTCACGTGATGTCATGAGCTACAGCCAATCAGAGCAAGGCATGTTCGCGTGTTGTGTTCTTCTTCGTCTTCTTCGCTGGGTATTGGCGCGCGTGCTGTTTCGCGTCATTTCCGGTTCGTTTTATCGCGTGATTTTTCGTGACAAAACGTGGTTTGTAGACAAGATAGAATCGTTGGGTGACAGAGTTGTTGTCAACTCGTGTAGTGCGTTACCTCCTGTTGCGGATCAATCACGTTGTGTCGTGTGGTGTGAACTAGCTCAACAACTTGAACACTCCTGATTTCACAGAGAGCAAGTCATGTAGTGTGAACCGCACAGTTCAGCCCGACGTTTTAAAATAATGTAGTGTGAACTAGGTTTAGCAGACCAATCACAGCGCTTGCGTCCGCGTAGAATTGACGCGTTGTTACATTTTTGGAGAGCACGTCAGGGTACGCGCGCTACACACACCCTACGACGTAGCTACGGCGTGAGTTTGACGCAGAAGTATAAATTGGGCTTTAGTTCAATCCATCAGTTGTTGATTGGATAGAAGAAGATTTGAATGCAAGCTTGCATTCAATTGTAAGAAGGGGGCAAGGTTTATGTAGACTAAATGGGGGTCAAATAAAAATAAAAATTAAACATATGCATGAATGATACATGTATGATATAACGAATCCATTTTAATACCTAAAGAAAATAATTTGTAAATTGCAAATGCCCAACAATCATGCCAGTTTAAAATAGTTTGTTTTTTATATGCTACACATTCTGTCTCCATAAAACTAGTGAATCATGTCATATGTATCATTGCATGTCATAATTACTTATGCACAGACTCTGAAACAAGCCGAGTGTGAAAACACAATGCAAAAAAATGGCTCTTGCTTTAAAGGAGAACTCCGGTCAATTTTAACATTGTAGTCAAGTAGTCGATTGTCGAGTTCGCGCGCGATCATTGGTAAGTAATATAACTAACGATCGCGCGCGCAAACTCGACAATCGACTACTGTGGACTTCGAACGAAACCAGGAAGTAAATACAGATATGTGAGCTGGCTGAATTAACATTATTTTTATTAATATCTTTCACATCTACTGCAGTCAGATTGACCGTGGCCACTCTTAATAACACCACTCACATGGTTGTGCACTTGTAATGACAAATCAAGGATGTTAAGAGTCTAAAGGCAGGTTTAGAACTTGCCCCATTGAAGTCAACAGGGTGCGAATTTTAAAAAGAGGATAACACGGTGTAGGCAACACCGATTTTTGTCGTTTTTGTCTGTACTGACAGCACTCCAAATGTACAAAAAAATGAGCTCAATGTTAAAATTGACCGGAGTTCTCCTTTAAAGGCCCTGGGAGGCAAGAGAGGAAAAGTCAATTTGTCACCAATCACAGAGAACCGATAATGCAAATGTCAATAGGACTCTAACGCATCCTCGGTGTGAAGCCATCTAACTGATTGGCAAACTCAATATTTTAGACAGGCAGTACAAGTGATGATCAGTGTTGTCAGTCTTGTATCATGGCTGATCAATATGAGGATGTTGTAATGGTACTTTAGAAGTAAACATTCTGGTTTAACCTTTAGGGGTATCATTGGGCTTTTAAACAGCATGTTAGTATGTTTTGCTAGCTGTTTTAAATCAAGTTGAATTTTGGTACCATTTCTTTTCCCATACTATAATATCATTCCTTATATCACACAGTTATGTGAACACAGACACGCACACACACTCTTCCCTGCTTATCCATTAAAAGGATGAGCTACAGTCCGAACACACTGGAGCCCTTGGAGAAGAATTCATTTAGGAGGGCATGAAATAAGAAATTTCTTCGCTTGGCTGGCCACAAGGCACAATCCAATCACAGCACGCATTAACAGTAACGTGGAGTTATGCAGATGAGACGACCTTTCCCGTCAACCCTGCTGTTGGGCTGCGAGCCGCCTCTACGACAGCAACAGATACAGATTTGCATGTAGAAGCAGTCGACACAGAGATGCCTGAAACTCCATTCATTTTAAAACGGCAGGCCAAACCACGAAGCCATTGAAACAATGTATATTTTAATAATCTTAGCCTGAGCACTTACCAAAGCTCTGCATATAATTGAATCAACTTTGAGGTAAATGTCACTTCACTGCTCTTACAAAACACTCAAACCTTTCGTGGTCACTACTACTGCATGGTAAATAGAGCTCTCATTTTGTAATTAATGTTCTGTGCACATCCACATACAAGTAAACTAGTAATATCAAGTTAAAAGGTTTACTTCAAATTACATTTTAGATGATTACGTTTTAATAATATTTTGTCATGTTTTAAAGAAGTGCACAATTTTGATGTGTTGACTAACATACTAAAGCACATGTAAAGTAAAATTATAATTAATAATTAGTTTTACATTTAAGGTGACATATCCTAAATGTACTAAATTGCAACTGCATCATTACTTAATATAAATTTAAAATCCAATACATTTTCACTTAATTGTAAATAGCATGAAATTAAGTGTCCAAAAATATTACATTCAGGTCTCACTTAATGGGATAGTTCACCCAAAAATGAAAATCGTCATCATTTACTCACCCTCAAGTTGTCAACCCAAACATGTATGAATTTATTTTGAAGGGGGTTGATTCTGGAATCCACTGCTGCTTCAATGTATATCTAATGAGGGATTATAATTAAGGTATTAATCAATATTTTTCCTTCTAAATATCAAATGAGTTGAATGACTTCCCTATTCTTATGAGATTTTACTTTATTAAAGAAGTTACTAGTGTGATTACTGAAATGTTATTTTCATGTATTTTCTAATGTCTGAAGGGTCTGGCCCATATGCCAGGAATGCAGTGCTTGCTCATTTAGCCAGGCTTCCAGATATGAAATATGGACTCGTTTTGTTTGAGAAAGGTCTCCAAACTGTGTTAAAACATACAAGGAATATCATTGGAACCAATAGTTTAAGTGACCATTTCTTAGCTAAAGTCTTTACTTTACTGTTAGATTGAAGTGTATGAGAGAAAGAACGGTTGATCTTGATGTGTTGAGAAGACTCTCCTGTTTATAGTCAGAGCCTGGCCAAATCCAACCTTGAAGAAGCTGTGTGTCAGTGTGTGTGTGTGAGTCTTTTTGGTTACAGGTTAAGGAACCACTGGCATTATTGGAGATTTACTGAGTTGTTGTTTGGGACAGGCTGGCGCCCAGCAACCCAAATCTGCGACCTGGAAGGTCAAGACGTGCCTAACTTCAGGGTCCGAGTGTCAGCCACCTAATCGATGGAGATATGCTTCAGTCTATCTGTATATGTGTGGATCTATTTCTTAGCTAATCAGAAACTGCAACCTGAAACAAGGACGTAGCTTAGACCTTTGGTGAAGGGTGTAACTGCTGGGATCTTTGTAACTGTAAGCGGGGCGGCCTACGAACTCCTTGTGAGTCTTGAAGCTGACTTCTGCTGATGAAACTGCAAACTATCTTCAGTAAAACTTTTCTTTAATTCATTATAAGTCTGACTCTTGTCTTACTGTAAATTGACTGTACTTCTGACTCCGGGTCTTCATTAATCATATCTGGTGAACACAAAAGGAGATATTTTGAAGAATGTTGGTAACCAGACTGTAGATGGACCCCATTTACTTACATATAGGAAGAAAAATACAATAGAAGTCGATGGTGTACGTCAACTGTTTGGTTACCGACATTCTTCAAAATAACTTATTTTGTGTTCAACAGAAGAGAGAAACACATGCAGGTTAAGAACAACTTGAGGGTGAGTAAATGAGTGAACTATCCCCAATTCTCTAATAAAACGTGTTTGCTTGACGCACAAGAACAAACCTTGCTGAGCACAATAGGCGTCACATGTATCCCTCAGTGTCTCTCAGCAGCCTTCACACCCACATTCAATCAACACGTTCAGATTGACTTTGCAAACAGTTACACTTGGACCAATCTTAAGCCTCGCCACATGACAAGGTAAAAAGAAAAGTGCAATTTATTTTCTATGCCCTCTTCTTGCTCCCTCATTTTTAACAACGACTTCAAAGCAACTTTGACTGCTCTCTCTCTCTCTCTCTCTCTCCCGATCCTCAGCACTCATGAGCCGTGAGAGGTGTTGTTCATCAGAAGTGTTGAGATGTTTTATTGAAATGATTTGGAAGAGGGGACGCAGGCATTGACCTCACTTCAGCAGGGTGAACTTTGGGCTTGGCTGAGAGAACACAGCGCACCTAAACACAGAAGCAATCAATATTTAAACAAGCAAATGTCTCTTTTAAGTTTGAGACTGACAGACATAATAAAAAAATAAAAAAAGTTTGACTCTTCACACTTCTAGTTCGGTTCTCTTGGTTCTTTTGGTCCGGACCAAAAAAGTAAACGATACATTTAGTCCTGGTTCGCTAAGCGCTCACATTATCATTTTTAACACCACACCAGATACATAAAAAAAATGCTTTTATACCGAACATCCAAAACAATGCTGTGTTCTGGGCTAAATGCCCTCGTTGTATGCGTGTACATATGATGGTATTTTTACCAGCTGAGCACTCATGAACAGTGTTGGGGAGTAGCTAACTACAAGTAGAGATGCTATTAACTTAACTACATTCTTCAGTAATGCATTGAAGCAGCACAGTGTCGTCGTCTTATTAGATCACAAACTAAAACTGTGCATTACTGCCATCTATTGTTTTACCGCGTATCTTGCGGCTTTACAGTTCACTGAAGATAAAACGTCTGATGAATATCTTAAGGACTTACAGGAGTGGGTTGACATTTCACGTTCAATTCAATTCACATTTATTTGTGTAATGCTTTTCACAATATATATTGTTTCAAAGCAGCTTTAGAGAAAATGCATGTCTACATTACAATTTAGAGTGATCTGTTATCGGAGGTGACTGTGTCCAAGTTATGCATTTCAGAAATGTACATATACAAATCTCACAGTAAGCTAATAATGTATTCATTTAAACAATGTATTATGAATCGACAAGTAAAGGTTACACTTTTATATGTTATTATTATTGCAAACCAAAGATTAAAACGCTGTCTGCGTCGAATAATTCAAGCACATACAGGTGAATAATATCCTTTTTACATTGATTAATTATCCTGCTTTATTGATTTCTGATTTTACTGATTTCTGAAAGGGTATGATCTAATTAAATAGGTTGCGGCAGGTTTCAGAGGGAAGCGCACTGTGTTCACGCAAACCGCTCATGATTCGCGTCTCAGAGTTCACAGTAAATGCTGGGAGCTTCATCACTGCATTTGATATTACATTTGTAGCAATTTTGCCCTTTGACAGCTTGCTGTATATATTTGATATATATTTTTGTCTATTGTGTGTGAATAGTTTGCAAAACAAAATTATTTTTGAAATCATAATTGTATTGCATTACCTTGTTTGAAACCTCAAATCTTTTAATTATAACATTCTTCATTTGTAACATACAATTTCATTATAAAAAAAAACGCCATTTAAATAGTTTAAATGTAGCTAGCTACCTTTTGATAGGAAATTGTAGTGAAGCTAACTGCTCTTTCAGAAGGGTAGCTTGATTGAATTGTAACTACTTTAACTTATGAGTAGCTTGTAGCTTCTCAAACTACTGTTTCAGAGCAGCTTCCCCAACACTGCTCGTGAAGAGCTTATAAAATTATGTAAAGAAGTCAAAACAGCTGCAGGAATCCATCCGTCACACACTCAAACACAAACGAAGATCTGCTGTGAGGAGACGCAGTTCTGATGCCTGTACCGAACTGTAATGGCCAACACTGTGACCTTGAGAAAAAACAGGTATGCTTGAGCATTCTGTCCTTTTTAGGCTCACATCTTGTAACATCACGTCCTGCCTTTGGTCCATGTTGCTTTTATATTTCAGTCAAACCACACCAGAGTTTTGTTTGGTGCGCACCAGGGTTCAGATGGCAGCGTTTACACTTATTCAAATGAACCGCACTAACAGAGCAATCGCACTAGAGTCCGTTTTAATCAAATCAAACACAAAAGTGTGAACACAGCCTTATTTATTTGCCTTGGATATACGGGAGTGTACTCCTCCTTTCCTACCCCTTATTTTCCATGTTAAATATTACACTTTTTTTAATCACACCACATGATATTTTACAGCCTGAACTACTTTGCCTTGTCATAAAAAGGAAAAATGATCTGATATTTTATTAGACTAACGCACAGCTCGCATCTGTATCTGGATTCTATGGGATTCTGTTTACACAGCATATAACATGTATCATTTATAACAACTGTGCATGAAACTAACCGTATTTGGCATGTTGAAACAAAACTGACAACCACATTGAGCTGCTTTTTGAACGTGGCCTTGGAGAAAAGAGGTTGGGGAATATTATTATTTACACAATCATAATGATCAAAGGAAGGGGTTATTTAAAGGAGAACTCCGGCGCAAAATGAACCTTTGGTCTAATTACACATTGTTACCTAGTCAACCGTTATCTGAGATTTGTTTTCATGATTATCGAATGTAAATAGTTTTATCTCTAAAAACAGTTTAGCCTATAAAGCTAGTATAACGCTAGTATATTGGGCATAGTGTAATGACAAATAAAAATCGCTTGTTAATACCACTAACAAGGCTGAAAATAGCCCCACACTAACACAGTAGCATAATGAGGGTCCCTACCTTCAAACCGAAGCATTGAGAACTTTTTCAGTGTCCAGACAGTTTAATAAGAAGATATTTTAAACATACAGTCAACTTCGCGAATACAGGCAGGAGCCATCTTTGAAATACAGCCTTTACCAGTCGATCTACGAACGCCGATCCAAGTGCGCTGGTGAGATGTGAACGAGCTATAAGTTGTGAAAAGGTGAGCGCGAACAGCAGGCTTGGATCGGCGTTCGTAGATCGACTGGTAAAGGCTGTATTTCAAAGATGGCTCCTGCCTGTATTCGCGAAGTTGACTGTATGTTTAAAATATCTTCTTATTAAACTGTCTGGACACTGACAAAGTTCTCAATGCTTCGGTTTGAAGGTAGGGACCCTCATTATGCTACCGTGTTAGTGTGGGGCTATATTGAGCCTTGTTAGTGGTATTAACAAGCGATTTTTATTTGTCATTACACTATGCCCAATATACTAGCGTTATACTAGCTTTATAGGCTAAACTGTTTTTAGAGATAAAACTATTTACATTCGATAATCATGAAAACAAATCTCAGATAACGGTTGACTAGGTAACAATGTGTAATTAGACCAAAGGTTCATTTTGCGCCGGAGTTCTCCTTTAAGTTTACAGTAGCAGCCTTCTGAAAAAGTGTTTGGATTGCATAACGTTGTTTTACAAGATGCATGACAGGCTAGGTTTTCCTTGGCAGTAATTTCATCCTGAGCAAAATCCACTCTGCTAAAATCTATATATCTGCTTGGATGTGTATCCAGGCCTCTTACCTCATCTTTTCACAATTTACAGACAGATGCACACATGCATGTACAGACACGCACCGATTTACACACTCATACCCGTCTCTGAATCGAACACGCTCACACATCTGCATACAGTAGCTGATGCTGGCTCGACTGCAAACCACTAACTGAAGAAGAGCAGGACAGCTCCTGTCAGTCAGAGTAATGGGAGCTGATTAGGCATAGAAAGATCCAGTTACGGTGGGAGGACGTGAGGAGGTGGAAGGGGAACTATGGACTTTAGTCAGGATAGACAGTATATTTAATTTAGAGTGAATTAAAACCAGGCTGCGAGGGACAGACGTACTACTGTGCCAATTGTTCAGCTGATGAAACATTGCAAATATGCCTTTCCAAAAATGTCCTATAAGAATACTTGATACCAAGGACCTTAAAGGCCCTGATATACAGTATTTAAAATTGGCATTTATTGATTAATTAATTAATTAAAAAGAATTTTGAAATAGTGGTGCGATTTGAGAACATTCTAACCAGGGTTATTATAAGTAGCTAAAACTTTTTTTTTTTTTTTTTACATTTTTACTTGAAATAAAATAAAATCAAATATAAATAAAAAAAACTGAAACTTATTTTATTTTAGCTAGTTGTCAACGCCAAATTTCTTATTTTCATTTAGTTTAACTTGATATTCTAAAATAACTTAAACGAGAAAAAAAAATGCAGGGTGGGACTTAATTTTGTCCATGTGGATTTGATTGGATCGTTGTGGTTTGCTATTGGTGGATATCATGTGAGTGACAGGTTGCCCTGCCCTCGCGCCAATAAACACATCATCAGAGGGAGAGGAAGTTATTTTGATTCAAGTTTACGAAGCACATGAAGTGCACAGATAAATCATTTAAGAAAAAATACCACAATATTCCATAAAAATTTTGATTTAAGGCCTGTTAACACCAAGAACGATAACTAATTGAATCCACACCAGAGGACAATAACGTTTGGTGTATTTTAAGCAAGCACACGGTTTTGTTGTCTGCCGTTCAAGCTCTTTACAAAAAAATAGTTCAGAGTAATTGCAAAAATATTGTTCCCTTTCGAGGGAACTCGAACTGCATCGACTACGACACTTTGGGGAACTTTGGGGAACATAGCGCCTCTGAAGCATAAGTGAAACTAAGCCAATCGTGATTGGTGTTGCATCATGATGTAACATGATGTCACTGTTGCAAGCATCTATATAATATATATATATATATATATATATCAGAAAAAGAAAAGTAAAAATTGCGAGTCAACAATACAAGCAGTGTGTGGATCCCTACCCTCGCTACATCACGGATGGGGACACACACCAATTGTATGTACACTGTTTGGGAGTGCAGCTCTCCAGGGGGCTGCTTGTGAGGATTGTGAAAGGTTATCAATCCGAGTGCAGCGCTCCCACTTGGCCATCTTTGATGAAGATGGCCAGGCTCGTGCGGCGGCACGCACCATGGGGTTCGCAAATGGATCTGACAGGGGATCCTGAGACTGCTCAGGCACTTTCTCAGGAATTCTCTGCCAGTTCTGATGTTCTCCCGCCTCGTGTGGAAGCCCACCCAGCGGCTTTTTCCTCACAAGGAAACAACCCGATGTCTGAGCTGTCTGTTTCCGAGGAAGTGGATGTGCTCAGCATCGAGCGCGAGGATTATGGAGATGACTCACCGCTCCATGTCCCCGCATATGAGGAGCTGGTAGAGGTTGTTTATCGTGCCGTGGCCCGTTTAAACATTAGTTGGCCACGTGAAAGGCAGGAAGCGCAGTCAGTAAGCAAATTAGACGAGTTGTGTAAAAATAGTGGAACAAGCCACACACTTCTCGATTGAACAATCCCTCTGTGTTAGATTACAGCAACATTTTGGGAGGGAGAGAAAATGGTTATGGGATGATGCCTCGGGTGGAAGACCCACTGGCTAGTTATTTGACCCCCAAAAAAGGCTCCAAACGCATTGGTTTTCAGCGAATGCACGCTGCACTGTCTGCCATTTCGATGCATGGAAAAATCGAACGAATATTTCTCATTGGGTCCTTCGGACCATTTAAAAGGGGTACAGACTGCAGTTTGGTTTCCGCCCACCTAAATTCAGCGAGGTGGTTTGGACTGCAGTCGACCCAGAGCAGGGCCGGGTATTGGAACAGGAAGTAAACTCCCTGCTGATAAAGAAGGCCATAGAACGTGTTCCTCCGCTGGACAGGGAGTCCAGGTTTTACAGCCGCTACTTCATAGTTCTCATAGAAGGGTGGGGGGTTGTGTCCAATAATAGTTCTCAGGCACTTGAATTGGTCTCTGAGGAGGTTCAGGTTCAAGATGCTCACTATTCCCATCATCGTGAATCAAATTCAATCCGAGGATTGGTTTGTCACGATAGATCTGAAGGACACATACTTCCACATATCCATCCTTCCATCTCACAGGAAGTTCCTGAGGGGGCGAAGCGTTCCAATATCGGGTTCTTCCGTTCGGCCTAGCTCTCTCCCCTCACACATTTACCAAATTAATGGATGCAGCTCTAGCTCCGCTGAGGCTTCAGGGTATCAGGGTGCTAAATTAAGACGACTGGCTTATTATGGCCCAGTCAAAAGAGCTGGCAGTTCGGCATTGAGATGTCATCCTTGCCTACATCCAGAGCCTGGAGTTGAGAATCAACATGAAAAAGAGCATGTTGGCACCAGCCCAGAGAACCACGTTCCTGGGAGTAGTGTGGTACTCGGTCACGATGCGGGCACAATTGTCTCCTGCACGGATCGAGTCCATCCTGGCCACGGTGACCAGGATAAAGCTAGGCCAAGCCATCACTGTGAAATATTTTCATAGAGTGTTAGGGCTCATGGCAGCAGCATCCAACGTCATTCCATTCAGCCTGCTGCACATGAGGACCAGTGGTGGTTGAAAACCAAGGGGTTTTTGGTTTCTGTCCCAAGGTCCAATGCTGGGAGCGACATGTCACCGGAAAGCTATTTCGACAGACGCCTCCCTCACGGGCTGGGGCACAGTCACGGACGGCCGCTTTACGAGAGGTCTATGGTCTATCATTCCTCCTGGCACATAAATTGCCTGGAAATGTTGGCGTGTTCTGAGCTCTGATGAGTTTTCTGCCAGACCTCAAGGGTCACCACATCCTTGTGAGGTCAGACAACATGTCAGTGGTGGCCTATATAAATCATCAGGGGGGTCTGAGATCCCGCCCTCTGTGCAGACTGGGACATCAGATCCTCCTGTGTTCCCAGGGGAGACTATTGTCTCTCAGAGCAACATACATCCCAGGGGATCAGAATCAGGAAGCAGACATCCTGTCGAGGCAGGGGTTGAGGCTCGGGGAATGGAGAGGAGAGGTGGTGGAGTCAATATGTCAGAGGTTCGGCCCAGTGGAAGTGGATCTGTTCGAGTCTCAAGAGATGACACACTATCCACTGGGGTTGGATGCCATGGTGTAGACATGGCCGAGGCTGCATCTGTAAAAAAAATTCCCCGATTGCTCTGCTCCCGGGAGTTCTAGAGAGGGTCCGTCGCCACAGGGTCAGTCTGCTGTTAGTAGCCCCGTTGTGGCCGGCCCGAGTATGGTTCTCAGACAAAATATTGCTCCTGGACGGCCCTACATGGGAGATTCCCATCAGGAGGGACCTGCTAACGCAGGCAGAGGGCTCAATATTTCACCCTCGGCCAGAGCTATGCAAACTATGGGTCTGGCCCCTGAGTGGGCACGGTACCAAGAGGCTGGCCAGTCAGGAGGTGTAGTAGAGACCATACTAATCTCTAGAGCTCCCTCTACAAGGAAATTGCCTGAAATGGAATGTTTTCACCTTTTTGTTTAGAGAGCTTGAGGTGGACCCAGTTAACTGCCCGGTGGCTTCATTATCCATGGGGCTTGGAAGATGAGACCTGCGGCTCGTACCAGAGTTCCCACATGGGACCTGGCAGTGGTTTCTCGAAGGGCTGGTCGAGCCCCCCTTCAAACCTCTGGAGTCAGCTTATACGTCCGGCACTCTAGTGCTCTCGTCCTAAGTGCGCCTTTGCGCAGCTTCACACTGGGACAGGCAGGGCTCGTTGTGGCATAGTGGGTACTCGTTCCCCAAAGTGTCGTAGTCGACACAGTTTGAGTTCCCTCGAAAGGGAACGTCTTGGGTTACGACTGTAACCTTTTCAGGGAACAGGGAACGAGGCACTGCGTCCCTTCGCCACGTCTTCCCCTGCCTGGGACCGTCTTGCTTCATCACAGAAGCTGACTCTTTTGTGTCCCGGCGTCTCTTTGTAGCTTCCGTGTATGCCGTCACACGTTACGTCATGACGCAACACCAATCACGATTGGCTTAGTTTCATTCATGCCTCAGAGGCACTACGCTGGGGGCGTTCCCCAAAGTGTCGTAGTTGACGCAGTGTCTCGTTCCCTTCTCAGGGAACAGGGGTTACAGTTGTAACCCGAAATGTTTTCTGGTGCGTTAACAGTGTAGTCGTAGTGTGGACTTCCCTATTCTCACAGAATTAGAATGATTAATAAAACTTTATAGTTAAAGTTGTCATCATTGGTGTGAGTGGGCCTTATAAGTGTCTCATTTGCATCAAATTCAATATAGAGTTTACACTAAATTAAAATCCCCTGTGGTTAAAATCAAGATTTTAATGTTGTTTATATGTCTATGTGGTGTTTTTAATATGCTTAACCCTTTAGGCGCCAGAGGTTTTTTCCTTAAAAGTTCGATTTTGACATTTTAATTTCAAAAGGCTATGTCTTAAAAGTGATAAAAGATAGAGACTTTCTGTAAATTAGAGAAATATTAAGGATGACCCAAAGTTTATGTAGGGATTACATTTTCCCATCTAATTAGCATATTATGACGTCATATGGTGGCGGCAATCTTGGGTTAACGAATTTTCATGAAAAGTCGCATGTTTAAATGATAAAATGCACCCCTTCTTTCCTCCCAAAATGTCCATCACCTTCTGTATGCTATATTGCACAATACTGAATGCTCAGGTAAATAGTAAGTAGTAAACAAACTGTGTAAATCATTACTAATAAATGGTAGAAACAAACCGAATGCATGTAGTGGTTGGCCTTTTGCTGTAGAGATTTTCCATTTACTAAATACAGTAGGCACTCTGATTCTATGATGAATATATTCCACATATATATTATTCATATGACATACAAACACAAGTAGACAAGACCTGTTTAGTTCAAACGCTCACTCGCGACGGCAAGGCACAGATCATGAGTGAGATGATACGAGCAGCGCGGCCAGATCTGCCTCGCGCGCGCGCCGAGTGTGCACAGCTCGGACTACTGTCATTGTCATTGCGACTCCTCACCCTGCCTCCACGTTGCCTCCTAACTGTCCTATGAATACTTCGACCTCGTCTAACATACCCAGTGGTATTAGACAAAGTCTCCACCACAATACTGTCGCCGCGATTGCGGAGAGGATCTGATAAAATGGCTCACTCGCACACTAGCTCCGCTTTTGATCGCACTGATTCAATGCGCTCTAACTCGAACATTTTGTATAGAAACATGACGTTTTTTTGATTCAGGGATGAAGTATGACATGTCTGCCATCCAGTGGAGGGGAGGTCGAACGAAATTTGACACCCAATTTGACAAAATCAGCCGTTTTATTCAGTGCCGCATCTTGTCGAGTAAACTCGACCGTGGCGCCTAGAGGGTTAAGACAAACCATGTACAAATTCATAAGTCGACAGCATTGCTGAGTATTTTCTCCTTAACTGCAGTGAACCAAAGACAGTCTCAAAAAAACGGTTTGAAATCACTGGTGTTTCTGACGTCACAAACTACCTTGTAACCAATCAGGTCAACGTGTGATCGTCAACCAGTGGATCTCTGAGCTGGTGTGAGTGAGTGGAGGCGGGGCTCATTTGCATATTCATAGAACCGCATATACTAAATGAGGCAAGGGTGAAGAGTTACATTCAAGCTATTTTAAGGCATAACAATTTTTGGACAAAAATGTTAAATATGTAATTTTGGTGATCAATGGTGAGTTTTAAGGTATACAATGATTGACTACAGGGGGACTTTAAGCCCATGGGTCTGACTGTCACGGAATCAGCCAGCATGCCATCAGCACCATGTCTTTCAGTTTCACCCATTGGTTCAAATTCTCAATCACCAGGGTTTCAACCTGTCACATCCTCATTAGGAGCCCTTTATAAGCACACTTGTCCATTCTTGTCAGTCTCTACATGAGTGCACCTACTTACATCATCTTCCTCAAGCCATTGATCCTTCCGTCTGCTTCTCATCTTTGTGCCCCACTGTTGATCCTAAAAAAAAAAGGAAAAGATTCTTCAGTTCAGTGTGACTATCGATTGAACTGCTTATGCCATTCACTTACCTGCTCGATGATCTGAAAGACCTTTACCAACTCTGTGAATAAAAATCCTGTTCAAGTTGATCAATGCGTCTCATCTCCTGTTTTATGGCACTGACAAACATAAAACCATCCTCAGCCAATCTACACACAGAGCGACTGCCTATAATGATGGAAGAGAGTGTAAAAAAAATTGTCATGCCAAATATTTGATTCAATTATAATTACTTTCAAATTTATTTTCAAGAGTATGCTATAAGAGAAACAATAGACAAAAAAAAACTGATTTCTTGAACATAGAGGAGAAAAAAAAAATCAACCAAACTGACCTTCACCACTGTGAAAAGAAGCAGTTCAGAAGGTCCTCCAGAACTTACGGTGCTCTCCATAACGCCCTCTCTCTTTTTGGCCCCTGCTCTATTAGTAAAAAACTCATGAAACGGACCAGCCATGCATGGAATGAATTCTGTAATACAAATTGTCACAGTTACTTACAACATCTCCAGACAGAAACAAACATGACAGCGAATAATTGCAAGGCCTTTGAGTGCAATGTACCTGCAAAACCTACAGCACCTTAAACTCGGCTATGAAACAAGCGTAGAGAACAAGAGAGAAATAGAGTGAGCAAGACCGGAAAAGAGGAGGAGGACAGAGCAACATATTGTATTTAAGAGCCCATTTCCTTGAGTGATTCCATTAAAACTCTCCACTGGGCCAATTATAGCATGAAGTGGAAAAACGTCCTCCCTCATTAGGCGTTGATGGGGAGTGCTGACTGAGTCTGGTCAGCGGTGGAGAAGAGTGTGTGTGTAAGTGATGATCCAAAGAGAATTTTGTGTGGCAGATGAAGAAAGCAATAACACCGAGTGACAAAAGCAAAATGCACTTTTTGTCCATTGGGGGGAAAAAAAACCATGTCGACACTGACCTCACAGCAAATGACTGAATGTCTAAGTGTTCTGGAAATGACGTTTCTGCAGGCCAGCTGCAGGTTGATTTATCATCTGACATTTAGTCACTGCCACTTTGCCGTGGGTATCATCAATTATCCGCTACCAGTGTTTAATATGCCATAGTTAACATCTGCCCTTGATAAATTAGAATGCATAAACTGTTCTTCTTCAAATAGAGCAGCTCAGTCATGACGTCAGTTTGTAAACCAACCTGGGAAGTTAATTGTCATGGGTTCCCACAGGACGTTTGAATGGGGTTTTTGAATTTTGGTTTATTGATTTATGAGGGGGAATAAAAAGAATATTACTTCAACAGATACAAATCTTTTTCTACAACATGAATTATGAACAGCCAGACCTCAAACAAGAATTTTAAAGCCATGCATAAGGCTACATAAGAACTACCACAGTTGTCCAAATTATCAAGCATGTAAACTCACACCTTGTAGTCGAACTTAACATTGTGGTTCATGGATCTGACTGAAGTTTATATACAAGTAGACTCGCTCCCTTGGTCAAAATCGAGGGGTCGAGGGTCTGTCCAAATAAACTTCCCTCGTCCACTTCACGAAGTGGAACGCACTTCAAAATGGCATTGGGGATTCCCCTGAGGGGAAGTGCTTAGGGAAGTTTGGAAGAGTATGTCTAAAAGTGGAGTTAAACGCAGCCATTGGCATGTGGCCTACGGCATCAGTTGCGTCGCTTCACTGCCATTCACAACTCCTCCCATGGCCTCGTGGGAAATTAAAGTGTCCATCGAATGCACACTTCAGAATGTCGGAGGAAACAGTAAGTCATACGGGTACTTTTCACCAAACTGATTTATGAATACTAATACTGTTTTATGCAGGGGTTTATTGATAACTAAAACTAAAACAATTAACAAAAAAACATGCATTACTTGAAATAAAATAAACATTTTAAATCGAAGTAGGCTACTAAAATAACTGAAACTAAAATAAAAAATTTACATATTAAAAAAAAAGTAATAAAATGACAAAAACACAAAATAAAAATTACAAATTAAAATGAAAACAGAAAATATAAAAGTAAAATCTAATTCAAAATATTAAATTATTCAGACCTACATACTTTTGGGGTAGCCTCCTGTTTTTCGCATGAAGCAGGCGTATTCAGATGCAGCAAATGTTTTCTTAATACAGTATATCATAAATATGGCAGATAAGTGATAAGATAAGATAACATGTGGTAACACTTTATAATAACTACACGCTAATAATTATTAGTTTATAAATACAGCTATAAATGCTTTCTTCTTGATTTACAAGCATATCTATAATTTATTTAATAATTGTATTTTCATCCTTTATTAATGATCAATTTATTATTTCTAAATGAATAATTGCATTTTTTATAAACCAGTTATTTAGGAGTTTTCAGTGGTTTACAAGATTACTTAGAACGTGTAAGTAAATGATTAATAAACTATTTAAATGTACATTCATACATATTATTATTCAGACATATAGAGATGGTTACTTAGTGTGTTAATAAATGCTTTATTAACATGTACTTATGCTGTAATTCAGGGTTAATTCGGGTAGTTATAAAGCATTTAGTAGTGGTCAGTTAACTATGTTTGTGAGCTCATCTAAAGTTAGGACTAGTTATGCCTTGTAAAGAATTTATAAAGGAGATTTAAAGGCTGTTACATATTTCCATGTTCTGTATAACTGTGTTGTGTTTGTTACATTTTACTGTTTAGAAGATTGATGCGCCTTCAAATCTCCTTTATAAATGCTTTACAAGGCATGAATAGTCCTCACTTTAGATTAGCTCACAAAATAGTTAACTGACCACTACTAAATGCTTTATAACTACCTGTATTTACTACATTTACTTACACTTTCTAAGTGATCTTATGAATGACTGACAACTCTTGTTTGTAAATAATGCTATACTTCATTTAGAAATTATTAATTGAACATTAACAAAGTATGAAAATACATTTATTAAACGCATTATAGATATGCTTATAAATCAAGAAAAAAAGCGTTTATAGCTGTATTTATAAACTGCTTATTAATGTCTATTAATGCTTTATAAATGATGAATTAACTGTTTACTCATGCTTAACAAATGATAAATAGCATGCAGTTATTATAAAGTGTTACCTGTCATGGGACGGAAACATATGAATATCTAAATATCATAATGATACTTCAACTTTTTTCAGGTATAATTTATTACAAATATATATATATATATTTATATGTAGGCCTACTTTTCCAAAGCATTGCTCTCCATAGCAAAGTTCACATTGACTTTTATTTTGTGGTGTGAAAGACATCTCAGGTGACGAAAAGTAATATCTGTTCTTGATGAAAAACTCCTCACTATTTCAGTTAGAGGTGATGATGATGTGCTCTGAAAGTCCACTGTGCTCTTGAGCAGCAAAATTTACCCTGGTCTCCTCTGAGGTCTTTTCAATTGGAAGCAAGGGCTTTTTACAGCTTGATAAATGCCACAGTAGAGCCTTTTTTTATTTTAATTTTAATTTTTTACCTTTTTACAGATTAGCATTAGTGACATGGTAACTCACAATTGGCATTTGTTAGTTGATTAGGTAGGCTAGCTAGCAAATTTAGCCAATCTTTGGCTTATGTTAATTTACTAAATATATTAAATTAACAGGGGAAAAAAAGGATAAATGCCAGAGACCGGCATTACCTTCCCTGCCAGCTATGGGTAACGAAATAAACACAATGTCGAAATAACGAAACAGTAAATTTACCTACCCATGCAGTATTTGTTAGGTACATCCGATAATGATTTGATTTCATAACACCATAATGGAAAAAAATAAACCATAACCGTGTCAAAGTACAGACCGACACGATCCAGTCACTGTTTCGGGTTGTTGACTGGTGTTTTAAATTACTGTGCGTAGAGTCCATTGTAATTCTATAAGCAGCCTGTAGGTGGCGCATGCGCAAAAATGATGAGACGTCATCCTCAACAGGTCAACGGGACAAAAGAACGCCTGAGCGCTGATTGCATTTATTTTCGTCGTGTTTCTTCAGAATGTGGCACTGTTTTGCATTTGCAGTATCCTTTAAACTGCACATGACCGATCAGAGATGATCTGTATCACATTTTAGATGATTTAACATTAATTGTACCATGAGTCTCCAGGTCAAAAAGAGTTTGCAAATGATTGTATTGAACAAAGATGATCCTAGAAATCTCCTGCTCCTTTCTAGTCACTGTTGGAAATGTTAAAATCTATTATTTGGGTTGTTTTTGAGGTTAAAAAAAGTGTTTCACGCCATAGTTCAGCAACTTAAAATGGTGGTCTGCATGGACAAATGTGATGATGTTCAGAATCAGATATTGAACAGGTTTGTGCC
Organism: Rhinichthys osculus; assembly: GCA_029959095.1. NCBI lineage: Eukaryota > Metazoa > Chordata > Actinopteri > Cypriniformes > Leuciscidae > Rhinichthys > Rhinichthys osculus. The sequence goes on along the minus strand of JARWKJ010000002.1, from coordinate 15,571,593 downwards.
TAATATTAACGGATGTTTTCGTTTTAATGCAAGTCGTTTTCTTATGTTGTAAGGATTTTGATGGTTGAGTAGACCAATGCGAATGTTTTTCTTTGAATATTAAGAACAAACCTAAATGAAAGGGGGAAATCTGAAAACCTGCTGACAGAAAGTGACAGATTTACATGTTTCACTGTGTTTCTCATTGTTTTTCTCATACCCTCTAATTCACCCGTTTGGAAACAGATGCTGAAGACCGGAGTTTCACTTGATCTTGAGATGGTAAACCACCCGTCCTTGTGTTTTAAATCCAGTGGGAAGTTGTTGCAGTGACCTACAATAAGGAATATCCATCTGTTTTCAGCATCCTCATGGGAATGCTGAGACATTTCTCAAGAGGACACCACGTCTCCGCAAATCCGGTCAGGTGCGAGTATTCACACGAACATAAACATCCTCACACGCATCCAGGAACCGGACTCATGTGTCCCTGCGGAGTAACACCTACAGATCTGAACAGTTACTAACAGATCTGCATAAGACAAGGATGTGATATGATTATCATATGCAGGATTAAGCATTTTCAGATTTCCTTTCATTTGTTGGCTTTCTACTACCTTCACAGCATACTAGCTGTTTAATGCCTCATGGGAGACTTTTGTCTGAACTCATTTTCACCAAAAACGATAATACAGAAAACAATTGAATAAGAAATATAAACACAAAACGAACACACTCGCTCCTTATAATCTCACTATATTAGTCTTTTGATTGCTTCATGACATTCATCATGAATAATTAGATTGTTGATAATAATAAGTAACTGTTAAAACATATTAGAAGTCTAATCCATTTATTTGATCACAAATCAGTATTGTAAAAATACAGTACAATATTCACGAAACATTCTCAATGAAATATTAAAATTTAAAAAAAAGTTTTCTATTTGATAAGAAGAAAGAATAGCATTTATTTGAAATATATAAGTCTTGACTGTCACTTTTGACTAATTTAATACATCATTGCTCAATAAAAGTATTAATTTCTTACTCCAAACTTTTTAATTGTACTGTTTCGTTCAAATGGTCATAACTTCACATTATTTCTAATACCTTTAAAAATTATTGGTAGTCAATAAACATATTTACAGTCTTTTAATGTAACATCTCAAAGCTTTTTAGACAACCCTTATGCCCAAAATTATATGTTTAGACCCTACTAAGGACAACAAATATATTTTTTAAGGGTCCTATGTTTGTAAATGTAGATTCTTTATTACATTTCATTCTCATATTTAAATATAGGACCAAATGTTACATTTAGGACCAAAAGTTCTTAAACACCTTTCTGTTTTTTTTTTACATTAATTTGATCCTTGATAAGCAAGAGCTTGCTTTATTACTTTCATCCACCAGGGGGCAAGACAGCCTTATGTGTTTGTGACCTGCAACTTTCTCAGAAGATAGATAGATAGATAGATAGATAGATAGATAGATAGATAGATAGATAGATAGATAGATAGATAGATAGATAGATAGATAGATAGATAGATAGATAGATAGATAGATAGATAGATATGTGGATGATAGATATGTGGATGATAGATAGATAGATAGATAGATAGATAGATAGATAGATAGATAGATAGATACATATATACATAGATACATAGATAGATACATAGATAGATAGAGTTATTCACCATAGATTGAACAACTAGCGTGAAGTCAGCATTTGTATCAATGTATTTTAAATTTGAAAAATATCAGAGTGAAAAGTTCTGCACAAAACGTTCCCAAGGCGCGCTCTCTCTCTTTCTCTCTCTATCTCTCTCTCTCTCTCTCTCTCTCTCTCTCTCTCTCTCTCTCTCTCTGTGTGTGTGTGCGTGCGTGCGTGTGTGTGAACAAGCTTTATTCAGTATTTCACTATCTTTGCATGAACTTTTTCCATCATTCTTTTCCATTTCCCAATTTCCATCTCTGTTATAAGTGAAAACCGTTGACATAGTAACTTTACTGACACATTGACGGGTTGTGAAAGGAAGGCCTTGATGCTATCCTTTCACAGAAATGTGACTGTTTGCAGCTCAAACTTGGCCATGAACAGAACTTCCATGGTTATTTCTGAGCCATAGTTATTTCTGCCAACAATAATAATTACAAGGGACCTTGCCGTATATTCATTTTACATGATTTAGAGGTCAGAACTATTTCAGTTCATTTCGTTCAGATCATAAATTCTAGTCAGGCACATTCAGTTCTTCACGACTGTAAGAATTTCTGTGGATTTTTTAACAGTATTACATTTACTCTAGTGAAAATACTCTGCATAATACAATCTCTCTCAACCCTGCAGTGTGTATGCTGTGTGGAGCAGCATTTACAAACATTATTACATTTGCTAATTGAATCTATCTGTGTCCTTTGCAGATAGTTTATTCTCTCGCAGCTTCTGCTGTGCCTGTGTTCACGTGTTGTGAAGAAGCACATCCTCATGTTGCCTCTAGCCATGCACCAAAAAAAAAATCCATCAGAAAATCTATTGAATGGTATGCTAGTCGTAGCTAGTGTAAAGTGTTTTAGCTATGGTCTCTCCTGGCCTAACTGGTGTTCAGCAGGATAGTCAGCTGGTCTCCCATCCTAACATGTTCTCCAGACTAACAAAAAATAAAAGAAAGAAAGAAAGATTCAGAGCTAAATGAATAGGAAATGAGTCCATCCACTTGTCCATTGATTTTCTGAAGCTGTGATACATCTTGTGTGCGTGTGTGGAAATAGCACTGATTAATTGAACGACTGAATTCAGAAAGCTTTATATATGTCATGTGGACTACTTTATTGGTTCTTTTTTGTTATTCTGGTGCATAACATCTTAGATCCCTATTTAACTTGGTTATGTAAAAGAGTAGCCAGCACATTTTTCAGCATTTCACCTTTTGTGTTAACAACATGACAGATTTTTCAATGAAAGTAAATGGTAATGAACATTCTTATCAGTCAGACAAGTTCGACGTTACATCAGAACAAACTGACGAATTGGGATCTCGCCTGAGAGCCCAATCACTTTCGGGTGCAAACAAAACAAGCCAATGGACATTGGCGAGTGAGATTTACACCGTGAACCACTAGGGCTGGGTATCGAGTTTGATACTTTTTAGCCACCGACCGAATTGCCTTGAAACCATCGAGTATCAAAAAAATGTCTTGTCATTCGGTGCCAAATTTCGATACCTGAGGGGTTAATCTTGTCAATGTCAGTGAAACAATAAGCATGCAGCATGTGTGATGTGCCTAAATCAAGTGCTGGCTGTGGCGAGGCATCAGGGAAAAACACTAGTTTAATTCGGCTTGATGGCAACAGCGCGCGATCACCGCGATACAATGAATAGCGCATACAAGCCCCGCGTGCGTCGCACATGCTGTGTAGTAAAGGGATCCGCGTGTCATTGACTGGGCCATTCATTGACGCAGAACATCCAGGATTCATATTTAAATAGTCCCTTTGCGGTTTAAAGGTGCTCTAAGCGATGTCACGTGTTTTTAAGGCCAAAACTTTTTTTTGTCACATACAGCAAACATCTCCTCACTATCCGCTAGCTGCCTGTCCCCTGAACACACTGTAAAAAAAAACGTGATCTCTGTAGACACCCCAGCCTCCACAAACGGCAACAAAAACAAACTGGGCCAACCCGCACCACGAAACATAACAAACAGTGTTCCATCCAATAACCGACAAGAAGTATTTGGGGGTGGGGTTTGGGGGGTTAGTGCGCGTACACATGGTGTGGAGGAGAGAAGCATGAAGAGGGAAGTTAGAATTATATTCTCTTTAAGTTTGATATGGCCGACACACAGCCAAAGAGACGACGTTCCGATAAACAAATTGCAAAGAAAAGGGAAAAGGATAAAGGACGCGCAAAGTCCTGAATTTAAATTGGAAAAGCCTTCGAAAGGTGGTGAGAACTCCGCCAGCAGAAGGGCTTCCAATCCGACATTCAGGTAGCTCTGTTTTTGCTGGACAGGTGGGTAAATCCATGTTTTAGTTTTTCTAAATGGGCGTTCGTGTTCGCCTAACCAACACAAGGGAGGGGGAGGGGACGGGATGAGGAGGAGGGAGGTTCTAGCTAGCCTCCGTTTTGTTTGACAATACTTTGAACGTCAACAAGAAGTGACGACACCCAAGATCGCTTAGAGCACCTTTAATATTCTCACTTTGACAACATTTCATTTGAAAGAAACTATCATCACATCACAGAAGAAGGTCTAGACGGCAACCCGTCACAATAAAAGTTTGGTTTAATTTAAAGAAACTGTGCTAGAAATATATTACTCTTGAACAGTATTATGTTCATCTTAATGTAATACTACTACTACTAATAATAATAATACAAATATTATTTAAACAAATTTTCTTCCATGTTTTTAACAGTAAACCTCTGTTGTGTTGCACTTGTTTGGCAAAAAATTAAAGAGCTTGTTTAATTTTCATTTTACTAAAAGTTAAATTAATGTTTCATGCCTTCATTTGATTACCAGAAAAATAAATAAATTAAATACTCACACGATAAAAAAAACGGGGACGGAATCCAGAAGAATTTTAACGGGAAAAACAGAATTAACTCACATTAAACTAGGCATCTTGTAAAGTGTGCTTATCCTTAAGGTTAGCTTCATTAACAGTTTAGCTTTCTTGTTTTTTCCCCCCTCTTAACATTAATGTTACAGCCTCTGCTATAACATTAGCTGTTCATAAAATTGGTATCGGAAAAAGTTTCGAAGTCATGGTATCGGTATCGACATCGAAAATTTCTGAACAATACCCAGCCCTGTGAACCACGCCCGCGAAGCGGGTATTTAAGGTAGCATGCAGCACTCACTCATTTAAGCTTCCGCTTTGAAGCCAAGTGTTTCGTTTGATTCTGCTCTGCAATCAACCTTCAAAAGTGTTTTACAAACCCTGAAGAAGCTCTCCAGAGTGTTGGTGTGACGGCACTTCAGCTGTGGTCGCTACTGAAAGAGCTTGCCCCTGTGCTCCACTGCACTGCCCCATTGCAGGTACATCGCTAGTTCCTCTGACCCCGCTTGTACTGCATCTGGAAGCAGGGCTATAGTGCTTCTCAGCCCGTCTCACTGGCTCATTCGGACTGTCAGACTCGCCTATGCGATTCAGGTCGCCTGGCGTTCCCCCAGGTTCAGCGGTTCACCTCAGTGGCAGACAAAGCCCGATAGAGCCCCTCTAAGGGAGGGGGGTGTTCGCATTCTCAACTATATTGACGACTGGCTCATCATGGCATATTCGTGAGATCTGTTGGGCGAACATAGGGACTTGGTGCTCAAACACCTCAGCCATCTGGGGCTTCGGGTCAACTGGGAAAAGAGCAAGCTCTTCCCAGTGCAGAGTATCGCTTTTCTCTGTATGTAGTTGAACTCGGTGAACATGACAGCACGTCTCATGAACGAGCATGCTACGTAAATGCTGAACTTCTTGAATTTGTTCAAGGGCCGGACAGCGGTCCCACTGAAACAATTTCAGAGGCTCCTGGGGCATATGGCATTGACAGCAGTGGATACACCGCTTGGATTGCTTCACATGAGACAGCTTCAGCACTGGTTACACGGCCGAGTGCCTAGATGAGCATGGCAAGGCGTGCCCCCTTGAGGTGAGAGCTCACTCCACTCGGAGTGTCGCCTCATCCTGGGGGCTGGCGCACGGCGCCTTGCTGGCAGACATTTGTAGAGCTGCGGACTGGGCGACACCTAACACGTTCAAAAGATTTTACAATCTCTGTGTAGAGCCTGTGTCCTCCTGTGTACTGGCTACAAGTAGTTAGTAGGTGTGGGGACTCCCTCGGTGTCTCGCTTGCAGAGCCATTCCTCTCTAAGGACGGGAAACAAGCGCCTATTTTGCTCCCCATGTGAGTCTTCTGCCTGGTGAACCCTGGATGGAGTTCCTCCAGCACCCTCGGCAGTCAGATGCGGCAGAGGCGTCTGATGCCAGGTTTAGCACTTGTGTGTATGTCCAGCCCGTTCTTATCCTTTGGCGTCATACATGTGACGCTTTGGACATTTCGTTGAAATCTTACGCACATGGCATCCTTTAGCATCAATATGAGACGCAGAACCCAAGGCGTCATACAGGTGACGCTCGTCTAAATCTTACGTGCGGCGCTGGAAGGGACAGCGATTGTGGTGTTTTGATAGGGATCCCAATTTGTCAGTTCGTTCAGACGTAACGTAGAACCTGACTTACTAATTGGGAATGTCCAGGTTACTAATCCCCATTCCCTGAAAGAGTGAACAATCGCTGTACCACCGCTGAATGGCCGGGACACCGCCTCAGCTTCTCAGCGCAAAACAAAACTTGTTTTGTCTCCGTTACCTCCTTCTGGGAACGAGGGTTACATTGGTAAACATTTTTTTTTGTGTTCTGCAAAAGAAAGAAAGTCATACAGGTTTGATGTAGCATAAGGGTGAATAAATAATGATTGAATACAGTAGTGCATACAGTAAAAAATACAACATAAATATTATTTGAATTATTTTTTTTATATATATATATATATATATTCCTGTGATTCCTAAGCTGATATGGTGATCAAGAAATATTGTTTCATTGATTTATAAAAAGCAGCTTAATATTTTTTTGGTGGAAACCATGATGCATTTTCTTTAAGGATTCTTTGATGAATAGGTTCAAAAGAACAACATTTATTTGGAATAGACTATTTAAAAGTATTTTTTTTATCAATTTGATGCATCCCTGCTTAATAAAAGTAATAATTTCTTTTAAAAGCAAAACAAACAAAAAATCTGAAATTATATAAAAAACATGGTAATTTATATACTCACCGGCCACTTTATTATGTACACCAGTTCAACTGCACGTGAATGAAATATCTAATCAGCCAATGACATGGCAGCAGCTCAATGCATTTCGGCATATATAGATGATCTGCTGAAATTCAAACTGAGTATCAGAAAGAGGAAATGTGATTTAAGTTAATTTGAATATGGCATGGTTGTTCGTGCCAGACGGGCTGGTCCGAGTATTTCAGAAACTGCTGATCTACTGGGATTTTCATGAATAACCATCTCTAGGGTTTAAAAGAAATGGTCAGAAAAAGAGAAAATATCCAGTTCTGTAGGCGAAAATGCCTTGTTGATGTCAGAGGTCAGAGGAGAATGGCCAGACTGGATTGAGCTGATAGAAAGGCAGTCACCTTAAATAACCACTCATCACAATCGAGGTCTGCAGAAGAGCATCTGAACACACAACACGTCGAACCTTGAAACAGATGGGCTACAGCAGCAGAAGATCACACACCAGTGCCACTCCTGTCAGATAAGAAGAGAAACGGAGGCTACAATTCACACAGGCTCTCCAAAATTGGACAATAGACGATAGGAAACACATTGCCTGGTCTGACGAGTCTTGATTTCTGCTGTGACATTCAGATGGTAGGGTCAGAATTTGGCATGAAGCATGGATCCATCCTGCTTTGTATCAGCGGTTCAGGCTGGTGGTGGTGGTGTAATGGTGTGGGGGATATTTTCTTAGCACACTTTGGGCCCCTTAGTACCAATTGAGTGTCGTTTAAATGTCACAGCCTACCTGAGTATTGTTGCTGACCATGTCCATCCCTTTATGACCACAGTGTACTCATCTTCTGATGGCTACATCCAGGTGGATAACGCACCATGTCACAAAGCTCAAATCTTCAAACTGGTTTTTTGAACATGACAATGAGTTCACTTCACCCAAATGGCCTCCACAGTCATCAGATCCCAATCTAATAGAGTTACTTTTGTTAGGGTCCTGCCCTGACAGTCTTGTCTGTTTTGTCACTGTTTAATGTTTCCTTGTTTGTCTTGTGCCTGCCCTGTCTTTCTTTGTGTTGGCCATGTGCTCTTCTCATCCCCCTCCTTGTTTCCCGTTACCACGCCCCCTTGTTTAGTAGTCCTCGTTTGCTTGCTTGTGTTCACCTGTTCCTCATGTGATCTGCTCCCTTTATTTTGTGCTCCTTTCCTTCATGTCTGTTCCTGTTTGCTTTCCTGTGTCTGCAGTTTATCTATGCTCTTGTTCTAGTTATGTATTTGATTAGTTCTAGTGTATCCTTGTTGATGTTTGTTTTGTTTTTTCATCTAGTCTTGGTCAAGTTAGTTATTGGCCATGTTTTTTTTATTATTATTTTTTATCTAATTTCTTTTTAAATATTTTCATCTCCAATATCTAGTTGCCTGGAAGGTTGTCCTTTTGTTTGTAAGTTCTAGTTATTTTTAGTGGTGGGCAGATCGAGGCTTCATGGAACACTGAAACAGTTGACGCAAATGTGCCATATCATGTCGAGGCTTCGAAACAGTGTAAGTGGTCAGAACAGTGTAAATGCAACACAAACCTGGGCCCAACATGCATAAAAACACCTTTTTGTATTTTTTTCTTTCAAATGCAATTAATAAATTAATCAATCATCTAATAAGATTAGCAAGTGTCTATATATGTTATTTTATGAATTGTCAGGGTTTAAAATTCCGAAGTGTTTCGAAAATAGTTATGACGTAATGAAGGTCTTGTTTACTGAAATCATGTGACTCTGGCAGTTTGATACACGCTCCGAACCATTGATTTGGAACAAAAGACTCGTAAAGGTTTCGAAGCTTCATGAAGCAGTGTTTTGAAATTGCCATCACTAGTTATTTCTAGTTTTCATTATATTTTATTTATCTAGCCATAGTTATTTACATCAGGTTTTAGTTTACCTCTTGCTTCATTTATTATCTTCTCTCTTGTCTTGCTCTGTTATCTTGTTGTGTCTTGTTCATTGCGAGTCTTGTCTTTGTCCCTGCCCTGCATCCTGAGATTTTCTGCCACTGACCCTCACTGTGTGGCAGTTAGACTGTGGGAGCAGTCTGATTCTCAAGTGTCAAGCCTCTGGTACTGTGAGCCTCTGCCTGGCAGTAAAACTGGTGCTACATCGAAGAGATCATCAAGCCTCTGGTTCCTTGTGTTCCTGCTTGTCTTCCTGCAATCCTCAAGCCTCTAGTCACCCAGGACAGGTCTCAGTGGTCATCCTCTCTGCCTGTCATTGTGTTGTCTGCCCTGCCCTGTCTACAGTCTTGTCAATAAAACATCACTGCTCATTCTGTGTCTGGGTTCTCTCTCTTGCAGAACTGTGACACCTTTGGGATGTGGTGGAATGGGAGACTCACATCATGGATGTGCAGCTGACAAATCTGTAGTAACTGTTTGATGCTATCGTGTCAATATGGACAAAACAATCCCTGAGGAATGTTTCCAGCACCTTGACTGAATCTGTAAGAATTACAGAATTAATAAATGAGAGAATTAAAGGGATAGTTCACCCAAAACTGAAAATTACCCCATGATTTACTCACCCTCAAGACATCCTTGTTAGCCTGACTTCGTCATACTCATATTCTAGTCAGAATGTGAGTCTGATACTGCTCCATAGGGCTTTGATTATGAGGCGTGTCTTGACCGAACCAGGAAAAAAAAAACTCTGCACTCAATTGGATAGACCTATAACCAATGAGAGCAACGCAGTAAGTCAACTACTTTGCATAGCACAGTTGTCAACTACAGAACTCAAATGCACGCACGCTGGAAGAAGTAAAATAACGAGTGTTGCTTCTTTTACTTGGCCCTCTATGAGTGCGTCCAAAGGAGAAACCACAACGACCTAAGGGGTTTTCATTGCGTCCCATCTTCTTAGTTACCATCGGAGCCAGCTGATAAATTAAACTTTAGCCGAATCCCGTAGGAAGGACGGCAAACACATCTTTCCGATCGACAAATGCCTTGATTGCAGTTCTCTGTTCGTCTTTTGAATGCGCTGTCGATTTCTTTTACAACGGACGCGATAGCGGAATCTTCATCTCAGTTCTCCAGCTGCAGTCATCTGTGAGGGAAACCAGTTCAACCCAAGCGCTCTTTGATAACGTGAGGATTACGTCCCTGCAGATCATCTGTCCATCGTCGTATAAAGCCCGCCTAGCAATTTGATTGGCCCTAACATTTTTTGACTGATCATAATTACTCCTCAATGGAGCGAGTCCAGACAGAACTTCCCGACCAAAAAATGTTGTGGGCGGGGTTCGGGCTGGCATCCAGGCTACATCCTTGTTGGAAATGACGAATACAATCGGAGTTATATTAAAAAATGTTTTGGCTCTTCAAAGCTTTATAATGGCAGTGAATGGCCATATATTTTATTGAAGTCCATAAAAGTGCATCCAGCCATGATAAAAGTGCATCTATCAATCATAAAAGTGCTCAAAACGGCTCTGGGGGGTTAATAAAGGCCTTCTGAAGCGAAGTGATATGTTCATAAAATATCCATATTTAAAACTACATGTAGCTTCCGGTTTCACTTCAGAAGGTATTTATAACCCCCCAGAGTTGCGTGGAGCACACTTTTATCATGGATGGATGCACTTTGATGGACTTCTAAAAATATATGGCCATTCACTGCCATTATAAAGCTTGGAAGAGCCAGGACATTTTTTAGTATAACTCCGATTGTATTCGTCTGAAAGAAGAATGTCATATACACCTAGGATGACTTGAGGGCGAGTAAATCATGGGCTAATTTTCATTTTTGGGTGAACTATCCCTTTAAGGCAATTCTGAAAGCAAAAGGGGGGTCCAAGCGAGGTATACCAAATAAAGTGGCCGATGAGTGTATGTCATATCCAAAATTTCTAATGTGTTTTCATTTGCATTAATGACAATGCAGGGGACTGCAAATTAAATTTTTGTCAGGTGAAGAGAACTTCTCCAGATATGCCCTGAAGAGTGTGCAGGGAGCAGTAAACACCCTGTGAATCAGATCTTAGCTTACATCTGTTTGGATTCAGCTGTAGTGTCACCTGACCAGCCGTGTCATCCACCCACACGGTCAGTCCAGCAAAAGTATGTGCTTTGCTCACTATAATCCCTTAATCCAGCCACCGCTAAACCACAGCAAGAGAGCGAGAGAGAGAGAGCATGATTGCATGAGAAGGGAAATGAGACTAGAATTAAACGACTCACCTTTATCTTTGTGAATGATTTGTTGACTAAAGTTAAATACACAATGAAGAGAAGCCAGAGAGTGCGTAAAACAGATCCAATGCTCTCCTTTCACAAACCCAAGGCTTTGTGTAATAATTCACCATTTTATATCACAAATATATTAACCATTTCTAATATGTATGCTGCTGGCTCTGAGAAATATCCATTTATTACATTTGGCAACAGACAAACACACAATGAATTATATGTATTCATTGTTTTCTATATAATGTATACTGAAGATTTACTGAGAATTTAATTGTGTAACCTCATGGCGTTGACCTCAGTCTGTTTTATTCATTTGCTGTACATTAAAGCAATGTTTATACAATGCACCCTAACTTTTGAAAGTTTTCTAAGCTGTGGACACAGGCAACGACAATCTTGTGAGAAAACAGCTGTGTTTGACAGGGCTGGAGATGAGGGATAAAGTAAAAGAGAGAGAGAGACAGAAAGAGATCAAAGCACATGAGAGCTAGTCTAGCGATGTATTACGGCCTTCATTCCCTGCTCGAAAATGTTGGGTTGCCATGGAAACGCCTGTTGAACGAGGCTGCTATGAATCTTTCAGTAACTCCTCGCTTTAGTATAGCAGAGAAAAAAGTTGGCATTACTTATTCTGAAAATACACTCGACTCTGAGACGCATCCGAAATTTAATAACAATATTATTGTCTCACTCGCCTGCTCGTGTCATAAACAGTAGAAATTATAGATATGAGAAACACAAGATTGATATTTGAAGTGAGGAAAATAGACACGAGAGGCACTTAACATCAGGTAATGCTAAATGTAAGTGGATTGAACAAGGACTCTTGAGGTTACCGTGTGGGTACATTACAATTACAAATTTATTACGGCAACGTCTCATGAAGAATCAACTATGACAGAAACACTAGGTTAAAGCAGAATTTCAATTTAAAAAAATCTAAAAATAACCAAAATGTAATCCTGTTCAATACTCAAAGTCTATGTACATGTATATGATATTGTGGTCTCTACTGCTCTATTGCAATGTAAATTTGGGATTTTGTGCCCATTTTATTGTCTTAAAAGGATAGTCATCAAAATTCTGTTAGCATTTACTTGCCACCGATGTCATTCCAAGGTCCAAACCTGTATGACTTTCTTTTTTGGAGCACAAAAGAAGATATTTTGGAAAATAGCAGTTTTTTTTGGCCATAAAAAAAAGTCAACAGTGTTCAATGATGTTTTGGACACCACTGATTTTACATCGGACCAAACCAGCTGAAGCATTCTTCAAAATATCTTTTTATCAAAATTTTTTTTTTTGTTTTTTTTGTTCTGCAGAATAAATGGCAGATCAAGTTTTATGGGTTTTGAATAACATGGAGTTGACTAAATGATGACATAGCTTTCATTTTGGGGTGACTAACCCTTTTAGAGGGAAAATGGTAAGTCTGAAAGGCGTTATTTGCACTATATGTACAAAAGTACATATAGTGCTCTGCTAGCGAATGTTGCGCTCTGCTAGCGAATGTCGTCTTGTGGTACCATCTCAAAGAGGCACAAAATCTCTTTCTCGGACCTTTACCATGGCTGTTCCCTGTTGGTGGAATGATCTGCCTAACTCAACCAGAGCTTCTGAGTCAGTAGCCACTTTCAAGAAACTGCTGAAGACGTATCTTTTTCGGCAGCACTTGATTCAGTAGAATTAAAACTTTCTCTTCTCTTCTATTCTATAAAAAAAGAAAAAAAATGCACTAAAATTAAACTGAGAGGGGTTATAGCACTTACATATTGTTGTCCTACTGTTAGTTTAACTGCTTCTATTGTTCTCATTTGTAAGTCGCTTTGGATAAAAGCGTCTGCTAAATGAATAAATGTAAGCATTGGAACAGTCCTCTTGATAATTTAAATCAATTGTTTCAATCAGACCCATTGCCACAGGTGTATAACATCAAGCACCTAGTCATGCATTCACATCACCTAGTCATGCATTTACACATTTTTGTGGGGGAACCAATGCTATGCTTCTAACTTTGTGGGATCAGTTTGGGGAAGTTTCTATTCCAGCATGCCCCAGTGCACATAACGACATGATTGGATGAGTTTGGTGTGGAAAAACTTGACTGGCCCGCAAAGAGCCCTGACCTTAACCCCATTGAACACCTTTGGGATGAACTGAGCCAAGACTTCCCGTCCAACATCAGTGGTTGACCTCACAAATGCTCTACTGGATGAATAGACAAAAATTCCCACAGAAACACTCCCAAAATCTTGTTGAAAGCCTTCCTAGGAGAGTGGAAGCTGTCATAGCTGCAAAGGGGGACCAACTCCATATAATGTCATCTATTTAGCATGCAATGTCATTACATACACTCACCTAAAGGATTATAGGAACACCTGTTCAATTTCTCATTAATGCAATTATCTAATCAACCAATCACATGGCAGTTGCTTCAATGCATTTAGGGGTGTGGTCCTGGTCAAGACAATCTCCTGAACTCCAAACTGAATGTCAGAATGGGAAAGAAAGGTGATTTAAGCAATTTTGAGCGTGGCATGGTTGTTGGTGCCAGACGGGCCGGTCTGAGTATTTCACAATCTGCTCAGTTACTGGGATTTTCACGCACAACCATTTCTAGGGTTTACAAAGAATGGTGTGAAAAGGGAAAAACATCCAGTATGCGGCAGTCCTGTGGGCGAAAATGCCTTGTTGATGCTAGAGGTCAGAGGAGAATGGGCCGACTGATTCAGGCTGATAGAAGAGCAACTTTGACTGAAATAACCACTCGTTACAACCCGAGGTATGCAGCAAAGCATTTGTGAAGCCACAACACGCACAACCTTGAGGCGGATGGGCTACAACAGCAGAAGACCCCACCGGGTACCACTCATCTCCACTACAAATAGGAAAAAGACGCTACAATTTGCAAGAGCTCACCAAAATTGGACAGTTGAAGACTGGAAAAATGTTGCCTGGTCTGATGAGTCTCGATTTCTGTTGAGACATTCAGATGGTAGAGTCAGAATTTGGCGTAAACAGAATGAGAACATGGATCCATCATGCCTTGTTACCACTGTGCAGGCTGATGGTGGTGGTGTAATGGTGTGGGGGATGTTTTCTTGGCACACTTTAGGCCCCTTAGTGCCAATTGGGCATCGTTTAAATGCCACGGCCTACCTGAGCATTGTTTCTGACCATGTCCATCCCTTTATGGCCACCTTGTACCCATTCTCTGATGGCTACTTCCAGCAGGATAATGCACCATGTCACAAAGCTCGAATCATTTCAAATTGGTTTCTTGAACATGACAATGAGTTCACTGTACTAAAATGGCCCCCACAGTCACCAGATCTCAACCCAATAGAGCATCTTTGGGATGTGGTGGAATGGGAACTTCGTGCCCTGGATGTGCATCCCACAAATCTCCATCAACTGCAAGATGCTATCCTATCAATATGGGCCAACATTTCTAAAGAATGCTTTCAGCACCTTGTTGAATCAATGCCACGTAGAATTAAGGCAGTTCTGAAGGCGAAAGGGGGTCAAACACAATATTAGTATGGTGTTCCTAATAATCCTTTAGGTGAGTGTATAGTCCCTGTTGGTGTAATGGTCAGGTGTCCTGATACTTTTGTCCATGTAGACTGTAGCGTATGTCTAGGAGCACACGATGCAGCACAAATTGTTAGGCCTACATTTAAGATTTATGCATTTAAAACAGTTAAATAGGATTAAACAGTTTTAACATAAACTAATAAACTTAATGTGATCCATATTTATCAGTCATACATAAATAAAATGGGTAACATTTTGTTGGTTCCAAGCAATTTGATTAAATGCATTTTGAAAGCATGATTATTTAAATAAAATCAAATTGATGCAAATAGTTAAAAACTATGCCATGATTTTTTTTTTTTATTGCAAATATCCTGTTTCATTTATGTATGACTGACAAATCTGCATCACATTAGGTTAGATTACATTAGTTTGTTTATAGTAAAACTGTGTAATCCAAATGGATAGAGATTTGATATGTAATTCAAATACATAATCATAGATGTTGGCCTGTATAATTTGAGGCAGAGTTATGTTCCTAATTTTAATATTTTGTGTTAAAGGGTTATTCAAATCACCACCATGAGCTATAATAATGATGCTTTTCTTAAGAACACCATATTTAAACCTAATGTTGCTAACATAATCTTCAGACATTAATAATGGAAACGCTGTCTAGATTTCCCAGAAGAAGCTATCATTGCGTTAAGTCAAATTAATTTTAATACATACAAGTAGTATTAACATAAACCATGTGTCAAAAAAGGTGTTTTATGACTTGATTTATGGCCCTATGTTGGTACAGAGTTGTGTGCCTGTCACTCATTACTGACATGTGTCAGTCATGACTGTCGTAGTGTTCTTGTATCAAGAAAACAGTGTTTCTGATTTACGGTGGTAGCTGACAGGCTCCTGTATGTCTAGGAAGTTTGGAGCTGTGTGACATCCTCCTTTGGTGAGATCCGGGAAACTTTTAAAAGACAAAAACCTTTTGTTTGATTTTATGACCATCTTTTGGTAGATTTAGGCACCCCTTGTCACTCATGATTGACAGAGACTCCATGTGTCAACAAAAATCTGGGCTCCTTCCAGTCAGCTGGGGGGGAAACTGTTGCTGATTGTATTTTCCTTTGATTGTTGGGGGTGAAATTCACCCAAGCAGGTATCAAGTAATGGTGGCACCCTGAGTGTTGAAAACCTTTGTTGTAGGGTAGCCTATATGTTAATTGAGTCAAAACATTTGAGTCAAGGCATTCAGGAATACCATTAGCCCTACGTGTGTGTGTGTGTGTGTGTGTGTGTGTGTGTGTGTGTGTGTGTGTGTGTGTGTGTGTGTGTGTGTGTGTGTGTGTGTGTGTGTGTGTGTGTGCGTGTGTGTGTGCCACAGTAGGATGTAGTACCTGAATTATAGGTTTATGTTACCTAAGACAAAGAATCAAAACATTTTTCTAAAATCACAGTTAAGGTGTTTACAAGTGGAACTGGCGGGGGAAGAGTGCAACCTAAATGGGTTTGTTAATGGTTTTACGACAGTTGCTTAGGCTGGATGTTTAAAGAATGACACTTCATCAAAAGCTTTCTGGTGATTCTCTGGGCTCGCACACAAAAAACATTTTTAGTGCATATCAATTTGGTCGTTACTTTTGTTATTTTAGTATTTTTTAAAGAAAATGTTTTAGTTTTTACCCCACCCCATAGTGTATGTGTGTGTGTGTGTGTGTGTGTGTGTGTGTGTGTGTGTTGCAAAACAACAACAGATTTACATATTTTACTTCAAACTAAGAGATTTTAAATGTTCAGACATTTATACATTTGTTTGCCACAAAAAGCAAGGAAAGTTGTCTATTTTCTTTAAATAAAACTTTTACTTTATTGTATTTTTTAAAACAGACTGATAACCAGCAACTGGTATTAGAACTGTAGCCGAGCAGTTTACTCACACGAGTAAAACACAATTTTCACTAGAAAATGTATGACTGAACCTTTTTCTTTTGACAAACCTACATTTCAAATTATACCTGAGGTCAGTAACAACCACACATTGATTCCTAAGATCCGGGGCACAGTGCAAACAAGCAAAAGTCAAGAAATCAAATCTTAGTGTAATCTCTGTGAGGTCAGAAAACAAAACTTTACGTTGAGTGATCCAGATAAATCTTTATGCTACAAAACATCATAGAAGTCACTAGCACTTTAAACATCCAGCACAAAATTAAAGAGATGAGCTCTATTACACATCCTCCGAAAACGTGTGTGTGTGTGTGTGTGTGTGTGTGTGTGTGTGTGTGTGTAAATAGTACTGCTAAACTCTTTGTGTGTATTTTTACACGCTAACAATGTGTGTGTGTAAATAGTACTGCTAAACTCTTTGTGCGTATTTTTACACGCTAACATATTTTGACAGGGGGTATTTCACACCGCAGTGATACATAGTTTTCACACTCTTGAATAACTTTCAAATATAATCTTTATATAGTTACTGTATGTGTGTCCAAAAACATCTGTAAGATTCAAAAGACCAAATCAGTAAGAAAAGAGGGTACAGCATACATTGAAAAGCAAGATTTATAATAAATACACAAAATCCATTTGTGAACAAATGTGAAAGTTGGTACATTTTGTTTTGTAAGTAGTGTTTTTATCACTCCACTAGTGTTATTCGTCTTATTCAGATATTTTGTTAAAATATTTTGTTTGTTGGACTCTTCTTTGAGAACTGTCAACATTCAGTGTTTATAGGAATAAATGTAAATTAAGAATTTAAGTGATAGTATTTCTGCTTGAGAGTGTTTGACTAAATTGATATTTCTTGCAATGCAACTTTACAGCTATCTATGATTTCAGTTTACACAAAGCATCAACACGAAAAATAAGTTATGCTTTTAGTTTAAGTTTTACACTTAATCTGTTACAACTGAATCGCATCTGACTATTGCACTGAGAGCTATACATTGATTCATTTCATCAACTTTAATAATGGTAAATAATGTTCCACACTCTGGCAAAATGAAAAGAAATAATGAAGTGTGCATAAATCACCATGTAAATTCAAGACCCCAAATCACTAAGAAAATAAATTACGCCATACAGACATTGTTTATGATGCATACATAGAAAACTCAAATGTTGAGCAATTTGTACTTTTGTTTCATGTTTTGTAAATATGGTTTTGCAAAGGCTTTTTTATCGCACCACTAGACATAGTCATCTTATTGAGATGACGCTGTTCACATTTCTTTCTTTTTTTGTTTTTGTTTTAGGTGAAGACAGAAACGATGTAAGTTTATGCTGTTCCGCACATGGGAAAACATGTGTGATGAACGCATGGCTTACATTTAAGAGGCTTTTTTTAATTTTTTAATTTTTTATAAATGACTGAACTTTCTCCTTTTGACAAAACCAGTATTTCATATTATATTATACTTAATATTATATTAAGTTGCTCAACGTCCCGCTTAGCATTAAAGATTAGTTTGTTTTTAATTGGTATTATCATCTTCTTTGACTCAAATAAAGTTACTATATGTGCTATAAATCTTCGTATTTTTTTTTTTGCTCTTCTGACAGATTTGTTAGAGGAACTATATGCCACAGTAATGTAATGCAAACACATTAAGAACAATAAAGTTACAGGTCCTTGTAAAGACTATGAGTAAAATTCAAACAATCGTTATACAGGATTTATGTTTGCACAAAATGAAATACAAGAGGTAAATTTACTTCAACCGTGTGTACGGGGTATAAGAGGATTGAAAAGCTGTTTATAATAAACACACATAAGTGTGCAAATGACGGTTCTATTACGCCGATAGATTTAGTCATCTTGTTCAGACAGCAGATGATACTGTTTCACAGTATGTATGTAGGACTGTATGTTTTTAGGTGAAGACTTTTCTTAAAGAGCTGTCAACATTCTGCGTTTTATAGGAATAAATGACAATTCATTTAAGTAATAGTCTTTCTGTTTGAGAATATTTGACTAAGCTGATACTTTGTTTAGGTCAACTTCCCCCATCTATCTATGATGTGGTCTATATATGCTGTTTTACACTTAAAACCATACGGCAGAGTCACATTTGACTATTGCCCTGAGAGATGCGTATTCATTAAAGCATAAGGTTGTTAAACAAAGTTCCACACTTTGGTAAATCCTGCAGATAAAATTGCACAAAAGCTAATTCTAGAGGTGAAATTGCTTTATAAAAAAGTAAATACAACATGAGCCATTTAAAACAGATACAGAAGCCCTCTCTTACGATCTATTGCTAAAGTTTAAGAATAAAATGCTGTTTAAGAACAGCATAAGAAAATTACACACATTTAAACCGATATTATTTTAGGTCTGTCTACGAAGAGGTCACAAGACATATAATAGGACCAACATGAAAAGTGAGACTTGATGTTTTTATGTTACATACATACAACTGTTACACTTAAAACAAAACCTATTGATTAGCTATATTATGAGTCAAGGTGTCACAGACACACAATTCGTCATGTTTGTCTTCACAATCGGGGATTCTTTAAGAAAAACAGTATGTGTCCATCATCAGTGTATAGCAAATTTGTTTAACATATCTTCATTTTCCACAATTATAAATATTGATTAGCAACAGCTCAATGGTTACCAAATGCTAGTGAAGAGATTATCTACAGAATGTCACTGGCACATTAGTTAGCTATTAGTGATAGTGGCCCTGGTATCGTCACATCGCAGTGAGTACACATATAAACCACAAAGTTTTGACTATGAAGCCAGGCCAAAAACAGAAAACGGCAATTAGTTGTAGCAGTATGGAGATTGAGTTAGGTTCTTTGATTTTGCAAAGAACATAACAGCAGCATTCTTATTGTAATGTCGGGTGTGATTGTAATGCTTGTGTGGTGTTTTCTTTACACTTTCCCCATCGATGTCTGTTTCCCATGTCATGTTAGTGAACTCTAGGTCTTCTCGCTTTCTATTTGGTCATAAGTGACAGTATTCACATGAATTTGCATGATTTAATAACTTCGAATGCTGGGTGTTATATCCATATCTGTGTTACACAACATATTTTCAACACAAGCTGTTTATGTTGAGCGTAAGCATCGGTAAGTGTCAACAAGTATGGAAAAGACCATTGTGTTACAGCAAAACCACTATCGGTGGAATGATATTGTAATGTATAGAGTTTTTTGCATTAATACATTTTTATACATTAATTAACATTACCTCATTGTTTTAATTAACATTACCTCATTGTTTCTTGACATACGTTTATAACCGTGATCCAATTTTCACATCTCAAAGAATATTACAGACGGAAAATGTTTATCCAGAATTTAGACTACTGTTAAAAAAAAAAGTCGACGTGTAGGGATATACACAATAGGTACATTGTATTCAATGTCACTATAGAGACAATTTAATGCACGCTTCAGGGGCTGAACTTTTAACATTTTAATATTTGGTAAAAGTTAACTTAAAGTCTGCACAAAAAGAAAAAAAGAAATTCCATCCTTTCTAAATGCATGTCATGGATCTATTGAGAACACCAGTGCCTATGTTTTGACCTTGTAATGTTTATTCAAATTTGTTGGAAAATCAAAAAATACATGTAGGCTTTACTCAACTTTTTATGTCAACCGGTTTTACGTAGATGCCGCATTTAATTAACATTGTTTATTTCAGGTTACTTAATTTCCTTACATAACATTAATTCAATTTCATTTAGTGGAATCAGGTTAACATTCTTAATTTTGTCCAAAACTATTAAGTTCAATTATCCTAAACTGTTATATCCAAGGCATGCCCAAAGTAGTTGTTTTTTATTATTATTAAAACCACTTTAATTATTGTTAGCACGTCCTCACCCCCGGTCTACACTTTACCACAATGGTAACCTCCAAAAACACTAACACACCAGAAACTCTTTTAAATATAATCATAAAAGAACATTAAACATTGACAAGTACTATTTTTTTTTTATCCTGATGAAAATGATGGGAAGGGGGGAAATCCTCTTCCTAGTTTTCTATATTTGCTATATTGCTATGGGTATGTAATCTCAACCCAATTGGATTAAGTAAAATGGTTGAAAAGAATCGTGTTGGATTAACTCCATGTACTTCAGTATATTGAACAAGCATCAAATGTTATTTTTGGTATACTGAAACATGAAAATATTGAGTTAAGTCAAACTCAACTGTTTCAAGTCAGATTAACGCAATGTATTGTGTTTGAATGAGAAAGCTAATAATTTTTTTTTTTTTGACTGAATTCTCTCTGGCGACATCAAGGACTTGTTGTTTATGCAGGACATAGTTATTTATGGCTTCCTGAAGACCACCCCCGTACACTGTTACAATGATCTCCAAGGATCTCTGAAATATTTCATCTTTTAAATCATGTAGTATTTTTTAAATGCAGCAAAACAAAGAATGAAGATCATTAAATTATTACCCTACAAGAATCAATATGTATAATACCATTTTTTAGCTTAGACACGGTCACATAAGAATGATGACTTAAGTGGATAAACCTTTTATTTCAACATTAATTACATATACATAAAGTAAAACAATAACTCCATTTACAGGTGATCGAGCCAGAATAGGAAATCGCGGCATGCTATCATGTTTTGCTCCAGGATGAAGCTGACTAAAGTTTCAATAATTTCACCGACGTCACATAATTTCTCATTTTTTGAAAACAGTGACACACATAGATCTGTTACAAACGTACACATACAGAGAACTCCAAACTCGTTACTACAATCAAACACCACACCCAGAACTTTTCTGAGAATTACACAAACTGGCTCGTTGGCATTAAGACACACAATCGTAACATCATGCCACGAATTTGTTAGGCCTCTTACAATCATTTCATTTTTGAGATTTGTTACACGTCTGGTATCTCCCGCACAGTCATTATTCGAATCACACGCACCAACGATGATCTTATGCATCAAGTCAACCATCTGGCCTCTAAAATAATCTTCAAACATACAGTCTATTGTAGCTCTTAAATGGCACTCTTTGCTCGTGGCGCACTCGTACACTGTAGGCTTGTGCGCAGCATCTTCAGAACTCAGCGGGCAGTCGCGCTCCATAAAGCCTTTAGTTAGAAATTTTTAGATTTTTTTTTTAGAACAAAACTTCATGGATGGTGTAAACTTTGTCCCCTATTCGATGTTGAAAGATTCGGATAGTTCCAGGAATATCATGTGATTGAGTCCTTGCAGCACAATCGTCCAAGTCTTGTGCATTAACACTCTGAATTTTAGGTTTATGCGTCTGATCCTCCAAAGTGTTATTAGTCGAAGAAGCGCAATTTGTGTCATGCTCAGGTATAGGGGAATGTTGAAGCGGTATTTGGCAGTCCATGTAGCAATCAGACAATGTTCCTTTGATCGCTGAGATGTTAGTAGAGATGTCCACACTGGAACATGTACTCTCCTGTTAGGGCAGCTCTGTCAGCAGGTCACTAGAGCTCTGTGTAGCTCTGTGAGATTATCAGGGCGGATAATATAACCCCCCGCTGGAGGGGGTTGTCTTCAGGAAGCCATAAATAACTATGTCCTGCATAAACAACAAGTCCTTGATGTCGCCAGAGAGAATTCAGTCAAAAAAAAAAAAGAATTCATTTAACACGGTTGTATTAGCTTTCTCATTCTAACACAATACATTGCGTTAATCTGACTTGAAACAGTTGCGTTTGACTTAACTCAATATTTTCATGTTTCAGTATACCAAAAATAACATTTGATGCTTGTTCAATATACTGAAGTAAATGGAGTTAATCCAACACGATTCTTTTCAACCATTTTACTTAATCCATTTGGGTTGAGATTACATACCCATAGCAATATAGCAAATATAGAAAACTAGGCAGAGGATTTCCCCCTTCCCATCATTTTCATCAGGATAAAAAAAAAATTGGTACTTGTCAATGTTTAATGTTCTTTTATGATTATATTTAAAAGAGTTTCTGGTGTGTTAGTGTTTTTGGAGGTTACCATTGTGGTAAAGTGTAGACCGGGGGTGAGGACGTGCTAACAATAATTAAAGTGGTTTTAATAATAATAAAAACAACTACTTTGGGCATGCCTTGGATATAACAGTTTAGGATAATTGAACTTAATAGTTTTGGACAAAATTAAGAATGTTAACCTGATTCCACTAAATGAAATTGAATCAATGTTATAGCTAAGTTTACTGAAATAAACAATGTTAATTAAATGCGGCATCTACGTAAAACCTATTGACATAAAAAGTTGAGTAAAGCCTACATGTATTTTTGATTTTCCAACAAATTTGATTAAACATTACAAGGTCAAAATATAGGCACTGGTGAATTGTTCTCAATAGATCCATAACATGCATTTAGAAAGGATGGAATTTCTTTTTTTTTCTTTTTGTGCAGACTTTAAGTTAACTTTTACCAAAGATTAAAATGTTAAAAGTTCAGCCCCTGAAGCGTGCATTAAATTATCTCTATAGTGACATTAAATACAATGTAGCGATTGTATATATCCCTACACGTCGACTTTTTTTTAACAGTAGTCTAAATTCTGGATAAACATTTTCCGTCTGTAAGATTCTTTGAGATGTGAAAATTGGATCACGGTTATAAACATATGTCAAGAAACAATGAGGTAATGTTAATTAAAAGTTAATTTATTAATGCAAAAAACTCTATACATTACAATATCATTCCACCGATAGTGGTTTTGCTGTAACACAATGGTCTTTTCCATACATGTTGACACTTACCGATGCTTACGCTCAACATAAACAGCTTGTGTTGAAAATATGTTGTGTAACACAAATATGGATATAACACCCAGCATTCGAAGTTATTAAATCATGCAAATTCATGTGAATACTGTCACTTATGACCAAATAGAAGGCGAGAAGACCTAGAGTTCACTAACATGACATGGGAAACAGACATCAATGGGGAAAGTGTAAAGAAAACACCACACAAGCATTACAATCACACCCGACATTACAATAAGAATGCTGCTGTTATGTTCTTTGCAAAATCAAAGAACATAACTCAATCTCCATACTGCTACGACTAATTGCTGTTTTCTGTTTTTGGCCTGGCTTCATAGTCAAAACTTTGTGGTTTATATGTGTACTCACTACGATGTGACGATACCAGGGCCACTATCACTAATAGCTAACTAATGTGCCAGTGACATTCTGTAGATAATCTCTTCACTAGCATTTGGTAACCATTGAGCTGTTGCTAATCAATATTTATAATTGTGGAAAATGAAGATATGTTAAACAAATTTGGTATACACTGATGATGGACACATACTGTTTTTCTTAAAGAATCCCCGATTGTGAAGACAAACATGACGAATTGTGTGTCTGTGACACCTTGACTCATAATATAACTAATCGATAGGTTTTGTTTTAAGTGTAACAGTTGTATGTATGTAACATAAAAACATCAAGTCTCACTTTTCATGTTGGTCCTATTATATGTCTTGTGACCTCTTCGTAGACAGACCTAAAATAATATCGGTTTAAATGTGTGTAATTTTCTTATGCTGTTCTTAAACAGCATTTTATTCTTAAACTTTAGCAATAGATCGGAAGAGAGGGTTTCTGTATCTGTTTTAGATGGCTCATGTTGTATTTACTTTTTTTTTTTTTAGCAATTTGACCTCTAGAATTTGCTTTTATGCAATTTTATCTGCAGGATTTACCAAAGTGTGGAACTTTGTTTAACAACCTCATGCTTTAATGAATACGCATCTCTCAGGGCAATAGTCAAATGTGACTCTGCCGTATGGTTTTAAGTGTAAAACAGCATATATAGACCACATCATAGATAGATGGGGGAAGTTGACCTAAACAAAGTATCAGCTTAGTCAAATATTCTCAAACAGAAAGACTATTACTTAAATGAATTGTCATTTATTCCTATAAAACGCAGAATGTTGACAGCTCTTTAAGAAAAGTCTTCACCTAAAAACATACAGTCCTACATACATACTGTGAAACAGTATCATCTGCTGTCTGAACAAGATGACTAAATCTATCGGCGTAATAGAACCGTCATTTGCACACTTATGTGTGTTTATTATAAACAGCTTTTCAACCCTCTTATACCCCGTACACACGGTTGAAGTCAATTTACCTCTTGTGTTTCCTTTGTGCAAACATAAATCCTGTATAACGATTGTTTGAATTTTACTCATAGTCTTTACAAGGACCTGTAACTTTATTGTTCTTAATGTGTTTGCATTACAATACTGTGGCATATAGTTCGTCTAACAAATCTGTCAGAAGAGCAAAAAAAACAAAAATTACGAAGATTTATAGCACATATAGTAACTTTATTTGAGTCAAAGAAGATGATGATACCAATTAAAAACAAACTAATCTTTAACCCTCTGATGGTCTTCAAAAAAAAGTCACACTCGTGGTCTTCGGGGTCTATTGGACCCCAGACAACAACATTTAATTTTGTTACCGAACAATATATATTTTTTTTAACAAATATAATTTTACTCTGTTTATTAATGTTTTTACTCAACATTTGTGCAGTTTTTGGAGAATTTATGATTTTTTTAAAAATTTCTATAAATAAATAAATAAATATTTAATTAAATAGGATTTTTACAAAAAAACAGCATTTTATGTTAAATAAACTTTATAAAAGACCCAGATTTCTAACTTTCATTCCTGGGGATACCATGGATAATTTTACAAGGTTTAATGTAAGATTTTTGCCCATTTTTTGGAAAATACAGGTTAAAATTTGTAATAAATCACTTTAACCACTAGATGGCTATAGAGCTCCATTATATGCTATTTGCTATTTGAATTACAGAAAGATATAGTTTCTAAAGTTGGATTCAGTTGGATTCATATCTAAATATCATAAAATCACAATTATAACAAAAATAATATAATTTTTGTCAAAATTTAGCATTTTTTGTACTGAAAAAACACTATGCATGGTAAACCGCATGACTTCTGCAGACAGGGTTGGAGCAGGTTTGGCACTTCACAGTTGTTGTTGTTGTTGTGTGTGTGTGTGTACATTTTATTTTTATTTTTATGTGTACAGTGTCACCAATTTATTTTTGTGGTGGTTCTTCATTTTGTATGATTTTATTTGACAAATTATAAGACTTTTTATAGCCTTACAAATGTATTCCTGTGTGTGTGTGTTTGTGTGTCTGTGTGTGTGTGTGTGTGTGTGTGTGTGTGTGTATGTGTGTGTGCGCACATTTTCAATGCGTCTAAGTGTTACCAATTTATTTTTCTGGTGGTTCTGCATTTTAGATTATTTTATTTTACAAATGATAAGAGAACAGTTTTTATAGTCTGTATGTATTCCTGTATAAATGTATTCCTCTTTATGTGTGTGTTTGTGTGTGTGTGTGCGCCTGTGGTGAGCATGATAATTTTGGATTGTGGATGTTTTTTGCATTGTTGGAAGTGTGCCACTTTATTTCTGTCATTTCTGTCTATGTGTTCTACGTTGTTTCTGATTTTGATGATGTTATTTTGTCTATTTTGATTGCGGGGTCCAATAGACCCCGAAGACCACGAGTGTGACTATTTTTGTCACGCCAACATAAAAACAGATATCATTAAATTTTTTTTTTTTTTTTGTAGATCTAGGAAGTGTTGAGAGCCGTAGAAAGTTTCAAACCATTTGGACAAAGAGAACATTTTTTTTAATTTGAGCAAAAGTCATTTGGGGTCCAATAGACCCCGAAGACCATCAGAGGGTTAATGCTAAGCGGGACGTTGAGCACCTTAATATAATATTAAGTATAATATAATATGAAATACTGGTTTTGTCAAAAGGAGAAAGTTCAGTCATTTATAAAAAATAAATAAATAAATAAAAAAAGCCTCTTAAATGTAAGCCATGCGTTCATCACACGTTTTCCCATGTGCGGAATAGCATAAACTTACATCGTTTCTGTCTTCACCTAAAACAAAAACAAAAAAGAAAGAAATGTGAACAGTGTCATCTCAACAAGATGACTATGTCTAGTGGTGCGATAAAAAGCCCTTGCAAAACCATATTTACAAAACATGAAACAAAAGTACAAATTGCTCAACATTTGAGTTTTCTATGTATGCATCATAAACAATGTCTGTATGGCGTAATTTATTTTCTTAGTGATTTGGGGTCTTGAATTTTCATGGTGATTTATGCACACATCATTATTTCTTTTCATTTTGCCAGAGTGTGGAACATTATTTACCACTATTAAAGTTGATGAAATGAATCAATGTATAGCTCTCAGTGCAATAGTCAGATGCGATTCAGTTGTAACAGATTAAGTGTAAAATTTAAACTTTAAAGCATAACTTATTTTTTCGTGTTGATGCTTTGTGTAAACTGAAATCATAGATAGCTGTAAAGTTGCATTGCAAGAAATATCAATTTAGTCAAACACTCTCAAGCAGAAATACTATCACTTAAATTCTTAATTTGCATTTATTCCTATAAACACTGAATGTTGACAGTTCTCAAAGAAGAGTCCAACAAACAAAATATTTTAACAAAATATCTGAATAAGACGAATAACACTAGTGGAGTGATAAAAACACTACTTACAAAACAAAATGTACCAACTTTCACATTTGTTCACAAATGGATTTTGTGTATTTATTATAAATGTTGCTTTTCAATGTATGCTGTGCCCTCTTTTCTTACTGATTTGGTCTTTTGAATCTTACAGATGTTTTTGGACACACATACAGTAACTATATAAAGATTATGTTTGAAAGTTATTCAAGAGTGTGAAAACTTTGTATCACTGCGGTGTGAAATACCCCCTGTCAAAATATGTTAACTTGTAAAAATACGCACAGAGTTTAGCAGTACTATTTACACACACACACACACACACACACACACACACACACACACACACACACACACACACACACACACATTTTTGGAGGATGTGTAATAGAGCTCATCTCTTTAATTTTGTGCTGGATGTTTAAAGTGCTATAGTGACTTCTATGATGTTTTGTAGCATAAAGATTTATCTGGATCACTCAACATAAAGTTTTGTTTTCTGACCTCACAGAGATTACACTAAGATTTGATTTCTTGACTTTTGCTTGTTTGCACTGTGCCCCGGATCTTAGGAATCAATGTGTGGTTGTTACACACCTCAGGTATAATTTGAAATGTAGGTTTGTCAAAAGAAAAAGGTTCAGTCATACATTTTCTAGTGAAAATTGTGTTTTACTCGTGTGAGGAAACTGCTCGGCTACAGTTCTAATACCAGTTGCTGGTTATCAGTCTGTTTTAAAGAATACAATAAAGTAAAAGTTTTATTTAAAGAAAATAGACAACTTTCCTTGCTTTTTGTGGCAAACAAATGTATAAATGTCTGAACATTTAAAATCCCTTAGTTTGAAGTAAAATATGTAAATCTGTTGTTGTTTTGCAACACACACACACACTATGGGTTGGGGTAAAAACTAAAACATTTTCTTTAAAAAATACTAAAATAACAAAAGTAACGACCAAATTGATATACACTAAAAATGTTTTTTGTGTGCGAGCCCAGAGAATCACCAGAAAGCTTTTGATGAAGTGTCATTCTTTAAACATCCAGCCTAAGCAACTGTCGTAAAACCATTAACAAACCCATTTAGGTTGCACTCTTCCCCCTGCCAGTTCCACTTGTAAACACCTTAACTGTGATTTTAGAAAAAATTTTGATTCTTTGTCTTAGGTATTAACATAAACCTATAGTTCAGGTACTACATCCTACTGTGGCACACACACACACACACACACACACGTAGGGCTAATGGTATTACTGAATGCCTTGACTCAAATGTTTTGAGTCAATTAACATATAGGCTACCCTACAACAAAGGTTTTCAACACTCAGGGTGCCACCATTACATGATACCGGCTTGGGTGAATTTCACCCCCAACAATCAAAGGAAAATACAATCAGTTTCCCCCCAGCTGACTGGAAGGAGCCCAGATTTTTGTTGACACATGGAGTCTCTGTCAATCATGAGTGACAAGGGGTGCCTAAATCTACCAAAAGATGGTCATAAAATCAAACAAAAGGTTTTTTTTTTTTTGTCTTTTAAAAGCTTCCCGGATCTCACCAAAGGAGGATGTCACACGGCTCCAAACTTCCTAGACATACAGGAGCCTGTCAGCTACCACCGTAAATCAGAAACACTGTTTTCTTGATACAAGAACACTACGACAGTCATGAGTGACAGGCACACAACTCTGTACCAACACAGGGCCATAAATCAAGTCATAAAACACCTTTTTTGACACATGGTTTATGTTAATACTACTCATACACAATGTTTATAAAATCGGCTGATGAAAACTTTTGTGAGTGTGTGTGGGGTGTGTGGTGTGAGGGGGTAAATAAGAGTTAGATGCTTTTTGCTATGTTTTTATGCCCCTCTCCTGCAATTATAAGACTTAGTTTGATCATGTCTTGTTCTTAGCTTGATCTCGTTTTTTCTATCAATGCTGGAGTGCAGAGAAAACATTTTGATTTCTCATCTCTCAGGGAGGGGTGAAAGCTCCGGCAGATTAGTGAGGCAGCTGTGCGATCTAAATTTCAGCGCTGCATGGATCGTGCCGAGACTCATCCATCCTGGCTAAACGAACAGTGGGGTTGGCTCATTAAGGCACACTAAGGCAATGCCAGATTTCGTGGTACCTTTAGCATGAATGATTCATCCGAGTCGACTTTTTGAAGTGTCCCTTTAGCGCACCCCCCCAATGGCTCATCAACCATACCCGACATGCGGTAATGACATAGGGGCTTATAGATGCTAAGAACTGCTGTCAGGTGCCCTGAAATACCAACACTGAAGTCATCATCATGAAATGTTTATCCTCATAGTACTATGTCTGAATATAAAGATCATGATCTTTTAAAACACATGAGTATATTCTTGGCTGGATGCGGAGTCTCAGGTTTGGTTTATTCTCACCTCCTCTGGTGCTCAACATCTTTGATCGATCTGTGCAGAGATACTGACGCAATTCATATTTCTGCTGCAAAAATCTCAGCCCAGCCTGTTGATTTCCAACCCTGCTCGCTTTTAACCTGTGATCAATGTGATCCAAACTGAAGGGGTGTTTATTTCTCCCCTCCAAGGATATCAACCTTCAACTCCTTCAACATTACTGTAAGGCTACCGTGTGAGAAGAAAACATATTTTTCAGAGACATTTTGTTAAACCGATATACTAGGGTTAGAATAATATACAATCAATAAACATGCCGTGGATGAGAATTTGTGGGTGTCTGTTGTAGGATAAGCCATAAAGGGATATTTCACAAAAATAAGAAACTTATGTCTTATTTTACAAACCCTCATGTCATTTCAAACCCATTTGACTTGGTATCTTCATTGAACACAAAAGAAGATTTTTTTAATGATTTACACGCAATGAAACCTTTCCATACAATGAATGTAACTGGTCCTACTCGATCCGCTCCGAGCGGGATTCGAACCTGCGTCTTCAGCATGGGTGTGCTAAGAAGGACGCTAAAGACAGCATCCTCTAGCATTAGTCACCAGTGCACCTCTTGAAGCCAAATGAGTGAGGTTTACATGTGCATGAGGGCTGTCAAGCTCAGAAAAATACAGAAAAACACCATACCAGTGTTTCCCAACCCTGTTCCTGGAGGCAAACCAACCGTGCACATTGTGGATGTCTCCCTTATCAAACCCATCTATTTCTGGTCTTGGAGTCTCTACTAATGAGCTGATGAGTTGAATAAGGTGGCTTTGATACAGGAAGACTTGTGGTGTTGGCGTGCCTCCGGGAAGAGAGTTGGAAAACACTGCTCGATACGACATGCAGCCTATCTTGTGCTAAAGAACAATATCAAAAATGGTGCACAGCAGAGAATTATACGGAAGTAAACACGGAGGCCGATGTTTACGCGTTCATTTATAAGGCGATGTGGAGGACAAGGATGTGAAAAGCCTCCACTGAAAAACCTCGCTGCTGTCTTCCAGATTCACAGAGTGATCAAATAACTACCGGTATGTAAAATGACTCCCATCATTGCAGAATTGTGACGAATGTTGATCTAGACTATAGAGTGACGTAAAAGTCGTATGAATGACTGTTCATACTTGCATTGCAAAACTTCAGACCTGTATCTGATTGAAGACCACATTTGTAAGTGGCATAAATCAGAATCGATAAGATCAGACTCCATGCGGTTTGCTCTGTTAACACTGCTGTGAAAAAAAAAAACAGATTCGAGTCGCATATGAGCAAAAAAATCACTTAAGTGGCCTTTTATTTCATTAATATTAAATTATCTACAAGTCCAGTTTTTTGGGGGGTTTTTTAACTACTTACATTTGACTTTTAAGATTTGAAGTACACTACAAGTGCATATTCAATACAATTAAGTGCGCTTCTTTTTGGGTGTGCTATTTTACTAGTCTTTTAAACTATTTTGAACTATATTTTTGTGCACTAAAAATAGACCAAAAGTTCCTTATTCACAAAAAAAAAGTCATTATTCTCAAAACAAATCTTTAGAACTTAAGCCCTCAGATATTATTCACACCACATTGCGCCCGTTTTGTGATTCGAAATGGCAACATTTTCCGTGAATACAAACTCAAATTTAATTTTTTTTTTTTTTTAAAGCTTTTAAATTGTTTAATAAAACGTCCTGTTGACTCATTCCTGGATGCACTATGGAAGAAAAACACTTAGGTTTATAAGAACGTGAGAGCAAGTAAACTATTCCTCCAAAGAGAAGGCATACTATTACTTCAAGGCTTAAAACACTTTTTAATCAGACCAGAACTCAGATTTAGTGTATATCTTATGTAGCGAATCTAAGAGCAAGTTTCACAGTACTGCTTTCAGATATTAAATCTATATTTCTAAAGCCTCGGCATTAGTTTCTGGCCCAGTGGACTCATAAGCTACTGCAGACTCCCGTGTCGAGGATATCACAACACAGTGCTGCGCAGTGTTACCTCTATTTGTTTAGCCAGAGAACTTTTGTAATTTACACTGCCTTACAGCTGAACCCTTCACATGGGTAAACTATAGATGTGCAATATCTTTATGTTCCAGTATCATACACAGGGAGTGAAATGACAAGGAGGCTGGTGGAGAACAAGGGGGTGTATCCCTGGAGAAGAGCTTTCTGGAAGCCCAACTCATCTCTGCAATTAAAAGACAACAGAGAACCACTTTCCAGGGCGATTATGTAGTATATAATGAGCAAATTATGAGGATATGTATAAAACAAAGCAGACTAAACCACGCAGATGAGTTTCCTTCTTGGGAGGAATAGTCACACGTTTGTTATGTGTTATTAAAGAGCCCAGGAAATCATAATTTATAGAGTTGTAATGTATGGAGTTTTGTGGTCTGTTTGCTTTGAGGAAACACAAGGAAGACTTCGGAGCAAGGGAAAAGCAAACACGTAACAGTACATCAAATGTAGAAACATATGAACGAAATAAGACCGGACAAGGATCTAATAAATCAGAGCTATTGATGCATTAAAGCCCTCTTTGGGCATTTTTTATTTACGAGTTGGGAAGTCGTAATTATGATATCAGGTGAGTTCAAACCACTTTGGTTGGAGCAAGATAGTGATTTATACATAAAAACTCGGAAACTCTGGGCTTAAAGAAATTCCTTATTTTCTCATTCGTAACAACAACTTTGTGGTGACGTTCATGTGCGTTCAACTCGTAAACATAACCTTTCCGACGTGACTTGAATGCACTATCTACATATGAGGGATGACGATTAAACACAAGACACAGGTCAGAAACCAAGAAAAACATTAAGTGAATCAACAGGAAACAAATACAGACATTGTGTGACAAAATAATTTCAAAATAAGAGTTATGGCATATAATGCGACCTGCACTTATCCTTTTGTCATTCCAAAAATGTATGACTTGCTTTTAGCTGTGCAACACAAAAGGACAAGCTCTGTAGTTGCTCTTTTCTAAAAAATAGTTTTTTCAAGCTTTAAAATGGATGCAAAAGCAACATAAGTCATAAAATTAGTCCATATGAATAGTAGTATCCAAAAACTAATTACAAACTAACAACTGCCTTTTTCAATAGGAAAGATATTAAAGTAAAAGTAATATATTTCCAAGTCTCTTGTGATGGTACATCGACTTCTGTAGTACAATAGGTCGAATGACACGTCTGCCATAGCCTGACGGGGTCTTTAGCGTTTTTAATCGTACTTTTAAACTTCGGGTTTCGGGTAGTAACCGGCGAACAAAGAGAACTACAAAATTCGACTGCTTTACGGCATATACGTCACTTCCACCACCACCCCCACTTCCTTAAAATCGGACGTGCGAGCCAAATGTTATAGTCATGGCCGAAGCAGCACAGAAAAACAAGAAAGCAAAGGTTTTATCGGAGCAAAGCAAAAAGAGAAAGTGATCGCGTTAAAGGCAGAACGAGGATCAACATTGGGCCAGCATTTTCTCGCTTGCGTGAGCTGAAGGAGGAGGAGGGGTGCCCGACCGATGCGGACTTGGCAAAAAAAAAAATCAAAAATCAAATGAAAGCCTGTGTCTAAATGGCGTGCACAAGTTTGGTAGGGGCTACATTCTTGCAAGTAAATATATAAGATGTACAAAATCATATTTTAGGATACCTAACATGTCTGTGATATTTGTTCATTTGTCTTGCCTCAAGCTATAATGCAAATCGATTTGTAAAATTTGCAGATTCATTTATGGTAGCTTGATATTATAATATTGACAATATATGGTTATTATCTACCACTCAAACATTGCATTCAAGTATCATATAGATTCAGTAAAACGGTAACCAATAGACTACTATAATGACGCTGGCTTGTAAACGTGATCATCACGATCATTTGTCATTAGAAAAAAATAAAACCCATGAAATTAAATTCATATGACAAGCTGAAATATATGCCACTGTACCTGGGATGAAGACATTTTACACGCGACGCAAGCAGAACACCTGCATGTGACCTCCTCCTACAGTGTTCAGGGCTACCGTGGTTGTCAACAATTGCACGTGCATGTAGGATGACAGAGTTTACGACAGTTTAGAGGTCTAATACTGTTTCCCAACTGTAGGGGGACCCCACCCCGAGAGCAAAAGTAACCTGGTGTTACTTTAATACTGCATAAAGGGAAACTGAATATGCTAGTAATTTATAGCATTGTGTATAACCTGCCCTGGTTCCACGCACTTGTTAAAGTCGGCATGAAACGGAAGTTGCGATAATCTTTTCTTCCCTATAATTGTGATGTAGATCAGAGTTAAACAGCTTCTTGAATAAGAACAAATGTAGGGCGGGGCTTGATTTTGTCTATGTGGATCTGATTGGATGGTTGTGGTTTGCTATTGGTGGATCTCGTGTGAGTGACAGCTTGCCCCGCCCTCACGCCAGTAAACACATCATCAGAGAAGAGAAGAGCTGCAAGAGGGAGGGGGAGTTATTTTGATTAAAAATTATGAGAAAAAGATTTATATTTTATATTTATATATTTTTTGTTTAAATGATGTGCACAGGTAAATAATTTTAATAAACACTATATTATATATATATATATATAAAACAAGAATTGTCCATTTTGATCTCATGGTGACCTTAAATGCCACACGTATGATATGCAGCATATAAGTTACAAGTGTCATTTTAGGTAAATAAATTACCTAGCTTTCAAGTGCAAATCCAATCTGGGTAAAGTGGCAGGGGTTGACATCTGTAGAAAGAGTGGGTCCCACTTCAAACCCAGAAACAATTCATCGGTTTGCTGGAAAGGAAAACTCCCATCAGCTTTCATCTGGCCTTAAAATCAATCCTCAAAGCCAGTGTCTTCATTAACATCCATCCGTTACGTCAGCCCTTCAATGAACACAGACTGCCCTCAAGCTACGGTGGGTTTATTTCCTGAGGCAAAACTCTTAGCATCATTGAGGAAATTAGTCAGAGTTATGTAAGATTTACGCCTGATCATGCTTACGTATCACATAATTATATATTTTTGAAAGTTTAAGATTTAATCTTATGGTGATTCAGCATTGTTCTAGAAGTCCAACTTTATATTAAGTGTCTTTAAAGGCCCACTGAAGTGCCTTGAAACAGTGGCTCTAACAGTAGCCCTAAACGGACAAACTCGTTTCGTCACTATGTTGTTCTTCGTGCAAAGAAGCTAGCTAAGGTCAGCGAATAAAACACTGACACAATGATGAACAAGTAACAATAATATTCGCAATAACATGTCGTTTTACTGAATAATTACGTAGACCTAATTTCTTAATTTATCTTTGTAAAGAAACCTCGTTGCTTAACTCTCTGCAGTCTCAGACGACGACAACTTTTCCTGTCGGCCACCGTAACTTTTGTTGGTTGCAATCTGCAACCTCACCACTAGATGCCGCTAAAAATTACACAGTGCACCTTTAATGTGTTGATGTAATTTCAACTGAAACAGGAAGACAAGGCGGGACATATCGAGCAGCTCCTCCCCTTTTTTAAAATAGCCAATAGCGTTTCGTTTAAATCACAGCTCAGCCAGAGCCGTTAAGCTCGGTAAAGCCACGTTTGACAGCCACAGTCTATGGCAAGCCGTTTTAATATTTAATCCTTAAAACCTACTATCTATGTTCATGCTACTAGTGCCTGTTCTTACTAGTACTCTTTTAAAAGATATAGTAGTTATTCATTAGATACTAGTTCTTATTTTTTTAGATACTGTTACTCCTTCATTAGATACTAGTACCTATTACTGTAAATAGACACTAGTTCTTATTAATTAGATTCTAGTGCCTATTAAATTGGTACTAGTACTTCTTTATTAGATACTAGTACGTATTCATTAGTTAGTCCTTATTATTACATACTAGTACTTATTCATTAGATACTAGTACTTATTTCGATAGTGATCTTGTAACTATTCTTTTGTTACTAGTAACACATTACATTTTTTTGCTATTGACTTCTATGGGGATCTGTCATTCAGATATCAACTATTCAGTTCTGACTAGTATGTATTCCAATTGTGACTAGTACATATTTATTAGATACTAGTAGTTATTCATTAGGTACTTATTTTTTTAGATACTAGTACATATTACTGGATACTAGTACTTGTTCAATAGATACTAGTATTTATTCATTAGCTAGTACTTATTCAATAGATACTAGTACTTATTCATTAGATTCTAGTACTTATTAAATAGATAGTAGTTCCTATTAAATATACTGTATAGCCTACTAGTACTAGTACACTGAACAAAATTATAAACGCAACACTTTTGTTTTTGCATGCATTTTTCATGAGCTGAACTCAAAGATCTAAGACTTTGTCTATGTACACAAAAGGCCTATTTCTCTCAAATGTTGTTCACAAATCTGTCTAAATCTGTGTTAGTGAGCACTTCTCCTTTGCCGAGATAATCCATCCACCTCACAGGTGTGGCATATCAAGATGCTGATTAGACAGCATGATTTTTGCACAGGTGTGCCAATAAAAGGCTACTCTAAAATGTGCAGTTTTATCTCAGAGCACAATGCCACAGATGTCGCAAGTTGGCATGCTGACTGCAGGAATGTCCACCAGAGCTGTTGCCCGTGAATTGAATGTTCATTTCTCTACCATAAGCCGTCTCTAAAGGCGTTTCAGAGAATTTGGCAGTACATTCAACCGGCCTCACAACCGCAGACCACATGTAACCACACCAGCCCAGGACCTCCACATCCAGCATCTTCACCTCCAAGATCGTCTGAGACCAGCCACCCGGACAGCTGCTGCAACCATCGGTTTGCATAACCAAACAAATTCTGCACAAACTGTCAGAAACCGTCTCATGGAAGCTCATCTGCATGCTCGTCGTCCTCATCGGGTCTCGACCTGACTGCAGTTCGTCGTCGTAACCGACTTGAGTGGGCAAATGCTCACATTCGATGGCGTCTGGCACTTTGGTGAGGTGTTCTCTTCACGGATGAATCCCAGTTTTCACTGTACAGGGCAGATGGCAGACCGCGTGTATGGCGTTGTGTGAGTGAGCAGTTTGCTGATGTCAACGTTGTGGATCGAGTGGCCCATGGTGGCAGTGGGGTTATGGTATGGGCAGGCATATGTTATGGACAACGAACACAGGTGCATTTTATTGATGGCATTTTGAATGCACAGAGAGACCGTGACGAGATCCTGAGGCCCATTGTTGTGCCATATTGTTCCTGCCAATATCAAGCAACTTTGCACAGCCATTGAAGAGGAATGGACCAACATTCCACAATCAACAACCTGATCAACTCTATGCAAAGGAGATGTGTTGCACTGCATGAGGCAAATGGTGGTCACACCAGATACTGACTGGTTTTCGGACCAGAAACCCAAGTACTACTATTCCAAATGTCACTAGTAAGATTTTTTATTTTACTAGTAAGATTTTTTATTGAACTATACAGTGGCTGTTCTGACTATATATATAACTAGTTATGTTATATAAGACGAGTAAAAAAACAGTTTGGACTAGTAAGATAAGAAATGTTACTAGTTACAATTAAAAAAATATACTAGTGTCTAATAAATAAGTACTACCTAACTACAAGTATTTTAAATGGGTAGTTGTATTGAATGAAAAGTAAATGTATACAATAAAAAAGTACAAGCATAATGAATTCTTACTGGTATTATTTAAAAAGATACTATTAATATTGGAATAATTACTAGTCATACATTAATAGATTACATCAAAACAGATTAGCTATTAGTATCTATTAATTTGCAGATATCTTCAACCTCAAGGACCTAGTAAGAAAATATTAAGAGATATCTTCTTTTAACAGATCATTACATAAACATGAGTATACTCTCAATCATATGGTAATACAGGCTAAACTAAGGCTTTAGAAGATTGATTTTTCATAAGTAACTGGCTTTGTTGGTTTATCTAGCTAATTGGTTAGCATGTGTCATATTCCCTGTGTCATCTCTCTTTGATATGTTGTTGGTTCATTAATACTCAACATATTATTTGCATGCTGATTATTTAAACAGTACTAGTATCTATCAACATCTTTGATCTACAATGTTAGTAACTAAAAAATAAGCACTAGTTCTATTTTTTTCTTAACAAGTTAAGGTATAATCAAATACTAGACACTATTGGAATAAGTACTAGTATCTAATAAATAAGTACTAGTATCTAATAAATAAGAACTATTATCTAATGAATAAGTACTAGTATCTTTAAAAAGGTACTAGTACCTAAAGAATAAGCACTAGTATCTAACGAATCGGCACTAGTACCTGAAAAATAAGCACTAGTATCTAAAAAATAGTACTAGTAGCATGAAAATAGATACTAGTAGATTTTAAGGATAATATTAAATGTTAAAACGGCTTGCCAAACACAGTCTAACTATTAAGGTGATGATACACAGGGCAACTATTTGAGCAATGTTGCTGGGCAATGTTGTCGTCAACGGGCAACCAGATGACACACAGGGCCCACGACCGACCAAAATTATCCATATAGAAATGTATTGCCCATTTACAAAGGGAAAAAGCCCAAGCAACAATCGCTCGGCAAGATTGCCAAGCAACATTGCTCAAATAGTTGGTCTGTGTATCATCACTTTTAGACTCTTAAGAGATTCCCCTTTAGATTTAGTATGAAACTGTTACTAAAGCAAAACAGCGATAATAATCATGAGGACGTGTAGTTTGAAAAGTGATAATTTATGTTGGTGCAACAGTGTTATCTCTTCTACTCGTCAGTGCTGTTTCTAATGCTGAGTCTGTCTAACCGCTTCTCTTCCTATCTCCTCCATATCACTTTAAAATATAGCATTCTGTGCAGAATTAAAATGGGTCTGTTATGTTTTCTGGTCTTCTGCGACTCGATCATGTGATCCGTTCTGTGCTAACGTGTCGCCCCAATGGAAAGTATATTTACAGTCTCTGAATCATTCCCTGACCCCTATTTAGTGCACTATGTGCCTTTCAAATAGTAATTGTGTGAACAAGTGACAGATTTCAGCCGCAGCTTCAGCGTCTATTTATAATGTAGGGGGCGGGGCTTCAGATTCTAGAGAGCATTTGATTGGACAGAAAATCTGATGAGAAGCTAAAGTGCAGCGTTCATCAAAATCATTGATCCATATCTGCGGAAGTGAGAGACTATAAGTTTTGACCACTTATATCTTCTAAATGCGAATTTTATTATTCTGGAGCAGGCTTGTTTATAGATAACAATATAGCTAAAACATTCACATTAAAAGCGAAAAAGCTTCCATCTTGATTTCATGGGGACTTTAACTAAGTACTAACATTTAAATTAATCATTTGATCAAATGCACTTATTTGTGTCCATCTGTTTTCACATTGTACATATATTTTAAAATACCTGCTTATAATTACAGCTGTAATTCATTTCTGTAATTGCATCTATAATTACACTGTTGACCCTTTTCTTAACCCACCCTTAAACCTCCACCAATGTCCTTTACCTTACCCATATCACACCTCATTAGCAGCACAAGAGTTTTTGGTAACACTTTATTTTGAGGTGTCTTTGTTACAGTGTAATTATACATTTACGTACAGAGTAATATAAATTAACAACATGTACTTACATGTACTTAGGAAGATGTGTAACAGGGACATTGTAAAATAAAGTGTTATGTTTTGCCGTACAACATGAAATGACATTCGGGTAAGGATATGATTTAAACATTTTTGGTGAACTATCCCATTAAAGAGCAACATCAAGATAAAAAGAATCTGTATTTGATGCAAGCTTAGCATCTTTTGCCGTCATGGTAGCTCACCCCTTTCTTCGGAAATATTTCACAGCCTTTGTTCTACAGAAGAAGTTGTTGTTCTGCCCCCCCCAGAGGCAGCTTTAAAAGTCGAGCTTGTGCTCCTCATCTATTTTTGATGATGTGGCTTTTCCTGTAATTGTGCAGAGGGGGAAAACCACAGGTAGTTTTTTGGATGAGTTTAGGGTGATAATTAGACATGCAGATCTTTAGTTGGATTCTGAATTACCTTTTAGTAGGTTTGAGTAGACTATATGCAAAACGTAGTAGTTCATCCATGACAGTTCTATCCTCATTTACAAATTCCTGTCATTCCAAAACTGTATGACTTACTTTCTTCTGTGCAACACAAAAGGAAATGTTTTGTAGTTACGCTTTTCCATGCAATGGGTCTGCAGATGCAAGCACCATAAATCATCATAAGTAGCCCATGTGAGATGTGCTATATCTCGGAAGTTATACATAGTTTATTGACGGCCTTCCTGTTCAGCGGATCGAATCTTTGAGTCAATTTGTGGTTGAATCTGATTCATTGGTGAATCATTTGGACTGGGTTTGTGAACTGGATCAACAATACATTGAAAAGATCTGACTGAAAAGAATGAACATTGCTACTTTTCTCATGAACTCTTATGAACCCAAACATTTAAGTGAACAACAACTTCCATTTTAGTCTGTTCCTCACACTTCAGAAGTCATGATGTACAGTGCATGAATCATAAGGACTACTTTTAAGTACTTTTTGTGGGGCATTTTTTATCCTTTTTGAAGTTTTTTGAATGCTTTCCGCGACCCAAATGGAAGTAAAAATGGACTTTAAAAAACTAGCTAGTCATTTGCCTCCCATTTTTTCACATTAGAAACTACGCCGTTAAACTGCAGATATATCGCAGGACTGATTCAAAGACATGCAAGATGCTCTAAAAAATATCAGTGACTGTTTTAACAATATCACCATCTGCTATCAGAACTTTATCTAGGATGCCTAACGTATTTTGTGATGACATGAAATATTACTTGGAGCAAAAAAAAAATCCAGTGTGAAAGAGACAGAATGGTGCAATAAAGCAAAATACAGCTTCAGCCTAGAAATAAATGCTTATGGCTGCTAAACGTCTTCAATTCACTTGCAATAGGCAGACAAAAAGTTAATTTTGGACCATGTATCCACATAAAATATGATGTCCACTTGAAATGTTAGTATTCATTTTGTCCTAATGCATTTTATTATTTCTTTTTAAGTAGAACCAATTTCTGAAATTTCGTCCTATTTCGTCCTAAGCCCTATTTTTCTCCAGGCTGAGATCTGACGCAAGCACTTTTCAGAACTGTTATAAGGATTTGCTTTTCGTAGAAATATGTGCCCATTTAACACATCCGTCTTTGCAGTAGAGGTAACATTTCGATTTTACCCTTGAGGACCAAGGACAGATCATGTTGAACTGGCTTACATGTTCACACATTTCAAAGAGATTCTTTAAATATGCGTATTTCTCTGTAAACATGAGCTGTTCCAAATGGCTGTTAGCAGCATTGCCTAAATCAGAGGGGTGAACAAGAGGTGGTGTGAGGACATTAGTGGAAGTGCTTTAGTGCTCAGTCACTTACTTAATTTTTCGTCATCTTAAATTAACATTCACCCTTGTCCTTTCATTAAGACAGAATTTACGAACATAGTTTCTTGATCAGCCTTACTCAGTGGGCATCAGAGAGGCCCAGTGATTTATTTATTACTCCTCCATACTGCATTTAAATAGCAGAAGGAGGAGGAAAACATTGTTTTATGTCCATCGTATCTCATTTGGAGTTAATTAATGCTTGTCTGGGGAGACAGGAGGCGGATGAAAAGAAGGCCAGTGAATGATGGGAGCCAACCCCGCAGGATAAATGACTAATATACAACAGTCAAACGAGTCCTAGAAGAGTTAATGTTGTGCACTGGGTGAGTTTGAGAGCCACAGGTGTGGATGTATGCATTTCAGTGCATGCAAGAAGTCGCCCAAGAGAGCAACCATCTTGCAAACATTTCACAGTTAAATTGCTAGAATGAACGCAACTAAGAAACTTTCACGTCTCCGGATCTCCATGGAGATTAATAATGCAACAAAGCGGTGTGCGAGTGAGCGTGTGAGTGAGAAAGGCTGGCATCCACAGTTCTGCTGCTCAAATGCTTGCTTTAATGGATTCATTTCTACAAGGCAATGGAGCAAAATGTATCCTCGCGTGGAGAGCCTTGGTCTGTAGATGTAGATGCACCTGTTCTATTTTCCCAAAATTGGTAACCTGGTCACCACCAAGATATGATGGGTATTATGTTTAGCATTTCTATGCAATGGTCTTAGCATTCCCAAGCAATATATCTATGATGTATGCTGTAATTTGTGATTGTTAATGCTGTTCCCATTACATTTTTATATTAAAACAAAAGTTTAACCCTTGGGCATGTTTTCCAACAACAGAACTCTCCAGAGCTTCCTCTTAACATAAGTGGGATCTTCAGAACCACCAAACAAAGCATTGAAAGGCACACTTCAAAATGTTTTGCCTCTCTCATAAACTCCCTGAGGAATAAACAGGGAAACTACATAATGATGGTGTTTTGCGGCCCAAAACCAACTTTAGCTCGTTTAAACCATACAAAAAAGGTAAGGGCCGAACATATCACAAATCACAGACGATTGATAGAGGGGAGGCGGTGAGCGAGAGACACCGAGCAAACAAAGAGGAGAGAGAACGCCGATGACGTCACTCCACTTCCGAGGTTCAGGGAAAAATCCCTTCTCACAACTCCACCTACAGACTAAAATATAGAAACCACACTCGGAACAGTTCTACATGCACACCCACGTAACCGATGGGTTTAATGGAGACGGATCTTCATTTTACTGGTCAGCTGGTTCTGTGTGAATGCTTTGCAACAAGATAGATGGAAAAAACGGATCCATGTGCACCAGATCAATCCCTTGACTTTGACCTTCAGCAATGAAGTTTGGTGCTCATTCTAGTCAAGAACTGGATGATTAGACTGGAAGAGAATGGGGAACGGCTCCCAACCGTTGTTTACTTTTTTAAGTGATGTTTCTAGGCCACTGATAAATTTGAAATCAAGTATAACCCTGAGATCGAAACAGGGTATAAAAGAATGCTCAAGGATATCTTGTTTACTTGCTTCTAATTGTTGAAACTCAAAATCATTTAAAAATTCAATGCCATGGATATTGCAAGCACTTGTTGTTCCCTGTTGAAAAGGCCAGCATTGCTGGTCAACAGAATATGTTGTGTTCAGGATGCTGGTCCCCCGAATGGGATGCTGGTTGTTGTTTTTGCCCCCCCCCCCCTAAAATCAGCACTAAGCAGCATAAACCAGCTTGGAAATGGAGCCTAGAATTACATTTTACGAAGTCATCTTCCATCTTCCAATGGAAATAGCAGTTGTTCGATGATTATCTGGGCACCGTGACTCCTGTAAATTGCATAAATC
Organism: Rhinichthys osculus; assembly: GCA_029959095.1. Taxonomy (NCBI): domain Eukaryota; kingdom Metazoa; phylum Chordata; class Actinopteri; order Cypriniformes; family Leuciscidae; genus Rhinichthys; species Rhinichthys osculus. Next base: position 15,528,718 of record JARWKJ010000002.1, on the reverse strand, counting down.
CTGTCAGATTGGAGCTTGTAAGAAAAAATACGTGCATCAGGTGGTTGTAGTTGTAGTTGCCGATTTGGACATGGAAGTTGGACATGTTCCTGGTTCTAGATCTTTGTTGATGACTTATTTTTGTCGATCAAAACCTGGAAACAAGTTCGCATTTTAGCACTTCCTGTTCCATCGTCCAGAAGTCAGAAGAGTTTTGGTTAAAAGCCTGAAATAAAGTCTGTGGTGAACACAAGCTCAAAATATGTTCATGTTTTATTCTGCAGCAACACAAAAAATCCACATCAGTAATACCCCCTTATGATTTTTTAAAAACTTTTATGTGTCTTGAAAAGGTGGTTGTAACAAGTGTCTAAATGGGACTACAGAAGTTGTCGTGACATTAAAGGTGCCCTAGAATGTGTTGAAATAATATTTTAATTTTGTGATATCTGATATCTGAGGGTATCTGGCTTATTTAAGGGCATTTAAAATGTCCAGATATGGTTTTACAGGTCCATTTTCAACTCTAGAAATTGGCCCTAGAATGAAATGGTCTGTTTTTACCTTATTTGGAAGGGTCATGAATAGTAATGAGGAGTTCTGCTCTGATTGGCTGTTTCACTGCGGGCTCAGTGAAACAAATGGACTAACGTTAGATGCCTTGTCAAATAATTATAGCTTCAACTTATGTGGTGGAGAATGTGACGTTAGCTAGAAGGATCGAGTGAGCTAACATTATCTGTGAGCAACTAAACTAACGTAGTTAGCCCCTGACGTGTTGTTGATGAAATAGACTAAAGTAAAATTATTTGACAAAAGGGAATTTACATATGTATCTACAGTATTATTTTGTACATTTATATGACAACACAAACACAGGCAAGAAATATTAACCTCAGCGTAAATACTTTGTCATACTATTTAGTTATGTATGCTCGTTTTGTCCCAGGTTAGAAAATAAGTCCGTGATGAAATGGGCAGAGCAAACTAACAACTTCGAATTAAACTGTTGCTGCATCTGATTATAGATAAACATCAACCACGCCTGTTGACATTTCTTTTCTGTGGGAAGGGTATGAAAAGTCCTCACATCCCCTGCACAGCCTGGAACATAACATTTGTCTCCATGATCTGCCATTTTCCCTATGATCCTCGCTTGTTTCTTCACCTGCAGAACTTCAGATGATTCGGCTGCGCAGTTCTGCCGGGCATTGAACATGGGCTGGCATATGCAAATTTTTGGAGGCGTACATATTAATGATCCCAACTGTTGCGTCACAGTCGGTGTTATGTGGAGATTTGCCTATTTTTCAGGGGTGTTTTTCAAAAACGCGATTTATATAAGAAGGATAAAACAATGGTGTTTGAGACTCACTGTATGTCATGTCCATGTACTGAACTCTTGTTATTTGACTATGCCAAGATAAATTCAATTTCAAATTCTAGGGCACCTTTAAATCTCCCGATTTATTGGTGTTATGGCCGGGGTTAAGGATATAGTTGGAACATTGTTTTTTCAACAAGAATATCATGCAGATACACATCCTATTTGGCAGCATTAAAGACAGCAGCTTTTTCATTTTGCACACTAAGCCTGAGAGAACAGCTGCAAGCCAAACCAAAGCACTAACTAGTTTGTATATGGAACAAACCACTCTTCACAAGCAATGCAGAAGCTCTTAAGGGGCTTTCAGGCACAAGTTCTTCTGACAGATCCCCTGTCATAGACAAGCATCAGAACATTTGGAGTAAAACTTAGACGCAAGACAATTTAAAGTAAAATAAAGTATGATAAATGCGTTTTTAAGGATAGATTGTCACCCAATTTGATCTCTGCTCAGTATGCTGTGCTCCTCAGAAGAAATATCAGATTAACAAGGATGTTTGCATGTGTTTTACTCGTCCTCCATCGGCAGTGCATCAATCCAATCTCCTTTGGACATCACTTCAATCTCCCTCACAATGGACAACCCACCATTTCTCCAACACTCCCCCTCACTCAGAAACAAGACCAAAATAGACCTGAAAAAAAAAAGTGAGAAATAGATATGGCCACATAAAAAGAGAGAGAGAGAGAGAAAACTAAATAGAACTGCGAACGAATGCGTCTGCTGTGTGCATTTGTGTGTGTACTGAATGTTCGGGGAGTACAAGGCCTCACGATGCAGTCTTTTTGTTGTGTCCTTTTGAGAGTGCACGGAAAGACCGTCATCTGTGTATAGAGCGGGAGCCGGCGAGAGAGAGAGAGGACAAAAGGAATGAGATATTATGGCAGCTGGGCCTCAAGGCCTTTGAAGGCTGCTGGATCCACAGACCTGCCGTCTAAACACACACTCCAGTTCTGCCAGTCCTGCTCCATTGTCATTCACTGCGTACGGCAAAAGGCTGGCACGCAGAAAGACCATCCTGAACCCAATCCCTGCATTATAAATATTCCACATTTTCAGACAGAGCACACTGCAGCCTTGAAACTTTGCATCATAATACAGGGTCATCCAATTAATAAAACAACCACAAAGATAGGTCCTACAACTCGTGTGCTGGGTAATTGTTCTCAAGTCAAATGAATAGTGACATACTGTAACTGACGTGCACAGTCAAAGATACGATTTCAATACCTTTTGAGGCTGGTTTGACATCAGTGGTCATTGGTTCTCTTATGATGTATTGCATTTGAATGTTTTGAATTGAATGTCACCAAGAAATATAGTTAGATACCCTGATAGACGAAAGCTGTTGCTCAGCCTTGATGATCAAATGTGCAACATTTTGGTCACAAGCTCAGTTCTTTAACAACCAAGACCTATTGTCATCACACCTTTGAGCAACCTTCAGGTTATTATTTTTGAGCATTAGCCACTGCGTCACAACCACTTTAGTATCAATCTGTGCTTAGTGGCTCCTACTAGGAATAAAATGGATTATTTCCTGGGGTGCCCTTATAATGTTAGTATGATTTTTACATCAAAAAGTCTTAATTTGGAAATAAAAGGCATTTTTCCTAGCCTGATTTTAGCCTCTGATTTGAACGCTCTGTTTGAAGGGGCGTGTCTGCTGAGAGACTTCAGTGTAAACGCCCACTGCTGTGATTGGCTGACATGTTTGCATATGAAATAGCTAGTATTGATCATGTGGAACTCTCTCGAAATCTTTTACTACGTTTTTACTGTTACAGCTATCGAGATTAACAAATCGTAAAAAGTTAGATGTATTCCCATCACATGTTGCAGTAAGGTATCACATTGACAGCTTGGGCGATTGGAAAGGGAGCGTTCTTTGATGCTTTAATTCTGTATGTAATTTAATCACAGTTTAAATAAGATTATTTTCATAATCGTTGATCGTTTAGTCACTGGCTTGATTTACTGATACATAAACAGAATTGAATGATTTTGAGAGAAAGATAGTAATAATCTGTCTGAACTTGAATAATTACACATTAGAAATCACTGATCACAGATCAAGCATTAAAGTAAACATGGTTACTTACAAGTTTGTGCTGTTGCTGGCAGATCCATATCGTAAAAGTCTGTTTGCAAAATCGAAATTGCGACTGGTTAACCAACGTATTATCATCCCAAGGCGTCATAAACTGACACTTTTGACATTTCGTCTAAATCCAACGCACATGGCACCCTTTAGCGTCAATATAGTTATGGGTAGGTTTAGATCTGGGGTAGGGTTAGGGTTAGACCACTAGAAGGCGCCTTCTGGCCCATATATATCTGCGTCTCATATTGACGCTAAAGGGTGCCATGTGCGTTGGATTTAGACGAAATGTCAAAAGCGTCAGTTTATGACGCCTTGGGATGAGAACGGGCTCGGTTAACCATAATCCACAGTGAAATATACCGAATATAAACAAATAATACACTGCTGAGACATTCACATTGTTGAAAAAAAAAAACCTTTCCTAGCATTAGGATCCTTTGTAATAGTATTGAACCTCTGTCGATCTTTTCTCGTTCTCGTGACACTATTCACTAATGCGCCAGTGGGCGGCGCCAAAGACGCGGTGATGTAGAGGTAGGCGTTGATATTCTTCTGCAAAGGCGGTCTTTCGCTCCCCTGTGACGTCATAAGTCTCCACTTTTCAGATCCTGTCGTTTTCTAGCCTTGGTTTCAATAAAAGCTGTTTTTGGAATAAAAAAAGAAGTTTTGAGTTTTGAAACTTACAGGATATTTTTTATAGTATAACGACCTCTTAACTGTAAAAAGATCAAGGAAAATTTTAATTCTCAGTTCATGATCCCTTTAATAAAGTGCTTGGAAAAGTTAAAATATTACTGTTTCTTGTTTTAGCATTGTTTGTCCACGGCAAATCTTGTAGGGATAGTTCGCACTTAAAGTAAAATTAAGTCATTATTTACTCACCCTGGTGTTGTTCTAATGCAGTATACTGTTCTTTCTTTTTCGGACCACAAAAGGAGAGTGGTTTCTTGTAGCGTGTCGTGTTTTTCAAGGGTTCTGGGGGCATATGATAGGGTGTGGTCAAAAACAAAACTAAATTTATTGTATTGTTTATAATAAAAATCCCAACATTGGCCATTGATCTTCTGTGCACGGCGCACATTCATAGCACTATTAGCTCTACAGTTCACTCTGACTTGCCCAGCAAAAGCACATAAGTTGTGAGAAATCAAGATTAATAAAATTGCAATGTTTAGGAAAGTGCATGCGTTGAGTGGTTTAGAGAAAAATCGAATCAAATGCAACTATCCCTCCAGTGTGTCTTTAGCCCCTATAGCTCAAATTTGGCATAACAGATTCACCGTGAATCCTATTCAGGCTCAGTATGAATATGTTGAATATGTTGGAGCCAGTAGAGAAGATTCATGCTCTCATTGATCCTGCAGTCAGACTCCCTCAGCACTGAGGTACCGGATCTGTATTCCGGCTGCCTGTGAGTGACACATCCTGCAGAAAAAAAAGAGAGAGTCTGAACCCTGTCTGCAAGGCAAAGCGCTGCAGGCATTCTGCGGCTCTGGGCCTGAATGATGAAAGGCGATGAGTAGATTTAGAGAGTGTTGACAGCACCACAGCAGGACTGGAAAACAGTAACCAATTGGTTCAGCACAACTCTGAAGATTCTTGGTAAACAGTTTGGGCCGATGGGGCAATCTTCACAGACGCAATGACCCACAATGGAGGCGTTGTTGCCTTTGGACATTTTTGGTGCCTTTTAGTCTGAACTAAAGTGAACAGAGTTTGACACTTCTTTTGGTCTCATATGTGATGAAACTTATGGGCAAATTCAGTGAACAGTTGTTGCACTTCAGTGTGCAGTATTTCAGCACAAAAACCTTATTCACATACCAGCCATATTCCAACTAGGAATAGTTCAAAAAACGTAATTCTGCTATTATTTACACACCTTTTTCAGTGGAACACAAAAGGAACACAAAAGGAAAATATCTTGCAGCTTTTTTCGTTCATCGGCAGTGACTACCAGTGATGCCCATGGGCCATGAGTGACATTTTTCAAGGAGACTGATATGCAAATCAATATTTGTCAAAACAATAAAAGATATCTGCAGTTTATATTTGTTGATATTTATGCTCCTGTATACAGATGATATCCACCTGATATTTTAAAATAGTTCTGATAATTAATGGATCTAAGGCCACACTTGTCAATATAGTAAATCAACAGACCAAACCATACAGCAGTATACAGTATACTATAGCCATTATAAACACATATGCATGACTCTAGAGCCCCAATACATCTAACACAGGGGTCTCCATGTCCAAACCTGTTTCTGAAGGGCCACTTTCCTGCAGAGTTTTGCTCCAACACCTTCTTGGAAGTTTTTAATGATCCTGAAGACATTTGTTGTATCTAAACAAACAAACAATTTGGATGATTCAGATGGTTAAGATCATATATTAAGTTAGGTTTCCACCTTAGAGATAATCACTATATTTACAAGGAAACCATCATATTAAAAAAAATATCTATCTATATATATATATATATATATATGATATTAATAATATCATATGACAAAATATAATTTATTGATACTACTGTAAATCTGGTAATATTTTATTATAACAGTAGGCCTACATGAATAATCATGTACTAATACCTGAATTAATAGTTTCTTTAACATGAACTCATTATTATAGTGAAGATATGAACTGCTTATTTTTATGATGTTTAATTATTATTATTTTTACTTCAGTAAAAATATTCATTCCAGTAAGTTGAAACAGCCAATACCTCAAAATTCGTGACATCTGGTGGCATACACTCACCTAAAGGATTATTAGGAACACCTGTTCAATTTCTCATTAATGCAATTATCTAATCAAACAATCACATGGCAGTTGCTTCAATGCATTTAGGGGTGTGGTCCTGGTCAAGACAATCTCCTGAACTCTAAACTGAATGTCAGAATGGGAAAGAAAGGTGATTTAAGCAATTTTGAGCGTGGCATGGTTGTTGGTGCCAGACGGGCCGGTCTGAGTATTTCACAATCTGCTCAGTTACTGGGATTTTAACGCACAACCATTTCTAGGGTTTACAAAGAATGGTGTGAAAAGGGAAAAACATCCAATATGCGGCAGTCCTGTGGGCGAAAATGCCTTGTTGATGCTAGAGGTCAGAGGAGAATGGGCCGACTGATTCAAGCTGATAGAAGAGCAACTTTGACTGAAATAACCACTCGTTACAACCGAGGTATGCAGCAAAGCATTTGTGAAGCCACAACACGCACAACCTTGAGGCGGATGGGCTACAACAGCAGAAGACCCCACCGGGTACCACTCATCTCCACTAAAAATAGGAAAAAGAGGCTACAATTTGCAAGAGCTCACCAAAAAACTTCCAGCAGGATAATGCACCATGTCACCAAGCTCGAATCATTTCAAATGGGTTTCTTGAACATGACAATGAGTTCACTGTACTAAAATGGCCCCCACAGTCACCAGATCTCAACCCAATAGAGCATCTTTGGGATGTGGTGGAACGGGAACTTCGTGCCCTGGATGTGCATCCCACAAATCTCCATCAACTGCAAGATGCTATCCTATCAATATGAGCCAACATTTCTAAAGAATGCTTTCAGCACCTTGTTGAATCAATGCCACGTAGAATTAAGGCAGTTCTGAAGGCGAAAGGGGGTGAAACACAGTATTAGTATGGTGTTCCTAATAATCCTTTAGGTGAGTGTACAGTATGACATACAGTATGGTAACAAACAGGCAAAAGAATAAACAATGTACAACATATTTTGTTTGGAAGCATCAACAAATCTTGCAGTAGGACTTTGAAGTGTGTGTGTGTGTGTGTGTGTGTCCCACATTGAGAATTTTGTATAGGCTCACCCCCTCATTTATGTGTATACATGTATGATCTGAATTTTGTTGGATTTATTGATTTCTATTAGACAAATTAAAAAAATTGCTCTGAATTTTTATCTCACCCATTCTTTTCCAATGGGTGCCCACATTTTTCCACGAAGGACCAATTATATATATATAATTGGTCGCGTTATTAACGGCGTTAAAGCAAACCCATTTTAACGGCGTTAATTTTTTTTATTGCACGATTAACGGTCTTTTTGGCCCAGCAAACTTTGTAGTTTTTTTTCACATGCTTTTGCAAAAGGACGTGGCATTGAATGAAACCATTCATTTCAATGGCTTGCGCCGCGCGAGGACATTTTGAAAGCGTAAGCGGATCTAGCTAGACCGGAAACAAAACAACAGGCACGCCGTACACACTTGTTAAGGCTTGCGAGCTGGCCCAAATAGTGTGTTAACATTACGTTTTGAGTGGATGACGAGCGCGAGACGCCGAAATGGATGCCAATAAGATTCTGAATGGAAAGTTTACTTTAAAAAAGTTGCCAAATGGTTCCATTGACGAGACCAAAGTGATCTGTGTGTTTTGTCTTTGTGAACTGAGCTATCATCATCGCAGCACGTCCAGTCTGAAATAACGTTACCACTTTATGGCCAAGCACACACACACACACACACACAGCGGATGCGAATCCTCCGCCCCCTCGTCAATATCAGGACCTCGTCAGTATTTCTTTCACCCTTTTATTGATGGACAGTGTTACATTGTGTGAGAGATTTTTTGCTCCAAGTGAGAATGTTAGTGTGAAATTGAACACAGTATTGTCAATGTTGTTTTCAATAAAAAAAAACACTTAAACAAAGCAAGCCGATCCACTTTTCCATGTTGATAAGAGCATTAAAATGAGAAAAAAGAATGTGACAAAAAGAAATCAAGAGACATTTAGAAAAGATATAAATGTGCGATTAATTGCGATTAATCGCGAGTTAACTATGACCTTAATGCGATTAATCGCGATTAAATATTTTTATCGTTTGACAGCACTAATATATATATAGGGGAGAGCGGGGCACAACACATTTTGGTTTTGGATCACTTATTAAAAAAATAATTAAGTTAGATTCATCTTTCTTTCTTTGTTTACACAAGCAACATACACATCTCTGCTACAAATTAACACTTAAAGTTTTTTTTCTAGGACCTATCATTTTTGTACAGTTGCACTGAAAGTGACAGAAGTGTAAATGTTACAACTTACCCCATATGCAGGGTTAATTGTAACAGACAGAGGGGTTAGTTGTAACACTTGTGTGTAACATAATTCATTACTATTGTATCTGTATAATTTGATATTGTTTGTTCATCTGTATAGATAGATATCCATACATCCATCCCTCATCCAATCATCCTTCTATTATGGATCAATATCATGGATAGAGATATAGGAAAGGGCTGCACAGGCTTGCAATAAATAAATAAAATCATCAAATATTGTAATTGCAGTTGAATTATATTTGTGTGTGGCAGCTGCATGCAAAATTATTATTAGTAATAATACTAACAGTAATGATAATAAAAACGAGCTTAAAATCTAATTTTAAAGGGTTTATTGCATTAAAAACAGGCTATACTTTTAATAAATAAACAAGTGATCTATAGTAAATTAAATTTAAAAGAATTTAAATTCCAACATTGTTCATTTTTAACAAAGTTAAATATATAAATAAATACTCAAACCTGAAAAGTTGTGTGGCTCCCTGTTTTCATTTGATTATCATTGTACACTTGGCGGCTTAGTTGTAACACTGTGCTACAACTAGCCCCACTGTGTAAAAAAAAAAAAAAAGCCTAGCTAACAGTTGCTAGGAGTTGCTGACATGTTTCAAAACTGTGCTATGTTTTGGCCAACAAGACAGTGATTAAGGTAATATAAAGTTAGATTTGGAAACGTACACACCCAACTCAGAAACCGAAAAAAAAGTATGATGAAAAAATTTACTTGCATGGTGTCAAAACACTCTTTGTCCAGAATCTTCACGAAATCTTATCAAACCTTTCCACAAACTCGTGGGAGACCGTCTTCTGGCAGCGAGAGAAAAGACCGGAAACAAAACCTGCTTGATCCTGACTAACTATGTAAAAGGTCCGTGTTACATTTAAACCCGCGTTAGGTTGTGCTCCCTATATTTTGCCCACATTTGTCCCCAAGGAACATTTAGGGTTGCCTTTAGCCCCGTTTTACCCTACTCTTTATTATGTACATAAATGGACCAAAGTGAACGTATTCTTTTCATGTCCATGTTCTGTTCTATTCATGTTCTATTTTCAAACAGTTTAATATAACTTTAAAATGTTATTGGATATAATACACACCCACGTTAAAAGCAAACAACAAGGAACAATGAACAGAACGAACTAATGGTAGCTCTTTATTTTATAGTGCTGTTCCCTTTCAGTTCATTCACATTCGATGTAGTTGAGGGTTACCAAGGGTAACCAATCCCTGTGGGGCCCTCACTCCTCTATCACACCGCAGCCGGTGGAGCCCCCCGTTAAGCGCACTGGTCCCTCTGTAATGGACTGACCAGCCGTTTAATTTGGGGCCCTCCAGAGGACAGGACACCGATTGCAGCATCGGAGGGTGAGCTGACCTCTGAAGATGATGACTCGGCTGCGTTATCTCCCTCTGGGAGTGTAACGTTGCCCGAGCCATATCCAGAAATGTCAGCTATGCTGAAACGGGCCGCCGAGGCTGTCGGGCTCGAGTGGAATCCTCCACGTGTCCCGAACAGTCTCGGTTGGATGATTGGTTTCTCGGGGCGGGCCGTGCTGGTTTTCAGCCCGCCGCCCCAGTGCCTTTCTTTCCCGAAGTGCATGGAGAGCTTACCAGGCACCTTTCTCTGCCAGAAACTGCCTGAGTAGCTCCTCTCCCCTCACTACCCTTGACGGAGGTGCGGTGAAGGGTTACGAGGCTATCTCTCCAGTGGAGCGGTCTGTCGCGACACACCTGTGTCCGGTGGCCACTGCCTCTCGGACGGGGGATCCTCGTCTCCCTTCTAAGGCCTGTGAGTTCTCGTCCGCTCTGATGGGCAGAGCTTACAAAGCCTGTGGGAAAGCCGCTTCCTCTTTGCATGTCATGGCGTTGCTACAGGTCTACCAGGCCAAGGCACTCATGGACATGCAAGAGGGTAGCCCAGACCGTGCGCTCATAGGTGAGCTCTGCACTGCAACCGACCTCGCCCTCCGGGACATGAGCGTTGTGGCATGCGCGGCCCACTGAAACTTTTCAGAGGCTCCTGGGGCATGTGGTAGACGCAGCCGCAATAAAATGGATTCCTCCATATGAAGACTGCTTCAGCTCTGGCTTTACAGCCAAGTCCTGAGGTGGCCGTGGCAGAGCGGCACGCTTCGTTGACAATCACCCTGGCATGCTGCTAAACCCTCAGATCGAGATCAGACCTTTTGTTTCTCCGGGCCAGCCGCCCCTAGAACAAGTGTCTACCAACACTGGCTGAGGTGCCACGTATAACGGGCATGCAGTAGCAGGGGTCTGGGTGGGCCTCCAACTGCCTTGGCATCAATTGCCTCGAGTTGCTAGCAGTACACCTTGCTTTGAGACGCCGCTGCTCAGAAAGCCCGTGCTGGTCTGTACAGACAACACTGCGACTGTTGCACTATGCTTCCCTCGCATGTCGCAACTCGCCCGCCTCCTCCTCCTTGGAGTCAGAAGCTTCTGAGGTCGCTTCATTCCACTTATTTTTCCGGTCTGCTCAATCGTGCCACTGACAAGGCCTCACGACAGCCTGTGGCCAGGGAGAGTGGAGACTCCATCCCCAGGCGGTCCAGCTGATCGGGGACCACTTCGGGGCTGCGCAGTTTTGCCTCTCCGGACCTGTTCCCAGTTGTTTTACTCCTTGACCGAGCGGAGAACTCTCGGCACGGAGACACTTGGCACAAAACTGGCCCCGGGGCCTACACAAAGATGTGTTTCCTCAGTGAGCCTTCTTGCACAGCACTGTGCTAAGTCAGGGAGGAGAAGGAGCAGGTCTTGCTTGTTACCCCTTATTGGCCCAACAGGACCTAGTTCCCCCGAACTTATGCTCCTCTCGACAGCCCTTCCTGACCCATTCCTCTGAGACAGCTCTCAGCGACGGGGCACCGTTGGCACCCGCGTCCAGACCTCTGGGAACTCCATGTCTGGTCCCGAAAGGACGGGAGGCGGAGGTTCTAGGTGATCTACCACAACATGTCGTAGACACCATAACACTTCTGCAAGAGCACCCTCTACAAGGCATGCTTACGCCCTGGAGTGGAACCTGTTCGTTGAGTGGTGTTCTTCTCACCAAGGAAGACCCCCGAAGATGTTCAATCTCTTCCGTGCTTTCTTTCCTGCAAGATGGGTCTGAGCCAGGGCTGTCTCCCTCCACCCTCAAATTGTGTGTTGCCTCTATGAATTGACGCACATCATGATGCAGTGGATACAAAAACATGGGAAGCATGACTTGATCGCCAAGTTCCTGAGGGGAGCAAGGAGACTGAATCTGCCTTGCGCCCCCTCTATACCCTCTTGGGACTTATCTCTGGTGCTACTGCACTACAGAGACCTCCCTTGAGTAAAAAAAAAAAAAACTTTTTAAAAAAAGAACAGTTCTCCTGCTTGCTTGGCCTCTATCAAGAGGGTAGGGGACCTGCATGCATTTTTGGTCGACGAATCGTGCCTAGAATTCGGGCCGGCCAACTCTCATGGTATCCTGAGACCCCGGCCTGGATATGTGCCCAAGGTTCCTACCTCTCCCTTGAAAAGGGGACCAGGTGGTGAGCCTGTAAGCGCTGCCCCGGAGGAGGCAGACCCAGCCCTGGCTTTTCTCTGTCTCTCTGTTTCTCTCGCTGACAGATGTTTTTAGAGCTGCGGGCTGGGCATCACCTAACGCATTCGCTAGAAAAAAAATCCTATGTGTTGAGCAGGTTGATGCACTAACACTCGTATGCAATAGTGGAACCTGTGCTAGGCTGGGTCCATATTTTTTTGTCCCTACGGCGATCCCATATGTGCATTCCTCCATTTCATTTTCGTTTTTTTTCATTTAACCTTTACTTAACCAGGTAAGCACATTGAGAACACTTTCTCATTTACAATGGCGAACTGGCCAAGATAAAAAGCGTCAAGGTACCAAAAACATAAGTTACACATGTAATTTACAAGACAAAAAAGTACACAGTAAACATTACAAATTAATATGTAATATGCAGATCCGCAGATCAGACATTTACAATTTTGTACAACTAATGCAAAAAAGTGAATCGGGTTAGCATGTACAATGGTCAGACAATAAATTTGCTAACAATAATTTAAAAGTAGTTAACGGGACAATGGATTCAAGCTTCAAAGATTTTTGAAGTGTATTCCAATCATTAGCAGCAGAGAACTGGAAGGAGAGGCGACCAAAAGAAGTATGAGCTGTTGTAGCCATCAGAGTAATATACCTGCTTGAACGAAGGTGACATTCCATATGTTGTAATGCCCGGTAAAACTGAGTGGGTCTTGCGGAACAGCAGTGACTTCCCTGGCTTAAGCCCTGTTCTATCTCTGCCTCAATAATGTGGGGGGATCAGGAGGCTTTTGTCTAGGCACTGGAAGGTGGTAGCACTAGTGGCATTTTTATGGGGATCCCAATCAGTGTGGTACGTCCATCTACGTCGAGCACGTGACCGAACTGAAAGGGAACATCTCGGTTACGTATGTAACCATATGTAAGGGAACGGAGACGTAGGCCCGTCGCCACTATTGCTGGACCACCGCTGACTCCGGGCTCCGGTCGGCTCCTCAGCGAAAAACAAATGGTGCGTGTATCCACTTCCGTATTTATACCCACGCCGCAGGGCGGAGTGTGAGATGCAAATCTCGCACGCCAATGTGCATTGGCTCGTTTTTTCAATACTATAAGATGAAAGGCTCCCTAAGCATGATCCCAATCAGTACGGTACGTCCGACTAAGTCTCCCTTCCCTCCTTCATGGAACGAGGGTTACATGATTTCCATTACACGAGAGTAGATGTTAAAACTTCATGCTGATTTGTACTCGGCTTTCGCCAAGATAAGCACAAACTAAGACATAGCTTTACAGTAACCAATGCTTTTCCATCCATTTACGCTTCCTTCCATATGGTGATGTGAATCTCCTTCTGTCCGGCAATAACGGCTGCAGTGTACTTGGCGCGTCAGCACACACAATGGCTGCAACTACAGTGTGGTCTCCCCAGTGGACCAGCACGACAACCGTCTGGATTGAGCTGAGTAGGGGACATCTCTGGGGTCTTCAAGTAAATGGAAAATGGTAAATGGACTGCATTTATATAACGCTTTCACAGACCCAATGGCCACCAAAGCGCTTTACATTTTTGCCTCACATTCACCCATTCACTCACTCATTCTCATCTCACTCACTCATTCACTCATCCCAGCTTACTGACCTTTACATCCCTCCTGCTGCTGAGGTTGCTCCTTCCTTGTAGTTCACATGTGACCTAACCACAATCTCACAACCTCTCTGCAACCCAACCATACGCGCCAACCCCTTTGACTAAGGCTGTCGAGCCACACTGTCTTCGTTAAAGTAGTTTCAGTGGCAACGGTTCCGTATGGCATACTACCTATCGCAAAACACCATATCTGCCCAATCACCAACCCTCATTCACGCAATATACACAGGAACGTAATAACTGCAATTACTTTGCAAACGATACAAATAAACCAACAGACTCTTCGAGTTTTTCAAGAAATCTACGAAACCGTAGTGTGGCGGCCTGTACATAGCCAGCCAGAATCTTTCCGTCTCAACCACAGCCAGTTGCTGCTCCTCTCTGCTGCTTCAGATAAGTTCTTTACTGTGCGACGCAACTCTTGGCCACTGAATCCGACGTCTCTGAGGAACCGGGTTGTAGAGTGTGCCACAAATCCTCGACAACCCACTTCCACTGGATAAACCTGGACTCTCCATCCTCGTTGTTCTGCTTCAGTGGCCAGATGAGCATACCGCAGTTTCTTCCTCTCATATGCCTCATCTACAGCATCCTCCAATGGCACTGTTAACTCTATCAGTTGAACAATGCGTGCTGATCCAGACCACAAAACAATATCTGGTCGGAGGTTAGTGGTGGCAATCTCAGGTGGAAAAAATAAGCCGTTGATCAAGATCAGCCAGCATTTTCCAGTCCCTAGCAGCTTCCAGCTGTCCTGGGCGAGAATTGGTTTTAACACCTTTTCTTGGTGGTTGCTCACCTGGGCGGAGGAATATTGTCTTCTGTGTGTAATGTTTTGCTAGAACAGGTGGCAACTTATTGGTCATGTTACGCTTTCCTTCCAATGCTAAAGCCAAACATCACAGTACTTGGTCATGGCGCCAAGTAAACCGACCTTGGCTAAGAGCCACCTTACATCCTGTCAAAATGTGCCTTAATGTGGCAGGTGATGAACACAAAGGACGAGAGGGATCCTCTCCTACCCAGAGGTTTAGGTTCTGTGGTAATGGGAGAACATCATATGTTGACCTGATAAGGAAACTGATCCTACTCTCTTCCATTGACCAAAGGTCTTGCCACACTCTGCCATCTCATCCACTCTCCCTGCTTGGCCTGGGAAATGGCCTTTATACACCTCATCCTCTCCTCCTACTTTCGCACCTCGTTGACTACCAGCTTCCTCCCTTGAGCTGGGCCTGCCTTGTGCCATTTAGGAGGAGCTAAACTGAGCCCAAAACCCCCTCTTCCATGCTGTACCTGTCCCACAATATCACCAATTTGAAGGGCAGCCTTTGCCTCTACCATAGATTTCTTTGCTGACCACTTTCTACCAGTTTTTAACACAGGTGCTGCCTCCCTTACACATTTGTCGCGTGACTCTACTAAGGTCATTTCCAGTCTGACCTTGGCGCACTTAAACTCCTCGGTTAAAGCAGAGACTGGCAGCTGCAATATTCCTTTACTATAGTCCCACTCTGCTGAGGCAGCGTGGAACTCCCAACCATTTCCTAATGTATGAACTTATTAACGCTTCCAGCTTATCTACTGTTGTCAACGAAACCTCGTAAACAGTCAGTGGCCACAGCAACCTCGGCAATAGACCAAACTGAAAGCACCAGAGTTTTAGTTTGCCTGGTAGAGCACAGCTGTTTATGCTCTTCAACCCTTCCACTGCTTGTCGCCTAACTTCTCCCACTCAAACTGTGTCATTTAGATGCCCATCGTACCATCTCCCAAGACTCTTCACTGGCTTCTCAGAAACTGTTGGCATTGCCTCACGATTAATGCAGAATGTTTTATCTACTACCTTTCCTTTAACTATCGAGATGCTCCTTAATTTAGAGGGCTTAAATTGCATTTGTGCCCATTCAATATTATCGGTTAACTTCCCCAATAACCGATTAGTGCAGGCTACTGTTGTAGTCATGGTTGTCATGTCATCCATGTATGCTCTGATTGGTGGTAGTCGCATCCCAGAAGCCAATCGCTCTCCTCCTACTACCCATCTTGATGCCCTAATTATTACTTCCATTGTAAAAGCCAGTGGAGAAATGGTGCATCCTGCCATTATTCCAACCTCTAGGCATTGCCATGTAGTGCTGAATTATGGAGTTGAGAAACTAAATTGCCAATCTCCAAAGTAGGCTTTCACTAAATTTGTTATTAACATTGGTACTCTGAAAAAATCAAATGCTGCCCAAAGAAGCTCATGTGGCACTGAACCATATGCATTAGCCAAATCCAGGAATGTCACATGGAGCTCCTTCCTCTCCTTTTTAGCTGATTGAATTCGTTGCCAGATAACATTGATGTGTTCTAAGCATCCTGAGAACCCTGGAATGCCCGCTTTTTTAACTGAAGTGTCAATGAAGCCATTCTTTAACAGGTAGATGGACAATCACTGAGCAATAATGCTGAAGAAAATCTTACCTTCAACGTTTAATAGTGAAATAGGACGAAACTGACTGATGGTTGTAGCATCTTTTCCTTAGGTATAAATACTCCACCTGCTCTGCGCCATGTTCTAGGTACAACCTGTTTTTCCCATGCTACTTTTATCAATTTCCACAGAATTCGTAGAACTCCTGAAGCACTCTTGTACACTCTGTACGGAACTCCATTAGGCCCTGGAGATGATGAAGCCCTTGCCTTTCTCACAGCCTGCTCTACCTCTTTCCACTTAGGTGCACAGACCTCCATTTGGTATTCTGGTGGATTGATAGGTGGGATGTCTGATGGAATTGACATAGGCTCATGCCTTTTTGCATCTGTATGTGTTTCCTCCAAATATCTCTCTAGCTCAACCCATGCTAATTTCTTTACGAATTTGAATGGGTCTTTATAGAAATTAGCCCTCGCAAGTTCCTTCTTTTTGTAGCGTTTCCGTAGACGCTCAGCTCTGTGTAATGTTGCCAGCTTATCTTTTATGGCCCTTTGTAAGAGATTGAGTCCCTCCTTCTGACTTTGTTCTGCTCTTTTCCATTGCTTCCTCAGCTGTCTCCTTTCTCTAACTAACCCTTCAAATTTCCTGCTGCCGTCTAGACATTCCAGGAGTAGTTTGTACTTTTTCCACACCAAACCTCTCATTTCCATATGCGTAAATGATGTCCCCAAATTTATCCAGCTTCTTTTCAACTGTACCAGTTAATTTTTCCAATGCAAAGCATAGATCTGTGTTTACCGTGTCCCATGCAGTTTTCTCACAAGCTCTTGGCCATCTAACTCCAGGCCTATGCCCTTTGAGGTTCTTTTCTCTCTTATGCTGGTTAGTCTGACCGGGTTCACAAGTATCAATATGTTCATCACTAACTGTGCAAACCCTCCTCTCCTCTATGACAGGGGTGCTGATATCCTGATCAATGCGAGGCCCTTGTCCCTTCTCCCTCAAGCATTTCATTTTCCCTTGATGAATCTTCAAACCCCTGACCGTTGTACATACTTTGTACTTATTATAGTAATTACAATAACTCGGTAATAATAACTAGGAACTAAACCTCCATCTAACTCCTAAACCTAACCTTAAACCATGCAGTTACCTTATATTACTTTCTTATATAAGTACACTGTAAGTACATGCAAGTGTATTGTTCAGTCTCACTTTTGTCATGAATAACATTTTCAATAATTTGGATTTCAACATTTTAGCTAAATTTACTTCTGCTGATCTGATGCTCAAAATACATTTCTTATCATTATCAATGCCTTGTTTAAACAATGCAGACAGTGCAAATAAACAATTCTCTCATTCTTACGCAACTCTAACGCAATTCATTCTTCATGTCAGAGTGCACCTTACATCCCAAAGAAGATTAACTAATGGCGAGTTTGCAGACAAATGCTGTAGAATTACAAGACGTTAGAGCAGATCTAGTAATGCGCTGATGGATTTGCCAGTGGCAGATGTGGACTGGCACAGGTGCCCATGCCATGTGTGACTCTGCATGGCAAAAGCTGAATGTGCCTCGCTTTGACCATTGAGGGTTTTTCTTTTATGTGACCCACAGCACTAGCTCTGGTGTTTTTGTTTGACAAATGACCAGATTACATAATCAGCCCGCCTTCTTTCACAGAGCCTGGCAGGTGCTGTTTACATGTAACTGTGAGCACCACATTAAACCGAAAAGTGCTTTATAGTCATCATTGCAGCAGCAACGTCGGGGGCGAGCAATCTGTCATACTCAATCTGCAGAGCAACAGAGCGGGACAAGAGCGCTGAAGCTCCACGGTTGTTATCCCTCCGTGCTTGTGTCTTCCCAGGTGGCTGCCTCAATTCCCTTCAGAAGTTTTACACTCACAGGATACCAGTACTAAAAGGTTTTTTTTTTATGCACTGACTCTTTGATACTCAGGCTGCCACCCTTGTGAAAAAGAAGTACACTTTTGCAGTCTTGTAAAAATAGTTTGGAAATAACATTGTAGAATTAAGAATTAAATAAAAATGTATTATAGTTTAAATTTATATTAAATGCAATTAGTTTTTGCTCTTTTGACCCACTTAAGTAGGACTTAAATACATTTCTATGCAATTTCCACAATTGCTTCTATTGTCTAATATGGGTTGTACAGCATGTTCTGACAAGCATTTATGGGAAACTAAAATATACATGAATGCGATTACTATTGAAACTTGTATGTCATGTTTTTCAATATATCTGTAATTACACATTTGATGAAGTTGCAGTTTAGTGCATTTCAAATATATTCACTTTAAATGTAATACTGAATAACACACTACAGTTAAAATTATAATCAAGTACTTTGCATATGCTTTAAGTATGTTAGTCAACCCATCAAAGTAAGTGTACCTCTTTAAAGCACGGGCAAAAGATTATTAAAACATAATGATTTAAAATGCACTTTAAAGTAAAACTTTTGGTAACACTTTACTTAAAGCCTTTATGTATACTGCATTGTAAAGGTATTCATAAAATGTACATTATAAAGGATTATATCGTTTCATAAGTAATGAAGTAATACTTGTATAATGCATTATACATAAAGGCTTTAAGTAAAGTGTTACCAAACTTTTATTTGGACATCATAACAAAATGCACTTTTTAAAAGTCTTAAATGTGTAAGATGGATAGTCATTAAAGTGTGCTCTCTAAGTACACGTAAGTGTGCTTTTAATTCATTTATATTATATTATCTGCAAGTACATTTTTTGAAAAAATATACCGGTACTTTTAAAATGTGAAGTACACTACAAGTGTGCATTCAATTCATTTAAGTGCACTTCTTTTGCACAAAGGCAGGAAGTTTAACAGGATCCAATTGAATAACTTCAAATTAGCGTAGTTTGACACATGTTTTTGGTTGCTTTGTGACTCATAACTGTGCTTAAAGTAGTTACGCAACAAATGCATTCAACTGAGTTCTCTCTAAAAAGGCCAAAAATCTTCCAAAGTCTGTGAGTTATATGAGAACATTTGGCAACTCTGTTTAGAAGACAACAATCTTAATTTCTCTCTCTCTCTCTCTCTCCATTAATGTCCACCATCAGTTAGGCAATAGATCAAACACAATATCACATGGTGTGTCTTTCAACGTCATGACAGTTTGTACCAGACTCGTTAAATTACTATTAGTTGTCCCTTATCTAAATCAAAAAATAGAAGTTAATATCAGAGAATGTAAACTGAATATAATTTCTCAGTTAAATGCATTTAAACATTCTGAAAGTCTAAAACTGTGTTGCAGTTCACATGGTCACTATAAGTGTTCATTGCTCCCTAAATACTGAGCTGATGGGGTTATTTATAGAAGCTCAATTCAGTTGACAAAATTCATTCATGTGGACTATCCTGCCACGTCATCAGCCACAAACAAGTCTAAATCGCACAGATTAAGGGCTTTGAGTCGGATGACATAATGTACTCATGTATATAAATATAAACAACGGTATTTTCATATGTATAAATATATGTTTAATACATCCAGATGTGTTAATATAAAAATACATTTAATTGAATATAAATTGCACAATTTAAATTACTCAAATGCCCTAGGTTTAGATTAATAAATTACCTTATAAATGTTTAATATGAAAATAAATGTGATTTCTTAACCTATGATAATGGAATTGTAAAGGCCACATAACTGCATCTGCTCATCACACATCTGCCTAATCATTCCCTAAAATGATTTAAACGGAATATAAATTCAACATCCAATCAAACATTTATTTTCACCTCAATTTGTGTAGTTTGTAGACACACTGATAAGTACATGTAGGACAGAACAAATGCAGGGTTAATCTTACCTGGCAGGCAGGTTTGCTGATTTAATCCAAAAGGCTAGTTCACACATTTAATCCAGATAGCAGCTCATCTGTGTCAGGGATTGGCTTGCAGTATGCACAACAAGACGTAGGGGTAGCAAAATAAACAATCTTTATTATATAGATCCCAGGAAAAACATCGGAGAAATAGCAAACTAACATAATACATAAATGAGAATCAACAAAGAACTGAAACGGGAGTGTACAGTATATATACACCAAACATGATGATACAGAGGTGATACAAGCGCACGAGATGCCAGATTCACCTCTGATGACAGCACGAGCAGCCAGCATCCCAAGGCCTGCGCTCTCAAGCCCACTGTCCTCAGCACTCTCATGGCCGAGGACGGATTTTATGTCACGGTGCAATAAAATGTATGTTTCCGGTTAGCTGTTTATCCGGAAAAACTTATATATCCAGTTAAACAACTATGCAAGCGAGAACTATAAACCTAAACTGAAAATGGGAAATTGGGTTGGTTGAATTTGAATATCCGTTGTCGTGGTACACATTTAATGAGGAAGCCTCTACTACGATGCGTACATATATAGATAGCGAGAATAATGAAGTTGTCAGTGTTAGATACAATTGAATGCATTACGCACCAGTTAATAAATATTCCATAACTGAAACAACCATCCAAGTGAAAGAAGATTAAAATAAAGAGGCGCGGTTTAGTTATGGGAAGGTGTGTGCTAATTACACTTCAGAACACAGAAGAAAACAAAAAATACACCTAAGAGAGCGTCAGTAGTAAAACGCAAACGCAAGGAGTCAGCAAAACATTTAACAACAGCAAAAGCAAAAAGCAAAAAGATCTGTTAAAACGATATTTTAGATCATGGCTTTACTGCATGATATGTCAAAGGAGTGTTTAAAATCCGGTTTCAATCTCTCAGAGTGTTTGTAATAAGAGGATCTTTGTTGACATCTTTGTAAGCATGCGCGAGTGGTTGTGTGGCAACAAAACAAACAGTATGGCGGGCTGTAAAGACGCGACGAGCACTTTCAAGAGAGTTAGCGGGCGAAATCCACAATATATAAGCACTTTACCATCTGAAGACCGGAGGAGGTTTGGAGAGAAGCTCAAAATTTGTATTGGTGACAAAATCGAAGTTATTCAAAGCCCATATGAGATCTGGGAAGACAAAAAACGTTGGTACGACTCACCCGTGTCTTGGCCACCAATCTGCTGGGGAGACATTTATTCTTATTTAATAGAAACCCCTGGACCCTTCACTCATGAAAGATTAAAGGCTTTCAAAAGTCTGGAGGCCTATGATTATTTTGTTTCTCGAAAAGTTGGGCCGATCTTTTCTGCCAAACAGAAAGCAGTGATCGTGCTAAAAGCAGAGGTTAGACCTGGCCAAGCAGAGTCACAGCGTGATTCGCATCTCCCGTGGGTGATCGCCAAAGAGAACGGCGAAATAATCACTGCTCACTGCGACTGCAAAGCCGGGTAAGTCTTCATTGATCAGTGTTCTTATTTATTTATTTATTGAAAATGTAGTGACTGTTGTACCAATTCAATTGTGTTCAGTGTGAGACTTTCAATGGCGTGTCATTTCTCCTTCTTTCAAATCCAGTCTTGAAGAAACATGCAGTCATGTAGCAGCTTTAATGTTTAAAGTAGAAGCAGCTGTCAGGACAAAATGAGCCTCACAAACTCGATCAGAAGCTGCAGGAATCCAGGCTTTCTTCGGAGCGTCCGGGTTCAGTCGCCTAATTGCACGCAACCATTTCTTTCGTTTTTCACGATCCTTTTCGGAGGGAATTCGAAAAAACTTTTTATCAGGCCTCCAACGAGCCGTAAAATCGACCACACAGCAAGAGTGAACCATCCTCTTCTCTAAATCCTCCTCCAAACGTGCAAAACTATCAAATTACAGGTATCTAGTGGTGTTTCCTGCCACACGATTCCCATGATGCAACGCGACAAACATAAACAATGACATCACAAAAGATCCGCCTTTTGGACATGAAATCCATCACGGGTAGAGATATCGTCAGCAAATGCAGCAGGTGGCGGTAAGGCACTAACAGCTTCCCTTATATGTGACCAGTTACGGAAACTAGGGACACAAGTCGGTTCTGGGGCATTTTGTTATTCATAGATTCTGAAAGTGTAGTCTCCAAGCTTTCCAACGATGTGTAACACATGGAAATCTGATAATATTTAGAGAAGTTGTGGCCATTTGAAGGTAGGCACTTAAAATAACTAAAAGTTAAGACAACAGCCTCTAAAGATGTGCAGTTCTCACCTCTCTCTGCTGGGGGGAGTGACAATAGGGCTCATTTACATCTCATTTAGATACATACCCCCTGTAAAGCTTCCCCCTGTGCTTTACAGCTTTTTTTCTTTCCTGAGCTAGCTAATAACAATAGGTAGGTATTGGGAAGGTCTAAACAGACTAAACATGAGATAACGTGTAGCCTACGTGTTCTTAGAATGAACACAAAACGACAAACTTTAATGTTTATGGAAACTCACCCCCAGGACCGGCGAATGCACTTCTGCCGCTCTAGGCGAAAAACAATTGTGCTGTCCCTCTATTTGCAACGTATACCAGCAACAACACACAAAGACCAATATGCCATACATATAACGCAAAACCAGCAACAACACACAAAGACCAATATGCCATATACATATAACGCAAAACCAGCAACAACACAAAGACCAATAAGCCATAGGCCTACATATAACGCAAATAGTGCGCAACGCGCGTGTGCTCAAAATGTCAAAAATATTAAAGTTTATGCAGGAGGCAAATGTCTGCTGGCATTTTTCTTTAAGCAGTCATGACAGGAATTTTCCAAATAATCACATTTCACTTCCTCAAATTACTGTTGCAAATCTCTTTACATCACTTTCTTATGTGCATATACACACACAAATGAAAGGTCCGCAAGCACATTATATCATCAGCAGGTTCAGCATCTTAAATAACGACTAGAAAGCAAATGAAGCTTAACCTACGTTTCAGAAACGCGCACAGCAGGCCTTCATCGCAGCAAAGGTCTTAACTGCATCCTCTATTTCGATTCTCTGTGCCAGTTCATGTTGTTGCCAGTCCATTAAGTCTGTTCCCTGTTCACAAAACGTTCCCCATTCAAAGCAATCGGGATGTCACATATGAAACAGCCAGCCACCGTTGTCAGCGAGCTGAGCCGCCGTATTCAAGCACCGAGAGCGTGCGCGCCGCGCCCGATACCTCCGGTTCAGTTTCCCGAGCCCACAAAGTGCGGCGAAAACATTTTCGATGTAACTACCACGGTTCAGCTCGTCTGCGACAATCTTTGCGGCGTCCATCTTCATTGAATTTTGATATCAGATAGAGCAGGAGCAGAGCGCTGCATATTAAGTAGCCACGCTGTTGGGGGGCGGGGGGCAAAGGCGCGGGCGGCTATTCAGTATGGAAATACACACAGACAATGACACGCCCCTACTGCATGCTAGAATCCCCGAAAAACAAGCCGATTTCAACCTCAAAATGTACGCTTTTAAATATACCAATACTGTTATCTCAAACATGGAGAGGCTTCTTCATCATCTCAACTAACAGATTCTGCAAAAAAGCGGAAATCACAAATTTTGGAAAAAAAACGCTTCTTTCTCATTTTGCTCGCAAGTTGTGCTGCCGACTTGTGTCCCTGGTTTCTGTAACAGGTCACATATGTCCTAGGGTGTGAATTGTCTATGAGTTGTGTAGACATAACCACAATGCATGATGAAGTCAGCCGGATCCGGGCCGTATCCAGATCAGATGGTGGACCTGTGCCTAGACACGACCACAACGCATGATGAAGTCAGCCGGATCCGGGCCGGATCCAGATCAGATGGTGGACCTGTGCCTAGACACGACCACAACGCATGATGAAGTCAGCCGGATCCGGGCCGTATCCAGATCAGATGGAGGACCTGTGCCTAGACACGACCACAACGCATGATGAAGTCAGCCGGATCCGGGCCGTATCCAGATCAGATGGAGGACCTGCACCTAGACACGACCACAACGCATGATGAAGTCAGCCGGATCCGGGCAGTATCCAGATCAGATGGAGGATCTGCGCCTAGACACGACCACAACGCATGATGAAGTCAGCCGGATCCGGGCAGTATCCAGATCAGATGGAGGATCTGCGCCTAGACACGACCACAACGCATGATGAAGTCAGCCGGATCCGGGCAGTATCCAGATCAGATGGTGGAACTGCGCCTAGACACGACCACAACACATGATGAAGTCAGCCGGATCCGGGCCGGATCCAGATCAGATGGTGAACCTGCGCCTAGACACGACCACAACGCATGATGAAGTCAGCCGGATCCGGGCAGTATCCAGATCAGATGGAGGACCTGCGCCTAGACACGACCACAACGCATGATGAAGTCAGCCGGATCCGGGCAGTATCCAGATCAGATGGTGGACCTGCACCTAGACACGACCACAACACATTCCTGAAGTGTCAAGAGAGATTGTGTCAACTAGACTCTCCCCTGTGAAGGCCTCATCGATACGACAGCCATCGGCACTGATCCTCAACAAACTCGTCTCCATACTGGCGTGATGACTCCGATTTTCAACCAGATGGAAGTGGATAAATACTCTGAATGTTTCAATCCAATCTTCTGTTTTCTCCAGAGCGGCTATACAGTATATATAGACAAACTCAATTAATAACTTTTTTACAACAAAAATTAACCATCACTGAACCTACTTAAAGAGATAGTTCACCCAAAAATACTAGGTATCCTAGGTAGCCTATATGACATTTTTCTTTCAGACGAATACAATCGGAGTTATATTTAAAAAAAAAATCCTGGCTCTTCCAAGGTTAATAATGGCAGTGAATGGCTGGATGGCTTTGGAAGTCCATTAAAGTACATCTATTCATGATTAAAGTGCTCGAAACGGCTCTCTGAGGGGTTAATATTTCTGAAGTGAAGCGATGCGTGTACGAAAAATATACATATTTAAAACGTTATCGACTAAAATAACTAGCTTCCTGCAAACGGCCGTACGCATCTATTTACGGCGAAAGAGTAACACTTGAACTTGAAGCACAACTTAATGACGGCAGATAACGCCTTTCGCGGTTCAAACACACAGGGCTGGGCAACCTTGTTCGTCATTACATTGTGCGTCAAGTTCAAGTGTCATATACTCCCGGGATTACTTGAGTAGTAAACCATGGGCTAATTTTTATTTTTGGGTGAACTATCCCTTCAAGCTGGACTACATAGTATGTCATAGTATGTATGGCCACATTCCACCCATTGGCCCCTGCCAATCATGGCCTCCTAATAATCCCCATCCACTGAATTGGCTCTATCACTCTCTCTCCTCTCCACCTATAGCTGGTGTGTGGTGAGCGCACTGGCGCCGTTGTACTGTGGCTGCCGTCACATCATCCAAGTGGTAAATCCAACACTGGTGCTGGTTGAGGAGAGAACCCCTGATATGATTGTAAAGCGCTTTGGGTGTACAGTAGTACATATGAAAGCGCTAAATAAATGCCTCATTCATTCATTCATTCATTCATACATAACAATGTGTTTCAAAGGTTCCTGATGCTTCTCATACACTCTAGTGAAATCATGTATTCATTTTAGTCCCTCTTTTTACTATGTGATAAAATCGTTATAAACAAACACTAAAAACAGGGACCTAAACTTACCGAGCGGAGATCCGTTTTCAGTATGAATTTGACTCACGTCAGACACCGAAACCAAAGGCCTCTGGACTGCCTGCGGGAAAAAATATTTAAATCCAGAATCATAACACATTCCATACATCCTTCGGATGAGACGTTAAACCGAGGCCCTGACTCTCTGTGGCACTTCTCGTAAAGAGTAGGGGTGTAACCCCGGTGCCCTGGCCACATTCCACCCATTGGCCCTGCCAATCATGGCCTCCTAATAATCCCCATCCACTAAATTGGCTCTATCACTCTCTCTCCTCTCCAACTATAGCTGGTGTGTGGTGAGCGCACTGGCGCCGTTGTACTGTGGCTGCCGTCGCATCATCCAAGTGGATGCTGCACACTGGTGCTGGTTGAGGAGAGAACCCCTGATATGATTGTAAAGCGCTTTGGGTGTACAGTAGTACATATGAAAGCGCTATATAAATGCCTCATTCATTCATTCATTCATATACACTTCGATATGTATAAAGTTGAAAATGGATATTATAGTTAAATCATACCCACGAGGTTCAGTGCAATGAATTCATTCACAATCTCGTGATAATCAGAGTTCTGCACACAGAACGTCATATCACCTATTAAGAAAACATATTGATACCATGATCTGCATAAAATGTTTAAAGATATTAAAACCAAATGTGTCTTTTATTTTACTTATAAAGTCTAAAGTGTAGTGTTTTTTTTTTGTTCACTGTCTAAGGATCAGTTTAACAAATGTTAAAATAAAATAAAAAATTGTGTGGACAAGAATGATTCTTTTTTATTTATATCGTCCAATTAAACATGGATCTGAAGAATTTAAAGAATAATTATAATATGGAATAATAAAGACGTATTTATATGATTTATTTTTCAAATAAAACACATTATTGTTTGAACAGTTTTAAATAAGCATGTAACATTTTAAAATGGTTAAATCATAAGCACGTATGTATAGTATTTTAAGGACCCCATAAATGGATTCTCTATTTATATTCTTAATTTGGGCAAGGAATCATTTTAGAAGTGTCTCAGCCTAACGTCTGCAGCATGACTGTTAACAAACATGTTAAAACACATTCTATCAGACACGTCGACTACATCACAGTAGGAAATAGATAAGAGAAACTACGGGCTCTGGTGTCTAGTCACTGATCTTGCTAAAATGCAAACATGGTCTTTCTTCTCCTGGACGGTAAACACATAGCCACCTTCCACGCTCAGCATGATATAAAATAGGAGAGATGTCTCTAACAAAATTTTAGATTGAACAGCAATGATTTTGACACTGAGGTGTCAAACCTGCTTGAGCACCCCAGCAATCAAAGGAAAATATGGTCACAAGCAGTTTTAGAACAGACTAGAAGGAGCCAGATACCCGGGTTTCAACAAATGCCATAAAAATGCCAATCTGGGGTGAGATATAACCCCCATAAATAAACCCATATGTCTAACTATAAATCCATCTGACCCTATATCTCATTGACACTCATGACCTGCCAATCTGAGACACTGAGTAATAAATCTAACCATAAAAACAACCATTGACAGCCACTGGCCTGCCAATCATGGTGACAGCCCTCATAAATCCCCCCATAAAACATATTTGACAACCACTGACCAGTCAGTTTGAGTGACAGGTGGACATTTGGACCTAAATTAGGTCACAAAACAACATTCTGGCACAAGGTATAGGATATTCTATTAATGTGTTCTCTTTCTCTGTGTTACCTGGACAGATAAATTCACATTTATTTGTCTGCAAAAGTCCGCCGGATGACGCAAAACTTCTGTCGGCTCCAGGGCTTGTAGTAAAAACTAGAGCATTTTTGTATCCACACGCGCATGAACAGTGGGATTTACAGAGGATTATTAAGAGAACAGTTATTGTAAGGGTAGGTTTTTCATTAAAATTGTATTGTACTATGTCCATGTACTATGTCTATGTATTTATGGTAACAGCATTATGGTAAAAATGTGACTTTATGGCAAGAGTTTTCTTACCTGAACGTTCTTCAGGCACAGAACTGACAGAGTGGCAGTTTCTTTCAGTTTTTCCCCTGTTTTGGCCTAAAACACTGTGTCCATCCAGTTTGAACTGTTGACTACAGTTCATCTGATTTTTCAGATGTTCCGTTGCGTATTTCTCTCTGTATTTACGATTCTTTGCAGCCTTTATCCTTCGCTGGAAACCGAAACTAACTCACTCCCGCTAAACATTTACTCTTTGAATTCTTGCACACGGAAACACCATTATGACTAAAAGTTTGCTGAGACGTATTTAAAGCAAGGCGATATTTGACTCTGGTCAAGCGTGTCCACAACAGTTTACACAGAGACAATAATGGTTTCAAAAACTTGCACTTTGAACTTTGCGTTTCACGTTGTCGTGTAAATGAACGACCAAAACGCATTAAAAAAAATCAGTTTTTAGTTGAAAATGGTGTCGTGTAAACGGCCCCCTGGTTTTTTTCCTTTGTTACTAATCATCGGCACCCGTGTCTTTATAGTTTATCGTTTACTTTTGTATTTAATGATCTCGGTAGTTCATTGTCTACGTTTTGATATAAAGCTATTGCATTTGTTTTCTCTCTTATTTGATGACCTTTTTTGTTTTGTTTTTTTTTAATAAAGAAAAGGTGCAGTTAGATCCTCTGCTCCTCTTCCCTTGCCTGCCCTTTAGCACATTATCATAGTAACTTATCTTATAATATCTTCATTTTTCTTTTAAAATTAGCCTTGTTTTGAGGCACAGAGTAGCCACAGATCTGATGCAGCTCTGGTATACTTCACTCAGTCTCTCATGAACACATAAATCACTGCACAGTTTCAAAACAATCAAGTGAAACAGTGACTCAGCCTATTTGTCTCAATCGCTGGCCTCAATGGTTAATGTGAAGAGACACTTTACCTTGATAAAAATGAGATTTGTAAATATATTCTCTAGGCACGAGTCTCCTGTCTGAATAATGGTGGGTATTATTCAGGCTTTTATGAAATCTCTGCTGTCACCAAACTGAAATGGGTATCAGCTTATACAAAGAATTATGGCCTTGCTTATGCATGTTTAATAATGTATAATGCTTTCATTTAACCGGAACACATATTGCTCCATAATGTTTTTTCATTCGGTGCTTACTTTCTGTAAACCTCTTGTAAAATTTGGATAACATAAATAAAACATGACAGTATTTAGTTTGTATTCACATTGTTTTCTAGATGTGAAGCTCATTTCATAAATATGTGTGTCGCCAATATTATTTGATTTGCATATAAATACTAAGGGACTGAAAATATGAGCATCTGCAACATTAAAGGCACAATAAATCCTGAATTTTGTCCAAGAATTGGCTGCTTCAACATGAAGAGAGTCCAACCGCAGTTATTTTTTGTTTGGCAGTGCCATTGTGTACAGTTTGTGAAAGTTTAGTGAACTAGAGGTTAATGCATGCCATTTAGAAGGTCACGTACAAGATAAATAATCCAATTTGTTGTAAATCACATCAAGCGCACTGACAGATTAATCATATGCACAGTGCCATGCCAATATCTTAGGTACACATTTATTTGTATCGTCAATGACAGTCATTCCAAAAGATATTCATGCAAAGCATCTCTGGTTTTTCTTCATTTGCTGCTTATTTGAAAGGGACCCTAGTGAAAAAAATATTCCCTTTTTCAATAGTACATTGCAAATACACTAACAAAATGTTTTACTATCTTTAAATATATTAAACGTATATTAGCATCATGCTTTTACCTGTTTTCACAATACAACTTTTAACACACTTTAACATATTTGTACTTTAGAATATTTTAGAAAAATATATTTTAGAAAAATATACTTGAAGTGAAAATTCTGTTTATTTTTTAAAAGTGTATTCATTTGCGCTTTATTAAAAATATATTTTAGGTATATTTTTAACTGTGTGCTGAAAATGATCATTGTAACAATGCATTGAACGTATACTTGCAAAATACAGTATGGTATATTGTACAAATTATAGCTTAGTAATATTTGTTTATTAATGTGCATTTGTTATTGAAGACAAAGTGTGCAATTTGTAGTATTTGGAATAAGCCAAAGGTATTACTGAGCATATACTTTTTACTCAAATATAATGCACTTATGGTATATTGCGTGTATGTTTCGAAGTCACTCGTAATGAATTTGTAATGTACTTGTAACACAAATAAAGTACACTTTAATAATCTAATCAATCATGTAATTAGTCCCTACACAGTTATATACTTAAAGCATACTAAGTATACTTGAAGTTGTTCCAATTTAGCACACAAAATACCAATTATGCTTTAATTACAACCAAAATATGCATAGTGCAAAATTAGTTGTTCCAAAATAGCACACGTCCAGTTAACTAATTATTAACACACTTGAAGTATACTGATAATTAGTCTGGCTGCAAGTATACTTAGCATATTATTATTTTTCACCAGGGGAGATTAGAAGTGAGCATTAAAAATGAGACTCTACTTCAAGAGCTCATTAAAAGTACATACTGAATTCACGAGTAGGTCAGTGGACTGCGGGTGGCATTATAATCTCACATTCAAATGTTTATTACATATAATGCACAGAATTGAGAAGATTTGCCACACAGTGAGTCAGCGGTGTTAAATAGTGATAGCACGGCACATGAATTTGATTTCACGATAATGACCACACGCTCCCGCCTCCAGACTGCAACACCGCCAACACCTAACGCCCAGACATGTGTTGTGTGGGACGCCAGCGCCCGTGTTACTCAATATCTCCACCAACATTGTATAACAACAAGCTGTTAGGGCCATTGTAAGAGTGTGGAGAAGCCATAAGATATGCATTTGATGAAGCAGCACAACTGAGCAACACTTTTTGAAAGCATGCATTGAGCAGTTGCCGTGAAGGAATGCTGAAAACACGTGCTTCACAGTGGGCCGCCAGAGGCCCGGGCGATTACCACGAGGTCTTGTTGGACTGATGAATTATGCATCAATTATGAAGCGGGAGTGGGAACAAAATGGACCTACAAGCACGGACTGATTGAAAATAAAAACAGAAAACTGATATGACAGGAAGGTACCTGAAAAAAGTTATTGTGTCTTAATAAATTATAAACTAGATGTTGGTATTTTTGAATAAAACATCAGCGATGCTTGTTGGCGCAAAACCTGCTGCCAGGATATTGGAGTTTTGCATGTATACTCTAGCCGAGTCAAAAGAGCCTATCCACATCTCTGTGATATTCTGGTACTGACATAGGTGAGGTTGTTATTGCTAGGATCATTTCCAGGACACGCATATTTCATCACTGGACTGTAGCGAGACTTCCACGACGCAAATCGGCACAATGCCAAATGATTTTGTCTCATTATTAAAGTGGAAACAACTTCAAATACTCAGTCATTTATGGTCATACAGACAAGAGTAAGACATTGTTCAAACCTGTAAAGGGTCTTTTTTATTAGTGTAAACTCACAATAAAAACAAAACATTGTGCTTTTGGATTCTGGACGCCGCTTTCTGCCGTCTCAGTTTCTTTTCCGTGAAGTCGAGGAGCGCGCCACAAAAATGAATCGAAACTCGAGCATATAGGCTGCTACTTGTCGCACAGTTTTCTCTTTTGTTTGTTAATCTGTATTTAAATGTACAGTATGTAATATTTGGCCACCAGGGGTCGCTAATCTCTTACAATAGCAAAGGCGTATCTCGATGACGCAAAGCATCAAGTGGAATTATGGATCTTGTCGTCAAGCTGATGGATCTTTTATGGATGAGTGAATACAGTGATGTTTTTAACATGACTGTGGTGTGAAGCAGGGCGCGATTGCTAATGAGAGACGCGAGTCCCGCGGATATAAAGGAATAAGGACATTTCATTCTACCGAACTACACGCAAGTGCTGAATTAATACTCACACAGGTCAGTTTATTAGACGAATTAAACTTGAGGTAACGCAGCGCTGTTTCACTTGCTCTAACAGTTACACTATCACACTAAACGGCATTTGAGTGTGTTGAATGTTGTTAGTTAGGTTGTTTGTTGGCTTTATGAAACTAGCAGTAAGCTAGATCAACATTAGAATAACATACAGATCATATTCTAACATTTCATCATATTGAACTAAATAACATTGATTAGTTTTATGTACATTTGCTCACCTGTCTAATAAAGTAACATACAACACACGCGTCTCTGTCAAGTCGAAGTTAGTCGCGGACGTGGAGCTCTCGGCATCTCGAAAGATGTTGATCTTCGTTCTAGTCCTCTTTTTGTCTCAAAGTCTGCTTGCCATGGTCCATAATGTTTGAAAAAAACAACAACAGCGTGAGCGTCCTGCTAAGCATAACCCAGTTGTCCACATCTGTCGCCATGGTTACTATGGCAGTACGGAAACCGAGGGTAACGCGGACATGACGCCATTGACTGTCGACTCCTCACCCCTGCTCACTTGCCCCGTTTCCTTGGTTAAAATCGCAATTTTCTCACGATTTACAAATAGTTGGAAACATTGGGGATATTGTAAGTAATCAACTAAACAAAATATTTAACATTAGCCTAGTGGTTTTTGGGTATTTTACTGCAAAAATACTACATATTGTACCTTTAAGTGAAATAAATGTCTCATATATTTATTCCTTTTATATATGTTGTCATACTTTAAGTATGCATGTTTCAGGTCATGATATGTCCACCTAGAATAACACTTCATATGAATGCCTGCTAAAGAGAGGATCGGGTATCATTCACGCGCGAGAAAAGTAATTAGTAATATAGTTACTAAGTATATCAATAGAATTGCTCATTAACCCGAGTAGTATGAGCATTAGTAAGTCATGCTCGACTTAATGATTTAAAGAAAGACTACAGGGAGATTATGCAGAGGAGAACTCATGCTCTGTTTAGTTGACTGTAGGTCATGACTTGTGGTGCGCAGACATCAATATTTGATGAAAACCACAGAGTCAGTGACATAAATGTCAGCATCCACATGCGCCCCTGAGGACGATATTTCACATTTCCAGGGCCTCTGCAAGTATATGAAAGTCTGTGTTTTTTGCCTTGTACTCAGAGAAATTGGTAATACTGAAGCTGCTTTATTGGCGGAACACTTCACATCAAAGAGTACTGGATTCCTCATGCTTTTGAAATGTCATTTTGATTTCATCTAAGTACACTGCTACCTCTCATGTTATTGTATCTTAGGAACGGGGATCAAGATTCACGGGTGGACCGTGTTCATAATCACGTGACAGAAAACAAGATGCATGTTCAAAGCACAAACGCTTTTGCCACGTCCGAATCTGCCGCGTTCAACAGAAGCAACGGATGTTTAAACAGGTTTGAGCTGTGTGTTTTCTTGAGATGAAATACTGCAGGTAATCTCTTGAAGTCCTATATTTCTGCGATGCATTTCATCTGCCTTCCCACTTATTTTCCTTCAGTGATTTACTGTGCACAATACTCTGATTTCGCAGCAAAGAAAAATCTCAGCATGACTGCAGTGGCACCGGTGCCTTATAAAATATTGATATGAAATTTCTGGGTTGCTTTGTTGGCCAATTTTCTGACAATATTAGGCCACTGTGAAGGGTTAGTTCAACCAAAAATGTAATTTCTGTCATTATTTATCCACCATCCTGTCGAACACACCTTATTCACAACATCAAATGTTGAAACTGTGGTTTGTCTGGTTATGAGACAAACGACAACCAATAGGGTGCAACAGTGGGGTTCCAAAGATAAGATCCTATTAATTTTCTCCACAGGGAATTGTGTATTAATCTTTCAAGACAGGCTTAGAGCTCAGAGATTGTTCAAATATACTTTAGTAAAAGAAATGAAAAATACAGCATGGTATTTTATATTATAGTTGTATATTGTATTGCACTGCTATCTTTTTCAGAATTGTTTTCTTTCTTGCTTTAAATCAAATGTTGTGTTTCATCTTGGAGCTACTTGGTGTGTGTGTGTGTGTGTGTGTGTGTGTGTGTGTGTGTGCTTACCAACTGAAGTCCAACCGTCACCTGCAAACCTAAGTCTGAAGCATTATACTTGCACCTCTCATCACGCTCAATAAAGCTTTGTGTTATTATTCATTCAGCTCTCTCTCTCTCTCGAGTCTGATATCTCCTAACACAATATCAACGCCCACTCGTTATTGCACTTGAGTAAGTGTTTTGAAAACATTATCCATATAAAACCATCATTTACAGACAAAGCATTATGAAATCCTTTACTTAGTGGTGCAGCTGCTGTCAGATCCAATACAGTCGTCTGCTTCATCTTTCAACAGACGTTTCTTTGCAAACTCTCCATTACATTGTGCCTAGTTTACAAAACAAAATGTTCCGAACACACATATAATCTCCCGACACGATCCGGGTAGATGGTAATTAAAATTAACCATCTACTCGTTCCTGATGCTGGTATCGTTCTGAAGTCTGTATAGAGATGCAAAGACTAGAGCTGATTAAACCGGACGTTCTTTCACTCTTCCATGACCAATTCGTCCGAATTTGACGAGTGATTAAAAGATGGATAATTCGTAACAATTCGTACGACCTCACTCGTACGAATTAGTACGATTTTTGCTAAAACGTACATATGTGACGAGTTGCCCAATTCGTATGAATTCGTACGAATGACCTACCCCGACCCCGCCCCTAAATCTACCCATCACGTGGGTTTAGACAAATCGTACAAATTCGTACGAATTAGGTCGTACGAATTGTTACGAATTAGCCATCTTTTAATCACTCGTCAAATTCGGACGAATTGGTCGTGAGATAGCGTTGGTCAGAAACTATATCCAGTGTACACAGTGACAGTGATTATAATGGGTTCTATTGGCTTTTGACATGACGTGGCGCTCACATCCGGTGCAGGCAAATTTTAGCCGTAAAGCGACTGAACGCCAGTGGGCGGAGCCTATGGTGTGATGATGTGTTACTCCTCGAGGATGTTTTATACTATGGAACTTGCAGGTAGTTTTAATGGTACAATGAGCTCTTATGCCAAAAGATCAATGCAAATTTGATTTCTCATGTCCTGACCTGTTTAAAACTCTTTATTAGAGTTTTTTTGGTAACACTTTACTTGAAGGGGTGTTCATAAGACTGACATGACATATGGCATGAATATGAAGGAGGTTTTATGAATGTTTATGACAACTGTCATTAAGTGTCATTCGCTCAATTATGACATTTTTAATGCAAATATGACATTGTTGGAGATGTCTTTGTTATGACACCTTGACATAAACCAATACATCATAACCTGTCAGTGTCTTGGTAATGACAACTTAACTTAAGACAACATTAAATTGTCATAAATATGTCATAAACATGATTAATGATCAAACTTAAGAAACCACTTAGCTTTATGGGTTAACATTACATTAAACTGTCATGTGGTTGGTTTTGGCATTGGCTGTCATAAGGCCATTATAACTGTGTCATGAATATTTTTTCTTGACCTCAACTACAGTGATACAAATTGAATTTGACATTAAAATGTTATAATGGCCTCATGACAGCCAATGTCAAAACCAACCACATGACAGTTTAATGTAATGTTAACCCATAAAGCTAAGTGGTTTCTAAAGTTTGATAATTAATCTGCTATGTCATGTTTATGACATATTTATGACAGGTTGTGTTGTCTTAGTAATGTCAAGTTGTCATGACAAAGACACTGACAGGTTATGATGTTTTGGTTTATGTCAAGGTGTCATAACAAAGACATCTCCAACAATGTCATATTTGCATTAAAAATGCCATAATTGAGCGAATGACACTTAATGACAGTTGTCATAAACATGCATAAAACCTCCTTCATATTCATGACATGTGTCATGTCATGATTATGAAGGTGTTATGTCAGTCTTATGCACACCCCTTCAAGTAAAGTGTTACCGTCACTGCAAATAAGGATATTTCAGAGATATGACAGCAGAGACGATTTTCAGTGAGAATCAACTTTACTTTTGATCTGTTCCTCACACAATGCTTTTCGTTTAACTTTACGATTAGAAGACTTAAGATATAGACATGAATACAGTGCATGGACTATTTTTTAGGGCCTTGACAAGCCATGGTCACTATAATGTATGCTTTCACTGCATGGAAAAGAGATGCTTGGACATTCTGCTAAACCTCTCTCTCTCTCTTTTTGTCGTCCAGAGGAAAAAATGATAAAAGAAAGTCAAACAACACGAGAATCGCTTCATCATTCACTCACCCCTCTTTGAGCCAAGATCCCAGACTTATACACAGATAAAACACTCAGCAAACTGCGTTTTCGATCGATATGTCCAAACGCTGAGCAAACCAACATGAGCTTGAGCTCAATTCTGAGTCTTTAAAGGCAGAGGGTGATTAGAGTCACAGAGACCAGAATTCATTTCACAACCAAGGCCAAATATCATCGAACTTGTAGAAAGAGCTAAGTCAGGAGAGCATGAACCCATCATTACAACTGTAGAAGAAAACCAATTTACTCCATCTATATATATATATATATATCTTTTCTACTGACAAAAAGTAGCCAACTACATTGAAGCTATGTGGGGTTCAGGGGTGTGTGTGTGTGTGTATTACACTGAAAAATAGTATTGGATTTGCATGATTTAAAGTGTTGCCAACATTTCAGAACTGTTTGATGAATAAAAGTTCAAAAGAACAGCATTTATTGGACATTTTGTAAACATGTTCCTGGATCACTCTTTTTGTTGATCCTGGAAATACATTCCATCATTTCCCTCTGGTTTTAGGGGTATGTTATGTGTAGGGTTAGGTTTAGGGGTCGGGATAGGGTTAGGGTTCGGATCTAAATTTTCAGACAGGAATTTTGTTCCAGGATCAATAAATATGTTGACCCAGGAACATGTCTTACCTGGCAAAATCACAGTGGCCACGTTAGCATGCTGTTGCGAGAGTCAACACACACGCACATGCGCTCAAACACACACGTTCCTCAACCAAGCTTGACACACTGTGCCCAAAAGCATTGCATCATGTCTTTTTCTGAGATCTCTGGGTCTCTAATCCAAATCTCACCCGAAAACATACAGCCGTTTGCAGAACAGCAGCACCCTCAGGAACCAAAGGCTTATTTGATCTTGTTCTTTCTCAAATAACCTCGAGCAAATTCATATGTATATTGTAGGAGTTCATCTTAAGAGCCTCTGTCAAAAGCCAAGAATGAATCTTTGAATACAAATCAGCATCTTTTAAAAGACGAGACTGTCGCTTGAGTATTTATACCTAATGAAATTGCCATTGCAGCTGCCAGGGGAAAGATGATTGGCAAAAAAAATGGCAACCGACAGGAGCTCATGCCTGTCTACCTGTCAGAGATTGGATGATTTTTTGCTCGAGGGGACGTATAATTCTGCTGTAAATGACAAAGCATCAGCACGTTGTGCATCTGTGTGTACTGTGAGTCCTGAGTCACACACTTGTGAGGCAGAGCGCTGATCGTCATAGGTCGTGACAATGCGCACGCGACACAACAGAGCTGTTTTATGACACAGCTGAATGCCAACAGAGTAACGCCGCAAATGTGATCTCAGATGGACGTCCGTAGGCCCGCTTTTCCAGAGCTGTGTCGCCAACTTTAGATGCTACGCGCTTAAAATGTTTTTTTTTTTATATATATTGTAGGCTAATATCAAGCAAACATTCGATTTATTAAAGTAATAGCTGATTTAAAATTGCAGGACCATCATTGAATGTACGTGAACATGAATGAAATGTAAGAGCTGTGGAGGAGCACATTTTCAGTGAATAATGACTTGAATTTATGTCTTTTAAACACACAAATCTACTGTATGTCTTCAGAAGAATTGGAATATCAAGAGTTTCAGCAATTTTGGGACAGTTTTTCTGCTAAATATATTGGTTTTTGCACAGAAGAATGAAAGCCATACGGGTTTTGACAACATGAGGGTGGCCGAGGCTGTCAGTCTGCAAAAAAAAAAAAAAAAAAACTGGTTTAGAATAACATAAGGGTACGGAAGCGTATTGCATTCACTTGAAGAAAAAAATGTACTCTGTTTTTCTGAATTAATGAGTTAATTATCTCAGAATTACAAGATCATTTTTCATGGAATTTTTTTTTTTTGCTCTGTTTTTCTGAAATAACGAGTTAATTATCTCCGAATTACGAGATAATTTTTCATGGGAAAAAAGTTTTTGCTCTGTTTTTCTGAATTAATGAGTTAATTATCTCAGAATTACGAGATAATGTTTCATGGAAATTTTTTTTTGCTCTGTTTTTCTGAATTAACGAGTTAATTATCTCCGAATTACGAGATAATTTTTCATGGGAAAAAAGTTTTTGCTCTGTTTTTCTGAATTAATGAGTTAATTATCTCAGAATTACGAGATAATTTTTCATGGAAATTTTTTTTGCTCTGTTTTTCTGAATTAACGAGTTAATTATCTCAGAATTACGAGATAATTTTTCATGGAAAAAAGTTTTTGCTCTGTTTTTCTGAATTTCTGAGTTTTTGAGATAATCAAGTCATTAATTCAGAAAAACAGAGCAAAAAAAAAATTTCTACGAAAAATTATCTTGTAATTCTGAGATAATTAACTCGTTAATTCAGAAAAACAGAGCAAAAACTTTTTTTCCATGAAAAATTATCTCGTAATTCTGAGATAATTAACTCGTTAATTCAGAAAAACAGAGTACATTTTTTTCTTCAAGTGAATGCAATACGCTTCCGTAAGGGTGAATGCACTTTTAAAAATAAAGGTTTCAAAAGAGGGTTTTCATAGTGACGCCATAGAAGAGCAATTTTTTGGATCCCCAAAGAACCATTCTTGAAAAAACTTTTTTTTTCTTAGTGTAAAGAACATTTCAAAAATCTAAAGACTATAAAGAATCATTTGAGAAATGAAAAGGTTCCGTGGATGTTAAAGGTTCTTCATGAAACCATCGATGCTAATAAAGAACTTTTATTTTTAAAGTTTAAATGATCCATCATAAAGAAATAATACAGAAATGGGAACAGCTAATTTATAAACAGAACTGAGTTGGGGACAAACAATATATTGATGCTAAGCTGTGCCATTGGGGCTAATTCCTACACATGAATTACAATTAATTAGTGCTGCATTGTGTACACATTTACCATGCAGTTTTGGCACAGACTAAAAGACTTTGTGTCCTTTTTTGGGGCCATGGAGAATAAGCTGTGCTGAATACAAAGCTTACTGCAGCCACCTGCATCAGAAAGCCAGAGAGAAACTCAAATGTGTTTTCCAATTTGGGTGGAGTCACATGAGAGGTGACAGCCTACCGCTGCCTGTGTCTAAACTAACATAGAAACTGTCACTAAACCTGTGACCCCAGCCGCCCCTCACAGTATTACTGCCAGCGACAGACCATTAACTCTCTGCCACTGATGCCGCAGGAGGAAGACAGTGCCCACATATAAACTAGGTGTGAAGAAAACAAGCCGTACGTAAGGAGCGTCAAAAGTTTCCAAAGGATCTCAATGCACCGCCCCCACTTAAAACGAAAGTTCATCCTAAACCTCATGACGTCCCAAAGCTATGATTTGCTTTCTTCACGAAACACAAAAGTTATTTTTATTCTAAGCACGAGCTGCAATTGTGTTGCCTGCCTCTTTAAATGCTCCAGCTCCTCAAAGCAGGATGGATTCTGATTGGCTGTCAATGTTTCTATCGTTTGTCAGCTGGGGAGAATCGCTTTGAAAGTTGATTTCCAATCAAATCGTTCTTCTGTGCCTTTATCGTTGTGTGTGGACTATTTTCTAAAGCTATTCTTTTAAATTTCATTACGATTATAAGCCTAGTTATTTTCTTTGGTCTGAACATGCCTTTGTTCTAATTTGTTACAGATGTATTAATTATTCTTGCATACATTGCCATTGCCTGTTAGTAGATTCAAATGACATGTAGTTGCAAAGTTACTTATATAGACCCTGTCCCAAATGGCACACTAAGCACTCGCGGTCTTTCTATGAGTCCGCAGTGAGTACAATCAACTTGGATATTGAAGTCATTTCAACTTAAATTGCATTAAACTGACTTGAATTGAAAAATGAGTTGAATCTTGTATAACTTAAAAAAGGTAGAAAATTAACTTATTTTGACAAGTTAAGAAAACATGTTTTACTTAAACAAAGAAGTATCAAAAGTGCCTCTGGACCCAAACATGAGATAAAGAACGTTATCTCAACAGTCATGAGGGTTAAATTGCCTGAGAAGTTATTGGGTGAAATTGCAGTTTATAAGGAGAAGAATGGTCAGGAACTCACTGCGCCTTTAAACTAGTCCAAATGACGTGCATAGACAAAAAATTACAAATAGCCAAACACTTCAAGAGAGTCTGCACACTCTACCAAAGAATAAGTCATCAAGTGCGAGATAAAATCAATACTTTCTCTCTCAAGCTTACAATGCTTAGTGCAGGAGCCATCTTAATTTAAGGAGTCACATGGTTACATAGAGATCACATGATCAACCGAGCCAGACTATAACAAATAATCCAATCTAAACGTTGTACGACATGCTACATAAAAAGAATTCAACATCAAGTGAAAAAAATCAACATAGTAAATTAAAAATTGTATTAATAAATATAAACCCATAAAAATATTTATACAAAAATTATATTTCACAATACATATGGTATAATCCCCAAATAGATAGCTTACATCAAATTAGAGAACAACAACTGTACTTTGGAGTAACAAGAAGATATGAAGACCTCCGATGCAAAAGCCTCTGTCAAAAATGAGATAATAATATTGAGTTGAATGCTCTCCGCACATACGTTCATCAAATACTTCAAACTCACTAAATCCCAGTCTCAGCCCATTCAGAAATGTCGGAACTTAGGTAGAAACCTATAGCCTGATAAAAAAAATATATATATTAAAGGAAAACGTTAAACGGACTTAGAGGCTTTTGCATCTGAAGTCTTCATATAATTCATAAGAAACATGGAAAAAAGCCACTAGAGTGATCCAAAGTCACATGTTTGTTCTCCTTAATGAAAGTATCCGAGTTGACCAAATACTCTCTTATATTATGTATCCTATAATGTGAAAAAAGGGGAGGCTCCTTGGAGATTTTGTATCCGTTGTCATCGGCCTTTGAGATAACTTGTAACTTTTGAGATTGCATTTTTCAAGATATCCTCTAAGAAGGAACTGTTTGTACATCTCATTACATTCCACTTCAAAAACCATCAATGTTCC
Organism: Rhinichthys osculus; assembly: GCA_029959095.1. Taxonomy (NCBI): domain Eukaryota; kingdom Metazoa; phylum Chordata; class Actinopteri; order Cypriniformes; family Leuciscidae; genus Rhinichthys; species Rhinichthys osculus. The sequence continues at coordinate 15,487,697 of JARWKJ010000002.1, read as the reverse complement.
TACAAATTCTCTTGATTCGAAGAAATTGGCTGTAAGGGAGACCGTTCTTCAAACTCAGAGGGATATGATTAACTTATTTGGTGGTTTTTAATAAACCAAGTTATTGATGGTTTATTAAAGAGCTCTGCATCTCAGCCCACTGTTTATTCAACCCGACATTCACGGAAGGCCAGAAGAATGAAAAAAAAAAGCCACGGCAATATAATTTACAAGCGTGACTCGCATCAAACGCGAGTAAGTGACGTAAATGAAGCTCAGTCAATCCGCGCGCTCCTCCAGCGGAGCCAAACTGCGCGCGCCGGAGTCTCTATATTAATCCGTTAAAGCGCCGCTGTCCGTTCAGCACCACTGACTGTGCGAAGAGAGTTCACGCATTTAACTGCAGAATCCTCTGGAAATCGCTCTTCATTTGGACAGATAGGATCACTTGTTTTTTGTGTTTTTTTAAGTGATATTTTGTTAAAGTGACAGTTTGACGCGTCTGTGAGAAGGACTCCAACAGTTTGTTTAACATACTCACTGACTGTGTGAAGAGAGCAGAAGCGCGCGCACTCGCTCTTTTTTACTGGAAAAAGGTTTGGGTTTTCAGGTCAATTACAGAAAATGTCTGTTGTTTCGGTTTAGATTTGTTTTTGAGTGATTTTTGTGAGCGTGTCGTGGAGCTCTAAGTTTTTTCTTTTTTATTTAATACATTTTCAAAGATCTGGTTCTATTTTGGAATTCGCGTTCTTTTGACACTAAACGTCATTTTTAGTCCAACTAACTGAATTGACTCAGGGTTTTTTTTTTTTGCGTTTTGCGTTTTGCGTTTTGAAGAGAGAAACGGCCGTAATGAGAGTTATCTTCGTGGCACTGCTGCTTGTATACGCGTCAGGGAGCGGGGAAGCGGCTGGCGCGAAAGGAAGCCGCTTCGTGTGCACTGCAGTGCCCGCGGGCGCCGACCTCAGTTGCCCGGTTGAAACGACCAACCGGGTCCAAAGCACCAGTCCGCAGGAGGAAGAGTTACGGAATACTATCATCCAACTTCGAGAGACCATCCTGCAGCAGAAGGAAACTATCGTCAGTCAGCAGGGCACCATCAAAGAGCTCAACTCCAAACTCGCGCGCTGCGAGGCTGAAGCCAAGTCGCGAGGCAGCGCGCGCAGGAAGGATTATAGTAAAAACACGATGGGCGATCTGCCGCGTGACCCCACCGAGACCGTGGAGCAGCTGGGAAAGACCATGCAGAGCCTGAAAGACCGGCTTGGCAACCTGGAGGTGAGAGTTTATGCTTATGAGGGATAAATGGACACTTAAGAGCTATTTGTGAGGAAAATAGAGCTGTAATGATCTGTGAAATTTGGTCCCGACTCTCGCTTATTAGAATGCATGATTTGTCAAAACAAGGTCAAATGAGCCATGTTGTGTAGAGGGAGGGGCTTTTCCTATTTGAATTCACGTTATCTTTTTCTTTTCGTTTAAATATGAATAATGAGCTCGATGGACAGCTGTGACTAGACACACAGCAAATATTTTTAGGATACTGGTTTGAACTTATTGAACTTAAGGTTTTTTTATAGACTCGCGCGATATAATGCGGATTGTTGCATACAAAATACAATTATAGCAAATGATACACATAATTGCTTCAATTAAATGTCCCACTTGACAAAGCCATTGGAAGATTTTGGTATATTACTCAACTGACAAACCACTTCTGTAAATAGCCAAGTTGATTTAAATTACTTATTACCCCGACCAATATATTCAATATATTCAATATATATATATATATATATATATATATATTCATCGCTATATTAAAAAATCAACAAGAAAAACTTCATACAGGGTCATTGGGTCATAAGGAATACTAGTTTCCACTTTGGTAAATCGACATGAAACACAATGATTTTACATAAATCACTTAACTCTAAACACTTATTAAACTTATTAAATAAGCTTTAATTGTTTTAATCGTTAAATGACACTTCTCTTACCTGTTACCCCACCCTTAACATACCAAATCCTGTGCCTAATCTTACCCGGGCCATATCCCACATGAACATGAACACAATATAAGCACATTGTGCCTAACAGTTATTTTTTATTAATTGATTTTCTTTGAAGTGAGTATTACATAATAAAGTAATACATAATAGTAGTACATAATACACCTAATAAAAAAAGTGACCATTTATTTGAATACACAATAAAAGACTCCAAAGTGTGACCATTAGTTAATTAATTTATTTGAATATACAGTAGTTAAAGGCACCTAATTCGAAGTGTGACCATTTATTTATTGATGTGAGCACACAGTAGTTTAAGACACCTATTGTAAAACTGGACCAATAAAACAATTAGTAATGTTTTGGACCGTGGACTGACCTATTTAACTACTAAGATGTAAGAGCCAATGTATACTCCTTTAAGGCGTTAATTCAGCATCTCACAAATCCCCAGCAATTTAATTTTTGAAAGGATTTTTGGCTTCAAAATAATAAGCCATTTGCAAATTGAAGCAGATGAATATTTTGGTTCCCTGTGTCCTGCAGCAGCAGCTGCGTACCAACACATCAGGTGGACCATTTCCCAGCGAGCTGAGAGACCTGCTGAAGCGGCGTCTGAGTGACCTGGAGAGCCAGCTGCTGACCAGAGTGGCCGAACTCGAGGACGAGAAGAGCCAGCTGTACAACGAGACGACCGCACACCGCCAGCGCACCGAGAACACCCTCAACTCACTGCTGGAGAGGATCACCGAGCTGGAGAAAAGTACGCCATTCTCACTGATGAATTATTCAATCAGTCATGTCAAATGAGACGGGATTCATCTTACTGATGTGGTACCCTACCAGTTCAAATGTTTGGGGGGGGGGGGGGGGGGGGGGGGGGGGATTTTCACCTGCTGGTCCTCAGTATGGGATAGGAACACTAGTCGTAAAACCTTTCACGCTCAACGAGAGCGCCATGCACCGCTTTGAACTCCACATGAAAAAAACATTGCAGAAAGCATCACCGAAGGGCAACGAGCTTATAAAAAAAAGAGAGCACAGATTCACAGTGAAAATATGCATTTGAGCTTGGAAGAGAAAACAGTCAATGCCAGTTGTTTTGATATATCACAGAACAAAAGCAGTCTTTGAATGGAAAGCATACTTAATAACCATCGCATGACAGCGAACTAAAAAGTATTGAAAATAAAACAATAAAACAAACAATACATAAATAATAAAAAAGAATGTTTAAAACTTTGAGGTCAGCAAGAATTTTTTGAAAGACGCCTCTTATTCTCACCAAATCAGCAATTATTTGATCAAAAATGCAGTAAAAACAGTATAATTATTACTAAATTATTACTAAATTATTAAAATAACTGTTTTTTTATTGTAATGCATGCTAAAATGTCATTTATTCCTGTGATCAAAGTGCATTTTCAGCATCATTACTCCAGTCTTCAGAGTCACGTGATCCTTCAGAAACCATGCTGATATGATCATTTGCTGCTCAAGAAACATTTCTGATTATTATCAATGTTGAAAACAGTTGTGCTGCTTCATTTTTTTTTTTTAGAAAACCATGATTTTTTGATTAGTCCAAAGTTCAAATGAACAGCATTTATTTGAAATAGAAATATTTTTGTTGTGACTGTATAAACGTCTTTAATTCTTAATTAATCCAAACTTTTTAACTGTAGTGTAAATAAATATGTCTGAAATTCAACTCGGGTGCAAAGTTGGTGCAGTCATTTCAAAGGCAGAAATAGCATGCGTCATGCAGAGCGCTTGGAAATTCAGTGGCTGCACTTTGAAAGGTCAACGTAGAAACTTTGAACACTTGACCAGCGCTCGACACGGCGTCGGGGGAAACCTTTAACTAATGCTTCGCTGCATTTGGGCCATTTTTCATGCAGAAAATGTTGTAGGATGAAACAAAGGTAACACTGAGGCATATATTGTTGGCTGTGGCATTTTTATTTTGTGGAAGAATATCTGCATGTAAATGAACTTGCTATTTACAATCATTTGTTGGCCTTTTTGGATGTGGGATTTATGCAGGCCCCATCTGTTAGCATTGGATGGACACATCGTCCTGCTGTATTCAGAATTCAGAGCGGCGCCAGCACATTTGCAAAGCGAACGATTAACGAATGATTAGCGCCAATGCATCATCAGCATCTTTCACCTTACATTGCCCCAGCATTTCATTTCATAATAAGATAATTACATGAGCCTGTGTGGATCACTCATTTCATTAATCGAACTTTGAATTCAACCCAAATTCAATTTGCTGAAATCAAATTAACACCATCTCTGGTCAGCACTTTGCATCTTCTTCCTGTCCTTCAATGCAAACCTTTCTCTCGATTTTCTCCGAAGGTAACAATGCGTTCAAATCTCCAGAGGACTTTAAGGTGTCTCTGCCTCTGCGCACCAACTACCTGTACGGCCGCATAAAGAAGAGTCTGCCAGAGATGTACGCCTTCACCGTGTGCATGTGGCTCAAGTCCAGCGCCAGCCCTGGAATCGGAACCCCGTTCTCTTATGGTGTCCCGGGACAAGCCAATGAGATTGTGCTGATAGAGTGGGGAAACAGCCCCATGGAGCTGCTCGTCAATGATAAGGTGAGGCTTTATGTGCTACAGATGCAAAGCTATCTGTGGTTTTTATCGATTGTGTTTGCTTGAAACAAAGTCAGCTTTCCCTATTATGCCCTTACACTCTCAGAAAAAAATGTGTAAAACTTGTACCTTTAGGGGTACAACAGCTTGCCACTGGGGCAGTACCCTTAAAGGGACATATTTGTACCGTATTTACCTATATATTTAACTGTAGTATCTAGGGGTGTAATGATACCCTCATGTCACGATTCGATGCACATCACGATATTGAACTCAAGATACGATTCTCCAAGACATATGGTAAAAGGTTAACAAAAAATGTATTTGATTAAAATGTTAAATTTGGTTTTACATTGTGGGTGTAAATGAAAAGGCTTGGACTCGGTGCTGGTAACCCAATGCACAGGACAGTGGTGACCAAAAATATTCATGATTCTGAAGCTGAAAATACAGAATTATTTTAGACGAATATGCTTGTCAATCTGTCACTGGTTAGATATATTTAAAATCATGTTGGCCACTTTTTACTGATAACATGAGACATTTGGCATTATCAGGACCCTTAAATATTCCTCCATTGCATTATTATACATTATATTCAACATGGTAGTTTAATGTAGTACTGACACTAAAACTCTGAAAACGTGTTTCCTCACACAGTAATTATTGTGGGTGAACTATCCACGATACAGATTGTTACTATCAACGATACATATTGTTGCATTTTTCTATTGCGATATATTGTGACACGATATATTGTTATACCCCTAGTAGTACCAATCACTACTCTAAAGTACTGGACCTTTTAGAGGTACGAAGTTGTCCTTTTAATGGTACTGCCCTAGTGACAAGCTGTTGTAGCCTTAACATTTTCTGACAGTGAAGTCAACATATACCAAGGTAATATACCAATCTCATAACATAAATAATATCTTTGGTGACATCATATAAAAATCAATGGAATTTTCTTGTTTCTTTTTTTCTTGGAAATAACACTAAATATGATTAATGGTTTTTCATTCAAAATGGTCCTTAAAGGTTCTTCAAATAAAATGTTTTCACAGCCGGATTTCTATTTTAATGCATTTACATGAAGGGGCTTGAAGATCAAAAGCTAATTAAACAGCCCTGCACAGTCAGATGTTAAATTCCATCTCAAACCATTTTAAACAGCATTTTTCAAACGTATTACATTTATTGTGTAGTTTTCATGACCTGGTGTTAATTGAGACTGCATGGAATATTTGTACTTTTAAAATTGAATTTGTCCTAGCACAGGACCATTTAAAATTAAAGCTGCAAGCAGCATTTATCGGGGTTCAAGCATTTAAGGCCTTTAAGCACATAAGCATTTGAGACATTAAGTTTTATTTAGCAAGGAAGTAACCACTGACATCATAGATGAAAAAGTCCATTTACAGCCAATACAGGAAATTTACCATGGGAAATATGTGGTTTTCAAAGCTTATTGACAGTTATAGCACCATCTATGGTCCTATCTCCATAAAATGTTGCATGCTTGTTAATGATGTTATGACACATCTGCTCATCAATTTTTGTGAAGTTCTGAGTTTTCCTTTATGATTTATAGGCTTTCGACAGTTATAGCGCCACCAATGGTCCAATCTCCATGAAACTTTGCATGCTTCTTCAGCATGTTATGACACATATGCTCATCAATTTTCAGAAAATCAGTTTTCCTTTAGGATTTATAGGCTTTTGAGTGTATTTTGTCACGCCCCTATTCTAAATGACCCTGTTACAGCCACCCAAATGCAAAAGTTAAACTTTTTTTGATAATTATTGTTCTAGAGAGTCCAGAGAATTGTCCTAGACTGGTCTGGTTCCGATCGGGCGAAAAACCAGGGACTAGTTCGCAAAAGTAGGTTTTGGACAAAATTCGACATATGCCTAAATCGAAATTGGAGATATACATGAATATATTTTGTCCGTCTTGAGCCAAGGATCACAGTGGTGTAAACCTTGATTCTAAGTCAAGCGGTCTAGGAGTTATGAGTGATTTAGTACTTTTGGTTACTGTAGCGCCACCTATGGGCCAATCGGGGTCGTACTCTAATAGGTTCTCCCCAAATTGAGACCTACCATCTGGCCAAGTTTTAAGTCTCCAGCACTTACGGTTTGGTCTGCACGATCAGTTTTACAAATCCTTACAATTACAATAGGGTTTCAGCACTTTGTGCTTGAACCCCTAATTAACGAATGTGCCCACACAGTACAGTATAAATACAGTAAAGTTTTGAACCTGTATGTGTTTAGAGACATTGTAAATTGCTCACTCTGAGGATCAACTTTATCTACAGTAGATGACAAGAGACAATAGAGAGTTCCACTGTCTTCACTCCAGCTGGTAGTCGCTGCACAGAATCACTCAGCATTCGATTGAAGTTAAAATGCTCTCAACTTTGTTGAGTTTCTGGACACGTGAACAGGGATTAAGATGTGAAAAATATAGCATCATAGTTGAAGAGTTATAACAAAAGTGCCCAGCTCTGCTTATCTTCATAAATCCAAAGGCTGAATGGATGAGTCATGGCTGCTAGAGATAGATGTAATGCTAGAAGTAGGGCAATTTGTTTTGCCCTTCCATCACAACTCCCTTCCGTCTCATTCACTCGGATGTACGTCATTGCTTACGTTACGCGAGTGTCCACTACTTGCGGAACCCTTGCAATGGGTTTAAATGGAATGACCTAAACCCTCGATCACTTGTGGATAAATTAAGTGCGAGCTCTGCCAGTTGCAATAAAAAAGCGATTCATACATGAAAATTCTTATTTTATAGCCCTTATAAGACACTTATTGGCCTAACAGGCAATATATTTGTCGACCACTAGCTAGATGTACTAGATTCGGTTTTTAAAAACATTTAACTGTAAATGTTAAACGTCAGCACATAACTCATCCCACACCTCAAATTATAAGTAACGCACTTTTTAAGTGACCAGACTTTTGTAAGGAGGGACTCATATCCACATATCCATCATGTGTAAAATACTGTATAAAGATACGCAAAAAAAAAGCATTTAAATATAGCTCAAGATTAATTAGATTACCTAAGAAGTTTGTCATATTATTAACATTGGATATTTGGATATTATTAATATTGGATATTTTTAAAATGCATGAGGACTTTGAAATTATATTTTTGCAATTTAGATTGTTTTGTACAACTTGCGACAAACCCATTTCGTAAAAATACCCTTAAATATCTCTGAATGGTTTTGACCATAGATAAACATACACACAGACACACACACACAATGTTTTCACCACAAAAGGTTTTCCAATCCACTTTTAATCAAATTGAATGTTAGATGATTAGTTTTTAGAGGCTGTTGTTGCACAAGACCCGTGATGATTTCAAAGTTTAGCATTAAAGCACACATAAATGAATTAAATATGTCCTCAGTGGTTCTAAATCAAGAATATGAAACTGAGCTGCTTTTCTTTAGGGAAAATTAGCTTCCAGTATCTCATTGGTAAATGAGGTTAGCATGTCTCGGTAACCACGGATGCTGTACCTCTAGATCCTTGTTGAGGAGATTGTGAGTTATTGCCGTCGCTGGTTTTTGTTGAGTGTAACCTGAGGGTCTTGAGAGAGCGAATGAGCTCTGCTGTCCTGCTAATTCCCCTGATACCTCACTCAGGAAGTGTCAGTTTGGCATCTTGCTTATTGAGAGAGGCATTTTGCCCCGCAGCCCTGCACAACATGCATTATACATGTACAGTGTGTGCATGTACGCATGTGTGTGTGTGTGTGTGTGTGTGTATGTACGTCAAGGAGGAAAGAACAAGAAAGTGACGAGGATCGAGTGAGATACAGCCATGCTGAATCTGATTACCTGTCGAGTGTGTCTTCAGTGCTTTTTCTCACTCCAGTGAATATATCACACCTCAGTGCTTCGTTACTTCTCTCTGAATGTTGTTTCTATACTTGCATACTTCTCCACTTAAGTGCATTAAAGCCTTGGTCTCAAGCTGCAGTGGTTGTCAAACTCAATGTGTGTCTAGCTTGAAGTTGGAATATATATAAATTATTTTAAAGTTTGTTAAGCTTCAGATACAACTTTATAGCGGGGAGTTTGCTATGATGATTCATCGAGACACTCCATATCCTTCCTTACTCTTACAAGCTTGGTCCTCCCTCTGTCTCCCCTAAATTTGGAATTGTATCGCACCACGCAACTTTCTGAAACTGGGTACAATGTGCAGTTTGTCCTTGTCCTAGTGATGAAAAGAGTCGTTTATTGGACCCTATTTTTTTAAACCCCCTGTAGAAGAAATTACGACCAAGTTAGAGAAGCAAAACCACAAGAAGAGAGCATGGTGCGCGAGTAAAACCGAAGGGCGTTCATGAATGATTTGATGCATATGTGTTAGCCAAAAGACTTTTAAAATGCATACTATAGTGGTTGCTACGCACCTTATTATAAGCTTACTTTATACAAGTTGGGTTGTGTGTAACTTAATCCGTATGCAGCAATGATAGATCGGATAATTTTACTGAAGCAGGGAACACACTTAACGACCGAAAGACTGATTATGAATGTAATTTGATACTTATGACTGATCACTGCCCAAACGCGCCGTGTCAGAGACTGTTGCGTTTTAATTTTATTTGCGTTCAATTTATTTGATTTGAGCACACTGTTCCCATCAGTCAAAAATGTGAACTGTCTATTGACAAATCAAGTTATGTAACATTTATTTATTTAGCACTTTCTATAATACAGATTGTTTTAAAGCAGCTTCATATTAATAAACAAGAAAATAACCTGTTGCGAAATCTGCGTGCGGAACTTTTTCGTCCTTGTACTAAAATTCCAGATTGCGTGGATTCCTATTGAAACTGCTGGATTTGAACAAACCTGGGTATTAAATTTGGTGCGCAACACCTTGTTGAGGAAAGATGTGATATTGCAGTTCTAAGCAATCAGACTTATACTGTACTTATGCACTATGTACTCAACCGTGTAGTGTATGAACTTTATACGTTTATTTTGTTTTTCAACATCGGAGTCTGATAGCCCCTCCCCCTCCGCTACGTAATTAAAGCTGTGACAGTTGAGTGCATGAAGTGTCCATCGTTCCACACTTTGGACTTTTTACACAGTTTTTTCAATTAAATAAGTGCATCATCCGGGTACTTAGTGGACTTTTCTTTTTTAGAATTTTCAGTGTGAACGCACTACTCGCACTATTTATATTACAAAATGACTTAGAATAGTGCACAAGTACGCGATTTGGGACGCACCTATAGACTTTCATTTAAGCATGGACTAAGCCATATCTAGGGACGAGTATATTGAAGAGACTTGAGTGTTGGGCTCAACATAGACAACCACCCAGAACAACTTTATCAACCACAAAGGACACCCTACTGCATAAGAAACTGTTCCGTAGTGAACAATTACTGTGGTTACTTCCTCTGGAATATGCACTTTTTAGGATCAGTTTGCAACTGTAATAACACCCATCCGTTCTGTCACAGGTTGCTCAGCTTCCCCTCTCCGTGAGTGACGGCCGCTGGCATCACATCTGCATCACCTGGACAACCAGAGATGGCTTCTGGGAGGCTTATCAGGATGGAGAGAGACTAGGGACCGGAGAGAACTTGGCCCCCTGGCACCCAATTAAACCTGGAGGAGTCATTATCCTGGGCCAAGAACAGGTGAGAGTGAGGACGTAAAAGAGCTGATCCCTCGCAATGGGACTCGCACATGCAACGATAATAATAAGTCTTCACACGCGATGATGTGAAGACGTCACCTCTCAGCCGCTCTGAGAGCTCAGGGACTTCTTGAGAGAAGTGTTACATGTGACACATGCAGGCACGCAAAGTCTACATGTGACACATAATCTGCTGCTCACCTACACTGAACTACTCTGATAATTGAGTGCATTCACAGTGTTTAACAGCGCTTGAAAAGGCACAATCTGTGACCTAAACAGCTAAAAGTGATAGAATAATTGCTCTTAGATGGGTCGTCACATTTTTTATTTTATATGTGGCACTTTTAACAGATTGTACAGATTATGTAGATCATTTCAAAGCAGCTTCACAGTAATAAAAAGGGAAAATAACTGTTAATGTTGTAGAATTAATCAATAATGAAACTAATTAAATTCAGAGAATATAATTATTCGGTTCAACTTGTTCAATGTTGTTTCAGTTAAGTTCAATACATATTTAATGATTGATGAACTTTGCAACACTGACACAAGTTCAATTCAGCTATAAGCAGTGCTACGGTCATTATTATTCTCAAGTTAGTTCAATGTTGATTCAGTACAGTTCAATAGCAGTGTCATTGTTGCAAAGTTAGTGTCATTATCTCACTTAATTCAATTCAAGTTTTGTTCTCATCCAATAGAGTCAGTGCAATCAAATCGATAATCTTGCTGAATATTAATTGCCTTTCTGACTCCTGAGTCATTTCTTTTGCGCAGTAAAATTGGAGCTCTTTAACTTATAAGAAATAATATGTTTGTATTGTAAGTTACATATTTCTATAAAACACTTTTTTAAAATAAAGGTGTCAAAAATATTTCAGTGAACAGTTCTTAAAAGAACCATTTATTTCTTAGTGTGAAGAACATTTTAAAATCTAAATCTTTTTTTTTTTTTTTTTTTTTTTTTTTTTTTTACAAAGAACCTTTCAGTTGTTATGTTTTCATCCAAAGTTGCGAATTTAACTTGTGCGCAAAATTGAAAAATCGCATAAAACATTTGCGAATAAAGCACTGTTTCCATCCAGTGATCCGAAAAGAACAAAATCGTCCCTTACTGAAAAACTGGCACTAAATGTCACTAAGAAAAATGAAAGTTGCTGCAGTAGGAGTTTCACTGGTTAGTCCAATAATGCCGTCCCATCGCAAAGTCCCATCTTTTTTGATACCCATCAAGGAATTTATTCGGTAAATGTGTTTTCATCGTAGTTCATGCACATGTTTTCTTATCGGATAAAAAGTTTAACCGACTCAATTGATCGAATATGTTTTTTTATGCACATTTTTTACATTTTTAAGCACTTTGGCGTTTCCATTCAGCGGTTTTAGAAAATAGGTTGATGGAAACATAGCTCCTGAAAGTTATTAAAAGAACCATTTATTTCTTGAAGAACTTGTTTACAAAACACCGTTATTTTTAATAGTAAAGGGTTACCATACACTAACTTCATTGTTCTTAGGGTTTGGCAGTTTGCTCACATGCAAAAGTTCATTTTTAGATATTTGTGTAACCATTTTTTAAAATGTTGACATTATCATACAGATTTCTGTAAATTTTCCACAAAAAAAGGATTGTTTTAGAGTGAAACCAACTAACTAATACCACAAAATTCATAAAATGTATTTGTTATACTTTTCCTGCTCTTGGCAGTCCATACAAGCTACATTTATACAATCCATTTTATTCAGACCCCTGAGGATTGATCCTATGTCCTTGGCATTATTTACCATATTCTACTAAACTACACACTCTAAAAAATCCAGTTAGTTTTGTGTATCGTTTTTCTCCACCAACAAAAATAGTCCCACTACAGCCAAAGCATCAGGCTTTGAGTATCGCCAAGAAACGCACAGACTGAAAGCCTTGAACAAACTATGTGTTATAGCAAATCTACAGGATTTTACCCTCTGAATTTAATGCGTTTTTAATCATTCATCTCAAGTGCCATTCGGCTTTTTCAGTTTCCACTCACCAGTTACCGCTCGAGTGATTTTGGTTTGGAGTAGTGTCTGTTTCAAATGTCTGTACCATTACACCAAATGTGTTATTATTCAGACAGCATGAATTTTACAAAGTATGTAGACAATTTAACTTACTTCAAGTCTCAGCAAAATTTCCCATGAAGAGGATTTCAATGTAGTCCCCGATAAGGTTCCTTCAGTTAGCATTAGACGGCTAAGCCTAATTAGACCGTAGACAGCAAAGCTAGGGTTTGGATAAGAGCTTCTGGGTCCCAGTTGCTTATAGCTTCTCAAAACACAGAATTTCGCAAAATCAACCAATTAGTTGGTTGCCTGAACAATTATTTCACCCTCATATGAAATTCAAGTACTCCTATTAAAATGACTGGATTTTGTCTATGAAAATGTGCCAAACAACTGTTAATGTGACCTTACCGTACCTTTACTTGAAGACACTGAATTGAATGCTTATGGTTAGGGTTTTAAACAAAACCCTCTACGTTTGGTGCGTAACACCCTGTTGAGGAAAGATGTGATATTCCAGTTCTAAGCAATCAGACTCATAGACTTGCATATAGTGAGGCATTTCAGGATCATGCCTGTTGGGACACGATGGAGGAAACCGAATAGTGAATAAATACTGTAAAAGTGCTTACTTTCTCCAGAATATGCACTTTTTAGGATAGTTTCCACAGTAATAATGCAGTGATTAGTTGATTACTTGATCTTAACTGGAAGTGTAATCAAAATGAAATTGGTTTCTCAGACTTCGACATAAGACTATGATTAACTTAAAAACACTACCCACAAGGCAGGACAGTCAGAAACACAACGGTTACAGTGCTGTAAAGGAGATTAAATGAAAGAGACAATTTTCTCAGAGGGTTTTACAGATTTTTTACAATTGTCATACAGATAAAAGACAATACTACCAATCATAAGTTTTGGGGTCTCAAGATTTTGTCTTTGTTGAAAGACATTGACATTTTTATTCAGAAGGCTCATTAAATCGATCAAAAGTGACAGTAAAACGTGTTTCAAAGATGGCCGCCGAGTGGAATTACTTGTCTTAAAGGGACTTTGGCTTAGCCTGGGAAAACCCAGACAACTTCCTGCAAATTTAGATTTGCTCTGAAAGTTAGTCTGGCAAAGAGCTCATTCAAGCCCATTTCCAATCCGTCGAAATCGCGGCACCAATCAGAAACGTTGGGGCGGGCTTTACACGATGACGACAGCGCTGGGATTTTGAAGCAGATTTTGTAGCCTACATTACAAAGATGGATGCCGCCGTCGAACATCACTCGTTCGAATCAGCTATCGCGTCTGTTTTAAGCGATTTTAACGTTTCCTTTTTGTTAAAAACCAAGCAAGGAACAACACTCGGAGATGTTTTTCCTCCGCTCTGCATACGTCATCTCCTTCATCGCTCTGATTAGTTTTAGGTCTATCCGCGACGTCCGTTGGTGACGCCCCTCTGAAAATGATTTGTCTATGACGCTTTGCCAGACCATAACTCAGTTACAACTGAGAATGGTCTAGTTTAAACCAGGCTAACTTTGGCTTGTAAGAGCTTAAAAAAGAGATGCCTTTCAAAAACAAACCTAAAATTCAGAATTGGTAGTATGCGTATATAAAAATAATCTAAGTAAATTTAAATACTTTTTTTCAAATCTAGCTAAACAATTTGACTTCACTTATCACTACTTGTGGTTGACTAGTGTGTTGTTATTCCACAGGACATCGTAGGTGGGAGATTTGATGCCACTCAAGCTTTCGTAGGAGAGTTAAGCCACTTCAACATGTGGGACAGAGTACTGCGTCCTATAGACATCTCAGCTATGGCCAACTGCTCAGCCTACATGCCTGGCAACGTGGTGCCGTGGGTCGATGCCAACGTGGAGGTATTTGGCGGTGCCACAAAAGCAGCATTGGAGATTTGTGAAGACCGTCTCTTTGATTCCTAAGGACACGTCTGTCGGTTTGAAAGCGTTCTCGTTATAGAGGTAACACGCATCCCGATATTGCTCTGCGAACTTACAGAGAGACAAAGACAGAAGCACATGTTTACATATTTTCACATAATGGATTATTTCGTCCTCTATTCTGTTTTATGTTTGTTGAGACTTTGCTGTCAGCCTGACCAATAACTAAAATGACTGACTTTGGAAAGAAAAAAAGGAAAAAAAAAATTCTGTGCATATTCAAGGTCAGAATAGAGTATTTGCGAATCTAGCTGAAGCAAACATTTCTTGTTGATATATTTATGCTTTTCTCTGTGTTGCGTCCTTCAAAAACTTTTTCTCTCCACAAAGTCATGGGTATTTTAAGATATACAGTGAAATATGGATTTGTTGGCATTTTTGCTTTGAGCTTTTGTCATGTTGTGTATATGTTAACGCCCTTCAAACCACAGTGGGGGGAAAGGAATTAAACTGCATAGTTTCATCATGAGCTTTATGAAACATGAATGAAGGAGCTAGTCTGTGACTTTGCCCATATGGAGAGGCACTCAGACGGAATCTGTAATCCAAAGATTAGTTAAAATCTTCTGACGTTTTGAGCAGATCTGCCATCCAGAAACCTTAAAGTAGCAAATCTGCCGAGGTCTGACCCGCAGCTCTCAGAAGCCCCCAGGGGAAGATCTGACTGCGGGACAGGACGGTCTGGCTGAAGGGCTTCACCTTATGAAGCTCGTTTGATTCTGAATTACAAATTTAACATGTGGTGTCTTTGAAATATTTGTGAAGGATTTTGACATTCAGAACATTGTTATGAGATTAATCATATGAGAACTGTTCGGGGAATGTGTGTTATACTTTGTAATTTAATAATGATTTATTGTGTCAGGGTTTTGTAAATTACCTGTTTAGACCCGCGCACAAAGCACTGGGGGGGGGGGGGGGGGGGGGCTATTTTCTGTGGAGATGAAACAAAAATACTGATAGGCACTAATGAGGTTGACAGCGCTTGACTTGTTTAAAGCGCATGAATGTCGGGAAGTTTGATTTATCTGACAGTCTGATTCTACAAATGAGTGAATCTCGCGAAACCTGTCAAAAACATGCCAGGGCCATCTTTCCTTCCCAAATCAAAAGAACAAAGTTATATCTCTTCAATTTTTATTTGATTAAGCACATTTTTTTTGCACTATAAAATTATTGTCATGACAATTAAGTATAAGCGCTTGAATTATGTCAGAAATAGAACAGAACATACGTTTAATGTTGGGAATTTGTCTTGATTCATCGTGCCGCATCCAGTGTAGACAGCATTGCTGATTGTACTGAGTACTGTTTGCTTTTGTCGCATCGCACTGCTCGTGTCCTGTGAAGACACAGTGTAAATTGTATTTATTAACCAAAAAACCTTGGAATAAACAGGATAAACAGCAGAAACAAAGGACCACACAATGTGTAAATGTGTAAACTAAACTGTGGGTATAAATGCACAGGGCAAACAAAGGAACTAAACTAGACACAGGTGGGAGCAATACGAAATATGACATATGCTGTGTTCACGCCATGTCAGAAGTACCGTAATTTCGAGATGATGACACGTGACGTTCTACTCGAAGCTCTTCACGTCCTTGGACTGGGGCTGCCTCCCAAATCGCATACTCTCTTAAGGTACTTATTTTGAATAATTGTTCACGGCTGCTAAAAAAAAGTATGTTATATGTAGTATGAATGTAATCTAGTAATGAATGTATTTATACCAGCGTCACTTCACTGTCATTCACAAATCCTTTCCCGTGGCTTCATGGGATAGTAAAGTGTTCATTGCATGCGCACTTCAGAGTCATGTGGGTTCTTTTTGCTTACTCTTTTATGAGGACTTTACTCTAAACTTTACTCATTTAGGAAATCAAAGATGAGTTTTAAGGGATAATATTGACTAAAAATTATATTTTATTTTTTACAATTTTAAGCAGTACACAAAGTGGGAAGTGTTGCTGCTGCTACATGACAGCACCTGAAACGTCTGTGTATTTGAGAAATATTTAATCTAATCCGCTTCAACACCGCACGAGCGTCACTACAGCAAGCAGAAAGACCTCTGACCTCACGTCTCCGTTTTCAGCTCCACCCCGACTGTAAGCGTCAACTCTCGCTGATCGGTTACATCCAGCCGGAGGACTTGGACACTTTTTACAAGTTGGAATCTCGTAATGGCGTGAACATGGCGTTGAACGCACCTATAATCAAACCAAGGAAACTGAGACTAAGGCCCTGTCCCAAATGGCGCACTTCATGCGGACTTTCGGTCTCGTGGACTTAAATTGCGCGTGCTCGCCGAGTCTACGAGTCCGTAGGCCGTCCCATTTAGCATTTTAACGCTCTGAAGTGTGCTCAGCAGCGCCCCCTTTGTACCCTTGAAGCGGTCTTCCGCGAAGCCCGCATAGATGCAGGCTCCTCCCAGGAATCCTTGCGAAAGGCCAATCAGACAACGGATGGGAGGAGATTTCGCTCAAGGACAACTGTTAACATGGCTGAGAAGAAAATATTTAAGTGTAATTATCATTACGGTTTTTATGACAAGTTTATACAAACATTATGATCATCGACCAGTGGTTGATGTCTCAAACATAGGCTAATAATAGCGAGCTGAATAATACGATCGCATTATGATTCATTAAATAAATAGAACAGAATGTCAGGGCTTCACTGAGTCATATGTAAACACAACAACAATAGGCAGCATATTTCCCCGAACCTGTAGCTCCTGTCCATAACAACAATCAGACCGTCTTCCTGTTTCCGGCGTGACGATCGAGTCTGTCCCAAAAATACCACTCAATGCGCCCTCGCGGACTCGCGCTAAGGGCCCTATAGGTCTGCACTACATGACGTCACCGAAGTGT
The DNA here is from genome assembly GCA_029959095.1 of Rhinichthys osculus. Taxonomy (NCBI): domain Eukaryota; kingdom Metazoa; phylum Chordata; class Actinopteri; order Cypriniformes; family Leuciscidae; genus Rhinichthys; species Rhinichthys osculus. The sequence continues at coordinate 15,470,523 of JARWKJ010000002.1, read as the reverse complement.
GGACTCTGAGGAAGTCCACAAGTCCGGAGTGTGCCATTTGGGACAGTGCCTAAACAGAGCGAAGAAACAGGAACTAATTAAAACAGAACAGATTGTCAAAATAAAAGTCCCCATAACAGAACATAACCATGGCTATATATACTGTGAAGTGTTTGTGAATTGTTTATGTAGTACTGGTAGTATTTGTTACATTTATTTGTTTGATTTTTGAATTTTGGTTTTTTACTTTTTTGAGTAAAAATAATTTTTCAATTATTTTCTTGAAATAAAAACAGTATTACAATAATTCCAATAAAGAGAATCACCCTTGAGAATGAGAATAAAAAATAAAAAAATCAATCAAAAGTAAACATCTGAAAATGGGAAATGTGCTTAATATCGTAAAAATAGAAAGAAAAAGAAAAAAAAAAGAAAAGAAAAGAAAAAATGGGTCCTGAAAACAGGCTGTTTTGACCTGGAGATGTTTCCGTGTGATTCTTTACTGATTTTCTTTGTGCTTGATCTATTAATGACGACTTTCTTCAAATTGTACATTTGTGTTGAAGTAGAGCAGTGCAATATATATGGGACACTTTATGTAAATGTGGTCCTCTGCATCTTTTCTGTGTTTTCACATCTAAATGCACCGCTGGGCCTGTCGGTCTCACTCCGTCTCGCCTTGTTACATGGATGTTTTCATTTCATCTTCCAACTTGTTGTGCACAAAGGCCAGATCAAAGTCTGTGAAATTCACTGTGGTGCAGTGTTCTTACACAATAGACACTAATAATGCATTAGTGTGTTTCCCTTGTTGACACGTGTTTGTATTTGGGCTACAAGAGCTCTACTGCTCTACCGAAATGCACTGGAATTATATAAAACACTTTTGAATACTCAGTTTCTTTCATTTGAATGTAATCTACTGCTACTTTGTGTCATAAATGTACCTAGAGAAACAGAAATCTCTTATGTAAATGCAATTTTATCTGTTATGCTGCCTTCAGGTCCTGTTAAAATCATCATATGCTAAGTGATGTATGCGGGTGATGACATAATGATGTCGTAATGGGAACCTCCTAATTTTCAGTGTAAATTAAAGAATCATGGTGGAAGCTAATTGGCGTTGGCCATGATAAGTAATTGTAAATGTTGACGGCACTGCGTGTGTATAATTTTGTTGATGAAGAATAGCGATGAAGTTTGGGTAATGTATTCCCATCTGATGCAAAATTCCCATCATTCTCTGTGGCAGCACAGGAGTGAACCGATGAAGCATCAGTTAGACACATTATGTGCCTCTTTTGTGCTTCATTAGCTTCCTGTGTTTACCAGGAATTGAGAAAGAGAAAGAAACTTCAAATAGTCCAATGCGTCCATGTTATTTTGACCGATTTCCAAACACACACGTTGAAACTTCCCGGGAGGACTTGAAGGCAGCATTAGGGCAAAGCAGTGACTTGTTTATAAACTGATCTAATTTTGTTTCAGAATGTAACATGATATTTTTGTCCAAAAATGAATGGCCTTTTCTGAGCACCAATTGTGCTTTCTGGGTTTTTCAAGGGTTCAACACCTACTGTAATGTAAGAGGTGATTTAATGTTGAATCTCTCTTTTCTCGCATACAGAGCAACCTGGGTATGTTGTTCAGCATAGAGGAACAGTTGAATGTCCTTCTTCACCCAATAAATGCAACTGAAAACCACATATCAGACTTCTGCCTCTGGGAATATTTGAATCTTTTACAGTTTGAACACACTTGCAGTCAGTGAATCTCTTGTGATTCGTTAGGATCCTTTTAATGCATCCTTGCTTAATAAAAGTATCAGTTTCTTAAATAAATAAATAATAAAATCTCCAAACTAAAGAAGTGCCTACAAATACACTGTCCGGACAAAAATTGATGCACCTCTTGATGGAAATGACAACATTTATATCCATCAAAAGGTCCATCAATAAGATCTTGTATTGACAACCACTCAATAAAGTCTACTTCAGCACATCCCAAAGACTTTAAATGAATTTAGGTCTGGACTCAATTCATGTGTGAAAATGATTCTTCATGATTCTTCCCAGCTATTCTTTCACAATTTGAGCCTGATGAATCTTGACATTGTCATCTTGTAATATGACCATGATGTGTCTTCCTACATGGTTGTTTAAGAATTGAAAAGCTTCACAAAAAGTATTTTATTGACTAAATTAATAATTGGTCTCATAATTTTTATACATAAAAAATAAAAATATACCTTTGTTTCGAAATGTGATTGCATCTAATCTGTCAGTCTGACCTTAGCAAGCATTAAGTTCAAATTAATTGTTTCCCCATTTTATTTATCCAAATCTGTCATGTGTTTGGGTTGAAACTAGGGTGACAGGGTTGAACACTATAACAAGGTTGAATGAACACATTAAAGGATTAGTTCACTTCAGAATGAATTGAGAATTGAGAAATTTCCTGATAATTCACTCACCCCCACGTCATCCAAGATATTCATGTCTTTCTTTCTTCAGTCAACAAGTAATTAAGGTTTTTGAGGAAAACATTCCAGGATATTTCTCTCGACTTCAACGGGAACCAACGGGTTAAAGGTCCAAATTGCAGTTTCTATGCAGCTTCAAGAGGCTTCTACAAGATCCCAGCAGAGGAACAAGGGTCTTATCTAGTGAAACGATCGGTCATTTAAAAAAATACATATATATATTTTAGTGCTGTCAAATGATTAAAATATGTAATCGGGATTAATCGCATTAATGTCATAGTTAACTCGCGATTAATCGCAAATAATCGCACATTTTTATCTATTCTAAATATCTCTTGATTTCTTTTTGTCCCATTATTTTTTTCTCATTTTAATGCTCTTATCAACATGGAAAAGTGGATCGGCTTGCTTTGTGCAAATGTTTTTAATTGAAAACAACATTGACATATACCGTGTTCAATTTCACACTAACATTCTCACTTGGAGCAAATAATCTCTCACACAATGTAACACTGTTCATCAATAAAAGGGTGAAAGAAATACTGACGAGGTCCTGATATTGACGAGGGGACGGAGAATTCGCATCAGCTGTGTGTGTGTGTGTGTGTGTGTGTGTGTGTGTGTGTGTGTGCTTGGCCATCATCAAGTGGTGTTTCAGACTGGACGTCCTGCGATGATGATAGCTCAGTTCACAACGACAAAACACACAGATCACTTTGGTCTTGTCAATGGAACCATTTGGCAACTTTTTAAAAGTAAACTTTCCATTCAGAATCTTATTGGCATCCATTTCGGCGTCTCGCGCTCGTCATCCACTCAAAACGTAACGTTAACCAACTATTTGGCCGGCTCGGAAGCCTAAACAAGTGTGTGCGGCGTCGTGCCTGTTGTTTTGTTTCTGGTCTAGCTAGATCCGCTTGCGCTTTGGTCGACGAAGCAACAAAACGTCCTTGCGCGGCGCAAGCCATTGAAACGAATGGGTTTCATAGTGCAGCGCCGCGCATGCCGCGTCCTGTTGCAAAAGCATGTGAAAAAAAAGACAAAGTTTGCTAGGCCAAGAAGACCGTTAATCGCGCGATAAAAAAAATGTACGCCGTTAAAATGGGTTTGCGTTAACGCCGTTAATAACGCGTTTAACTGACAGCCTTAATATATTTGTATACTTTTTAACCACAAATGCTCGTCTTGCACTAGCTGTGATGGGCCACACATTGCATAATCACATTGAAAGGTCACGCGTGATGTAGGCGGAAGTACCGACCTAGTGTTTACAAAGAGAACGTGCAAAGACTAAGTCAAACGCCCTTTAGAAAAGAAAAAAAAAAAGGTAAAACAACGATGTTGGACGATTTTGAAGTTGGAGTTTTTTGCCCTACCCTACATTTTCCACCTTCGTCAGGTTACCGCCTGACCTTTCCAACGTGATTACGTAATGAGTGAAGTCGTGGACGAGCAAGACGAGCATTTGTGGTTAAAAAGAATATATATTTTTATTTTATTTTTAAAATTACCAATCGTTTCGCTAGATGAGATAATTCCTCGGCTGGGATCGTGTAGAGCCCTTTGAAGCTGCATTGAAACTGCAATTTGGACCTTCAACCCGTTGGTTCCATGAATTTAGCATCTCCTCAGGCTAAATTCAAGATCATTTAAATTTACTGTTGTCGGTGTATGAATGAGTGAGTGAATAGGTGAATGTGAGGCAATATGTAAAGCGCTTTGGTGGCCATTGGGTCTATGAAAGCGCTATATAAATGCAGTCCATTTTTACCATTTAAATTTCTTGATCGCCTCGTATCATAAAGTATATCATTAACTACCAGTCTCAAACTCGTATGTCACTTTGACAGCTGGCATTGCTGTAGTAGGTGTTGTTGGGTAAAACCCCATAGGTTTTGGGTTCAAATCCTTTTCTTGTTTGCACCTCTTTTGTCTTTTAACTTTTAGTGAATGGTTGTGCTTTGGTAAAGCACCTTAAAAAGTCTGACGGAGTGAATTATTACCGGAGCCCAGGAACAACCTGTAATGAAATTGTTTTGTGGACCATGTAGGTGTCTCTATTCTGGACATGTCTAGACAATCCGTGTTATCTGACGCATCACTTCTCAGATCACACAGACGATGGGTTTTCTGGGAAGTCATTGTGTTGATTTTCTTCTCATAATGGAAGTGAGATGCTGCGCTGTTTTGTTTGAATCCACACAAGCCTTGTATAGACATAAATGGCGTTTTTTTTCCCTCTCCAGTCCTCTGTTTTGGATCAAATTGCTTCCAGCAAAATCCTCGCCTTGGCAATCTGCCAGGTGGAAATGAAAAAAAAATCTGCAGATTATGAGCAGAGCAATGTAGGTCGTGCTTTTCCGGAGCTCACTGTTTTAATTTGCACTCTCGGGGTTGTCATTGGCTTTAATTCGTGGATTTCCTTTTCCCAAGGCGTCACTGTGTAGTTGTTTTAGTGCTTTAAACATGGCAGAATTACATATACAATAACAAAACAAGAATGATACCTGAGTATCTGACAACACTATTGTTAGATTCAGCTGCAACCGCACCATAGGTAAGAAAACTCACAAATGAGATATTTTAAATGGGAGTTATATAGGAGTTTTTCTGTTATGTTAAATAGCTAGTCTTATTAATGCTTGATTCACATTAATCTCAGATATTTCTCCTGAGTAAAACCCCCCAGCAAGCATACATTACTGAGGGGTGTCTCCTAGTGCTTCAGACGAGATCTTAACAATATCTCAAACTGTGGCCAGTGACATACATAATGGCCAGTGAATTTAATGAGACATTCAGTTTACATTCAGTTCGCACGTAAGTATATTCGAAACACAACAGATTTGGTCATTTCTGTGATAAATGCAGAAAAAAAAATGTCATATCCACTCTACACTAGGCACATATGGTGAGGTTAAATATAAACCTATGGTCTGCAAAAAAAATTGTTTTAATCATAATTTACCTTCATTATGCATTCCCTAAGCGGGACTTAACAGCATGAAGAAGGAGCACAAGTTCTCGCTGTTGCCTTGAGGTTGTGTTCAATCTGGAGAAGCTGAGAGAGTAGCCGAGTATGAACTAGTAATTAGCGCACACTGTTTCTGTATCCATTAGGAAAAGGGCAAGTTTCACAGTTGTGGGGGCAAATTAAAATGCCACAGTTTCAGTTCTGCCCTCAGACAGGGAAAATCTGGCTGGCTAACATGTGTTACTCTGTAATTACAGTCGGAGAGAATGTGGAACAGGAGGATGACCTCTTCCAGGCACATTGAATCTCCACTCCACTATCATGCTCCATGAAAAAAAAACTACTCACAAAAGCCCTTTCAGCTGAACATCTCTCATTAAATTACGAAACCTGAATGTCATATCCTTCCTTTCCCCACAACCCCTTCTTCACAGCCCACGAAGCGCTCTTGCTCATCCTTTTCTGCGGTAAAGGCTTCTCCAAAAACGTCATTTTTCTGTTTGTTTTTTTTCATTACATAATTTATGTTTTTGAAGTTTGTTGCTTACCCTAGGTGTTCTGTTTAAAAACAGCTTGTGTAGTTACTATTCTGTTTCATGTTCAATTCACCCTCAGAGCATCAAGTCAACCCAGTTTAGATTTAGATCATATATATATAACAGGTTAGGGTAAATCTCACGAACACATGACCACGGCAGTTTAAACCCCAGAATCAAAATCAAATAATGCAAATGAAACAAAACATTTCATGAAATTGGCGTGATTTTCTTTTCCCTTTTTACAGTTTCATTTGCATTATTTGGTTTTGATCCTGGGGTTGAAGCTGAGACGTAGCTAGAGACCCGGAAGTCTGCAGCGAAACCAGGATGACGCGAGACCAAGGTGGAAGACCAAGAAACTGGTGGAGCCTTAGGGTGTATTCACACCTGCCTTGTTTGGTTAGATTGAATCGAACTCTAGTTTGTTTCCCCCCTTGGTGCGGAGCTTTTGGGCAGGTGTGAATACAGCAATCGAACTCGGGTGCGGACCAAACAACAGAACCGAGACCCAGCTGAAGAGGTGGTCTCGGTACGCTTCCAAACGAACTCTGGTACGGTTCGTTTACGGTGTGAACATGAACCGACCCAATTGCAAGAAAGCACTGCGCCTTTGAGTTAACAGGCTTCCGTAGTTGGAGTTGCGTTATGGGAAAGTGATCTGTTGTAGCCTACTACATTTGATAAAATGAGTCGTGGTTTGACCTGGAGCTTCGAAGAGACGAGCTGCCTTATTAACATTTTCTTCATAGTGCGTTTGTACAGAATAACACAAAATTAGTAAAAGAACAAATATTGCAGTACGAAATATCTCCATGCTCAGCCTTTTTTGCACTTCCTGATTTCCCTACTTGAGAATCCCTGTCCAATGAATGGACGACCTTAGCACACGTGTGGTTTTGTTTACAAATTTTGGTTCACTTGCAAAAAGAGCAGTGTGAAAGCAAACCGTACCAAAAAAAAAAAAAAATGTTATTTGGTCCGGACCAAAGAAAGTGAACTATCGGACTTTCCTGGTGTGAATACACCCTTAGTGATGGTGGACCACGGCGGATCTAAGGCAGAGCCGAAAGGCTGACAGGCAGAGGTGGAGACATGGGCCTAGAGTTTGTGAAAATGGTGAGAATCATGTGCATGTGTATTACGTGTTCAGTCTATAGGCGCGTAGTGTCTCTTTACAAAGTGACACAGCCAACTACTGGCATGGCACGAACAATACAGCGTTTTTAGTCGATTTCATGGATCCGTGTGAATGCAAAAAAAATCATCTCAATGCAAAAAATTGTAAAAACACATTTTTACTACATTGTTGTCATGTAAACATGCCCTAAACTGAAAGGAAACACAGGTACATGAACGAAAACACATTGAAACTCAACATAATTGCCATGAAAACAATGTAAAATAATGCAAAACATGTTATTATCTAAATAATACGATTATATTGTATTATTTATTGTATAAATAACATATACTCTAATAGAGTCTTTAATCGGAGCCTGATTTCGTCACAGCTGTTGCGTTTCATGCTTCAGTCATAGCTGTCACAAGGCCACTTCTCCACAAATAGCACACGGCTAAAAGTATCATAGTCCGTTTTGATATTCTGAGTCTGACTGACATTAATCCTGATTGCCGGATGTGGGATCCGGCTGCTGTGTGATTTCCTAGATGAGAACTCATCAGAAATGGTTGGGGACAGATAAGGACATTACCTGGATTATGGATCCCGGCGAGGATTCAGGCGCTCATGCTCAGATGAAGCGCTTCTGCGTTTAACCTGCGCCCCATGCGTGTTTAAACCCTCTCCGCCATTTTAAAGTGTTAGTTGTTAATGCCAGCACTGTCAAAGCTTGTCAAACGGGTGTCCTAACTGTGGATTGCTAGAAATGTCACAGCATTACAGTTTCAAGACTTTTGTAAAATAAACCAAATTTGATGGAAGCAAATTATTATTGATCATAATCTTCAATGCTGACTATACAATTTGCATGTGTTTTGTGGACGGTTTATGATGTTTCTGGAAACATTACAATGTTTCTTTATTATTACAAACAATGCAATAATAATATATAATAATACAGGTAATGTGTTGTTTATTTATATTTTATGTAGACATTTTTTAACTTAAATTCATCATTTACTAGGCAGAAGATCAACCCTGAAAAAGAAGTGCACTTAATTGTATTGAATGTGCCCTTGTAGTGTACTTACAATCTTAAAAGTATATTTAAATAAACTGTACTTGCAGACAATATCAAATTAATTAAGGTCACTTAAGTGCACTTAAAGAGAGTACACTTTTATGTTTTTTACACACTTAAGTAGACTTTTAAAAAGTGCACATATTGTCAAATTAAAAGTTTTACCTTAAAGTACATTTTAATTGTTTTTGTCATGTTTTAAAGAAGTACACTTTTTTTAATGCGTTGACTAACCTACTAAAGCACTTGTAAAGTACTTGATTATCCTTTCAACTGTAGCGTGTTATTTTATATTACATTTCAACTACCTTTTAAATGCAACTTTATGCAAATATGTTATTACAAATATATTTAAATTCAACTTTCAATAGAAATTATATTAAAGTATATTTTAGTTTGTCATAAATGCTTGTCAGTACATTTGGTAGTAAATACAAAGACAACAGAATTATAAATATGTGAAGATGTACTTAAATTAATCAAATGTAAACTCTAATTAATTTCATTTTCAAGTGTCTGAAAACATTACATTCAGTTCACACTTAAGTATGTTCTTTTAAATCATGTTATTTTCGGTTTCCGGTTCCGCTAGCGAGAGGATGACAGCTTAATTTGTTAGCTCCTGACGGTGTCTTAAAAATACACCCCTAAATTACTCTTTTAGTCAATACCTGGGAATTTTTGTCAAGATGGAAAGGGGGGTTTCTACCAGAAGTAGGAAAACCGCAAATCTGGTTGTGGACGAGACCACTCATTCGAGCCCTGGTGACCGAGGCTACCCCCCGGAGTCAAGCCCTCAGGACGGCGACACACCTGAGCCCAGCCTGCAACGTATCCTGGACGAATTACGTGAATTTAGAAAAGATAATAACGTGCAGCTGGCGGACATTAAACAAGAAATACAAGGCGTGAACGACAGACTGGATGAAGCGGAGGGAAGAATAGAAGAAACCGAGACAGTGCTACAAGCGGCATCGATGCTAATTAAGAGGCTATCCCAACGTCAAGCTAAGCTGGAAGCTAGACTGATAGACCAGGAGGGTCGTGCACGTAGGGAGAACTTATTCCTTTTCTGGATAAATTGTTTAAAAAAGCGCTAGACCTTCCTGACGACCGGGATCTGAGAATTGAACGAGCACATCGAGCACTGACCCAAAAGCCGGATAGTGCGCAGGGTAGTGCTAAGCCCCGCTCTATCGTGGTAAAGTTTGGGAGCTACCATACAAAAGAGGAAGTTCTCCGGAAAGCATGGCAGAAAAAAGAAGTATACTGTGATGAGACGCGTTTCTTTGTTGACCACGACTTTCCAGTTGAAGTGCTTAAAAAACGCAACGAGTACGCGGAAGCCAAAAAAATACTGAAGAATGAAAGCATCAGGTTTCAGACCCCATATCCAGCAAAGATGCGGGTGTTTTACGATGATGGTACCCGTCTCTACCAGGACGCATCAGAAGCGACGAGAGATATGGCAGCTCGCGGGTTTGCTGTCGCCGCCGTACCGCCTGCAGCAGACCCGGATCATGAGGATTTTCAACTCTTGTCATCGTGGCAGACGGTGAGAAGACGACGATATGCGCGGAGCGGCGACCAAGAGCTCGGTTCAACAGGGGAAAATACACGGAAAAGCCATCACGCACGATTCAAGGAAAAGCTCCAGGGATTCAGAAGACTATCTACTGTAGAGGACTGATGCTTCAAGGTCACCTCTCAAAGTTGGTTTATTTTTGCTAGAGGTATGAGTGACTTGTCCCTTTTCATTTACTTTTACAAATATAATAATTGAATAGGGCTAAAGTTATTTTTTCAATTAATCCAATCAAAGGGTTCCTACTTCTTTTTTCTGGTTAATATAATTTAGGGTCGGGACAACCAAATTTTGAGCATGATTATGTTTTTTGCAACACAAACTCTTGCTAGTGTGCGGACAATATATAGGGCCCCGTCTCTGCGACGAGGTGGGATGTCTCCCTATTGGGACCTAGACCATTCAAGGCCTTGCAGGGCTCTCTTGATACGAGCCTCAACCTTGGAAACACGTGTTTTATTTTGGCTACATCATGATAATGATGACATTGTTTACTTTGTTCTTTTTTGTTTAATACATGTTCTATGGGAGAGATTTTGTTGGTGCATAAGCTTTAAAAACTGGATATTGCGTTTGGGGGAGGCCTTGTTCGGGTTCATTGGATAGGAAAAATATGAATATACAGGACGTTAAGATAATATCACTTAATGTGAAGGGCATTTCAAATCCAGTTAAGAGAAGTAAAATTTTATCAAAAATGATGCGGGAAAATGCTCAGATTGTTCTCTTACAAGAGACACATCTATCGTTAATAGAACATGAAAAAATGAGAAGAATGGGGTACACAAGGGCATATTATTCATCCTACAGATCTGGTCGAAGAAGAGGGGTAATAATATTAATCTCACAAAGAATAACTTTTGAGTACATATCAGAGATATCTGATAAGGAAGGGAGGTATATAATGATTACTGGAAAGATAAACAATACAATAATTACAATTTGTAATGTTTATGTTCCTCCTGGAAGCAGTTTTGGTTTGTATAGAAACATGTTTGATTTAATGGTGAAAGCAAAAGGACTTGTAATCTGCGGGGGTGACTGGAACATTCGCCTCAACCCGGAACTAGATACATCCAAAAATGTACCTACTACATCATTACACAAGAAAGTTAACAATCTCATGGTGGAATTGGGCATACTAGATCTCTGGAGAGACTTCAATCCACTTAGACGTGACTACACTTTTTATTCATTCCCCCATAATACATACTCTAGAATAGATTACTTTTTTGTGTTTAATAGAGATCGCTCCAAAATAAGTTATTGTGATATCGGCTCTACTGATCTATCTGATCATGCATCTGTTTCTTGTGGGGTCCATATCAGTGATAATCCACGTAAAACATTGTGGAGACTTAACACGAGTGCTTTAAATAATCCACAATTTGTGGCACAGATGAGAAAGGAAATAAAACAGTTTCTGGAGGAAAACGATAATGGAGAGGTTGATGCGGTAATGGTGTGGGATGCCTTAAAAGCAGTTATTCGCGGGAAAATTATATCTTGGTGTGCTTACAATAGGAAAAACAAACAATTAAGACTTACAGATCTTAACAAAGAATTAAAAAACCTTGAAGGGCAACATAAAAGGGCTCCAACCTCTAATTTGCTGACCAAAATTAAGAAAATCAGAAATGAAATTGATTTATTATATACTCAAGAAATAGAAAAAAAAATGATTTTTGCTAAACAAAAATACTATGAATCCGGACCTAGATCGGCTAAAATTCTCGCAAGGAGGTTACAAAAACAAAGAGCAGATAACACTATATATAAAATAAAGCATCCTGATTCCAATATTTTACAGTACAAACAAGAAGAGCTACAAAATTCCTTTGAGAAATATTACAAAATTCTGTACTCACAACCGCAGTTGGAGAATGAACAACAAATTGACGCCTTTCTTAAATCTCTTAACTTACCAACTGTCCCAGAAGAACATAATACAATTTTGACTGCTGCAATAACTGAAATCGAACTAAGTGGAGCCATCTCCAGGTTGAAGGCAAATAAGTCACCTGGCCCAGACGGCTTCCCTCCAGAATGGTATAAAGCATTTCGAACTGAGCTGGTACCTAGCCTTCTTAGGGCCTGCAATACTGGTCTTAAAGATTCAAAGATGCCGCCCTCCTGGAGGGAAGCAGTCATCTCTATTATTCCTAAAGAGGGAAAGGATCTTTCAGACTGTGGATCATACAGACCTATTTCGGTGCTAAATGCTGATTATAAGTTATTTACAGCCATTTTTGCTAAAAGATTAGAAAAAATATTACCCCAGCTCATACATACCGATCAAGCTGGTTTTATTTTACAAAGACAGACGCAGGATAATATTAAACGCTCATTGCATATTATGGACCACATAGAACAGAATAAGTTAACAGCCCTTTTGGTAAGCCTCGATGCGGAAAAAGCCTTTGACTCAGTCAGTTGGGCTTTCCTATACAAAGTTCTGGAACAATTTGGCTTTCATTCAAATTTTTCTAATGTCATACGGACTCTCTATGACAAACCTTCTGCTCAAATAAAAATTAATGGCAATCTTTCAAACACTATTACATTACACCGCGGCTCGCGACAAGGGTGCCCCATCTCCCCTTTACTCTTTGCTCTCTATATCGAACCCCTTGCACAATGGCTGAGACAGACAGAGAGTATCAGGGGAGTCAATATAAAAGGGGAGGATCATAAAGTAGCCCTATACGCAGATGATATCTTGATATATTTAAGTGACCCTTCTAATACATTTCCGGATTTAATGAACCTCTTACAAAAATTTGGTAGTTATTCTGGTTATAAATTGAATGTACAAAAGACTCAATTGTTGGCTTTTAATTACTCTCCCCCAACATGTCTTACTGACAAATTCCAGCTAAGCTGGGATAATTGCTCATTGAAATATTTAGGTATACACCTACCAAATAATGTTTCACGGCTTGCAGAGATGAACTATGGCCCCCTTTGGAAAAAAATTAGAGAAGATATCAAAAGGTGGAACTCTGTTTCCTTTCTTAGTCTGAGTCATAGAATTGATTGTGTGAAAATGAATATCCTCCCACGATATCTTTTTTTATTTCAAGCCCTTCCTGTAGAAATCTCTTTAAAAGAATTTTCAGAAATAGATCAAATCATTTCCCGGTTTATTTGGCAAGGGAAGAAACCTAGGGTTAAATTTAAAACATTACAGCTCCTGAAGGAGGAGGGGGGAATGGGGTTACCCTATTTTAAAGGATATTACTACACGGCCCAAATTAAACCCTTTATTAACCTATGTTCCCCCAAATTTTCACGCCAGGTGGAAAGATATTGAACTTTCAATCATGAAGGACCCCCCGATTCATGCATTATTGGCCTGTACGAACCTAGATAGGCTTATAAAGGATACGCAAAATCCATGGATCAAACCCCAATTAAAAATTTGGAATAAAGTAAAAGGAGAGTATCAGTTAAATGATAAAATACAGATAATTCAATGGTGTGCTTTTGACCCTGGTTTCAGGCCAAATCTGATGGATAATCGTTTTAAATCATGGATTTTCAAAGGTATAACAACTTTTTATTCACTCACAGAAAATGGAAAACTAAGGGAATTTGAGGATCTGAAAAATGAATACCATCTTGAAAATTCTGATTTTTTCCGATACCTGCAAGTACGCAATTATTTTGAACATAATATTAAACCTAAAACAGACCTTAATGAACCGCTATTAAAAACAATATTGAGTGCATATAAAAATACTACTGTTAAAGGGGTTATTTCTAAGTTCTACAAAGCTTTCTTGGTGAAAAATACCCATTCAACGGACTACATAAAAGAAAAATGGGAAAAGGAAAGCAAAGTGTCAATATCTACAGAGGACTGGTTAAATATATGTGAGTTTCAATGGAAATGTACAAACTCTCATATATGGCGTGAGTTTAACTGGAAATGTCTTATTCGTTTCTTTATAACACCAAAGCAAAAAGCACATTTTGACCCAGGTGGTGCTAAATGCTGGAGGCTGTGTGGCACTCGGGAGGCTGATCACTGGCATGTATTTTGGGAATGCCAGAAAATCAAACCGTTTTGGGCAGAGTTTCACAAGATCTTAAATACTATATTCAATAATAAAGTACCTTTACAGTTTCCCTCTCTGTTTTTGGGGAATTGTGAGTTCTTGCTCAGAATTGCCGATAAGTATTTATATGCCATTCTTACATCTGCCTGCAAGAAAGCATTTACAAGACGGTGGCTGCTTCCCGACCCCCCCACAGTCTCAGAATGGATAGATATTGTTAATGAGATATATGTAATGGAATCAATTACCTTTTCCATTCGTCTTAAGAAAAGTATATTTGTTAGTCGGTGGGCCAAATGGGTCAAATATGTAAGGCCCTTAAGACCAGACTTCGTAGAGGTATTGATTTAATGATCCTGTACTTTATTGTTCTGTCTTCTTATCTATTCTTTTCTAATATGTCTCAAACAAGGTAGTTATTTATATATTTTGTAATGCACAAGTTTATCTCTCCCTAATTGTTCAAAGTATGTATATGTTCTGTTCTGGAAAAAAACAGCAAATAGACAGATATTATCTTTTCTTTATTCTGTAATTCTATCTTGCTGACTGAAAATAAAGAATTTCAAAAAAAAAAAATCATGTTATTTTCATAACAAGAACTCTTGTATGCTAAAGTGTACTTCTTTTTCACTCTTTTTGCATTGTGGGTCACAGTATTGGGTTGTAAACTGCACATTTTGTCCTCCAGGTTTTCCATGCATATTAAAAAAGGGCGCTTCATACTTCACGTAATGTTGTATTAATTTACACCATACAACATGTCTGAATTCTAAGCAGTAAAGGTCAAATGAACAAACGTGTGCTGCACAATGTGCCCTTGGTGACTGAAAGACATTTGTCTTGTCACATCATTGAAAAAGCAGCTGTATAAATCCACTCCTTTCTTACTTGAGAGGAATGAGAATTAGACTTTTAAGTTTCTATTGATGAGGAAAAATTAGGAGTCATGTAATCTAAAATACACTATTACTTCTTATTAACTCATTAAAGGCAAAATGAAAATAATTCCTCATTATTTGTGCATTCTGGCCTCAGGCGCAACCAAAAACAAAGCTCCGGCTATGTGTCGAATGTATTAAAAAGGATTTAAATTGAGCTACTAAAGCTCGCACATAATAAATATTTAACGCACTACACTGTTGTTACTACAGTAGCAAAGAAAAGCCTGCTGAAGGTGACTTTGTGTTGTGCAGAAATGAATTTCAATGCCTACAGATTCGCGTATCTGCTAAGTACTTTTGAAATGCTCAATCAGATTTATTTAATGACCATGGACTAAATGTGAATACCTGCTTTGTACAGTTGAGATGGAAAGCATTTCAACCTTTTTGCTGCGTTCATAATGCAGTGGCTTCTTCAGAACATATGATCGTATAGTCGGGCTAAACTCGACACCTGCCGACGCTCAATGTCTCTGTTCCACCAGCTGCAGGTCACCATTTCGTATATTGTTCATGATCAAAAGCCAAGCCTCTAATCCAAATCCAACGTAGCAGCCTTCAACAAACCTTTTTATGTTTTTCAGACTTTTATAACCCCAAAAGTAAGTCCTTAGACGGCAAACTTTTAATTCGGCACCTAATGTAACATCATTCTATCTAATACACAAATGTGTTTGATCAGGTTTGCAATGAAACTGTTCCATATCATATAGACACTTTTTAAAAGTGTACTTAAATGTGTTTAGAAACAGTCATGAAAGTGTGTTTTCTTTAAGTGCACTTAAGTGACCTCTTTTTGATCCCCTGATGATTTTGTAAGTTTGTCCAGTTACAAAGAAATGAAGGGTCAATAATTTTTAATGGTAGGTTTATTTTAACGGATAGAGACATAATATCAACCAAAAAATCCAGAAAAAAACATAAATTAATTAGCATTTTAGTGAGTAAAATAAGTATTTGATCCCCAAGCAAAACATATTTTAGTACTTGGTGAAGAAACCCTTGTTGGCAAGCACAGAGGTCAGACGTTTCTTGTCACCAGATTTGCACACATCTCAGAAGGGATTTTGCTCCATTCTTCTTTACAGATCCTCTCTAAATCCTTAAGGTTTCTTGGCTGTCGCTTTGCAACTCGAAGTTTCAGCTCCCTCCACAGATTTTCTATAGGACTACGGTCTGGAGACTGGCTAGGCCACTCCAAGACCTTTAAGGGTTAGTTCACCCCAAAATGAAAATTCTGTCAGTAATTACTCACCCTCATGTTGTTCCAACCCCGTAAGACGTTCGTTCATCTTCGGAACACAAATTAAGATATTTTTGATTAAATCTGAGAGCTGGATCACTCCTCCATAGGCTTCTTAAGAGATCGAAACTGACCGGCCCAAAAGTTATGAAAGACATCGTTAAAATAGTCCGAGTGACTACAGTGGCTCAATCTTAAGTTTATCAAGCGACGAGAATACTTTTTGTGCGCAAAAAAACAAACAAAAATAACGACTTTATTCAACTATTCATCTCCTTCTCTGTACGGCCGTGATATTTCACGTAGTGAAACTACGCAAGATTTCTAGGTTGCACGTCACACGTAGGCTCACTATTGGCCGACGCTGGTCATGTGTGTGATGCGTGTGACGTACAACCTAGAAGCTTTGCGTAGTTTCACTACGTGAAATATCACGGCCGTACAGAGAAGGAGATGAATCGTTGAATAAAGTCGTTATTTTTGTTTGTTTTTTTTGCGCACAAAAAGTATTCTTGTCGCTTAAAAAACTTAGGGTTGAGCCACTGTAGTCACTCGGACTATTTTAACGATGTCTTTCATAACTTTTCTGGGCCGGCCAGTTTCGATCCCTTAAGAAGCCTATGGAGGAGTGATCCAGCTCTCAGATTTGATCAAAAATATCTTAATTTGTGTTCCGAAGATGAACGAAAGTCTTACGGGGCTGGAACAACATGAGGGCGAGTAATTACTGACAGATTTTTCATTTTTGGGTGAACTAACCCTTTAATGTGCTTCTTCTTGAGCCACACCTTTGTTGCCTTGGCGGTATGTTTTGGGTCATTGTCATGCTGGAAGACCCATCCTTGACCCATCTTCAGTGTTCTGGCTGAATGAAGGAGGTTCTCGTCCAAGATTTCACGCTACATGGCCAAGTCCATCAGCCCCTCAATACGGTGAAGTCGTCCTGTACCCTTAGCAGAGAAACAGCCCCAGAGCATAATGTTTCCACCTCCGTGCTTGACTGCCAGGATGGTGTTCTTGGGGTCATAGTCAGCATTTCTCTTCCTCCAAACACAACGAGTTGAGTTGATGCTAAAGAGCTCAATTTTGGTCTCATCTGACCACTGCACTTTCTCTGCAGGTCTACAATCTTGTTCCTGATGTCCTTTGACAGCTTTTGGTCTTGCCCATGGTGGTGGAGAGGTTGGAATGGAAGATACAGATTCTGTGGACAGGTGTCTTTTATACACACAACTAGCTGACATTAGGAGTGCTTTCTTAAAGTGACAGGACTAATCTGTGTTTCACATGGGCATTCTGTGGGAGGAGGAATTCTTGCTGGTTGGTAGGGGATCAAATACTTATTTCACTCTATCAAATGCTAATCAATTTATAACCATATAATGTGTTTTATATAAACCTACCATAAAAATTATAGACACTTTATTTCTTTGTGAAAACTTATAAAATCATCAGGGGATCAAATAATTATTTTATCCACTGTATATACACTTGTGTGTGTGTGTATATATATATATATATATATATATATATATATATACAGGGGGAGCACAAACTCCTAAAAATATTGTTATTTTCCAGATTTCTGTTTTGAATCTCAGATTTGTCAGTGTGGACATTCAGAGTTCACTATATAATATATAAATGTATTGCAGCTCTTTGCATCAGTTGCGGTTTGAATGAGGCTCTCTTGGCTTCTGAAGCTGAGCCTCTGATCAAAAGCAAAGCCGTTTCAGTATAGCTAAAAGAGTGCATTAGTCTATATAAAATACTCGACAGAAGCAAGGATGTTCCACGGCTCCAGGTCAGCAGGATTGATGGTGCCATGTGTTCTTCATGCGAGGGCTCAGGGGGAGGTCTGCTGCTTTCTTCTGACACTCATTGATCTGTCCCTATTGGTGTCTGATGACTGATCAGTGTGTCAGAAACCCAAGACAACATGGACTTTCAAGGTCAACATGGGAAATATTTCTCACTTTAACGGTTTCTCAAGTTTGCTTGTCGGGAATCCGATGTGACACGATATTGAAGCTTTTGTTGAGAACATGAACCGTGTTAACAAACCAAACTAAACATTGACATGAATTCCCTTGATTTCCCATGAAAAATTGCTCATCAGATTTTCTGGAAGAAATACTAAAGGGCTCAAATGGGGGGACGTATGCAACTAATAGGAAAATAAGTCAAATTTGAATGTATTTCTAATTACATTGCAATGTTACCCACAAGATGATAAAGATAAGTAAAAGAATGTATAAAATAAAAAAAATATTTTTTATTTAATTAAAAATAAGCAATTACTAATAGAAAAATGTATGAAATAAGAAATGGATATGTGTGTCACACTTACGTGCAGTTTAGTTTGTCTTAGTTTCATTTCCAAGGAATTTTAGTTCCCTTTCGTTCAGTCACTCCGAGTTACGTCAGTGACTGACGAATGGGGTTTCGCTTAGAAAGCCTATCACCTTCGAGTTCTTACAAAATGAGCCAATGGCTAGGAAATGCCATGGGTCTGCAGAATTTGCATAGCGTAACTCCACCCCACCTCGTGATGAAGTACGCTGGCAACATGCAGTGTTGTGATCGAGACCCAATGACCTCCCCTCAGAGTCCCCTCAGCCACACCCCAATTTAATCTCTCCATGATGATACTTTGTCTGGTGGGCATGGTGATCTGAGGCTGTTGGTGTGGAACAACTCAACCAATTCTCCTCGGGCCACTACCCCCTCTTCCACATTACAACACGTGAGGTTTCCGGATGAGATCGCTGACCAGTCCCGCTCCAGAGGTCGCGGGCAGGCCCAGCATTTCATTCGGCACCCCGGCAGATGAAATCATGTCTATCGTCGCATCACAAGGTGGGCTTGAGTCATCTGGAGAAGAAGACTCAGCTGTGCTGCCTTCTTCGGGGGTGCAACACAACTGTGTCCCCACAGCGCCTCCACCTGGTGTGGCGACCCTATACACCCCTCCAAAGCCTGTAGGTTTTTGTCTACTCTGGTGGCAGAGACCTATAGAGGTGCGGGGCAGACTGCTGCCTCACTGCATGCTATGGGCATCCTTCAGGTCTCCCAGGCCAGGGTGCTCACTGACATGCACGAGGGTAGGGCTGATTCAGGGCTCGTGAAAGAGCTGTGTGCCGCCACCGACCTCGCTTTAAGGGGCAACGAAGGTGACCGCACGCTCCCTGGGTCAGATGATAGCCATACGTCTTAACCTAGTTGATATGCGAGGTTGAGCGAACTCATTTCCTCAACTCCTCCATATCCCAGGCTGGCCTCTTCAGCGCCGCGGTCGAGGACTCTGCCCAATAGTTCTCAGCCGCTCAGAAGCAGACTGAGGCGATCAAACATGTTCTGACCCCGCGGCCAGCTACTGCCACCCAGCCACCGGCTCAGACGCCTCAGTCCGCTCGCCGCCGAGGGCACCCTCCTGCGACTTCCGGCCCTCCTGCCCGGCCCCAGCAGCAGCCTTCACCCGGGCCGCGCCATGGAGGTAGTCGCAGGAAGGCGCCCCAGCCCGTACCAGCCCCGCAGCCTGCCGAACGCCAGGCGATGCGGCGCTTCCGTTACGGATGATGGATTGCAGTTCTCTCCAGGAAGTGGTTACAGGGCCACTCCTTCCCCCGGTGGAGGGCCAGGGGAGAACCTCTTCTTCCAGAGAACTGACATTCCCATCTCTGAGCCCTCAGAGGCTGCGGATGGCAGTGTGCGATGCTCCGCCTCGCCACTCTCGTCCCCCTCTGTCGGCAGACCCCTGTCAGAGCATGCCCCCGCGGAACGCCCGTCCTTCCCTGGTCTCCTCTGTCAGGACGCGGAATATTACCGTGCCCCCACACCGGGACGCTCCGCCTCCCAGGTCCGGGCCGGTCATTCCGCCTCGCTGCCCCATCGTGGATACGTCTGTGGTTCACATGACCCCGCTGGTTCAGTTTTTGGAGCTTCCCAATCTGTCCCGCTGGCTCGCGAGAAACATAAGGCTCAGCTATGCGATTCAGTTCGAACGGTCTCCTCCCCACTTCCGGGGAATCCGTGGTGGGTGGCAATGCCCCTGTCATGTGTGCGGAGGTCGCTACCCTACTGGCGAAGGGTACGATCGAGACTGCCCCTCCAGCCGAAATGAAGTCCGGCTTCTACAGCCCCTACTTCATTGCACCCAAGAAGAGCGGTGGGTTACGGCCAATCCTGGACCTGCCCGTCTTGTACCGAACCCTTCACAGGCTTCCGTTCAAGATGTTGACAGCCTAACGCATTTTCGAATGTGTTAGTCCGTTGGATTGGTCTGCAGCGATCGAGCTAAAGGACGCATACTTTCATGTCTCCATTCTTCCTCGACACAGACCATTTCTTCGGTTTGCTTTCGAGGTGCAGGCATACCAGTACACGGTTCTCCCATTCAGGTTAGCCCTGTCCCCTCGCGTCTTCACGAAAGTCGTCGAGGCAGCCCTTGTGCCACACTGGCAACACGGGGTTCGCATCCTGAACTATCTCGACTACTGGCTGCTCCTAGCTCACTCTCGAGACCAGGTTTGCGAACATGGGGATCTGGTGCTCCGGCACCTCGCCTTTTTGGGCCTTGGGGTCAACTGGGAAAAGAGCAAACTCTCCTCTGTGCAGAGGATCTGGTCGCCATGTAAACTCGCAATTGCGAGATAATGTTTTAGAATTCTAAGTCTTTTTTAAAATATTTTTATTCCACGGCGGAATAAGGTTCGATAAATGAAGGATTTTTACTTTCTTTTTGCTTTCTTTTTTATTGTACTTTGAACGTGTTTAACATGATTAATAAAAATTACATCAAACAGCATTAAAAAAATAAATAAATAAAGTTAAAATAAAAACATTAAATCCATTTTTTTAAATCCAGTTATCCAGCCATGTGTATTTGTCAGGAATATCATTAATTGTGGTTTGTTAGTCCAGGGTTCAAGGCAGACATTGGCAAGCAATGCCTGTGAATAGCAGATCTGACCTCAGAAGCCCATGCTGTGTCCTGAGAGCCTGGCTCACGGATCAATCGACTGGCACCGGGAGAAGAGATCAGTTAGTCTGAGATGCGATCTGGGCCCCTCTACTCAGGAAAATATATTTTTTAACAAAACTTTTCAGCACAGGTGAAGTTATTCCTCCAGCTTCATGCTTCTGTAGCCCTGTGACTATATCCAGACATAAAACATCAATCCGAATCCTATGCCTTTCTCACTTTAGCATTCTGTTGTACCCCTCTGCACTCCCTTGTGGCGGATTGTTTGTAGATTGAGAATCAGGCAAGAACTGGCTTTGGAACTGGCCGTCGTCTCGACAGCCAATCAGCACACAGTCCGATGATCTCATTTCGTCTTGTATTTCTGCTCTAGTTGCAGCATTCCCTCCAGAGAGTTTGAGTCCCAGGAAACACGCTCAAATACAATCCGTACACACGCACACACACAGAGGCGGACAGAGAGATCAAACGCACAAACACGAGCGCATACGGAGTGAGGCTGTGCATGCAAAAGCAGTGTATTGGTTAATTTAGTCAAACTGTTTATGGACGGGGTTTGCAAGCAGAAACACCTGCTCTGCACACCTGCGCTTCAGTCATTTCACCGCAGACTGAATGATGCGTTCTGTGCTACAAGGAGAATATTTCATAACGCATCAAAATCAAACATTAAAGGCAAGAATCCTTTTAAAATTCTGACATCCTCACATGAACATGTTCTGTGACAAAAGCCATGTGTATTTAATCTCATTCTGTCTTTTAAGCCTCAAAGAATGATTTAAGGATGATAAATATGGGTTTACATAGTTAAAACATTCATTTTCATACCTATAATTAAGGGTTGTTTCCAGTGTTATTCTAGTATTTTTTATACTATAGTTATCGTTCATATTTTATATTATAATTTTTGACAAAATAAGATATTTCAAAGAACATTGGGAAACAAAACAGTTTTAGACCCCATTGACTTCCAATGAATAGGCAAAACAAAAAAGATATTTCTCTGGTATTTTTTAAAATAATGAAAATTACTTATACATAATATTAAGTAACCATTTTAAAAAGCAATAAGTCACTCAAGGCTGTGCTAAATGCATTGTGTCTAACCATGTTCACACTACTATATTCACACTACAGTATGCATGTGTCTTGCTTTGTAATTTATTGGTATAAACAATGTCCTAATCTCTACCATAATATAAAGTTATTTTGAATAGTTTGTGATCATACACTTAAGACTAAATGAGGTGACTCATCTGCTCAAGTGGGTATGGGATGTACTGTAGGCTGCATCTGAAATGACATCCTCTCTGAGTAGGTACTTGTTTTGAATTAGTACTTCATTCCCGACCATTAAAACTACTTAAATTTAGAATCTCTGTGTAACTAGAAGGTCATCCGGTTACTTTTCCCCTATACTGTTTCATGAAAACTGAGAAGTCAGACATATTACGCACTACTACATAGTGCTACTATATATAGTACACCTTCCCTACTACATACTGTAGTAATGTACTGTATATAGCATCATATATACTGTACATACTGCTGTATAGGGAAGTTATTTTGGATGCAGCCTTAAAGAGGACCTATAATGCTTTTTTTTACTCTTTTTTTTAGTCTAGTGTAATGTAATGTGTAAAGGTCTGCAAAGTTACAAAGCACAAACAAAGTCCCTCCAGTGGGAGTTATTCTCTATATCAGTGTGCACTGTTTCTGAACTCCCTGAAACGCCTCCATTGTAGTCTTGAGTTTTCTTTCTGGAACGAATGCATCACAGTCTCCCTCATTTAAATAATTCCCACCCAAGGCATATGGAAAAATAATGGGGCGTGGCCTAGTTGAGTTAGGGGCTGTTTACACAACACCGTGTTCAACTAAAAACGTAAAACTTTTTAAACGCGTTCGTTTACACGACAACGGCGTTTTGGCTGCCTGAAAACACAAACTTTTGAAAACGGGTTTCAAAGTGGACGTTTTTGAAAACGGTCTGCGTGTAAACAACAAAAACGCGAATCTCTGAAACCGATGATGTCATGCACATGTGTATTACGTGTTCAATCCATAGTGTTTCATCGCCATCTAATGGTCTGGCAGCAGAATACAGGGTTTTTAGTCGTTTTCGCGGATACTTGTGAATGGAAATCGTTTTGACAATGGCGTCGCCTGTATGCGGAAAACTCAAAGGAAAAACTTCTCCGTTTTAAGCAAATCATGTAATGTCATGTAAATGTACCCTTAGTTAGTAGTGTTGAAACTCTTATCCAACATTTTTCCAAACACGCTCGAAGTGGTTGACCAATCACAACACACTGGTCCAGCTGACCAATTAGAGCACATTGTGCCTTTCAGAAGGAGGGGCTTCATAGAAACAGGAACTAAACAGGGGTGTGTTTACCAAAGCCAAATATGGTCGCAAGTTCCTTCGTTACCAACGGAATTTGCGACCATAGTTGGCTAACGATGCTTTCGGGAAATGCACCTCAGAGAGTTACTGACAGACTGGGAAGAGAGGTGCTGCAACTGTGTAAAAAATTGGGAAAATAATGTTTTTTGAACATCCAAGCATGAAAGTCTATTCACGTAGACCACAAAATCAAGACTTTGTAAAAGGGCCTAGGTCCTCTTCAACATCTTTCTAGATTTTGTTATCAGGCATTATTTTATGCAGCCTATTATTTGATACTCATGTTATTATTCATATGACTATCAGAGTTCTGCCTGCAGCATCTCTGTGGATTATTTGATGAATTCGTAGTTTGTGTTTAAATTTCAGACCTCAAAAGAGCACTATGAGAATATGATTCTTTAGTAGGAATGAATACTTTTAGTGCATCATATGACGTTCTTCCGTGTCCGTCTTTTCTCTCTTCTCTTTATGTTCTCTCCCTTTTAAACATCTCTATTCTACGTAGTCAGAATCAGTCAATCTCTGCAGCTCACATTTGTGCTCTTAGGCTGAATGAAATCAATTGAAGATGGGACATGGCTAATCAAATAGGTTCCGCACATGTTTTAGAAGAAGAAATTTGTAAAGATGACTCACACTTTGAAAGCAGTGATTTGTGTTTGGTCTAAAGATAATCATTCTTTTGCTGATTATTCTTCCGCTCTTTTCTTATGTCTTACCACAAACAAGACACTTGAAGGTAATGCCAGGAAAAAAACTGTTTTTGAAGAGGGAAGTGCAGACTGGCTAGTTGTGATGTCATTATATGGTGAAAGCTTGGGTAATAATAATGAATATTAATTAGGTCAAGCTGATGTTGCTAGGTAACCTTCCTGGTCCATACGATCATGTAACCTAATTAAAACTGATCTGATTTCAGCAAGATATCAGTTAAGCCTATGTGCACGTCACATGATATAATATCTATGAACCACACATTCCTTTTGGATATGTATCATGACGCAATTCATACCAGACCAACTTTATGTTTTTGACTATTTTGATAAATAAGTAGAATTATTTATGACCATGAGCTTTGCAGCTGTCTCCAAACATTTGTTTTAGATTTTAAAGTGTCTGATTCAGGTATCTTATGTGTGTCTATATCTGCAGAAAACTAATCACTAAAATTGTATATTCATTAAATTTCATAGCTCTCTTAATTCATTATTGCACTACATTAATGCATCTAGTCAATAAACAGTGCAATTAAATTTGTGTGCGTGCGTGCGTGCATGTGTGTGTGTAAGATCCTGTTACACCAAATAACACATTATCATAAGATGCTCACCTTATATAATAAGAGGTCAGGGTCAAGCAGAAGCAATCATTCTGCTCTATCACATGGCGAGAAATTCACAAAAGCCTTTAGGCACCAAGGCCTTCTTTTATACTGTGATACAAAAAACACACAGGTCAAACAGAGAAACTCCATTGACCTTGATGCCTGAAGTAATGGAAGCCTCCACTATTAAACCACATATAACGAGACAAATGATATCCGTATAATAATTTGGAAATGTTTAAGAAAATATACTTGGCCTTTTTCATGTCTTTTGATCATTTTGAGAATTTGCTCTGATATATTTACTTGGTGGATCCATGATACAACTCTCATTCAGATGACATTCACAGTATGCTTACATACTAGGGCTGCAACAAACGATTATTTTGATAATCGGTTAATAACGATTATTAAAGCGATTAAACGACTAATCGTATATCATTTCGACGAATAATCAGTAGGCTTAGAACGATTAGTCAGCTTTTGCAATTAGTTAAAACCTTTGAGTTTAAATAAATAAATAAAACAAGAATTTTTTTTTTTTTTTTTATTATTAACTTTGAGCCAACTGAACTGGGGTGCGTTTCCTGACGTAACCTGCTAGCTTAACTTAACGTAACTGCTTAACAAACATAGTAGGATGCATAGTTGAAGAAATCAACTAGCTCGTTTCCCGAAACTGTATTGTCGCAAATTGGTCGTTCAACCATTATGATGTCACTCAGGTGGTGGAGTAATAACTACTTTTAATAAATCGGTTTCTTTTAATAATCTGTTTGAGATCGGATTAATGCTAGATGTTTTGCTATAAATTACGGACATGGCATGAGGACTTTTTCTCAGTTATTTTGCTTTATTTCCAGATTCAATCATAGGCTTGTTATTACGTATGAGAGAACGTTCGCACATGCGCACAATTAAAAAATGATGCTTTAAATCTCTTGACAAACTAAAAGACGTAAATTACATTTGTATGTACTCTAAATAAAAGATATAGATTGTACTGAATGTCAGCTTGCTTATTGGCTCAAGATAACGATTTATTGAGTCCAGGTGTCATGTAAACAAGAAACTCTGCTTCTAACCACAGGCCGAGAGCTGTCGTTCTACACAACTTTGTTGTGCAACAATGATGCTTTTGGGAAACGCCACCCAGGTCAATTTTTTTCTGGTTTTCTGAATCTGTTCAACTCAAAAACAAACAAAAAAATCACACACAAATGTTCTCTAAGCATTGATTAAATTATTTTGTTTCCTTTAAATAGAAGCAAATAAATAAAAAATAAATCAGTTGCATTACAGACAAAACATTTTTTTATGTTTGAATGTAAACAAATCTCTATCAAATAAGGTAGCAGTATTAAGAGCTTCATTTGCAAGGGGCCTGTTTCTGGACATTTCTTTTTTCTCAAATAAGCACTGAATTAAAGTGAAGAAAGGTTAGGATATCAACATGCTCGCATGACAGGCTTGCTCTTTTTTGTGAACAAATGCTTCCTGCAGCAGAGAAGCTGGAGTGGATGTGATGGGAATGCAAAGAAAAGATCTCGCAAGCTTTGATAAGTTAAGGAAACATCCCTCATTTTCCTTTCACCAACCTAGGGGATCTTCTTGTTTGGGTATTTGTGATTCTTAGAAGTACATCTGTTCTTCCTTTCTCACCACCTGAATCTTTTGGTCCTTATGCAACTCCAGTGGTGTATTCTTCGTGATACGCAGGTATACGTCGTATACCCACTAGAAAATGTCAAGGATTTCCGTATAGCCACTAGGAAAGGCCAAAGATCTCGTATACCCACTTAAAAAAGCGCGAGTATTCGTAACAACATCGTTTTGTGACAGAACTTTCATTCATAAATTCACCCCGCCGTCTGTGTTTGCGCAGCGGATCGAATCGCGGAATCCAGTCACAAATGTAACTTAGCCTACTGTAAAGCGGAACGTCACGCAATTTGGCCATTTTTGAAAGAATAAATCAAAAGTAGGGATGTACAACGAATCAAATCTTGATATGTACTAGTGTGTAAACTAGTGTACTAGTGTGTAAAGCTCAAAAAGACTGCTATAGAAATAAACTCTGCATGTTCTGCGTGTTTCTGTGAATGAGCACTCAATGTGTGCTCTACTAGCTACACACTGAAGCGCGCGTGACACTCGTGGTGTTTTCAGCGTCAATGAGGAGGACATGCACACATTTGAACTTCATCGCTGACCTTTTATGAGAGTTACTTCACAAGAATTTTACCATTTCATTTGATAAAACTATCGTCATTCCTTCATATCATATACACTCACAAACTTTAAAGTCTTCATGACAACCTGTCAAAATAAAAGTTTTGTATAACGAAGAAAATATAACAGACATATATTACTATTGCACAGTAGAGTATACTTCAAGTAGGCCTAATAATAATAATAGTTTATTAAAACACACAGAAGCTCAAATGTCTTTAATTTACAACCCACCATAATAAAAGTTTGTAGAGAGAAAGAAAGTAACTCGAAGGAATTATTAAAGAAATTGCATAGTAAGATGTAGCCTACTTTTTAAAATAATAATAATAATCAAATCTATTAAAACATAATTTTAAAGGAATATCACACACGTTTTCACACGGGGGGGGGGGGGGGGGGGAGTAATATCACAGTATACTCACTACAAAAAACGTCTCAGGTTACGACTGTAACCTATGTTCCCTGAGAACAGGGAACGAGACAATACGTCATCGACGTTATGGGGAACGCCTCAGGCGTGACAGGTGTCTGAAATCAAGTATCAACTCACAGCAATCATGTTGACCGGCGACAGCCCGTGCATCATCAGCTCGAATGATGAGCGCGCAACCTGGATGTATAAAAAGGGTGCCTTGAAACCGTGACAACATCCTATCGTCTGAAGGGACTGTTGCAGGCAGGCCCCGAGGTATGGCAGGGAGACGTATTGTCTCGTTCCCTGTTCTCAGGGAACATAGGTTACAGTCGTAACCTGAGACGTTCCCTTTCGAAGGGAACTCAACAATACGTCATCGACGTTATGGGGAACGAAATACCCACGCCGCCATACTGAGGGGAGTGCATGCCCAATGGCAGTGACAACTGTCAGAACCAGTAAAACAAAGGACACTAAAACCACTCACCCTAGGTCACGTTGGGCTGTCAGTGACAGCACTCCCTACCGGTCATAGCCCAAGCTAATGAACCGAGAAACTGCCAGAACAAGTTCATGGGAGGTATATCTGGGCCAGCTCAAAGGCTTAGGACCACATCTTCCTAATAGAAGGGGTCCCTTCTAGGGAGTGTGGCTAGGGGACTCAAGGGACTCCCAGCCAGTCACTATTCAGGAGAGCATGCCTCCTGACATGCCACCAGGCTGGCCTGGTGATCTATACTAAGATGCACAGTCTGGCCATAGCCTGTCTGTCCGAGACAGAGCCTCTGGAAACTGCCTTGAAAAAGGCATTCAAAACTGAAGGCCTGCAAAGGTGGCAGAAACCATTCAGTTCCGGATCACAGAGACGGGACCACCTGGAGAGTGTAACTAAACCTCAAGAAAAGACGGAAGTCGTCCACTCAACCCATGGGTCTACCCAGTGCTCGTACTGAACACTGAGGAAGTAAGAGAGGGATCAAAACCAGGAAGGTCTGCTGATGCCAAAGACCTGATTACCACCTATGTGGGGAGCTCTAGTACCTGAGAGCTCACATCAGGAAGGCCGGTGAGGCCTGTAACCTGTCGACCACAGTATGTGGGAACTCATATCAGGAAGGCTGGTGAGGCTTGTAACCTGACAACCACACCACGTGGGGGCTACATTAGAAAGTACATGAAACAAAAGTGCATGTACTTAGCCATAAGAAAAGTCCAGAAAAGGCCTGGATCAGAATTAAGAAGTTAGCCAGAAAAGGCGTCTGTCGTAGCATACTTCGACGACAGGACGTATCTAGAGTGGGACCCGAAGTGAAAGACTTGGGTCTGGGCCACATAGAAAGGGACTGAAGCGTACAGCGCATGACCCTTACCATAAAAATGGATTTTAGAAAGTACACAAGATGCTCCATCATGTGACTTACCATAAGTATGGTTCTGACATGACCAGGAAGGCCAGATGAGGCCTATAACCTGATAGTCAAAATGTGTGGGAGCTCACATTCAGGAAGGCCTGATGAGGCCTGCAAGCTGACATGTGAAAGCTCACAACCACACCCTAGCGACCACAGTGAGTGGGAGTTCACATTCAGGAAGGCCTGGTGAGGCCTGAAACCTGACATGTGACAACTCATAACCAGGAAGGCCGAGGGGGCCTGAAGCCTGGTGACCACTGAATGTGGGAGCTCAAAACCAGGAAGGCCGGCGAGGCCTGTAACCTGACAACCACAGTAGGAGGGAGCTCATATCAGGAAGGCCTGACAAGGCCTGTAACCTGACAACCACACCATGTGGGGCTAGTTTCAGAAAGGCCATAAATATGGATTTTAGAAAGTACATGAAACAAAAGTGCATGTACTTAGTAAATCCGAATCCAGGAAGACCTGGATCAGAAAAGGCGTCTGTCGTAGCAAACTTTGACGACAGGACGCATCTAGAGTGGGACCCGAGGTGAAAGACTTGAGTCTGGGCCACATAGAAAGGGACCGAAGCGTACAGCGCATGACCCTTACCATAAAAATGGATTTTAGAAAGTACACAAGACGTACCGTCGTGTGACTTACCATAAGTATGGTTTTAACATAATCAGGAAGGCCAGATGAGGCCTGTAACCTGATAGTCAAAATGTGTGGGAGCTCACATTCAGGAAGGCCTAATGAGGCCTACAACCTGGCAGGTGACAGTTCACAACCACACCCAAGCGACCACAGTGAGTGGGAGTTCACATTCAGGAAGGCCTGGTGAGGCCTGAAACCTGACATGTGACAACTCATAACCAGGAAGGCCGAGGAGGCCTGAAGCCTGGTGACCACTGAATGTGGGAGCTCATAACCAGGAAGGCCGGTGAGGCCTGTAACCTGGCGAACACAGAAGGTGAGAGCTCATATCAGGAAGGCCGGTGAGGCCTGTAACCTGGCGACCACAGTATGTGGGAGCTCATATCTGGAAGGCCGGTGAGGCCTGTAACCTGGCGACCACAGTATGTGGGAGCTCATAACCAGGAAGGCCTGGTGAGGCCTGTAACCTGACGACCACGGTATGTGGGAGCTCATATTCAGGAAGGCCTAGTAAGGCCTGTAACCTGATGACCACAGTATGTGGGAGCTCACAACCAAGAAGGCCTGGCAAGGCCTGTAACCTGGCGACCACAGTGTGTGGGAGCTCATAACCAGGAAGGCCGGTGAGGCCTGTAACCTGGCGAGCACAGAAGGTGAGAGCTCATATCAGGAAGGCCGGTGAGGCCTGTAACCTGGCTACCACAATATGTGGGAGCTCTTATCAGGAAGGCTGGTAAGGCTTATAACCTGATACCCAGTGTTTGGGAGCTCATAACCAGGAAGGCCGGTGAGGCCTGTAACCTGCCTACCACAGTATGTGGGAGCTCTTATCAGGAAGGCCTGGCGAGGCCTGTAACCTGGCGACCACCGTGTGTGGGAGCTCATATCAGGAAGGCCGATGAGGCCTGTAACCTGGCGACCACAGTATGTGGGAGCTCATAACCAGGAAGGCCGGTGAGGCCTGTAACCTGCCTACCACAGTATGTGGGAGCTCTTATCAGGAAGGCCGGGTGTGGCCTGTAACCTGGCGACCACAGCATATGGGAGCTCATAACCAGGAAGGCCTGGCGAGGCCTGTAACCTGGCGACCACCGTGTGTGGGAGCTCATAACCAGGAAGGCCGGGTGAGGCCTGTAACCTGGCGACCACAGTATGTGGGAGCTCATATCAGGAAGGCCGATGAGGCCTGTAACCTGGCGACCACAGCATGTGGGAGCTCATAACCAGGAAGGCTGGGTGAGACCTGTAACCTGGCGAGCACAGTATGTGGGAGCTCATATCAGGAAGGCCGGTGAGGCCTGTGACCTGGCGACCACAGCATGTGGGAGCTCATAACCAGGAAGGCCGGTGAGGCCTGTAACCTGGCGACCACAGTATGTGGGAGCTCATATTCAGGAAGGCTGGATAAGGCCTGTGACCTGACATATGGAAGCTCATAGCCTGGAAGGCCTGGTGGGGCCTGTTACCTGGCGACCACATGTGGGAGCTCAGCTCACCTTACAATACATTACCTTTGCTTGCCAAACATGTCCCCGGCTCTGTACAGGAGACGAGTTCTGAAAAAGAAGATAAAAATGTTATTTGCGCAGAAAAAACATTTTCACTCAACATAAAAACCTGCAGCGTGCAGAATGAAGCACACCAGGACTCAGGAACTCAGAAACCTGAGTTCTACTGTTTCACAATGGTTAGGAGACAAGATCCAGGGAGGTGATGTCTAACGTTCAGTCCGAGAACGTTTACTCTGGATCACCTCCCTGAGATCCTGCCTCCCGCGGGAGTTATACCTCCTGCGCGCACTGCTCCCCCAGCTAGGAGGAGGGGGTGCACGGGAAGCGACACTGGCCTTCTGAGTCTGTCTGTGATCCTCAGACCACGACGGACCAGGCCCTCCCGGCTGCCTGGGCTGGGCCGAGGACCTCCGCGGCATGCAGCTCTTATACGCCGCAGAGCGCGCCCTCGCCTCCCTGAACTTCTCGACCACCGTCTCAACGGAAGGTCCGAAAAGCTCAGAAGGCGAAACGGCTAATCGAGGAGAAAGGCTTCTTTTCTCTCTTCCCGATGTCAGCCTGGTTGAGCTACAGATGCCTCTCCGTGGCCACCATAGCCGCCTGATGTAATCTTAAGCGGCTTGGATGGCAGGGTCGGAGTTTTTTTTTTTTTATATATAGTTCAGTCCTAACCAGACTGATATCATCGGTAGCCGACTCCTGCCCGGCCCGAATAGAACAAGTCACAGATCCATCAGAAAGAGAAAGAACCTCCTCTACATCGACCTGTAACTCATCCTCGTCAGCTGGCAGATCATCCGCGAGGTAAACGCCCCTCTCCAGCTGATCTGCCAGCTCCATCTGAGAGCCCCACAAGCTCAAGCGCCGCTGAGCCTCAGCCCGAGCGGGACCGAAACCGCGGGGTTCAGATGCCGCGCCCACTTCACTCGAGAAGTGGGACAGACGAGAACGGAACGTTTTCAGAGAAAAACGCTCACAGTTTGCCCAGGAAGCTCCCTCGAGAACTCCCCGCGCGTGCTCTTCTCTCAAGCAGAAAAACCGCACAGATCGTGTGAATCCTCCGGTGTCAAATATCTGGGACACGGGTCGGCACACTTGCGGAAAGTATTTTTCCTTTTCTCTGCACGCTTCATTGTTGATTACTCAAAACAGACAAACAGTCCCTAAAGACGAAAAGATGTTGTCACGGTTTCAAGGCACCCTTTTTATACATCCAGGTTGCGCGCTCATCATTCGAGCTGATGATGGACGGGCTGTCGCCGGTCAACATGATTGCTGTGAGTTGATACTTGATTTCAGACACCTGTCACGCCTGAGGCGTTCCCCATAACGTCGATGACGTATTGTTGAGTTCCCTTCGAAAGGGAACTAGACTACACCACTGTGCAACTCCTCCTCTTCACTGAGACTGTCTGTGTCAGACTATATAGAGGAGGTTTTCTAGCGCTGACTCTTCCTCTCTCCTTGGAACAGTGACACCCTTACCCTTCCCTTCTTCTGTAGGTTACCTGGACTCTTAATAGCCAGGACTTCGACAGTGCTCTGCTGGCAGCAGGACCGTTTTGTCTTTGTCCTCGAAGAAGGTGACTTTCCCCTACCTCTCTGTTAACTAAAAAAGCTTTTCCAGGTGTGTGTTTTGAAGCTGAAGATGAGGAAGGCATGACAATGTTGCATACTCTTGACCACTAAGAAACTCAGTGGCACATTGAAAAGGCTGCAGGCCCTGGGCCAGCTCTTCAAGCAGTGAACACTGATCAGGCTTCAAATCAAAGTAATGTTTGCCCCTTGGAGTCACTTCAAGATCAGAAAGTGTTGCAGTAATGGGCCAGCGCTGCTCTAGTAGTCTCTCCACCATAAAATAGTTGCTGTTCCACTGGGTACTGACACCTTGGACAACCTTATGCTCTGGTTCTCTTAAAATGTTCATCCAAGGTCCTTGCAGCTCCTAAAGCTTTGCAGATGCTGGTCTCTTTAAGGGAATTGTTCACAATAAGCTGAAGTGTGTGTCCAGTACAGCGGACAGAGACCCAAATATGTTTGTCTGCCAGCAATTTCATTGCAGCCACAACATTGGATCCATTGTCATGGGCGACTGCTTTAATGTTATTTACTGGAATGTTGAATTTTGCAACAACCTCTTCCAGCCATGTTGCAATGTTGTCACCAGTATGTCATTCTTCAAGAGGCAATGTTGCTAGAGTGAGAGTCTTCATTTTCCAGTCTTTATTGATAAAGTGACATGTGACACCAAGGTATGCTTCTGTAGCAAGGCTAGTTCAGATGTCAGCTTCAAATGTCCAAATTCAGGATAGAAGCTTCTTTTTAACCTTTAAAACACATCGGAATTTATTTATTTTTTAGTTGAAAATTAAATTTGAAGATTCTCAATTTTAACTCTTAGTGGTTAAATTGCTGTTTAGTAGTTTTTTCAGGGTGTTCAGTTTGAAATCTAGATTGTTCCTAAAACATGTACAGTATTTGCATTAGGTGTATGCATACCTTTTGACAGTTTTTTTTTTATATATATATTTCTTTTCCATTAAACTTGTAAAGTCTGTTCTTGATGAATGGATATATCCAGGGTTGAATGCGGAAACCATTTCAAAAAAGCCTTGTCCATCCACTATGGAAAGAGGTCTCATGTCTTTAACAATCACGTTCAGAATTGACTCTGTAAGAGCGGCGGGTTGCTGAGTACAATAATTCCTCCGCAAAAGAAAGTCATCAATAGGACCACTGCTTTTCTTTAAACTGAAAAAAAAAAAACGGAAAAAGGGGCATTTACTTCAGGGCACATTGAGGCAATGTCCACACGGACATGGGTATTTTTATAACCGGAGTTTTTCCTACAGCGTTTAAAAAAAAAATCCCGTCCACACATGCTCGGTCTCCGTCTACATGAAAACGTAAAAACACACAATCAAGCGCGGTCAAGAGCATGCCACGCCAGCAGGCGGCGATATAAACCTTAACCCTAAAGCCACGTTGGCCAATCAGAAGCGCAAATCTGATGTCAAACACAGCTGATAACGGCGCACACTCTGACGTCGCAAGGCAAAAACCACGGTTTCACTGTCTACACGACAACACTGTAACCGGCGTTTCTGAAAATCCTCACCCTGGCAGGGGTTTTCAAAAATGTTCGGTTTCAGTGCGTTTTCGTGTGGACGAACGGCCGAACCGCGTAAAAAAAGTCACGGTTATAAAAATACCCGTGTCCGTGTGGACAGGGCCTGAATGATAAAATATTAATCTGCAAACAATTATTGCCAGTATAATTTTTTTTTACATTAAATATTTTTGGCACACAAAATGAGATGAAAGGGAGAGAGACATTCTCATTCACCATGACAACCGATTGAATGATGCATCATTCTGCTTAACACATCTTTTGTTAGTGTAGCATGGTGGTGGGGGCAGGGCCGGCGCTAGCCATTTGGGTGCCCTAAGCACAAATGCTTGGTGGTGCCCCCACTTCTCCCCCCCCTCTTCTCTTTACTTCCAAAATAACTGCTGCAAATAAATCATTTTACATTAACCAAATATGAAAATGAATAAATAATATAAAGGTTAAAATTATAAATACCAAAAACCACCACAATTACTAAAAACATAGATTTGGAACATGAATGATATATGTGTGTACTGTGCATAATTATTTTGTATATATAAATACACATTTGCATGTATGTATTTAAGAAATATTTGTTATTTATATATAAAATATTTAAATTTATATATAATATAAATTATATATAATTATATACAGTATATACATGCAAATATTTCTTAAATATATACATGCATATGTGTGTGTATTTAAATAATATATTTATATAAACATTTTATGTACTGTGTATAATTATTTTGTATATTATACAAAATAATTATTCACAGTACACACACATATATCATGTAGACACAAACTTTTATTTTGGATGCGATTAATCTTTTCCCAGCCCTAATATTTTGACAACTCTGTGAATATGAAAATATACAAACACTGAGATTGTGGGGGTTTTTCTTTTCTAATTGGAGTTTCACCAACAGATGTCGCCCTTGGGCCTTGGCCTATGAACCTCTTGAAAAGTATCCGCATAGAACAACAACGAAAAAACGTATCTAAGCGGTCTTCCTCTTCTTCTCAAACAAACTAACTGCATCTTAAACAGCCCAAGTTTTAAAATTCGAGAAACCCCCGGACCCCCGTTAAAATTTAAAGATTCAATATGCAGGGCTAAAAAAGCCCCGGATCATTTGCACTACTAGCGACGCCCCCCTGGACATGCATTCACGACGCAAGGGCGCCCGCGCAACAAAACTAACATTTTTATTTAAAACATTGTCTACCTGCAAGCGACGCGCGAGTATCATCCCGCTGTCTCTTCTTTTTCCTTTTTTCCGCCCCCGACTCTTGGTGCCTTTTCGAGGCCATGTCTGAGGTCGGTGTCTGCCAAATTTTACATTGATTGAGGCATAATCGAACAGACCACTGGGAGGTGTGGAAGGGGGGCACCAGAGGGAGACTGTCACAGGAGATTGACCTTTTTCTCGATTAATTTGGTCTAGGCCTATATTACTTTTGTATTGCTTTTGTATATTAACATGCTTTAGACATATTTTATTTGTTATTTATACTAGTAGCCTATTGTGATGATTTTTCACGACCCAGATTTTTTGGTGCCCCCCCAAGCACTTGGTGCCCTACGCGCAGTGCGTGATGTGCGTGTGCGGAGCGCCGGCCCTGGGTGGGGGGGTGAATAGTTGCCACTACAGATACCAAATCCTTATTAGGAATATAATATAACAAACTGACTATGCCACCACTTTTTAGAGAAAGGGGAAATAACTACCCAATCGAATAGGGCACACAGGTTCGTACCATGAAGGGCAGAGAGACATGGATATGTACGAAAGGTTAATGATCTCACATAAATAGATAAAACATTCAAGTTACTGCAATGCAGGAATATTGCTCAAATGAGCTACAATACGGCTCAGTATCCCAACACACACATAATCAAGAAAAGAAACAAAAAAAATATTTTTTACCCGTAGCGGAAGGTGATTTATTCAAAAACCCCTAACACACACACACACATTATAAGTGGCAAACCACACTCTATGCTCGAAATACCACCATCAGAAGGCAAGAAAAGCTAGTCTCTTGACTCAAGGCCCATCAGCCTAAAATAAATACACAGATAAAGACAATTAACCAATGAATACACTGAACACAAAAATGATACTATAGAACCAAATAAAAGTAATTCAAGGATGAAAAAAATCACAAAGTAAAAAGAATAACAACTGAATAAATTACAAAATAGTCAGCATCAAACTGAAACAAAAAACAAAGCACTATAGTAAATATTAAACAAACAACATGCAATAAACAAAACGAATCATACAATGAAAAACATAACGACTGAATATACAAACAGAGAAAACAAATGCCGAAACAAAGGAAAACAACAAATTAACACACTCACACGCAGCCGGTAGTAATATGACTAAAGAGCAGGCCCGCGTGCACAATTGACCTATGGCTAAGCCACGCCCCCAAACGCGATGAGCCAATCACAGTGCGCATAGCTAACCCAATACACTTAGACATTCTCTGCTTTCACGTCCATTGAAATGCATTGCAGTTAGTCAGTTTTCATTCGTTTTTATATGTTTTTTCTTGTCAATTTAAGTTTAAAATGGTCAAACGTGTGCATGGGGTACATGCAACTCCGACACTAGGTATCCCGAGAGGCTGGCTGACGGTGTGTATTTTTTACCCTTTCCCAAGCCACATCTCAACCGAGATAAGTGTCTGCTCTGGATTAAGTTATGCGCTAGACCACAACACCAACTAAACGTGGATAAATTAAACAAGAATTAAACAAAGATGTCTACATCTGTTCTAAGTCAACAACGTATTTGAACGTTATCTTTAACATCTCTAACGTAAAGTTAGCCTAACATTATAAAACGTTAACGTTAGTTTCTAGCTGCGTTGTACATCATGTCACTTAGCTTCATTAACGTCTGAGATGGTGATGGCAACGAGATGCGTTGCCATCTCGATTTAATCACGATTACACTGTGACCTGTACATTTTTGCCTGGAGCTGAAGCTTTTCATCGACCTTCTCAACAATAAAATTATTAATATAACCCACCAATGCACAGTTAAGGCTCTTTTGGTGACTTCGAGATGATATATAATCTTTCTGTCTCCAAAAATCATCAATTGCCTCCTGTGAAATGTATCCTGCTGTGACAGTGCCTGTCACCGAATGTTGTGAGTGAGTGGAGGGGGTTGGGTTAGCCATAGGTCAATTCGGGCACATGCGGCGGTAAGACGAATAACAAAAGCCACCGGCTTTAGCGTAAACATTTTTTTTTTCTTGGACCCCCTCAACGGGACGTTAAGAAAGAGCACCCTCAAAGGAATTATCCAGGTAATAGTCACAGAAATGCATAGGTCGTACAATTGGTCACAGACCTTTCAGCGTTAACTCGGTCGTCGAGAGGTTTCAGGAGGCTAAAAAGCAAGCGGCGGCATTCCAGCAGGTCCTCCCTCGTCGATCAAAGGTCTCAGGGTTTGCTGAGCGGAGCAGACCCTGCCGCATGCCAGCTCTTCACACAGGGCGCAGCAAAAGCAGAGCGTTGCTTCTCGACCCCCTCCACAGAAAGACTGGAGGCCAGGAAAACGCTTGAAGCCTCAACCTGGCATGGATAAGACAGATCTGAGGAATGTCGTCTTTGCCAGAAAGGTTTCAACTTAGAGGTCCTGACGTCAGTGTCAGACCTCTGAGGGCAAGCTCATTTTGGGGGAAGTGTTTTACACCTCAGTACACGCTGCCTACTTCTCTTTGGTGCCCTCAGGGGGCTGTTCCGCCAACCCCGCCACCTCAGGTGCTTCGGGGCGCAGCAGTTCCCAACGAGTTGTTATCCCAGTGTCTGCCCAGAAATGTAGCGGCGCTACGAAACTTGCAAAATCTGAGGAAGTCATTATGACAGTCAGTTCAGTTGTTCCCTGCTGGGTATCTGCTTCAGGGCACAGAGCAGACTATTCTAAATACACCAGAGACTAGTCTCGATACTGGTGTCACAATAGGTCCTGCTCACGCTAAAAAAAAGGATACAAAACTAATTCAGTTTGGTTCTCCTCCACCACATTGCATCAAGGTTCTGCCCACTACGGTGGGCCCCAAGTAGGCTCTGGTTATCGTGCATCCAGCATTCTCTAATGCATCCAGCTCTACTGGGGTTGGATCTCATGGTGCAGACGTGGCCGAGGCTCCGTCTGTATGCCTTCCCCCCGCCCAGAGTTATGGAAGCTGTGGGTATGGCCCCTGCGGGGGCCCAACTCTTAGAGGCTGCTCTCTCAACTGAGGTTGTTGAGTCCTTTCGTACTTTCTTACTTTCCTGTCTTACTACTGAGTACAAGCTGCGCATAAAATAATCGCAGACTTTGCCAAATCGTGTGCAGTTTCATTTCGATTAATCGTGCAGCCCTACTGTTTATCATACTCATTTGGGTGGTGTATCCTTGATAATCCTTAGTAATTTGGTTCCTGCGTGGAACTTTGAGGCTCAGGCCTGCAGCTCACACAAGGGTTGGCATGGCATGGGATTTGGCCCTAGTTCTGGAGGGCCTTTCGGCTGCTCCCTTTGAGCCTATCAAGGAGGTTTCAGAAAAAAATCTGACCTTGAAGGCTTTATTTCTGTTGGCCATTACATCTCTCAAAAGAATAGGAGACTTACAAGCACTTTCAGTTTCCCCTTCCTGTTTGGAGTTTGCACCTGGCATGGCAAAGGCTTTTCTTCACCCTAGGCCAGGTTATGTTCCTAAGGTCCCCACTAATGTGGCCAGATCTATAGTGTTTCAGGCCTTCTGTCCTCCACCCCTTCGTATATCAGAACAGGATTACTTAAATCCGCTTTGCCCAGTGAGGGCACTTGATGCTTACATTAACAGAGCTGCCATGGGGCGTAAGTCTGATCAACTCTTTGTATGCTTTGGGTCACCCAGAAAGGGGTACCCAGCTTCTAAGCAGAGAATGAGCAAGTGGGTAGTTGAGGCCATCTCTCTTGCTTATGAATCGGCCGGTCAGCCTTCTCCTTTGGCTGTTCAGGCCCATTCTACAAGGAGTATGGCATCTTCAAAAGCCTTGCTTTCTGGGGCTTCTCTTCATGACGTATGTGCTGCGATGGGCTGGTCCTCTCCGCAAACATTTGTCAGGTTTTATGACATTGACCTGGGCTCCACTCCAGGCTCCCAGGTGCTGCAGTCTTAGTTGTGCTCTAAACAGGAATCACAGGCAGGCACTGGTCAGCATGGCATAGTGGGTATTAACGTCCCCATAGTGTCGTAACTTACAACACAGCGTGAGTTCCCTTGAAAGGGAATGCCTCAGTCACAACTGTAACCTCAGTTCCCTGATGAGGGAACGAGACACTGTGTTGCCCCGCCATACTTCCGAAGCGCCTGTGACAAACTTACTTCAGCCTATGAGAAGCTGACATTGTTTGGTTCAGGTTCCTGGTCATGACGTTACCCTCCTATGACGTTCAGTCACACCACTGGACTGATTTCACACGTGCTTCAAGATGCAATCACGCAGAGGCGTTCCCATAGTGTCATAACTTACGACGCAGCGTCTCGTTCCCTCTTCCGAGAACCGAGGTCACACTGTCAGTTGTCACAAAATGTCACATTCAAACAGCAACTTACAGTAGCGTCTCCAATACTGTCTATATGAACGTGTCAGTGACAGTAGTGACTGCGACCAAAGTAATATCAAAGAACTCAACGTTCATAAAACTGAAAAGTCTTATACTGATAGTTGAAAGTGGGCGTTTATCGCCAAATCTTCAATTACCGACAGCAGCTTTTATATCTGAGAGGAGAGCCGTGCATTTGAGTCGCACATAGAACACAAAACTGACGGGAACACCTCTGGTGCAGAACAGTGACTGGATCTAAAACCTTCATATGACACACATTTCAAATCTCCGTCGCTATAAGTTGCCGAAATCACACTTTAAATCCCACAACACATGATAGACATGCGTTTGTGCAGCCCAGAGCAGCTCTCTCGCACTGTATGACGTGATAGACAACTAGTTGTCCGGTTCCGTTCACACAGCCCGGGTTTTCAGAGAGTTCCGCTGTGAGCCCTGAATATTTTACAGGTGTGAGTTCGCTTACAGAAAGCGGTTGTCACTCCTGTAAATAACTGAACTGTGTGTGGAAAAAAAATTAACTAAAAGGGCATTGTTAATATTACTTCCCATGAACCTGGCAAGGAGAACAAGAGTGGACATCAACATTTATAGTGAGTAGCTATTTTTAAATGATTTAAGATTTTAGTCTGTTCCTCACACAAAAGTATTCTAAATTACTTCAGAAGACCTTTTTAGGGGTAAAAGTTTCATGTCAGAGTTATTTCTAGTTTAGTTGTGTATTTGTTCATCTTGGTTTCATATTTACCCTTTTAGTTCAGTCTTCATTGTGCCCTTGTTAGTTTCCTTAGTTACTAATTACGTTCACCTGTTGTTCATTTAGTTCCCTTGTTAACCCTCTGCATTATACTCCCTGGGTGCTTCTCAATTCTTATTTGTGCATCCTCGTTTCCTTTCCTCACTTCCTCACTTTCCTCGCATCTCAGCTCCACCC
The DNA here is from genome assembly GCA_029959095.1 of Rhinichthys osculus. NCBI lineage: Eukaryota > Metazoa > Chordata > Actinopteri > Cypriniformes > Leuciscidae > Rhinichthys > Rhinichthys osculus. Next base: position 15,429,907 of record JARWKJ010000002.1, on the reverse strand, counting down.
CCTGTAGGTCTCGAGGGAAGGCTGCAAGGAAAGAAAAGGAGGACGGAGAAAGCTTTTTTATACATTGGAATACTTGATCACTTGAGCGTCACTTCACAGCTTCATCAGCAGCACTCAAAGGATCTGCCCTTATGTTGTTGAAGTTTGGTTATTTAAGAAATTCATAGTAAATAATCAGGGCCGGCGCTCCGCACACGCACATCACGCACTGCGCGTAGGGCACCAAGTGCTTGGGGTGGCACCAAAAAATCTGGGTTGTGAAAAATCATCACAATAGGCTACTAGTATAAATAACAAATAAAATATGTCTAAAGCATGTTAATATACAAAGCAATACAAAAGTAATATAGGCCTAGACCAAATTAGTCGAGAAAAAGGTCAATCTCCTGTGACAGTCTCCCTCTGGTGCCCCCCCTTTCCCACCTCCCAGTGGTCTGTTCGATTATGCCTCAATCAATGTCAAATTTGGCAGACACCGACCTCAGACATGGCCTCGAAAAGGCACCAAGAGTCGGGGGCGGAAAAAAGGAAAAAGAAGAGACAGCGGGATGATACTCGCGCGTCGCTTGCAGGTAGACAATGTTTTAAATAAAAATGTTAGTTTTGTAGCGCGGGCGCCCTTGCGTCGTGGATGCATGTCCAGGGGGGCGTCGCTAGTAGTGCAAATGATCCGGGGCTTTTTTAGCCCTGCATGTCCGGGGGTTTCTCGAATTTTGAAACTTGGGCTGTTTAAGATGAAGTTAGTGTGCTTGAGAAGAAAAGGAAGACCGCTTAGATACGTTTTTTTCGTTGTTGTTCTATGCGGATAATGCGGTCATTTTCAAGAGGTTCATAGGCCAAGGCCCAAGGGCGACATCTGTTGGTGAAACTCCAATTAGAAAAAAAAAAACACAATCTCAGTGTTTGTATATTTTCATATTCACAGAGTTGTCAAATTATTAGGGCTGGGAAAAGATTAATCGCATCCAAAATAAAAGTTTGTGTCTACATGATATATGTGTGTGTACTGTGTATAATTATTTTGTATATATAAATACACACACATATGCATGTATATATTTAAGAAATATTTGCATGTATATACTGTATATAATTATATATAATTTATATTATATATAAATTTAAATATTTTATATATAAATAACAGATATTTCTTAAATACATACATGCAAATGTGTATTTATATATATACAAAATAATTATACACAGTACACACATATATCATTCATGTTCCAAATCTGTGTTTTTAGTCATTGTGGTGGTTTTTGGTATTTATAATGTTATATTATTTATTTATTTTCATATTTGGTGCCATTGTTAATGTAAAATGATTTATTTGCAGCAGTTATTTTGGAAGTAAAGAGAACCTAACTAAGAAATTCTGAATGCTTGTTATTCCTTGGGTGAGTGGTTGGGGGTGGGGTGCTTAGGGCACCCAAATGGCTAGCGCCGGCCCTGTAAATAATAATAAAGCAAGATGCCTTGTTGAAATATGTGTGATGTGTGGTTTATATTAACTGCAAAGGTAAAGTATAAATTAAAATGATTGTGACCGATGTGAAGGGGGCGGAGAATTGATACCTGTGTCACGTTTAGTCGATAAAACACTTCCGCATAGGATACACCTGTGTATCCTCACTCATGACTCCTCTGGAAGATTCATCACTCCTCGATCCTCGCCTTCTCGCGGTCCAATTAGAGAATTGAGATGTCCTTCAAGATGGCTGAGCTCGATTGGTTTCCGGGTCATAGGATGTAGGACGGAGGAGCGAGGAAACGAGGAGGGATATTGAGAATCACCCCCTGTTCATTTCAGTCCCTTGTCGGTTCTCCTTTGAGTTTAATGTGGTTTGCTATTTCTCCTGCGTTGCCCCGGATATCTCCTGAGTGTTACGAATTATGAATAAATTCTGTTCGGTGTACTACTCCTTCGCCGTGTTGTGCATGATGCAGACTACACATAACACTTTGGTCCTCATTAATTATAACTGCAAGGGAAAAACAACCAGTGCATTTTTCAAATTGTCTGCTTTTGTTCTCAACAGGGGGGAAAAAAAAGAAAGTCATACAGGTTTGGAATGACATGAGGGAGAGTAAATGACAGAATCTTTCATGACATTGGCCTAATTAGGAGTCGAGATATGTGTCTCTCTTCTCCAGGAGAGGTATTAGCAAATCACTGAGTCGGGGTAGGTGTCTTGACTCATTTGCAAATTTTGACACCAGTCTGTCCTTCTCCTCCATGGTTGCTCCCACCAGCCCTGCCATAATGAGATAAACAAAATGTGATATGCTTCTGTCGGCCGCAGTTTACTAATAATTGCCAGACGTTACATGTCTCCAGGAGCTAATAGTGCTTTGCTCAGAAAGCTAACACCAAACTTCTGGCAACTGTGTTTGTTGTTTACAATCTTGAGACCCCAAACTATGTACTCACCACAGGATTTATTCAGTAAAATTTAGGCAATGTAATCCCTGCATTTAAATGTGGTTGTTACCCCCACACTGTTGTACGTGACTTAAGTTAATTTTAGCTCTGTGCCAAATGTCCAAATTCTCATGATCTGCAATAAAACAGTCAGAGAAATTGTCCAATAGCAGCACCTGGGCACTTAGCAGTGGCCAAGTGAACTTCTGAGCAAAGTCCTTTAAGTCTAGTCATTCATTTTGCACCCAACCAAATATTTTCTATGCAGTAATAGACCAAAATCTCCATGCTGTTTATAGCGCATAACAAATTTATGTAATATATGTGACCCTGGACCACAAAACAAGTAGCACGGGTATATTTGTGGCAAAAGCCAACAATACATTGTATGGGTCAAAATTATTATGCCAAAAATCATTAGGATATTAAGTAAAGATCAAGTTCTATGAAGATATTTAGTAAATTTCCTACCGTAAATATATACAAATATATATAATTTTTGTGAGAGGATGCAGCAAAATCGCGAACATAAATGAACAACCAGGTGATTTTCTCTGTTTAGATTTTTTGCACCCTCAGATTCCAGATTTTCAAATTGTATCTTGGCCAAATATTGTCCTATCTTAAGAAACCATACATCAACGGAGAGCTTATTTATTCAGCTGTCAGGTGATGTATAAATCTCAATTTTAAAAAATGTACCCTTGTGACTGGTTTTGTGGTCCAAGGTCACATATGATATACTGTATTGTCCTATATCATAAGTGATATGAGTAAGTCTGGGACATATACGTTGAATATGTCTATAGTATATGCATATATAATGTGCACATTTTACTCTTATCTCACTCTGCTCTACAGGCATAAATGATCTCATTTGATAATTCCACAGAGGATTCTGGGTGGTTTGGTACCTGCTGAGGCTGCAGGTACTGCTCTCATATAGGAGCTGTTTCACACTCAGACAGGATGTGAAGAGTCTGAGATGCTGCCGGAAATGAGATTGAGGACAATGAGGAAAATGGAGAAGCAGTAAGTTGATCAAAAAATGCAGTAAAAATGTGAAATATTATTGTAAAATAACTGTTTTCTATAGTTATATATTTTTAAAAGGTAATTTACTCCTGTGATCAAAGCTGAATTTTCAGCATCATTATCGCAGTCTTCAGTGTCGCATGAGTCGTAGCAGCAAACACACTGTGAGATGATCATGCAAAAATTCCTCACAGAAAATGATCGACTATTTTTGGTCGCAAGACCATGACAACGGCCGTCTTTGAATCACTCTCACTGTACAATGTAGAACCACCGTATAGGAGCCACGAGCACAGAAATCGCCATAATTGGTCATCTTTCGTCTGGGACAGCCCAAAATCATACAATGTCAACTGGGCAGAATGCAGAATCAAGGTTTCTGAAGACCTACTCAGCACCCTCAAAGGTGGAGTATGGGACGGTAGTGGACATCAATCACAGATAGTGGACATCAGTCACCTTGATGTTGTACATTTGCACCTGAAATCCACATAGACACATCAACTTTGCCCTGTATAAGTAAATGTAGCTCAACGGCAGCCTTTGTCTTGCAGAACAGAACATCACTGAAGGAGGATGTTGAGTCATAAAGAGTAACGCGGTCAATGCTCTTGGCCAGACCTTTGATGAAGATGCTATAGGGGTAACATCATACTGAGAGGAGCGCATGATCTTCATCGGTTTAACCCTCTGGTGCTCTTCGGTCAAAACATTTTAAAATAGTATTTTTACACATTTAATAAAAATAAAGTAAAAAAAAATGTGCACATTTTTCAGAACAATAAACGTAACATTCTGGGGTTTTTTTAAAGTTCACTTTTTAAAACTTTTTTCACTTCGGCAATAATCTGCCAAGTGTCGTCTTTATAAAGAGATCAAACTCAAGTCTGTGCTGTAAAGCATTCAAGATTTACGACAGTTTAAGTTGGAACTTTAATTTTCAGGTCTATGCTCAAAAAGTAAATAAATGGATTATAATATACAGTGTAAATATAATTTAGTACCATAAAATCGCCTAAAAATACAAAATTTTAAATAAAAAACATCATCGAACAAAAATTTAGTACATTAATTTCATTTAAAAAAAATATATATATATATTTTTTGACCAACACGCAAAGAGCACCAGTGACCAGGGCATGTTTATTTGGAAGAGAGGCGTAAAAACACTCAATAAAAGATAAAAGAGAGAGTCGGTTGATTGATTGGCTTTCATAACAGTTGCATTTCTAACGTTGTGACCAATCTGTCTCCTTAAAGCCACATGAGCACATTCAGTACATGGATCTGATGAAAGTTCACTTCCCAACAGGGAGACCTCCTGAGGGATCTCAACCGAGGGGCCCGAAGCAATAAACAAACCCCATACTGTGAAAGACATTAATTTTGTGTTCAATTGAATGTTTTTCAGCAGTTTTTAACGTTTTTATAATTTAGAGGCCTTAGAAAATGATCAATTCTATCAAATATGATACAGTATGCTTTATAGGGTTAAGCATGCTGATAGCTTTTCATCCAGTTTAGTTGTTGGATATGACACATTTTTCCCAGCTCCAAGATATATATATATATATGAAAACATTTGAGGTGTTTTTATGTAGTGAGCCTCTCTTTGTAAGTTCTTTTATGTAAAGTGATGATTCACCCAGCGCACACTTTCAGTGGTTGTGTTTTACGCTTCAGCCCAGAAGCTCTGTAATGTGAATGAGCTCTCACGTGTTGGACCGCACAGCCTCATAGCAAAATATTCTGCACCAGAAAAGCCATTCTGTGTTTGGCTGTAAAAAAGCGATTGCTTAGAGGCTCTGCATCTGGTGGAGCAGAACGCAGCAGATGTCCTCCCATCCGTCTCCTCAACACTCACCAGTTAACACTGGTTGTGAACTCTTCTCTGAAGCCCAGTTTAACAGCGTATCCAAGATCCGACTGCAACGTTCAGACGATTAACTGCAGACAAGCTTTAGAATAACGGCACCCAGTGGTTTTATTCCTTTCAGCTGCACAAGAAAAAAGTTGGGTCAGAATGAACGACTCAAAGCTTGTCAGATCTTACGGATCCTAATCGTGTCATGAAGAGCAGAACACACACTCTGTTGTACTTCACAGAAATGACCCGTGTGCCTCTTTCTGTTGTCTAGTGAGGGAGGAGCTGCTTTGTTTCAGCTCTCAATATTGGCACTGATCGTTTATTACAGACATGAACCATTTATTTTATTAACCGTCGGCCATTTCCTAGCTTGTTTACACATTTTAATTCTTTAAAGCATTCCAGACTGCCTCAAAGACTCTTTAAAGAATAATGAGGTGGTACTGTACATGCCAAAGTCTGGGACAGATGTGGTTGAAATACCACAAAGTAACCTTTCTGTGACCTTTAATTGCCATTTATTTTCTGTGCTTTAAATTCAGTGACATTCTGTTTGGATGGACGGGGGACTGTTACAGACAGAGTGAGCTGTCATCGAATAAGAGAACTTGTGATTTTCTGAAACTGTTCTATGAAGTTATATTACACTAAAATGTCTTTATTAGGTCCTACACTATACAGTATCTTTCTTGTCTTTTTTCTCTGGCATTTGGATCAATGTAGTCTTGCCAATTCGTGTATTTATCTTTCAGTTTATGTATTTTTTTTGTATTGTATTTTATTCTCTTGTCAGTTTATGTATTTTATTGTCTAATTTTGTTAGATTGTAGAGCACTTTGGTCAGAAGTGGCTGTTTTAAACGTGCTTTATAAATAAAAGTGCCTTGCCTATGTGTAATATCATTATTAATTCCAACAAAGTGTTTTATTAACTCCAGAAAGACAAATATCAGTTGCACGCCTTGATCTTGATCGTGATTTTATGTGATTGTAAAAAAATAAATTTAACTGTATTCATGGTTTCTGGTCTAGAAATGGTCTAGATATTGTCAACAGCAGATTAGGCTCAAGTTCTCATGTTAAATGTTAATGCAATGTAAACACATTATGTAAACTGTCATCTAAAAGCAATGTTACATCTGCTGCAAATGTATTATATTTTAGATTGTCTATTGGCATATATCTATTCTTAACCATCTGAGGGACATCATATAGCCTAGGCTAATGTAGAAAAAAAAAGTGACATTAAATGTGTTAAAATCTCTGGTCAATGTGTGGCTCATGTCCTGCTCATGTAATAGTGGAGTTTTTATTCATGATTGTGGTGACCTCTTGTGGAAGGAAATGGAAACACATACAGATTCACAGTTACATTCATATTGGAGAGAAAATGTCGATAACATAGGCTATTTGTGGAAATATGAAACGAACGTTCAAAATGATAAACAGAGCAAATTCTTAATCGACAGTAAAATGTAGATACCACATGAAGACGTTGCTTGATATGTGCAAGATTTAAAAATCGAGTGAACGGTTTTTGCGGTGGCTGAGATGCAGCTGTGTGTGTGCTTTTGTTTTTGTGATATATGAGGACACAAATGTGTATAATGACATGCATATTACACTGGTATTACAACTTACACGTGATATATGAGGACATGCATGAGTCCTCATATTTCAAATAGCTTAAAAAACATAAAAAACAATGGGGTTTTTTAATGTAAAAATGCAGCATGTCTCCTGTGATGGGTAGGTTTAGGGATAGGGGCAGTGTAGGGGGATAGAATATACAGTTTGTCCAGTATAAAAGTCATTATGCCTACGGAATGTCCTCATATATCACAAAAACACAGCTGTGTGTGTGTGTGTGTGTGTGTGTGTGTGTGTGTGTGTGTGTGTGTGTGTGTGTGTGTGTGTGTGTGTGTGTGTGTGTGTGTGTGTGTGTGTGTGTGTGTGTGTGTGTGTGTGTGTGTGTGTGAGTGAGTCGTCAAGGAAATGAAGTTCACGAGCACCGCTGAGCAATGATTTCGGCCCTTAAAAGGTTTCATAGTGAATTGTTGTGGCGTAACTTCGTTTTAAAAAGTAGGTGGGACAGGAGTCCAGAAATCAAGTTCATTGGCCTACATTGAGTTTAATTTATCAACATTCATTTATCGAAGTCATGTTTAACGTGATAGTTGTATCCTCTACTATAATACAACATATTGTTTGTCTCGAGATTCTTCACGTTGGTGAAAAGATTTTCATAAAGCGATCATGTGAAAGCAGGGTAGCTTATATGATTTGTTTCCTCTCTGGGAAGTCTCTTCACATCCTGATAGGAATCACTAAGTTGTCTAAATATATGTAGGCCTATGTATATTATTGTATAGCCTACTGACTACTGTATCTCATCTGTGGAGGTCAAATGACCATAAAATGATTGCCAAATCCTTCTTGCTAAAAAATGTATCTACTGTATGAAAAATCTAATTCAGGATTCAGGCCCCATTATGACTTACTTTTAGCTTCTGACCAAGGCTGCATCTCAATACTAGTTTTACTTGATCTTAGTGCTGCGTTCGACACTATAAATAGATCATGACATAGGCCTACTCTTAAATGGATGACACAATCACACTGGTATTCAGGGACAGGCATTAATGTGGTTTAGTTCGTACCTGTCTGAATGTTACCATTTTGTTTATTGAAACGGGGAAATATCCAAGTTAACATAAGTAAAATATGGAGTGCCGCAGCCCCCAAGGGTCTGTTTTAGGCCCTCTGCTATTTTCAATACACATGCTGCCCCTTGGTAATATCATAAGAAAACATGGAATTAGTTCTCTTACGAGAGTATCTCTCGTACTGCGTAATATCTTACGCTATGGGGAAAACCTCTTTTCCTCGAGATATTGAAGCCAAAAATTATCCTTAATTTTGAATCAATGTAAAACGCGTTGTGACAGCATGCAGACATAGGCAAGGCGGCTCGCGTGCCTATTGGCTGACCTGTGGCAACAGCAGCAGCCTATCGAGAGAGGCCCTGCGTGACTAGGCGTGTAATAGGCGTGGCCTAGTGTTGTTTTTGGCGGCCTGTTTTAATTTTAGTTTTAGTCTAGTCTTTGTGTCAAGCTGTCATTTTAGTTTTTATTAGTTTTAGTCACATTCATACTCTTTTTAGTCTAGTCTAGTTTTAGTCGACGAAAACTGATGACATTTTAGTCTAGTTTTAGTCGACGAAAACTGATGACATTTTAGTCTAGTTTTAGTCGAAGAAAAACATAGTCTAGTTTTAGTCAATGAAAATTGTATTTTTTTCAATACTCTTTTTAGTATTCTATTTAACCCAGTCAGTCAATATAGCCTATAAGTAGGCCTATCTATTGTATAGACTAAACCAAAATTTTCTTTTAGCCAAACCCATTTCAAACAATCTTATCTTCTGTTATCTTATTATATTATTGTTTCCTTATAGACTCAAGAATACATCCATTCCAGACACGGAAAATGCTCTGATTTGAATTTACAACATATTTATTTTACCAGCCAAACATGTTAGAAGTAGCCTACACACATGATGAAATGAAAGTTTTTCCAAATGTAATTTCTTCTTTTTCTCCCAAAGACGAATCCCTTTCTCTGTGTCAGACTTAACTTTGTTTGTTGTCGTTTATGCTAATGCCTGTTTCACACATAGGCAACTCCGTATTTTTTCCCGCACCCATGTAGAGCCTATATGGTTAAGAGCGCTCACAAGCACGCGGATGCGGTCCGTCAATGCGCTCCAGGAGCGTGCGTGCATAACAGCAGAGCAGAGATCTACACACAGTAGGCTATCTACCTCAACAACGCGACATAATGGATGTTGGCTAAACATATTGATTTGAAATAAAAAATAGAGAATGAATGTTGTGATTGTGGTACAGCCGTAGATCAGTTGCGCACTGCAAACGGAGCACATGTGAAAGCAAAATAGCTCGTGCAGCTCCTGCATACACACCGCAACACGCACCGCATACGCACTACACACGGAGTAGCCTATGTGTCAAACACTCGCGCAGCTGCATCTTCTAAATAATGCCGCGAGTGGGGCTTGAGGATGTGAAGTCGCCTGCGTCTGCGATCTCATGCAGCCCCTGAAGTGACACACGAAACAGTAATGCTGCATAATAATAATGCAAGTAAACGAGACGAAATAACGTTAAATAACATTTCGTCTCGTCTCGTTTTGGTCAACGAAAATGAAGAGACATTTTAGCATAGTTTTTATTTTGTAAACCACATTTAGTCTCGTTTTTATTCGTCAACGATATTGCATTATACATTTAGTTATAGTCATCGTCACATGACCAGCATTTACGTTGCGTCTCGTCTCGTTTTCGTCACGTGATAAAGGTTCGTTGACGACGATATTTAGTCATAATTTTCGTTGACGAAAGCAACACTAGCGTGGCCTTGGCCTATAAATATAGCTCGACAGGCTGATACAAACTGATTTTTCGTTTGTTCAGTTCCACAAAATGCGACTGTTCCAGTGTATTTTGCAGTAAGCAAGCCAGTACCACAGCCCGCTTGCCTGCACACAAATGCTGTTTCCACGGCGACCCAGATAAATCACATAAGCAGTGTATTTTCTGCTATTCCGGCCACAGCCGATGGTGTTATGAGTGTAATAAAAATGCCCACAACCCAGTGCTCATTTCTACACACAAACACAGCCCGCAAAAATGCAGAGCTCGCACAAACAAAATCGCCTCATGTCGATTGTGCACTAAATGTAGTGAATGTGCCCATGTCTCAGTGCCCACAAACACTAAACACCACATGTCCCACGGGTTCTGTAAAAACGAAACCAACACGCATTCAGTCAGCTCAGGCCGACGGTGTTTTCAGTGCAGTAAATGTGCTCGCTGTCCTGCGCCCACATTCACTCACAGACATGTTAAGCCCCACGGGGCTCGCCCCGCTCTCTCTCCCTCAGCAAACTGCTATAAGGGTTTTGAGCGCGGTCAGGCTGCCCGCCGCGATCGGCGCGCCCCCCGCCTCACACACTGTAAACACAGTGTCTGCGTTACAGCACGCCGGAGCTCCCTTGCCGTCACTATGTCACAGCCAGAGCCCAGATCTCATTCTACCCCTAGCTATTCAGTGGGCACAGCTTCCTGGGGTATCAGAATGGGTGCTGAACACTATAAAAAGAGGCTATTCACTACAGTTTGCTCGACGCCCCCGCCGTTACACGGCGCGCGTCAAATCCACGGTGAAAACAGAAGTAGCACATCTACTTCGAGCCGAGATAGCAAAACTACTGAGCAAAAGTGCTATAGAACCTTTATCTCAGGCTCAGAGCGAAGGGGGCTTATACAGCAGACATTTTCTGGTACCGAAAAAAGATGGAGGTCTCAGACCCATTTTAGATCTGCGACAGCTGAACAGAGCACTTGTGAAGCGCCAGTTCAAAATGCTTACAACCAGGAAAATCCTCGCGCAAGTTCGCCAAGAGGACTGGTTTATGTCAATAGATCTGAAAGACGGCTATTTCAAAAATAGCGAGGACCAGGCATATCAATACACAGTCCTGCCGTTCGGCCTGTCCCTAGCACCCCGTACATTCACGAAGTGCATGGACGCGGCTCTTGCACCCCTGAGACTTCGGGGCATGCGAGTTTTGAACTACTTGGACGATTGGCTGATTTCAGCTCGATCACACTCAGAGCTCATAGAACACAGGGCCACATTACTCGAACACCTCGAGAATCTGGGCCTCACAGTCAATTGGGCAAAAAGCTCGCTGTCTCCCAGTCAGAAAATTTCTTTTCTGGGAACAGTGCTGGACTCGCTATCCATGACAGCACGCCTGTCACCGGAGCGCGGACTAGACATTCAGCGCGTTGCGAAATCCTTCCGCCAAGGCTCTATGGTCCCGCTCAAAAGGTTTCAGAAAATGCTGGGCCTAATGGCCTCAGCAGCCTCTGTACTTCAGCTGGGCCTGCTTCGCATACGCCCACTGCAGATGTGGCTGAAAGCGCGAGTTCCGCCCCGGGCATGGATCGCTGGTCTGTTTTGCCTCAGGGTCGATCTAAAGTGCATTTCAGCTCTGGAACCTTGGAAAGTAACCGACTGGTATCAGTCAGGTCTGAGGACCTCCTCGAGTGTGAAGGTGGTGTCCACGGACGCCTCCACCTCGGGGTGGGGAGCGCTGCTCGAGGCCAGACCGTTTGCTGGCCTGTGGTCAGAACGGGAAAAGCTCCTTCACATAAACTGCTTGGAAATGATAGCAGTCGACAAAGCGCTACGGCGCTTCTATCCCCAGATAAAAGGTCACCACGTCTTGGTTCGGTCGGACAACATGTCAGTGGTGGCATACATAAATCACCAGGGTGGCATCAGGTCCCGAAACCTTTACAGGCTGACAGAACACCTCCTGGTCTGGGCTCAGCACAACCTGCTCTCGCTGAGAGCAGCGCATGTGCCTGGTCACCTGAATGTGGGACCAGACAGACTGTCCAGAAACAATGTCACAGCAGGGGAATGGTCGCTGCACCCGCAGACGGTCCAACTGCTGTGGGAAACGTTCGGCAGAGCACAGGTGGACCTGTTCGCGTCCCAAGAAAACGCTCACTGTCTGAAATTTTCTCCAAGAGCAGGGATGCGCTGGCCCTCGTATGGCCCCGCTGCCCCCTCTATGCTTTTCCCCCCTTTCGCTCCTGCCTCAAGTGTTGGAACGAATCAGGGAAAACGGATGCCCAGTGCTGCTCGTGGCTCCGCTCTGGACGAACCAGATCTGGTTCCCTGTCCTGATGCGGCTGACCAGCACCGCCCCGTGGCCTATACCGGTGAGGAGAGACCTCCTCTCTCAGGCAAAGGGCTCGATTTGGCATCCTCGCCCGGATTTGTGGTCCCTACGTGCTTGGGCCATCAATGGGTACCCGCTTACCTCCCGGAGGGAGTGTTAACCCTCTGGGGACCAAGAACGCGCCCGCGCGTTTTGCTGTTTTTTTTTTTTTTCACATAGCAGCAACATAGACTTAAAGTACTCCGTCATTTATGGTCATATAAATAAAATCAATACATGATTATAAACTATAGAGGGTCTTCTTTTTTTGTGTACACTCACATTAACATCAAAACCTTGTGGTTTTTTTTAAATAAATAAAATAAACAGGGTGCGCTTTCAGCTCACTCTGTCTTCGCAAAAATCTTTCTGAAACATGTCTGGAAAATGAACGGAAACTCCGCTAATACTTATCACACAAACATGAAACATACGTCTTACGAAACATACGAAACATACAACATCCACAGGAGACTGTAATGAAAAATCAAACAGCTTGAAAATGACAGGTATGTACTTTGTTTCAGGAATGGGACAATGCTGTGTGACTGTGTAAGCCTCTGTCTTTATCAGTGTTTACTAATGTGCTTTTTTGTCCTTTGTTGTGTATCTTTGGATTATGTTGTGTTGTAAATAAATCCAAACAATCTAAAAGCCATTCTTTTTTAAATCTCCTCATTCTTTGTGCAAGGCTCCTCGTAATGGGGCCTGATAGCACCTAATAGGGCCATTATGGGAGGGTCTTTGTCTTTCTCAGGTGTGAAATTCCATACATATTAATGAGAGATCACGCCTCCTTGCATAAAGCTTTCTCACACTAAACACTTCATACATGTAGAGACTTTAGGGATTAACCAAACACAAATTAATCTTTCTAATCTCTCATGGGATTCATTCAAATGTGATTCAGCATTCCGGATCTGAACACTACATTCCAAAGTCACAAGATGGCTCCAAATTGTCTAGAAGACCCCCAGAGAAGACTTTTATGGCCCCGCAGGCATCAGAGATAAGCCTAAACAGGAAGAACGTGTCACTGTTTTCATCCTTAAGCAAGACAAAGCTGCTCAAAAAATGGTGAAACGAGGCCTGACCACCAAGGGGCCTGACAACCTTTGACCTCCCTCAGCATCACCACTGCTGAGCAGGACAGCGATGTAAAACAGACCACGCTTTCATGGAACGTGAGAGACTTACACAGACTTTACATATCAAACCCATTAAAACTCACGCAGAACAATGCTCAGTGGACTTATAATCAAACATCATAATTCTTGTTGTTCCTACAATTCATGTTTGTATTATGCTTAGATCACATATAAATCATGTAATTGTGATATAACTGTGTGTATGGATGAAAGAGTATCGTGCTTCCAATCAAAAGAATCGTATGCCCTTAATTCAAAAGGTGGCTTGTTTGAAATCTGTGTAAAATGTTTAAACTGGGGTCTCTTGTCCTCTGCTAAGTGCTGGAACCCAAGCAGATCCCAGATAACGATAAGTAGGAACTCGATCCACCTCCTAAAATGATGCCATTGTCTCATTGGTCAGAATTCTCCAAAAGAGGTTGGACTAACTTTTAAGTTAAAGACCCGAACAAAGGAGTTAGAGTAGTTGAAAAAGAAGTTCGGTTCAGAGAGCAGTTCGGGGTTGCCGTTCGGTTTTGAGTTCGGTTCGGTGTTGAATTAAGTTTGCGCCTCTCTCTAGCAACAGCAAGAGAGTGTTCCTGTTCGTGCTTCTCTCTGAAAACAACAAAGAGCGTGTTCGCACGCCTCTATATCGACCAGACCAAATTAGACCAGCAGACAAATAACCCATCGAGATCGGGGTTAAAACAGCTCATTCAAGCCATCTAACTCGTCTTACTTTCATTTCTTCCTTTATTTTCTTTTTTCGTAAAAGTCTCGGTTCAAAGTTAAGTTGCTGCGAAGTTCGTTTAAACGTCTCTCCTGCAACGCGCTTCGAACTGTAAAGACTCTTATTCGCCTGCCAATCACACGTGACCGGCAGTTCAGAAACTTCCATCCAGGCACTTCAAAGACAACCAGCCACACGGACCCGGCCGGGAAACCCCTTCGACGAAGCACCGCAAAAAGGGAATTCCCTAAGCAACGCAAAGACAAGCAAGTATCCTACTCCAGACTCTAACTGAACTGGTGCGTTAATGTAAATTGAATAACCTGTCTAAGAAACGAAGGTTTAAATTAATGTTTGGTGGTTCGTTCAGGTCATGTCTTACAAAGTGCATCTCACTCTGAAAACTCACTCTTTCTCTCTCTTCCTCTGCGCCTTGTATGAATGTGTGTGTGTGATTGTGTTTAGACCTTAGTTTTATGTGTTTAGAATAGTTAATAAAGTCATCATTATATTTGAAAAGATATTTGCCTTGTGTTGTGCTTGCACATTTAATGTCTTGTACTGTCGATCTAAAGTTACCTTGCTAATACATAGTGTTTCACTATAGATTGGATATTCATATCTGTTGCCAAGGTTATAATTACGGCCCGTTCAAATGAACTCTAAACGAGTCATTTGATCGGTTCCATAGTGATTCGGTCAAGATTCATTGCAAATCGATGAATCATTCCTTTTGAGCTAAATTGGCCTTCCGGCCCCCCTTAAATACATTTTATGTATATTATTATTGTGTGATTCGTTACATACACATTATAAAATACTTTATTGACTTATCTGAATGAGTAGTCAGGATGATTCTCACATAGTTTTGGAGCAAATATTCTAGACTATGTGATACAATTTTCAAAAGTCTTGTGAAGAAATAATCAATATGTGTTTTGTGGCCTTATTTCAGAAACTTTTATTTTTAAGTTTTTCAATAACCATGCATAAATAATATTCTCTCAAAAATACAAACATGTACATACATGTTGCTTACAGATTATGGTAGCCCCGTTTGTGCTATATAGAGTGAATTTACACCTTTGCCATTAACATGTTTATAAATAACTGAAAAAAGCACAAATGTCAATGCATGTCAAAACATCCCAAGGGCCCCAAAAAACCCTTGGTCCCCAGAGGGTTAAACACGATCTCGCAGGCCAGAGCCCCGTCTACTAGATGGCTCTATTCCTCGAAATGGTTGGTGTTCTCTGCCTGGTGTCAATCTCAAGGCTTTTCACCCGTAGACTGCGGGGTTACGGAAGTACTCTCCTTCCTTCAGGAGCTGCTGGATAAGGGCAGGACCCCTTTCACGCTCAAAGTGTACGTGGCGGCCATAGCGGCGTTTGCAAAACCGACGTCTGCCCAGTCACTGGGGAAAAACGACCTGGTCGTGCGATTCCTCAGGGGAGCTCGGAGGCTGAATCCTCCCAGACCCCCTTCAGTCCCTGTGTGGGACCTTGCTACGGTTTTGGAAGCCATGAAAGGTAACCCACTCGAGCCAATCCATTTGTCAGACATGAAACATCTGTCTTTCAAAATGGTGTTTCTTATGGCTCTCGCTTCAGTGAAGCGCGTAGGGGACTTACAAGCGCTTTCAGTAAGCGCGTCATGTATGGAGTTTGGGCCCAATGACTCAAAAGTCATACTCAAACCAAGGCACGGATACGTGCCCAAATCCCTCGACACACCGTTCAGGGCCCAGGTTATTTCCCTGTGCGGCCTTCCCGGTTCATGCTGAGGAGGAGGATGCGAGTCTCCTCTGCCCTGTCAGGGCACTGAGAGCTTACGTGTCCCGCTCGTCTGTCTTCAGACAGACCGAGCAGCTCTTTGTTTTGTTTGGCGGACGCTCCAGGGGACTGGCCGCATCAAAACTGAGCCTATCCGGATGGATAGTCGATGCCATAGCGCTGGCTTACACTTCTAAAGGCCTGCAGTGTCCTTTGGGTGTCAGAGCACACTCCACGAGAGGCGTGGCCTATTTTATTACAAGATATCTGTATGGCGGCAGGCTGGGCCTCGCCGTCTACATTTATAAGGTTCTATAACCTAGAGGTTCCCGCCTTACAGGCCAAGCTGCTGTCGGTCTAGAATTCAGTACTATCTGCCCCGTTGCGCTGGCGCAGGATGCTGAGTTTTTTGCTTGTGTATCGTTCACTGATCGATAAAACAGCTCCATGGGTGTTGAATAACCCGTACTGTCACCCAGTTCAGGCTGAACACGTTCACCTTGTCTGAGTGAAACATTGCTAACATAACTAGCTCCTGTAGGATGCTATTTCATGGGGAATGATGCTTGCAGCCTCTTTTCTCCGACTCTCTGTGAGTCTATGGTTATTATGCACTATATGAGCCCCGGGCTACTGCCCTTGGAACTTTGATGTCAGATCCCAGTAAGCACGGCGTGTTGCATTGTGTTCCCCATAGCGCAAGATATTACACAGTACGAGAGATACTCTCGTAAGAGAACGTACTCGGTTACTAACGTAACCTCAGTTCTCTCTAGAGAGGGAACGAGTACTGCGTATCTTGCCGTGCATACAACAGCTCTGGTTCGCTTCAGCGATGAAAACCAGTTTGTATCAGCCTGTCGAGCTATATTTATAGGCCAAGACCACGCCTATTCTGGCGGGACGTGACGTAAATGGGCGCGAAGCACCCCCACAGGGCCTCTCTCGATAGGCTGCTGCTGTTGCCACAGGTCAGCCAATAGGCACGCGAGCCGCCTTGCCTATGTCTGCATGCTGTCGCAACGCGTTTTACATTGATTCAAAATTAAGGATAATTTTTGGCTTCAATATCTCGAGGAAAAGAGGTTTCCCCATAGCGTAAGATATTACGCAGTACTCGTTCCCTCTCTAGAGAGAACCGAGGTTACATTAGTAACCGAGTACGTTTCCACTGTTATGCTGATGATACTTAGTTATATATTTCATCACGACCAAGTGAAATCTCTATAAATTATCCAATTTGACAGATCTGTGTTTACGATATAAAATATTGGATGACCAGCAATTTTCTTCTATTAAATTCGGTATTACTTATTGGACCAACAATTTGTACACTGAACCTCTTAAAATAAAATTTGCATCTAGAAGGATATACTGTTACTTAATCCTCAACAGTTCTGGGTGTTACAGTTGTGGACAATTTCATTGTCCTAGTCACCCTGGTGTGCTAATAATGAAAATATTAATGGGAATATACTTCAGAGACATTTTACTCCTAAAAAAAATTAGGGGTGCCAATAATTGTGGTCAATGTGTTTTGGACAAAAACATTTATTTCATAATGTGATTTCCCCCCTTCTTTTAATTATTTTACTTCAATGAAAGGTTTTTTTTTTTTTTTTTTAATGAGAGATGAAAAGGCTGAACAATGCAGATTTATTTTTACAGCCATCTTTGATCATATATACCAGGGGTGCCAATAATTCTGACCACAACTGTATATTAGACAGCTTGTCTTTTGAAAATCATATTTCATATGTTGCAAAAGCCTTCTTCCGCCTCAGAAACATCGCTAAGCTACAAAACAGGTTATCTGTTTCTAATGCAGAAAAGTAAGTTCATGCATTCATGACCTCTAGACTATATTATTGTAATGCATTACTAGCTGGTTGTCCTCCGTCCTCAATAAACATGTTACAGTTAGTCCAAAATGCAGCTGCTAGAATTCTTTCCGGGGCAAGAAAATATGACCATATAATGCCAATTTTATCATCTCTACACTGGTTACCAATTACGTTCCGTATCAATTACAAAGTATTGCTACTGACCTATAAGGCCCTAAGTGGTTTAGCTGGTTTAGCTGATCTCATATCACCCTATATCCATCACTTTCCTTTAAGATCACAAAACTCTGGGTTTCTGGTAGTACCTAGAATATCTAAGTCCACTAAAGGAGGGATAGCTCTGAAATAGCCTTCCTGATAATGCTCAAGGCTCAGACTTACACTCCCAGTTTAAGTATAAATTAAAGAAACATCTCTTTATCCAATCATTCACATAATGGACCTCATAACCTTATACTCCAGTTATATCAGATCAAAAGCACATGATTATCTATTACTTGAAACAACTGTAACCTATGTTCCCTGAGAACATGGAACGAGACACTGCGTCGAATGATGCTAGGGGAACGCCTCAGACGTGACGGTGGTCTGAAATCACTATCAAATCACGGCAACCACATTGACCGGCAACAGTCTGTGAATCATTAACGTGCGACCTGGATATATATAAGGGCGCCTTGCAAACATGAAAATCATCCTTTCGTCTGAAGGGACTGTTTGATAGGCAGGCCCCGCGGCATGGCAAGAAGACGCAGTGTCTCGTTCCCTGTTCTCAGGGAACATAGGTTACAGTTGTAACCTGAAACATTCCCTTTCGAAAGGGAACTCGCACTAAGTCGAATGACGCTAGGGGAACGATATACCCATGCAGCCATGCTAAGGGGAGTGCATGCCCATAGGCAGTGACAACTGTCAGAACCAGCAGATTCAATGAAACGCTAGAACCACTCACCCTCAGGTCACACTGGGCTGTCAGTGACAGATTTTCCTACGGTCATAGCCCAAGCTATATGTTCCACTGGGAAACCTCCATAAACATAGTTTAATAAAAGGCCTACATGGGACTGCTCAAGGGCCTAGGACCACAACTTCAAATTAGAAGGGGTCCCTTCTAGGGAATGTGGCTAGGGAACCCGAAGGAACCCCAGCCAGTCACTATTCAGGGACGTACCACCCGAAATGCCACCATGACGGCCTGACCTGGTGTCACTTACATAGACACTTCAGTCTGGCCACTTCCTGTCTGTCTGAAGACAGAGCCTCTGGATACTTGCCTTTAGGTAAGGCATCCAACCCGAGGGACTGCGAAGCTGGCAGTGAACAACTCGGCCCGGATCTCAGAGACGGGGTATCCAAGAGAGCATGACTCAGCATAGTGCTTACAATACAGTTACTCTGCTCGATCCACAGATCTACCCAGTGCTTATGTTTCAAAGCACTGAGGAGGCCTGAGAAGGCCTAAGGACTGATCTAACTGGGAGGCCTACGACCGTCTGACCAGACTCAGGAGTCCATATACTCATAATGACCCTCGGTGAGGGGAGCACATGGTCCGCCTGGTAGGCAAACCAGGCTGTAGGCAGTATAAAAGAGGTTCTGGGAGGGATAGAGAATGAACAGTTTAGTCGAGCCAGGGCGCAACTGAACTGAAGCTGAACTGATAGCAAGCTGAACTGATAGCAAGCGGCCACTAGCTTCCTGAACCCAGAAACCTGAAACCACTCACAGGGAGGCCTGATGAGGCCTACTACCTGATAACGACCATAAGTGGAAACTTTGCCTTCAGGGAGGCCTGGTGAGGCCTACTACCTGATAACCACAGTATATGGGAACTCACCTTCAGGGAGGCCTGGTGAGGACTACTACCTGACAGCCCCAATATTTGGGAGCTCACCTTCAGGGAGGCCTGGTGAGGCCTACTATCTGATAGCAAGTCAGGCTAGCTGTCCAGTTGCCTGTCCTTGGGGCTTTATCTTCAAGGAGGCCTGGTGAGGCCTCCTACCTGATAGCCACCATATGTGGGAATTCGCCTTCAGGGAGGCCTGGTGGGGCTTACTACCTGATAACCATCCTAAGTGGGAATTTACCTTCAAGAGGGCCTGAAGAGGCCTACTACCTGATAGCAATCTAAACTGGTTGCTATGAGCCCTGAATCCGGGTGACAGTCCCAGGGCGGCCTTCTAAGGCCAGCCAGTCCTGGGGCCCAGTCTCGAAGCGGCCTGTTTAAGCCAGCCTCCTGAAAGTCTTCTTATGAAAGAGACTAACTACCAAGGACCAGAGAGGTCGGGGACTGAGCTACATGGTGGCCTGGTAAGGCCTGGTCTGGCCTACTAGCTGATAGCAAGTCTATTCTGCTACAACATACACTGTTGGGAACCATACAATTTAAACATAGCTATTGGGCCCACCCACAGGAGGCCTAATAGGGCTAGCTACCTGGTCGCGGCCATAATGTATGTCCCACAATGTTGGGACCCACCTCCGAGGAGGCCTGTTAAGGCCTACTACCCATCAATGAGTCTACTGCCCGAACTGCTAAGGCCAAAAACCTGAGGTAAGCTGGCCTAAAGAGCCCTCTTGAGGGGCTACCCGGTCAAGGAGGCCTGCTGAGGCCTACTACCTAACCACCAGTGTTGTGCAAGTTACTTCCAAACTGTAATACATTATATATTACTTGTTACTGTTATTTAAAAGTAATTCATTACCTTACAATATTACTGTCTCAGAATTGTAATGCGTTACATTACTCCTGTATTACTTTTGAGTTACTTTCACCAAAATAACTATACAGAAGTAGAACTTAACATTCTAAATGACTAGGGCTGTGACGATATGCGATATGAAACCGAAATCGCGACACTCAGATCCACGAACCTGCAGAATCGCGACACACCTCTTCCAACTCCCAGCGTTATCCATACCGTCCAGATCCAATGCTACCACATCTTTAAATTACTATTAGTATTATTTGAAGTTAACTTAACATTATAAAATACGTAGACCTACACCACAAAACTAGTTGAGGATAAATTATTTAAAATTTGGGAATTCCAGCGTTATGGACATGAGATTTGCAGTCAAAACTTGAAATATAAATTCTCAGAAAATGCATTAATACCAAAATATTGAAACGTCTGTTTATCCATAGGCTCCTCCCTGAAAGGAGTCCAGACGTTAGAAAAATATCAGTCTACACATGCGTTTTATATTTAATATTAGGGAAATACAGTCATGCGTGACAAAAAAAATCTTTAACTTTTAGGAGGCAACGATTTTTTGTTGTTGTAATTCTGTGAATTACACTGCGCAAATCGGATGAAGAAGGGTTGGCTCTCCACAGAACATAAAATATTCATTTTATTTTATTTTCGTGTTCGCATTTATGAGGAAAAAACAATGTTACAGACGTGACACAGTTCTCCATTACGGACGCGACCGCTGAAGCGGCACTAAAAGACTGCTTTAAAACTTTCACATGAGACCTTACACAGAAGACACAAAAGCCTTTCTTTAAAGTGAATTTCGTTTTGTATTAATTGTATCTTAATTGTAATCAATGTTTCATCAACCAATTACTTGGATAAGTTGGCCTATCTATAATTGTCTGCTATATTTAGCCTACTTCTTATTTATTAAATCCATCACGACACGGAGGTGAACTGGAGCACGTATCATAAATGAACCGAAAATCAGCGTATAAGGTCGTCTATTCACGGACCTGAAAAATATATCTATATTGAAATGTCTACTTGTAAACAGAACAATTCAAAACGAAAGAAAACAGACTCTGCTTATGAAATGAAATGTGCATTTCTCTCTGGTGCATTCACTAGCTGCGAAGATCGCGAGTCAGCATCGTCAACTTCATCTTGACTTTATTAATAAACAACTAAAATGTCTCCTTGCTATATTTGGCATATTCATAATCATTGCTTTTGCCGGTTCTTTGTGACAGCTTTTAGGTGCTTTATCGGCAGCGCCGCCGCCCTTACATGAACGCGTCACCACCGCATCAAAAACATGATTGCGTGATGAAAACATGAAAAATACCACATAAACATTGCCTAACTGTTTAGAAAGGAAACACAGAACGAATAGCATAATGCGCATACGTCCATCTCGCGAATGTATAGTCTTCTTCATGATGAAGAAGACTATACATTCGCGAGATGGACGTTCATGCCATCTTCACCATTAACCGATTTTCCACTGGCCAGCGCAAGCACAGAGGCCGAAATCATACTTCACGGCACTCCTGTAAAAAATAAATCGCTATACAAGTATATCAGACGCTGCCATTTAGTCTTTATTTACAGACTTGGACACCACACGCGGCTATTGACTGACCACGAACAGGTAATTGAGCCTACTTGCATTTTTCATTCGTTAATGTCTCGCGGTCTTGTTTTTTTTTTTTTACAATTAAAACTAAAAGTCTGTTGTAACGTAAGCCTTACTGAACATGTACCAAGTAAAATATTACTGAAAATTGATTAGTAATGCCTTACACTACTGCGTTACAGCAAAAAGTAATATGTTACTGTAATGCATTACTTTTGTAACGCGTTACTCCCAACACTGCTAACCACGCAGCCTTTGTTGGCAGAAAAGCTGCTTAAATAGCGCCTATAACATCCTGGTACCTAATCACATTGCCAAAGGCAGTGTACTCAGCAACAAAGCAATACCCTTTAAGCAAGGGGAGTACAACATACTCCACTCTGCCTCAGTGGAGGCCCCAGATTGAGGGCCTACCATCTATATGCATGTGTGTCAGCTCATGGCAATGCTCTGGCTTCAGGGGAGCATAATTCAAAAACCAGAATAAAATGAATTTTAGAACTCTCCACTCAACCAAGGCAAGTTATTGTATTTTGTTGTGTTTGATAAAGAGCTTACTTCATATGCAATAATTTACAATAAGGTATAAGAATTGTCATTTAATTACCTTACCTTGTGCTGTTCAGATGTGTATGGTAATTTAATAATTAAGTTGTGTTTTCTTTAAAATGTTTCAAAGATGTTCAGTACATAGGAAAAGCTTACTATTCTATTTGTTAATGTTCGAGATTTAGTGACTAATAAAGTATCCTGTTGAATGTATACGTAATCATGCGAAAAAAGAAAAAACGGGAAGAGAAGAGACCCTGGGGGACAGAGTTGAATTGAGCACGAGGGATAGTCTGCCACTAACAGAGAGTTTAGTGCACTTAATGCTTTAATTTGGACTATAATTTGTTCATCGCACATCACGCTATCGGCTGAGGGGTTTGTGACTGTGAAACTGTGAACTACTACGGGAGATGTGAGTTTTACACTGTGGAGCGAGCTTAGATCTGTTAGCCTCTCTGGCTAAGTTAGCTCGTGGTTTTGCAGTATTGTGACATCGTCGTGAGAAGGACCGCAGACACGTCGTTCGATTGCTGTATGAGAGGAGACTACATCGGGAAGAGTTTTCGCTGGCTGATGCAGGTATTTTCCTTCACCGGAGACCGTTTGGTTACAAGTGTTGGACAGACGAAGCTGTTTAACCCTCGCTCAGCCGCCACAGACGGCGTCGCTTGATGAGAGAGAAAGTTACAGATGCGATAGGATCTGTTTCTTTCACTTTATTTGAGGAGGTATTGTTGTTGTTTTTTCCACTCCATGAGCTCCAACAGTAAGCGCGCCAAGGATTAATGCAGGCCTGCTAAAAGAACAAAACTAAAAGAGTGCACTCAGGTTATCATAGACTATTGACTTTATTATTTGGGTATTTTCTTCAGTCACTCATTGTTTGGAAGAGAGTGAGAATCGTAGTGTTCCTAGACAGGTTTATTATACAATGGGATGTCTCTTTCACCATTTTACCAAACATTAGAATTAACAGGGTTTAATACCTTATATGTCACTGTATAATGTATTTGCTCAGCACGAGCCTATGGTGAAAAGGGTTACACGTTACAGACAGAACAGTCCCTGAAGATGAAAAGATGATTGTCATGTTTGCAAGGCACCCTTATATATACCCAGGTTGCACGTTAATCATTCACATGCACGGGCTGTCGCCGGACAATGAGATTGCTGTCATTTGATAGTGATTTCAGACACCTGTCACGCCTGAGGCGTTCCCCTAGCTTTATTCGACGCAGTGCGAGTTCCCTTTCGAAAGGGAACAGCAGCTACACTGATTATTTTTCATTTGCTTTTTTGTTTTTACCTCTGGATGCCATCCCGAGTACGCCAGCTCCAGTTTGGATCCAGCCTCTTATGAAGATTTCAGATGATCCAACACTTGTGAAGAGAGGACGCCAACCCTCTACGAGGACATCAGATGATGCCAACTCTGAATCAACATACAAAACTCCCAAATGTTATGTATATTGTAATCATTTTGATCACAACTTATAATTGTACAACTGTACAAACAACTCTAACTCTTTAACTGACAATGACAGAATTTTCCGGCTTTCCCTGTTTTCACTTTTATACGGTAGGGGACGCTATCACGCATCTTCTGAAAGAGTACAGAATCTCTTGATCAAAACACAGGCAAAAGAAGCAGAAACAAGCGATAAAAGCATTGCTTATGCATGTTGCAGTCTTTGAAAACAAACACAATTTTCTCAGCTTTTTGTTTAAAATGTTGCTATTTTTATTAAACTTACCCACATTTAAGTGTTGATTAGCAACAGAGGTTCTGTTATTTATTTTGATATATTGTATGTTCAGATATTCATAAAAAAAATATTCTGGGGGCCATGAAAGTTTTGTAAAAAATAATCAAAAACAATGGGAGTTGCAATTTTTTTTCAAAGACTCTGGTGGGGAATGGGTTAATGAGCTCATTGTTTCTGCCTAGATGAATACATAATGTTAGCTAACTGCATGATCTGTATTGTCTTAAAACTGTACATTTTGACATATTGACATTACTTTGACACAGTATATAGATGGATGCATTCATGATGAATAGCCTACATCTTCGCTCTGTCAATCATGACCTCAGAACTCGTAATTATGATATTTTCGACTCCACTTAAAGAGCACATAAACACAGCAGGAAAGTGACTCTTTTTTGAGCAGGAATGAGGAATTAAGCTGCTTTACAGACACACCTGTTTTACACACGTCACTCAAACACAGAAGCAGGAAACTATTTCAACTCCTCAGTTCAGGGAAACAGAAACTGGAGTATTTTTGAGTTGTTGTGTGTTTGTGTCTCTCTGTATTCATGCGGTAAAATGGCAGAAGCCAGAATTTCAGTGGATCAGAATGAGTTTGTGTGTTCAGTGTGTCTGGATCTCCTGAAGGATCCAGTGGCTATCCACTGTGGACACAGTTACTGTAAGATCTGTATTACAGACTGCTGGGATCAGGAGGATGAGAAGAGCATCTACAGCTGCCCTCAGTGCAGACAGACCTTCAGTCCAAGACCTGCTTTAGGGAAAAACACCATTCTGGCTGAACTGGTGGAGAAACTGAAGAAGACTAAACTTCCTGCTGACTGTTACGCTGGAGCTGGAGACGTGGAGTGTGACGTCTGTACTGGAAGAAAACACAAAGCCGTCAAGTCCTGTCTGGTGTGTCAGGAGTCTTACTGTCAAACTCATTTTGACCGTCATGAGGAATTTCACTCTCGTAAGCCACACAAAGTGATTGATGCCACTGGACGACTGCAGGACATGATCTGCCGTAAACATGATAAAGAGCTAGAAATGTTCTGTATTACTGATCAAGAATGCATTTGTGTGTGGTGTAAAGAGAGTGAACATAAAAACCACAACACTGTATCAACTGCAGCACAGAGGACAGAGAAACAGGTATGAGCTGAGAGAGATTGATCATGCAGAAATTAAAGTGCTGTCTTCATTCACTCACTCATTTACTCATGTTGTCCCAAACCGGTTTGACTCACTTCTGTGGAATGTAAAGTATGATGTTTTGAAGAATGTCTCAACTATTTTGGTCTATACATTCAAAGTCAATGGGGCACAAAAGTTTCAAGCTCCAAAAAGGAAAAAAGCATAAAAGTAATCTTAACAACTAGTGGTTAAAAAAAGAAATGCGTTTAATTGTATTAGCGTGTACTTCAAATTAAAAGTATATTTAAAAAAATAAAACTGTACTAGGAGATAATATAATATTAATGAAATGAAAGGCCACTTAAGTGCCACTTAAAGGGATACTCCACCGGTTTTTCATATTAAACTATGTTATTCCCTTAACTAAGACGAGTTGATACATACCTCTCTCGTCTCAATGCGTGCACTATATCCGCCATACAATATAGTCATCAATTTTAAATGCTTAGAAAAGCGCAAAGTTTTATTTTGTGTCACCAGCCTAGGTCGCGTTACACTACTCGAGTAACTGTGTTTAAAAAGGGACAACGAGGAAGTGTTTGGTCGCTTCTCTTTTTGGCCCATATTTAATGCACTGGGCTAAGCTAAGTGCTAACATAGCTTTGCGGCAATACAGAGCGATATAGTGCACGCACTGAGACGAGAGAGGTATGTATCAACTCGTCTTAGTTAAGGGAATAACATAGTTTAATATGAAAAACCGGTGGAGTATCCCTTTAAGTAAAGAAATGACATTTCCATGACTTTCACTTTATAAATACACTTTGTAATGTCAAATTAAAAGTTTTACTTTAAAGTACATTTTAATAATATTTAATATGTCAACGTTACTCTTTTGTCGTGCTTTAAAGAAGTGCACTTATTTTGATGTGTTGACTAACATGTAAAGTACTTGATTATAATCACAACTGTAGTGTGTTATTCATTTAAAGTTTATATTTTTTATATGTACAACTTCATTAATACAGTATATTTTAGTTTATCATTTTGCTTGTCTGTACATATGACAGCACACTTAACTATATTTTAAAGACAATAGAAGCAATTATGAAATTACATGAAGAAGTACTTAAAAAATCCCTGTTAAGTTCAGCTAATTGCTTTAAATATAAATTTAAACTAATACATTTTCATTTAATGGCAATTATCATGCAACTATGTGTCTGTAAACATTACGTTCAGTTCACACTAAAGTAAAAAAATTTAAAGTATATTATTTACATTTACTTTTTAAAGGAATGCTACTTTTAAAAGTACTTCTTTTTTTAAAGGACCAATTTTGATTCACAAATCAAATCAAATCATTGATTAACTCATGTACGCAGAGCCCACATCAAAGATGATGACGTCAATAACATCAAACTTCACTGATCTGTGGTTTGAATCTACAGTGTAAACTTGCCATGCTAGATCTTTAACCCTTATTGTGTGATAGAAGTTTTATGTGTCATTTGCTGTCATTGGTTTGTCCTCCAGAAACAGCTGAAGGAGACGCAGATGAAGATCCGTCAGAGAATCCAGCAGAGACAGAAAGATCTTCATCAGCTGAGAGAGGATGTGGAGTCTCATAAGGTGAGTCTGGAGAAGAAGAGAAGTGTGAGACGTCTCAGTTTGGACTCACTGAACTCACTGTGTGATTGTGATGTGTGTGTGACAGCGCTCTGCACACACAGCAGTGGAGGACAGTGAGAAGATCTTCACTGAGATCATCCGCTCCATTGAGAGAAGCCGCTCTGAGGCGACACAGCGGATCAGAGATCAGGAAAAGACTGCAGTGAGTCGAGCTGAAGGACGACTGGAGCGACTGGAGCAGGAGATCAATGATCTGAGGAGGAGAGACGCTGAGCTGGAGCAGCTTTCACACACACACCATCACATCCAGTTCCTGCAGGTAACAGAGATCGAGGAGAACTGGATCATAGTGGACTTGAGCAAGAGACTCACAGAGAAACATTTCATGAGAGCAGAATGAGACCAACTTAAGCAGAGCAACAACAAAAAAAACACTCTAAAGTTCAGCTATTTGCATTTAATATAAAAATGAAACTATACCACATTCATTTAACTGCAAATAACATGCAATTAAGTTTCTGAAAACATTACATCCAATCTGCACTTATATATTTCTAAAGTATGTTATTTCTGTTATAAGTACGGTATTCTTTTTTAAAGTTTAGTTTCTTTTTCACAAGGAGTGAAAGTGACAAAAACGTCCCGGGTTACGTATGTAACCCTAGTTCCCCGAAGGGACGGACGCTGCGTGTAATCGCAGTGGGAACGCCCCAGCGTGACGCGTCTGAAGCATGAATGAAATCAGTCAATGGAGAGAATGAGCGTACGGCGAGTGACGTCATAGACCAGGAAGCTATAAATATCCCCTGAGCACACAACACGCCAGCTTAAAAGTCACTGAAGCAGCGACCCAAGGGGATGCCGAGAGTATGGCAGGACACGCAGCGTCCGTCCCTTCGGGGACCTAGGGTTACATACGTAACCCGGGACGTTCCCCTTCAGGGACTACCGCTGCGTGTAATCGCAGTGGGAACGCAATACCCACATCCCCATACGACCAAATCCCCGTCGTGTGTCATTAGGAGACACAAGCCGACGAGAGAACCTGAGCCCCGGGAGTGGAGCTAAGGTCAAGGGAATAAAATCTGACGAAAGTGTGCGGTGAGGACCAGCCTGCCGCATCACAAACGTCCTGAAGAGAAGCTCCTGAAAGAAGAGCTGTAGAGGCAGCCATACTCCTGGTGGAATGAGCCCTTACAGCCAAAGGTGAAGGCTGATGGGCCGAACCGTAAGCAAGCGAGATGGCCTCGACCACCCACTTGCTCATCCTTTGCTTAGATGCAGGACACCCTCTCTTAGGTGACCCAAAACAGACAAACAGTTGTTCCGATCTCCTCCACAGAGCAGCTCTGTGGACATACGCATCTAAAGCCCTAACAGGGCACAGCAAATTAAGTTTCCTCTGGTCTGACGTCAGAAAAGGCGGAGGACAGAAAGCCTGCAGAACTATAGGTCTAACCAAAGTGGTCGGCACCTTAGGAACATAACCTGGTCTCGGACAGAGAAAGGCCTTAACCATACCAGGAGCAAATTCCAGGCACGAGGGAGCCACCGAAAGTGCTTGAATATCACCAATCCTTTTTAGAGATGAAATAGCAAGAAGAAGGATAGTCTTAAGAGTAAGAAACTTTTCCGAAACTTCCTCGATGGGCTCAAAAGGAGCAAGGGAGAGACCTTCTAAGACGATGGCCAGATCCCAAGCTGGTACCCTTGTGCGAACTGCAGGCCTCAGCCTCAGGGTGCCACGAAGGAAGCGAGATATAAGTGGGTGTTTCCCGAGGGAACCTCCACTTGAAGGGGCGTGGTAAGCAGCTAAGGCCGCCACATACACCTTCAGTGTGGAGTGGGATAACCCTGTGGAGAGACGGTCCTGCAGGAAATCCAGCACTGTACCAACCGGGCAGTTAACTGGGTCCTGCTGGCGCTCTCCACACCAAGAGGTGAAAAGTTTCCACCTCGCGGCATATAACTTCCTCGTGGAGGGAGCTCTGGATTGGAGGATGGTCTCAACGACCTCAGCCGAGAGACCAGAATCTATGAGCTGGGCCCCCTCAGAGGCCAAGCCCACAGCCTCCATAGCTCTGGACGGGGGTGAAGGATCGACCCACTCGCCTGAGAGAGCAGATCTCTCCTGATCGGTATCTCTAGGGGAGAACCGTCGAGGAGAGACACTAGGTCCGAAAACCATACTCGGGCCGGCCAGAACGGGGCTATAAGCAGGAGACTGAGCCCGTCCCGGCGAACCCTCTCCAGAACTCCTGGGAGCAGACCGATCGGGGGAAAAGCGTACAGGCGTGACCTCGGCCACGGATGTACCATAGCATCCAACCCCAGTGGGGCTGGCTGGCTGAGAGAGAACCACAGTGGACAGTGTGATGTCTCTCGGGACGCAAATAGGTCTACCTCGGCACGACCGAAATGTCCCCATAGGAGCTCCACCACCTCGGGGTGAAGACTCCACTCCCCGGGCCTCGGCCCCTGCCTCGACAGGATGTCTGCCCCCTGATTCAAATACCCCGGGAGATAAATAGCTCTGAGAGAGAGAATTTTCCCCTGGGACCATAGAAGGATCTGACGTGCCAGTTTGTAAAGCGGGCGAGAACGCAGACCCCCCTGATGGTTGATGTAAGAGACCACCGATGTGTTGTCTGTCCGGACAAGAACATGGTGGCCACTTAGGTCTGGGAGGAAATGTTTCAGGGCCTGAAACACTGCCAACATCTCTAGACAATTTATGTGCCATAGACGGTGATGGTCCCCCCACAGACCCTGAGCCGGGCGACCACTCATGATCGCCCCCCAACCCGTGAGAGAGGCATCTGTCGTTAGCATAACGCGACGACAAGGAGCTCCCAACACAGGGCCTTGGGACAGAAACCAAGGATCTTTCCACATAACCAGGGCGCGATGACACCGTCGCGAACTCATGATCATGCGAAGCGGATTTCCCCTCGGGGAGAATCCCTTGGTTCTGAGCCACCACTGTAACGGTCTCATGTGCAGGAGGCCAAAAGGTATCACGTTGGACGCAGCTGCCATGAGACCTAACAGTCTCTGGAACTGTTTTACAGTGGATGACCGGCCTAGCTTGACTTGATCTACTGTGGCAAGAATCGAAGCAACACGAGCAGGTGACAATTGTGCCTGCATCGTCGTCGAATCCCACACTACACCGAGAAAAGTGGTTCTCTGTAATGGAGAAAGAACACTCTTCTTGGCGTTGAGTCTCAACCCCAACCTCTTGATGTGAGCCAGAACGACATCTCGATGCCGAACCGCCTGTTGTTCCGATTGAGCTAGGATTAACCAATCGTCTATATAGTTCAGAATACGGATGCCCTGCAGCCTGAGCGGAGCTATAGCTGCATCCATACACTTCGTGAACGTGCGGGGTGACAGTGCTAGGCCGAACGGAAGAACCCGATATTGGTACGCTTCGCCCCCGAAAGCGAACCTCAGGAACTTCCTGTGTTGAGGGAGGATAGATACATGGAAGTAAGCGTCCTTTAGATCTATCGTGACAAACCAGTCCTCGGATCTGATTTGTGACACGATCTGTTTGAGAGTGAGCATCTTGAATTTGAGCTTTCCTACAGTGCGATTTAAGACACGCAGATCTAGAATGGGACGCAGCCCTCCATCTTTTTTCGGAACGATGAAGTACCGGCTGTAGTATCCTAACTCCCTGCTGGGTGGAGGAACCCGTTCTATAGCCCCTTTTTGCAGCAGAGTTCTTACCTCCTGTTCTAATACCAGAGCCTGCTCGGGGCCCACCACCGTGGGCAGAACCCCTCTGAACTGAGGTGGACGCATTCTGAACTGAATAGCGTACCCGTTCTTTATAATATTCAGGACCCACTGAGAAACATTGGGAAGCATTTCCCATTCCGCCAGGAACTCTACTAAGGGAACCAGCCTCTCGAGGCTGGCCTCTGGATGAACATCCCGAGTGACAGACACAGCGCCCTGTAACATACTGGCAGGAAACAGCTGGTCTGAACACTCCACAACCCTCCTCGGAGGGGGCGAGCGTCCCTCGGGAAATCGCTCGCCGAGTCTCTCTACGCCCTGTGTAGGCAGGGTTAGTAGAACAGACCCCTGAGGGCATCGGGAAAGACAGGGCACCGTGTTCTTGTGCGGTGAACTCAAGTCTCTCCCGATGGGGACCACCCTCAGAGTCCTGACGTTCAGCCCGTCAGGACTTTTTCGACGCGGCCTTCCTGGCGACAATGACTGTCCTCAGATCAGTCCTGCCCCGAGACGGCCGCGCCGGAGAGCGCCCCGCCTCGTCCCTCCAGTTTCCCTGCGGGGGGGCACGAGACGCGACACTCCGCTTCTGCTGTGCTCTTTTTGAAGAGGAAGAACTCGACGGCTGGGACTGCCCTTTTCGCTCAGCAGCCCCAGTGACACGTATCTTGAGGGGGATGAATTTAGAAAAAGCAGCCGCCTGTTTTTTCTCTTCCTGGAACCTCTCCGTGACCGAGTGAAGAGCGTCACCGAAGAGGCCCACAGGCGAAACAGGAGCATTTAAAAGGAGAGACTTATCTTTTTCCTTCATCGATGTCTGACTCAACCATAAGTGCCTTTCTGTGGCCACCATGGCTGCCATAGATCGACCAATAGATTTAGCGGACTCTCTGGTGGCACGCAGAGTGAGATCAGCAGTTTGCCTAAGTTCGCTAATCATATCAGCCGAAATTTCACCCCCCTCAGAAACATCTTTGAGCAGGTCGGCCTGATAAGCCTGCATAATAGCCATCGTATGCAAACACGCAGCCGCCTGCCCAGCCGCCGAGTAAGCCTTCCCCACCAGCACAGAGGTATTCTTTAGTGGTCTAGATGGAAGAGCCGGCGCTTTAAGTGAAACCGAAGAAGCAGGAGAGAGATAGCTCGCGAGCGTCTCCTCCGCCTTCGGCATCGCCACATAACCAGCAGATTTAGCACCAAAAATGTTACCATAAGCATTTGACTGATTCGTGTAAATTCTGCTAGAAACCGGTCTAACCCAGGTCTTTGAAACCTCAGCATGAAGGTCTGGGAAGAACGGTAAGCACCGGCGAGACGGTTGAGGACGTGCAGACAGAAATCTATCATCTAGTTTGCTTTTAATTTTAGAATCCTGTCTATCAGCTGGCCACTCGATACTGAGCCTTTCAACAGCCCGAGATAACACATCCATCAAACCTTCTTCATTTGCAGTATAATGTGTCACACTAGAACCCTCTGATGCAAAACTTTCGACATCCAGATCCTCAGAACTGGATAATCTTAATTCAACATCATCATATGCCTCCACCTGGGCAGAAGTAACCGCCGCAGCGCGTGCTTCCGAAGCCGGGTGAGAGGCACCGGATCCCGCCGGAGAAAGCTGAGATAGGGCGGGGCCCGTCTCAACATCGCCGGTGAGATCCATCTGCGAACCCCAAGTCAAGCGCCGCCGCTCTGCCTCAACAGAAGCGGGACCCGAGCCTTGGGGAGCTCGCAGCAAACCACTCTCCTCAAAGAGCGATCGCCGCGAGCGCAGAGTTCTAAGAGGAAAGCGTTCGCAATGCTGACAGTCGACTCCCTCGAGAGCCGACTGGGCATGCTGAACACCCAAACAAGCCACACATAACTCGTGTGAATCCCCACCCGTGATGTATCGAGTACAGGGGGGAACACACTTTCTATACTGCTCGCTCATATTGGTTTTTTATATATATATATATATATAGTGATAAACTCCTGACAGAACAGACAAACACAATCGACAGATTCAGACACACGCACAGAGCTGCTGAAGTGACAAAAGCTGGCATGTTGTGTGCTCAGGGGATATTTATAGCTTCCTGGTCTATGACGTCACTCGCCGTACGCTCATTCTCTCCATTGACTGATTTCATTCATGCTTCAGACGCGTCACGCTGGGGCGTTCCCACTGCGATTACACGCAGCGGTAGTCCCTGAAGGGGAACTAGAGTTTGTGAAATGAATGTCATATAATGAATATAGAAGAAAGTTTCTGATTGTGTGAAAGTGCTGGATTGAAGCGAGTCACTGAAGAGAAGTCAAGTCTACAAGAGCCGCACAGATCTGATATAGTGAAGGTTATTGTCTGAAGTGTGGAGATGATGAGGTTTGATTTGTGTTTTCTGTAGAGTTTCCAGTCTCTCTCAGCTCCTCCTGAATGTACAGACGAACCCGACGTTCCCTTCGGTTCTCTCTCCTCTTTTGATGGCGTGAGAGAATCTGTCCGTCAGCTGAGAGACAAACTGGAGGATTTCTGCAAAGAGGAGATCAAGAAGATCTCAGACGGAGGTAAAGTCCTGCTCCTCGTTTATACAGATGTGTGTGGAATGATCCGAAATGTGAACGTACAACAGTTTCTGAAATGTTCCTGATTTATAAAAAATTCATAAACACAAATAATTTTCCTAAATGCATCCCACTTTATAAATCACAGTTCATCTTTAATTCAAGTGCAACGTGAGCAAGTGCATCAACTCTACAGAACAGCCACAAACATCCCTTGATGGTTTAGAAGTAATATATACTTGTGTGACGTACTGTAGGATGAAGTCCATTGGGATTTAGGATTGAATCTGATACGAGTGTTTTATCTATGAGGCATCTGGAGATTAATCTGTTCTCGGAAATGAGTCCTTCATCATCTAATATCAGATTAGAAACGTCTTAGAAATGGATGCATTTGATCTGTCATTTCTCTTCACTGTTCATGTCTGTTTTTTTCCACAGTCACATTCACCAACATGAATCCCAAGACCAGGGACGACTTCCTACAATGTGAGTCACTAAGAAGAAACAAGCAGAAAAACTCACTGAGTGTGTTCATGTTCTTCCTGTAGAAGGAGAAATAAATCATGATAGAAGAGTTTTATAATTGATCATGTAAATGATGATTTGCACAGGATATCTGATCATCTGTACTGAGACACTGATGATATATTGAACATTGAGTCATGAAGAGTTCAGAGACATTAAAAGATCAGAGAGATTCATAATTCCTGTTTCTGATGTGTTTTCTCTCCATCAGATTCCCATCAGCTCTCTCTGGATCTGAACACAGTGCATAAACTCCTCAGTCTGTCTGAGAGGAACAGAGTTATTACTAACACTGGCACAGTGCAGCCGTATCCTGATCATCCAGACAGATTTGATTATTATCCTCAGTTGTTGTGTAGAGAGAGTGTGTGTGGACGCTGTTACTGGGAGATTGAGTGGACTGGAGATGATGTGTTTATATCAGTGTCATATAAGAGCATCAGCAGGAAGGGATCGGGTATTGAATGTGTGTTTGGACTTAATGATCAGTCCTGGAGTTTGATCTGCTCTTCCTCCAGTTACACATTCTGGCACAATTACATAGACACTCCTCTCCCTGTAAAGCCCATCAGCAGAAGAATAGGAGTGTGTGTGGATCACAGTGCAGGAACTCTGTCCTTCTACAGCGTCTCTGACACAATGAGCCTCATCCACACAGTCCAGACCACATTCACTCAGCCGCTCTATCCTGGGTTTGCTGTTTGGTTTGGATCATCAGTGAAACTGTGTTGATGTTTCAGAATAGACTGAGAGATTTTACCCATAATACTTTGAGCTATATGATAAATCAGTAACAGTGAGATATTACAGAGTCTTTTATTTTAACTTTCATTAATATAGTTGAACTTCTGCTACTGAAATAACAAGTCATAATAAATGTGTGTATTACAGTTTTTTCATTTGCTAACAAGCATCGTTCAATACTGAAGAACCAGAAGTCTATGCCAAACAGAATCATTTTTCACTGCTTTCACACAGAATGCATTCAATGACCACATTTCCCAAAATCCATGAACACTTTTGTCATTCACACTTCACGATCTGCAAAACACTGTATATTTGCAGCAGATTTTTCCAATGCTAACACATGCTTTCAAAACTGATAAAAGCTCATTCAAATCAGAATGATGGCAAACTCTGTGCATTTCTGCAGGGATTATACTGAAATATAAAATAATAGCAGAATATTTAAAATGAAATTAAATAATAATTATTACAAACACAACTAATTGCAAGTTCCTATTTTTAGTCTCTATTACAGTAGTAATTGTTTTCAGTCATCTTTTGGTAAATCGGGATGGCTTCAGAATGATTTTGTTTGGAAACTTGGATCAAGGAGACACATTGGTGGGGAAAGAAGAGTGGCAGAGAGAGGGAGGACTAGAATCCTCACTGTACTGTATATCCGTCCGTTCATCCAACTATTCCATACGTTTTCCAGAAGTGAAGCTTGTCCTGTAGGGTTCCTGGGGAGGCTGGAGTCTTTCTCAGCGTCTCGGGTCGTAGGCAGGAAAACACCCTGGACAGAATGGCCAGTCCATCACAGGATGAGACACACACACATTCATATTCACACACACACCTGCGGTGTCTCCACTTCACCTGTCCTGTATGTCTTTGGATTGTGTGGGAAACCCAGAGGAAACCAACGTCAACACGGAGAGAACATACAAACTCCTCCGGACACAGATGTGTCTCCAATACTACACATACGTCATTACAGTATGCTAGACGTGTTTTTATTTTATTTTTTATTATTGCTACAGGATTTTGTTGTTGTTGTTTCAACTTTTCATTTTTTGCATGTAAATGACTATTTGTAAAGATATAGGGGGGGGGGGAGCATTTCTTCTGCATTTCTCATTCATTCTTTTATGTAAAGATATAGGGGGAAAAATAACTGCTGCATTTCTCATTCATTCTTTGTGTTGTAATACAGTCAATTAAATGAAAAGGTCTTATTCTTATCATATAATGAATATATATGTGGGGGGGGAAAACATTAAAACTTTAAAAATAAAAGTTCAACATTTATGAAATACCCCCTGTTGTTTGTGATTTTTTAGGTCAGGTCTTAGGTTAGGTTAAAAGAAGTGAGCGGTTGAGAAGTGGCCGGGTCATTAGGTTATGAGTGAAATGTATGTTTTCTGAATAAGAATTGTTGCCAGTGTTATGGTGGAACAAGTTTATGTTGAGACATATATGAAGTGTTTTGGATGTGAGATTAAATGTTTGGCCAAGATTTTGGCCATCTTGATAATGCAGATAATAATTAAGAACAGTGTGTGTGTGTGTGTGTGTGTGTGTGTGTGTGTGTGTGTGTCTGTGTGTGTGTGTGTGTGTGTGTGAAGTAACAATGTCTATCTGTTCTTTTCTCAAGCTCTATTTGTTTTGATGAAAATCACATTCATTTTAGTATTTATTTTAGTGAAACAAATACATAAATCGTTTTTATTATTACTATCAAAAGTACCTTTCTACCACCAACATTTTATCACGCAAACGTTTCTTTAATACATAAGATAGATAAAGACCCTTTAGACCCTGGCTCTTAGACCTATCAGTCTTATTGATGTCGATAACAAAATACTGGCCAAGATTTTGGCCACCCGTCTCAAAAAAGTTCTTCCATCTGTGAACTCCACTGATCAAACAGGATTTATCAGAAATCGCCTCCTATTTTTTAACATAAGAAGATTATTAAATATTATTTACACAGCAAATGCCAATCCCTCTCAGCCCGAGATACTTATTTCTATGGATGCAGAAAAAGCCTTCGATAGGGTTGAGTGGGATTACCTCTTCGTCACTCTGAAAAAAATTTGGATTTGGTACCAATTTTATTTCATTTATTAAATTGCTATATGCCCACCCCCAAGCTTATACAAACAAACAATAATAACTCTAGTTATTTTCAATAAAGTTGTTCTACGAGACAGGGTTGCCCTCTTTCACCCCTACTATTTGCTTTAGCAATATAACCCCTAGCAATTTCTCTACGTGCATCTACAGCCTATAGTGGAATAATGAGAGGGGGAAAAAACACAAAGTATCAATATATGCTGATGACCTGTTAGTTTACATCTCCAACCCCTTACAATCAGTGCCAACCATTATGTCAATCTTAGATAAATGTGGGAAAATCTCAGGATACAAGATTAACTTTTCTAAGAGTGTTATATTTCCGGTCAACCCCAAGGACCAATTTGAAACCCTTACCTCTTTCCCTTTTAAAGTAGCAAACTCATTTAAATACCTGGGATCACCATAACTAAATGTTTTTCTACCCTTTTTTAAAGAAAATATTCTGAAACTGTACGAATATACCCAACACATTTTTAAGAAGTGGTCCAATCTTTTTATTTCTTTAGCAGGTCGTATTAATATGGTGAAAATAAATTTTGTATTTTGCCCAAATATTTATTTATTTTCCAATGTATCCCAGCTTACATTAATAAATCTTTTTTTTTAGAAATTTGGATAGGATAGTTACCCAATTTACTTGGAATAATAAGACCCCCAGAATCAAGAAGATATATCTACAGAGGACTAAACCGAAAGGTGGGATGAGTCTGCCTCATTTCCAGCTGTATTACTGGGCATGTAATATAAGAGCGCTCTCATTCGGCAGACAGGAGGGGTCGATAGAGTGCTGCGATATGGAAAATAAGTCATGCTCACCTTCCTCTTGGCCAGCTTTAATTTATTCAGCCGTATCGGCCCTTATCCAACTTGACTAAGTAATCCAGTGGTTTCCAACTCACTCAAAATTTGGAACCAGATAAGAAGGCATTTTGAAATGGCTTTTAAAATTTTAACCCCATTAACCGCAAATTATTCTTTTCTCCCTTCGCAAATTGATCCAATGTTTCAGACCTGGTTCGAAAAAGGGGTATGTTCCTTTCAAAATGTGTTTGTTAATAAATGCTTTCCAACATTTCAGCAGTTACAGCAGATATTTGACCTGCCTAGCTCACTTTTTTTTTTAAATATCTACAAACTCGCAGCTTTTTTTAAAATCTCAGATGGACACACTGTTTTTACAGAATCCATTTATCAAAGGAGGAATATCCCCATTATATACAATAAATGATCACAGTTGGAATGTGATGTTTCATTAGAGCATGGAAGAGCAGCATGGTAGGAAGACTTCGAAATAGATATTCCAGACTGGCAATGGGAAGAAGCACAAGAACGGGCTCACTCTTCTTCTTTGTGTATTAGACATGGTTTAATACAATTCAAGATCTTACAAAGACTTCATCTGTCTAAACTAAAGCTCTCTAGGATGTTCTCTTCTGTGGACCCATCATGCGATAGATGCAGTCAAATGCCAGCATCACTAGGACATATGTTTTGGAAGTGTCCTAACATTCGTAGTTATTGGATTTCAGTTTTTCAATTACTGTCAAAGGTGTTGGGAAAACCACTAGACCCAGACCCAGTGATGGCAATTTTTGGTGTCAGTAGTGACAATGTGGAGCTGTCTAAAAACCAGTGTATTGTGATTGGATTTGTCACACTCTTAGCACGCAGACTGATTTTGCTCAACTGGAAACAAAAAAATCCACCTCACTGCTCTGCCCTGATTAGAGATGTTATGCACCACCTTCAACTCGAAAAGATTAGATTTTCCTTAAAAAAATAAGACTGATAATTTTTATACAGTATAGAAACCTGTTATTAATTATTTTAATAAGACTGCAATAATTTAACCCCATTACTACTGCTACTTCCTTCCCCCACCCTTTTTTTTAATTAAATTTTTCTCTTCTTTCTTTCCTATATCATTACTTGTGTTCAAATATAAATTGTTTGCATATATAAGAAAATTACTGCACACTGTATCTGCAAAGTGAATTTTGTTGTTTTTTCTTTGTGCCAATGTAAAAAAAAAATGATCTAATACGGGGTTCATTACAAAATGACCAGATTGAGGAAAGTGTGGTTTTGAATAATAAAATGTAAAATAGTTTGAAGTTAGTTGAGAATAAATAGATGTTCTGGGTGTTTGCTAAAGTGTTCCAAAATGGTTGCTAGGATATGCTGGGTGGTTGCTAGGCTCTTGTTAAGCAGTTGCCAGGGTGTTGCTACAGTATATGGTTGCTAGGGTGTTCTGGCTGACCTTCCATAACATCCATACAGGCATTTCCAACTCTATTAATAACGTTTTAAAAAGTAGGTGGGACAGGAGTCCAGAAATCATTTTCAATAGGCCTGCATTGAGTTTAATTTATTAAGTTTTACATTCATTTATTAAATTATTTTTTAACCTGATAGTTTTATCCTTACATCTACTATAATATAATATGCATTGTTAGTCCCGATATTCTTCACGTCATTGAATAAATATATAGATTTGAATAAAGCGCTCGTGTAGCTTAAAGCTGCAGTAGGGAGTTTTGAGAAAACGTTGACTTAGCCTGAAAATTTGAACAAGCACAACTTACAGGTCCCACCCACTTGCTCCCTGCTGCGCTACAGCCCTCCCTCCACAGCTCGTCCTCCACAGCGGAGCCTGTCGTGAACGCGCAGGCTAGTAAACAGAGCCACCCATAACAGCGGATAAAAAGTTATATGGCACATTCACTAATAGGGACTAAACGTCAATAATATGCTTTACATTGACTATGGCCTGCCCATACTTTGACTACAAACTTGGTCCTCAAATCATTATGTATTTTCCAATAGCCTACATGTAACTTTAAAACGTTGCACTCTTTCTATAAGTTATATATAGCTAGTAAGATAACGTTAATATAACGGTAACTAACGTTACAGTATGTAAGTAATTATTCTAGCGATATATAATGCTAGATAAGGTGTGCTAGTACATTATCTCAGCAACATGACAGTGAATTAGCAGGTTTCAATTGTTGTTAGCAGAGTGCGTGACATTTTATCTACATGTTATGCGGCTAGAGTTTTGACACCGAGTCAACTGTGTAATTCTTTCTTTTTCGCTTGATTATCGTCATCAGTCTTTTTCCTTTTACCTCTTTGTTTTATGAGCAGGTGTCACTCGAGAATTGGCAGTTTAGGTTGTTTCTCCGTCATAAGCACAGCTGCAGCACGCCGGCAATCTTGAGTTTGAACGACGGCTCGCGCTCCGGCGCTCGCGCTGTGCAAGAGAGGGGTGTGATCAGCGCGGACACGAGCGTGACTGACACTGCTAAGACATTCCTCCTGGCTCTGATTGGTTGTTTCTGACCGGGAGCGTGTATTTCTGCAAATGGCAATAGGACCACTGGGAGGAGCCAGAGCAGCTTGATTTTTACACAGATTATCTGTCTCATATTCTACTGTCAGGACATAATGACAGTTTTAGCAAATACATGTTTTCAAAAGTTACCTACAGGAGCTTTAAAGGAAGGCGGAGGACCATAAAATGTTTGTACAATCGTATGATTGGATCGTATGGCAGGTCACTGCTCTTTAAGTTGTTTGTGTTCATTATTAATGTGATGTTATGTGCTTTGAGACATGAGGTAGTTTAACGCCGTCTCTCGTCTCGTGATGCTTTGCAGAATCTGCTGTGTGTTGGTGCATTCAAGTCATCTCGTAAAGATTGTATTTACGAGTTGACCACACAAGACCGCCACCACAATGTCGTAAATATGAGTGGAAGCTCGGTGTAACACAGTTCGTTGTTATGGGAAGAAGGAAGCGGGGACTGGCGAACATTCAAAAGATTTTAATAAATAAAGAAATACAAAACTACAGTAAAAGACAGCAGCCCCTCACGGACGATTGTTGTCACATATAATAAAACATAAACAAAACACAACATAAGCCCAGACCTGGGGCCCGTTCTTCGTACGTCGCTAACTCACTTAGCTGGATTTGATTGTTGGCGATTTGGCATGATCTTGGATTGTTTGGTTCTTCGACGCTCATCTTGGACTTGCTGTCTGTCACGACTAGGCATATGAAGCACGCAGACGAACGTAGATTAGAGTGTAAACAAGGTTTAATCCAACAGCAGGTGAACAGAATGTAACAGCGTGTTAGCATTCACACGAAAACACGAACAATAACCGACACGGGACAGAACTGAACGGGAGAATATATACCGAGGGTAAATGAGGGAACTAACTAGACACAGGTGGAAGAAGGTTAACTAATCAAGGATAAACAGGAACATGTGCAGACAAGACAGAACAGAATGTGACATTACGCCCCCCTCGGAGAGGCGCGTCCTCACGCCGAGAAGAAAACAAAAAGTAAAAAAAAAAACAGAAGGAGGAGGAGGTTTAGGCTGAGGGCGTGGAGCTGGTGACAGATTGTGAAGGGGAGGAGTCGATGGAGTTGCCGACCATGGTGGAGTTGATGGTGGGAGGAACCAGGGTGGAGTTGAGACTGAGGGGGCGGACGGAACCCTGGGACCGATCGGCGGAGGCGGAACCATGGTGAGAGGTGGAGGAACCGGTGGAACCGAGTGGGTGACGGACCGTGATGATCTCGTTGACCTGGAGGACGGGAGCCGAGCCGCTGACTCGCAGGACTGAGATGGTGACGTGAGGATGGATGACTGGGGTGACGATGTGGTGAGGGAGGCCGACGGGGAGGTCGGAGGAAGGGAGGAGTCCAGTGATGCTGAAGGGGTGCAGGGTGAGGGTGCAGCCCGAATCCCGGAAGTCCGTGGCTGTAGCTGGACGTCGACCGCCGAAGGCCGACCTGGTGTGGCGATCGAGCCCAGCGGAGCTTCCAGGCAGACGGACCGCGGAGGCGATGAAGGAGTGGTGGGTCGAGGTGAAGGCGACGGGCTGACAGGTCGAGATGGAGGTGTGTGACCGGAGGACCGAGGTGCAGCAGGGGACTCAGCCTCTTGCCGAGCTGGTGACAGGGAAGCCTGAGGCGTGGAGAATGAGCGCATGGAGTGAGCGGCGGTGGCAGAGCCAAGGAGCTTGACAACACCAGTGGTGCCGACGGATCCAGGGGGCTGGCTGTGACCAGCGATGGAGACGGGGTAAGGACAGGCAGGGATACGGGCAGAAGATTTCCGGACGGGACCGGCGAAGAAGATGTGAGGGTGGGGACTTGGGCGGGAATTGGATCCACGGACCACAGGTCGATCAAGTTACAGACCTCCTCGCTTGCATCAACTCCGGGACTCGTTCTGGAACGACCTCGGTGGGCGCCGTGGGCTCGTTGGCTGTGAGGGAGAGGCCGCCATTCTGGATCATCCAGGTCAGGTAACCCAGATAGG
Source organism: Rhinichthys osculus (assembly GCA_029959095.1). Classification (NCBI taxonomy): domain Eukaryota; kingdom Metazoa; phylum Chordata; class Actinopteri; order Cypriniformes; family Leuciscidae; genus Rhinichthys; species Rhinichthys osculus. The sequence goes on along the minus strand of JARWKJ010000002.1, from coordinate 15,387,841 downwards.
GCCTGCTCTCCGGGCAGAGGAGAAGCTGCAGCGTGGGTGAGTCCATCAAATTCATTTAATTTTGTGGGTCGGTTATTCTGTCACGACTAGGCATTGAAGCACGCAGACGAACGTAGATTAGAGTGTAAACAAGGTTTAATCCTACAGCAGGTGAACAGAATGTAACAGCGTGTTAGCATTCACACGAAAACACGAAAACACGGATTACTATCACGATTCTTATCCAGATTAGTAATATTACATCAAATTTTAAAAAGGCAGTTGACTGACTAAAATCTCTTAGACGGTGTGTGACTATGTTCCGTATCACAAATATGGCCAGCATCTGTGCATGACTCAAGAATTTTCAGACATTTATGCACATTATTTGAATGTGGTAAGGAAACATATAAATATCAAGCTCACTGTATTACATACACTGCTTATCCTAACAGAACTGAATTTTTCCATTATACAGGTGATAACAACAGGATCCTGCTTGGAGACAGGTGTTTTATGACCCCATTCCCTGACCCAAACCCCAGACCAGTTACAATGCCGCTCTAGCCAGGACAAGGGCACACAATGAAGCGAACTTTAGCCAACTAAAGTGTCTGAAAAGTCTGAGGGTTGCACCTGACAGGGCCTGTGACATTGCATGGGCCATATTACACAATATTGCACCATCAGAAAAAATATAAAACATTTCCAATTTAACCAATAGTACTCTGTGTGAAATAATATATTAGCACTTACTCTGAAGTTCATATGAAGCAACTCAATCTCTAGTGCCAGTTTTTTTTTCTTTAAGTTGTCAAGTATTTTCAAAATTCTCTGTTTTCTAGGAGTAGGGCTGAACCTGTCAACACATGGCTTATGCATCAAAAATGAAAAGGAAAAGTACAACACTGCCCACCTCTGCATCACTGCTTTGTGCAGACTCTTCTGTAGATGTGGACTCCTGCAACTCGTATTGCATTCAGAAATAATAGGTACTCAAGTGTAAATTAAGTAAAGTTATATATGCACTTAAAGATACCTGAGAGGGTTTCTTCACTGTCCTGTGCATTGGGGGAAAAATGGGCATTACAAAGTGTTGTACTTTCTTCCCTTTTGATGTAACATTAGAAAAAGTCTTACTGCACATGCTTCAGCCACTTGCTTGGGAACAGGTAAAAGTGTTGGTGTATTGTTTAATACTGCACAAAAGAGGAAAACACAATTTCATTACAATGAAGTACACTGGGGGGAAATGTGATCAATAACTCATGGCAACATATTTTTTTTACATTAACTATGTAGTTTCACAGTCACACATGTAGACTTTCACAAGTCAAAGCAATTCATTACTACTCAAGGTTTAACAGTTGATATGACTGGACAGCCATTTGGATTATAGGCCTACTTAATTTAATGCAGCAACAAATTAGTTTACAGTGTACTAGGATAATTTAAAGCTCATTTTCCAGCAGTGAAGGTGTTGCTGCTCCTGGCCTCTGGTTGTGGGTTTGAGGAAGAGCTGAACCCAGGGATGCCCTCCACAATAGGTCAGTTCACATTCAACCCAAGGGCCAGCTCTTCTTCCTGGGTATAATGTGGGGGTGCGGGACCACCACCTGTTTGTTTTTCTTTTCTTTTTTTTTCTCAGCCTTTTACTTGATTGCTTTTATAAGGCAAACATTTATGAACAGTGCCTTTTTAAAACAGACTATAGTATAAGTAGTACAAATGACCATTATGTAGAATATTCTAGTACTTCACTTTTACTTGTTCCCATGTTCTAGTAGTGGGTGGTGACTCTGACATTACAATGAACAAAGTTATTAATTATTTAGAAATTGTTAAAATATAAAAATATATACTCTAATAAGTGATAAAAACATCTAATATGGTCACTACAAACTTAATTTGTCTGCTACTTTTTGCCAGCCCTCTCTCCTGGCTTTTGCACACTTTGAGGTGTTCCCTGGCGTTTTAATTAAGTTTTCAAATTCAGCATATCCTTCAAGCAATAACTCTTGCTCTGCTGCGGTGAAAAACTGAGCGCGCTCTTTGGCCACGGTGAGCAGCCAATAGCAGAATTGCTGATCAATGTTTCTACTATCGATACATATCCCCTTTTAAACCAGTGCATGAACGCGCAATTATCTCAGATAACTCAATCCAGCGATACTAATCATAACCGGCAGGTGTGTTCGAAGAACCTAATTAGCCGGATCATGATGAGCACGATGATATTATCGTGGATGTCTCGTATAAACTCGGATGTTTTAAGCAACGTACGAGGAACGGGCCCCAGTTCCACTCTCGATCTTCACTGTCGTCGCTCCTCCTTTATGCTTCCGCTCCTCCGTGAGAGATACAAGCTCATTCTTAAATCACGCCACCGGCCTCACGCCATTCTCTCACAGCCCTCGGCCTCGTCCTGCTCGCCACACTCAGGATTTTCTTTAAAGCTGCAGTCCGCAATTTTTCCTCTTTGTCACCATCTCTGTTCGAAATCTGCAATTGCAGTTATTTGCGAAATTATCAACTCTACGTGAGTTGTTCTTCGACACCCTCGACACGGCACAGCGCGGATGAACACAATGTTTGAGGAGAGTGAGCAGCTGTCAGTCACCGCGCCGGTGTGAATACTGGCATTCAGAATCACAGAGTATTCTTTTTGGAAGTATGACCAACATAAGAATTTTCACCGGAAAATGTCACATGTAAGTAACGTCCACTTTTGTTCTGGTTCTGACATTGCAGTAAATCGCGCTGATTAAATCTAAAAATCGCTTATCATATCACGCAAAACCGTGCAAATTATACTTTGTTCTCAAATTGTTAACAACGTCAGCATTGCGTGACTACATGTAATGTCCTTCCGATATGTATCATTGTTTTCGCATGGGTTCGGTTGCAGTCTCTTTTTTTCTGTAGCCACTCCGAAGTCCGAACAAAGTCTTTTGCATTTTACAACGGGTGAATCTCTAGTTGTCACTGATGATTGTCGTTTGAACCTTTCTGGATCCGCCATCAAATTGATAAGTTTAATTATATCAAGTGCTGTGAGAAAAGGATATAAATCTCCACCTCCAACATCCTCACACGCAATATAGCTTATACTAGCCGAGACTCCTTCTTTATGTGTACAGATGTGACGTAATGACTCAATATAGCCTACTAGCCGAGACTCCTTCTTTAATTGTACAGATGTGACGTAATGACTCAATATAGCCTACTAGCCGAGACTCCTTCTTTATGTGTACAGATGTGACGTAATGACTCAATATAGCCTACCATCCGAGACTCTTCTTTATGTGTACAGATGTGACGTAATGACGCAAAGACATGCTCGAATCTCCCGTGGAAATCCACCAGTACCACTGGAATTAAAAACATTATTACAAGCTTTAAATCGAGCTAAGGCAAGCAGATAGTTTTGAACACTGGCTGGTTATGTATTTTCTCAAATAAGTATTTTGGATAATTTTTAACCCAAAAAAAGCTACGGACTGCAGCTTTAAGGCCCGATCTTTATGAGTTGGGGGCGTGTCAGTGAGAAACATGGCGGAATACCACAATAATTAAAAGGTATTTAGCGGTGATATTTTCAGGCTTTTCTATTTACAGCGCATTACACTGCCATGGCGATGGCGGTGCTGGCCGCTCAGGAAGGTCTGGGGGCCATGGCGGTGCAGGAAGGTCTGGGGGACAGTGTCCGCGGACAAACCCAAGGTTGAAGCTGAATTAGAGAGTCTAGTAAAGGCTGGAGTCCTGCGACCAGTTCGACGAGTGAGTGAGCAACGCCAATTGTGCAGTTATAAAAAAAGACGGGTCCCTTCGACTATGTAGAGATTTTAAGGTGACCGTAAATCCGTTTTTGACCCAAGAGCAGTATCGCTAACAGGCTGAAACCGTTGCACGAGCTAATGAACAAATCCAGAAAGTGGGAATGGACTAAACAACGTGAAGAATCTTTCAATGAGGTAAAAACAGCCTTAGCCCAGTCTGAAGCTCTCCCTCACTTCAACCCCGCTCTGCCAGTGCAGCTGGCATGTGACGCATCGCCCTATGGCGTCGGGGATGTGATGTCACACATCGTGCCATCGGGTGAGGGAAAACCCATCGCTTTTGCATCACAACCTTTGAGCAAGGCAGAATGTAACTATGCCCAAATTGAACGTGAGGCCCTTGCTATTGTTTTAGGGGTGAAGACATTTCATCAATTCTTGTTTGGTAGAAGATTTACGCTTCTAACTGATCACAGACCTCTCACCTCCATCTTGGACCCACATGCAGGTATTCATTCACTCGCAGCCGCAAGAATGCAGTGTTGGGCCCTTCTTCTGTCTGCACATCAGTGTGATATCAAGTACAGAAGATCGGAACATCATGCTAATGCTGACGGGCTCTCCCAACTGCCATAGCCCACTACACATCCAGAACCAGCAAAGGCAGAAAAAAAGCACATACGTACTGACCCAGTGATGTCCAAGGTTTTGGATCTCTTGCTCAGAGGTGAAGTGGGAAAAATGTCTCCGTTCCTAAGGCCTTATGTGATCAGGAGAAATGAGCTTACAGTTGAATCTGGATGTCTACTGTGGGGCTCAAGGATCATTATCCCACCACCATTGAGACAACGAGTACTAGAAGAACTTCTCCACACTGTTCGGATGAAGGAGATTGCCCGTAGTTACCTTTGGTGGCCAGGTGTGGACTCTAAGTAAAAGTGCACAAAAAATGTGCAGTGCATATCCAAAGCTGAGAAATACTCCTCACCCAGCCCCGTTACACACCTGGCAATGGCCTGAGGAACCGTAGGTGAGAATCCATATTGATTTTGCAGGGCCATTGGAAGACCATATGTTTTTAATTTCTTCTTAATGTCCACAGCCAAAACCATTAATGGCCAGAGGTTGGGGGTTATGAAATGCACGGAAATGAAGCAAGCTTGTAAGTCGACACAGGGTAAAGGATCACTGAATCATTGCCTCAACACTTTTCTACTTTCTTACAGAAACACCCCCCATGCCACCACCAAAGTATCTACTGCCGCCGAGATGTTCTAAAGACAACTTTGCACTCCTCTGGATTTGTTAAAACTCCTGAAAAAAAAAAAAAAAAGACTGTTCAAGCACATCAACACCTTCAGATGGAACGATGTCTAAAAGCAAAACATCGTTGTTTCAGACCTGGAGACAAAGTGCTAGCTCGTAACTATGACAACTCGGGAGAACAGGTGACGATAGATCCTTACCTGGAAATTGCTCCAGAATACCGTGATCTGTCTGAGAAATTTTCAACTCCAACCCTCGAGAATGCACTGACTGAGACTCTGCCAAGTCAGGTGAAAGAGACTGTTCCAGGTACAAGTCAGTCAGTGCCCTTGTCAACCCAAACCCCTGCGAAAGAGACTGTAACTGTGAATGTACCTACAGTTCGGCCATATCCTAAAAGAGAACGTCGACCTCCAAATAGACTGACACTCTAGTCAGTGACAAACCCACAACAATGGGGCACAATAATCCCCAGGGTTATGTCCGGGAATAGAGGTAGTCTACCCTCTTTCCGTAGTTAGTAAGAAAAAAAAAGGGTGTTATCTTCTGGATATTGTATGTTTGCATATGCATCTGAAGCTAAAAGAAAATGTTACTGTTGAAGTAATGTTTTATTTTTACTACAAATTTAGGAGTGAAAAATATGTTGTGTATTTACGAAATACAAATTAACCCTCCTATGTTACGTGATTTTTCTAGGTAAACGCCATGAGTTTGAGTGTGTCATTTGTTGGAATAAAAGCACTGGTTTATGCTTACTCCTGCCTCTCATGTATTTCCTAGAAAATATAAAGAAATATATAACAATATGTCACAAGGTGACAAGTCTAGCGAAACCTGTCTTCTTGGGCGCTGCCCGTCTGAAGGAAGGATCCACCCTTGTCCCAGCGCTGTCCGCTTGGAGCCACACAGTCCAGCCGTAAGCCCGATTCTCCATTCTGCAGAGGAGCGTGCCTGCACCTGTATAACTTGCTCTGTCCGTTTAACTAGATGATTCGTCTGCCGCTGTCTTCTTGGGCGCTGCCCGTCTGAAGGAAGGATTCACCCTTGTCCCAGCGCTGTCCGCTCGGAGCCACACAGTCCAGCCGTAAGCTCGATTCTTTAGCGGAGTGTGCCTGCACCTGTATAATTTGCTCTGTCTGTTCAACTGGATGATTCTTCTGTGCTGAGCATATTCGGAACGACCGACGGTCTAGGAACATACCGACCTATCTACCCACCTGTCTTCCAGTGAGGCCCCTCCGCCTGCTCGCCTTCTTGAGAGGTATACGTACCTGCTACTCACCTGTCCGGTGGAAGAGTCTCCTAGTCCTCAGTCCCGGTCCTGCCCTGCCCGGGTATCTGTCCGTCTGCATCGTGGTTAAGAAGTTCTACTTGCCCCGACACTTACCTGCTGCTGGAACGGCAGACGAATCCCTCGCCTCCCAGGGTCCAAAGCGGTTTCCCCCTTCCTGGACAGAGACACAAACTCACGTCAAGACTTTTAATTTCCTTTTTATTATTCAATAAAGATTGTTTATTTTTAATTCTACTTGTCTGTCTGGTCTCTGGTACGCTCCTCAGAGTGGTCCTGGGTTTGAGTGGGTGGGTGCAGTCTGGTTTGGCCCCCCCGACCTGTGACAGATTTGGCGGCAGGGTACCACTTTGAGTTGAGCGGCCAGAGATCTAGATGGCGGACGAAGAGGCACCTGTGGTGCGGCAGCCGGTCATGCCGATCTTTGTGGGAGCCCCATGGGCCCAGAAGTATAGAGGCACAGGATCGGAAGTGGGTTTGTCAGCATGGAAGACCCAGGTTGAATACCTGGTGGGACTCCAAGGTTTAAGTGCCCCCCAAGGAGTGCAGTTTGTTTTAAATTCACTGGAGGGAGAAGCGAAAAGAGAAGTCCAAGCAGCACCGGAAGCAACGAGAACCACGGTTCGGGCCATCTTTGATTTCCTTACAGAGCAATATGGAGACACCACCCCGGTTGCTGTACTGCGAACACAGTTTTTTAATTGTAAGCAGGGACCGCGACAAAATATCCGGGCATTTGCACTACAGCTGAGGGAGCAGTTCTCCCGGTTGAAGAAGAGACAGGATCATGGCCTGGGAGGTGAGGAGGTCCTGCTGCGAGATCAGTTCTTACTGGGATTGTTGGAGGGTCCCGTGCGCCAACGTTTACGGATACAGTTCCGACGAGAGCCAGACCTCACTTTCGAAGACCTACGGAGGGAAGCCTTAGCACTTGAGCAAGATCAGGCCGAGAGTGTAGTTCCTCCCCACTGCATGGCCACGAATGCTGCTGGTAGACCTCCGTCCCCCGCCATGTCTGATTGGAAGCAGGCCTTCCGTGAAGAACTGAAGAGGGATGTTCGTGATCAAATGTCCTCACTGACCAAATCCTTTATGGAAGAGCTTCGCCGAGAACACCTCCATTTCTTGTCTTTGCCGAGGGAGCGAGCCTATTCGGAGGGGAATCGACCTCCAGCACACCGTCCACCCCGACCTGCCGGGTCCCGATTCCATTGGGATGAGCAGGGTCGCCCCATCTGCAATGGTTGCGGAGAGCCAGGACACTACCTTCGCCAGTGCCACTCTCGCCGTGCCTCACAAGGGGGTTTTTAGTGTCACCGGCCACTGTGGGTCAAGTGGTCGGGACCCCCTCGTTAGACCCATGTTCATCTGGGACTTCCCAAGAGAGTCTGGTGGGGCGTTGCCCCGTGGTGATGGTCCAGGTAAATGGCCAGAAAGTACAATGCCTCCTGGACACCGGGTCACAAGTCACACTCTTCTCAGAAAGTTTGTCTTGGGAATTGTTTGGTGCCCAAGGCCGGCCCATGACAGAAGCCCCATGGCTCACCTTGCGGGGAGCCAACGGCCTCGACATCCCGTACGTGGGATACCTAGTAACCGACTTGGAGATACATGGGATCGTCGTGCCTCAGAAGGGAGTGGTGATTGTGCGGGATACATAACTGGGGTCCCACCGCGCACTGTTGGGCATGAATGTCGTTTCGGAGTGCTGGGAGGAGATATTCCGAAATGGACCAAGTCGAGCAGTATCAACCTCGGAGGGCCGAGAATGGAGTCGTGTTGAGGCCGATTGTCGTCGGGTCTGCCTGGCTGAGTCACAGGGGAATCGTGAGAGCACCGGGAGGGTGGCTTGTCGCTATGCTCTGGAAATTCCACCTCGGAGTGAGGCCGTGGTCTGGGCCAGGCTGCCTTCCCGACTCTATCGCTCAGAGGAGTGGGTCTTGGTGGAACCCCATTCAGATTGTTCCAAGGTGGAGGTCGCCCGAGGATTGGCGTCTGCACGGAGAAGCCGGGTCTTCGTAAAAGTCAGGAACACGAACTCCTTCCCTGTCCACTTATATCGTAACCAACGTTTAGCCCGAGTTACCTCGGTGAAGTTACAGCAAGTCCGAGAACCAGGAGAAGTCAAATTTAGCCGGGTGAGTCCGACAGTAGTGGAGGTGGCTCTGGCACAGACAGACCAGTACGTGGAGGAGGCCGGGGAGGGAGTCCCGGCCCATCTTGAGGGAGAGTCACTGTGGGGAGAGGGTCTAGAAGGAGGTCAGACTAAACAGCTTCAAGGCTTTCTGTTGAGATGGCAGCACTTATTTTCCACCCACGACGAAGACTACGGTCGCACGGATGCAGTCAAACATCAGATCCCAACTGGAGATGCCGCACCCAGTAGAGAGCGCTACCGGCCTGTACCCCCTACCTTTACACTGAGGTCCGCACCCTCCTGCGGGGGATGCTGGATAAGGGAATCATCCGGGAGAGCAGTAGTCCCTGGGCTGCGCCCATTGTCTTAGTACGGAAGAAGACCGGCTCCTGGCGGTTCTGTGTGGACTACCGGAAGTTAAATCTGGTGACTAAGAGAGATGCTTTCCCGTTGCCCCGAGTGGAGGACTCCCTCACGAGCCTGACACAAGCGGCCTGGTATTCTGCTCTTGATTTAACCAGTGGATATTGGCAGGTGGAGGTGGATGAGCGGGACCGGGAGAAGACGGCTTTCACTACCCCCTTTGGGCTCTATGAGTGGGACCGGATGCCGTTCGGCCTGTGCAACGCTCCAGCCACATTCCAACGGTTGATGCAGCGTTGTTTGGGCGGCCAGTTGATGGAGTCCACCCTAGTATACCTGGACGACGTGATTGTCTATTCCCCAGACTTCGAGTCCCACCTTCAGCATCTCGAACAAGTCTTCTACTCCTTGGAGAAATATGGGCTGAAGCTCCAGCCGGAAAAATGCCAGCTCTTCCGGAAGGAGGTGAAGTTCTTGGGTCATATCTTGAGTGCAGCAGGGATTGCGGTTGACCCGGAGAAGGTATCAGTCGTCCAGGAGTGGACAGCGCCCAAGACCGTACGCCAGGTCAGATCCTTCCTGGGCTTTGTAGGATACTACAGGCGGTTCATCAAAGGCTTCTCCCACATCGCCAAGCCTATCAACCAGCTGTTAGGGGGCACTGGACGGTCCCGGGGCCGGGGATCTCCCTCAGTCCAGTGGGACTCAGCCTGTGAGACTGCGTTTCAGCGACTCAAGCAGGAGTTACTGCAAGCACCGATTCTGGCCTATGCCGACTTCACTCAACCCTTCGTCCTATACACCGACGCCAGCAACCTGCGTCTGGGAGCTGTACTGGCTCAGAAACAACAGGGCAAAGAGAGAGTCATCGCTTATGCCAGTCGAAGCTTACATCCGGCTGAGAAAAACGATGCCAATTACAGTTCCTTTAAGCTTGAGTTGCTGGCGATGAAATGGGCTCTGAGTGAGAAGTTTAAGGATTATCTGTGGAGAGCAAAGGTCCTCGTTGTGACTGAAAATAATCCTCTAGTGCATCTACAGACCGCCAAGCTGGGGGCGGTTGAGCAGAGGTGGGTGGCACAGTGGCCAATTACGACTACCAGCTGCAGTATCGGCCAGGAAAAGAGCACACCAACGCTGATGTACTGTCCAGACTTCCTGAAGCGCGATCTGTGGGTCAAACATCAGCGCTGAACGTGGGACGTGAGGAAGGACTGATGGTGGGCATTGTGGAGGCACCAGGCCAACCACCGGTCGAACCCCCTGCAAATTGGGGATGGGACCCACAGCGTTGGAGGATGTGGCAGGAGGAGGACGAAGACTTGAGGCTGGTACGAACTTGGCTGAGTGAAGGAGCTTGGCCCGAAGGAGAGGAACGCCGGAACCAGACACGGGTGGTGAGGGGGCTGCTGGGACAGAAAGAGAGGCTCTTCCTGAAGGAAGAGGTGATGTGTAGGTCCCTCCAGGATCCGGCTCAAGGCGAGGAGGTCTGCCAGGTAGTAGTCCCCGAAGGGCGTTGTCATTCCCTGTTACAAGCATATCATTCCAAACTGGGACATCAAGGGCAAGAAAGGACATTGTCTCTGCTACGGCGGTACTTCTACTGGCCTGGGATGGAGGGGACCACGAGGACTTACCTTCAGGGGTGCCCACGCTGCATGCTATTCAAGGCGAGGAAGGAGGTACGAGCCCCATTGGTGCCGATTCGGGCTAAGGCCCCACTGCACATCGTAGCCATGGACTACTTGACGCTGGGACGACCGATGGATCGGATACAGAACATCCTTGTAGTAACTGACTTGTTCATGAAATACGCCTGGGCCATTCCAACCCTGGATCAGACTGCCACTACCACCGCCAATGCCTTGTGGAGGTATGTTATTCAGCCATTCGGGTGTCCCGAAATACTCCACGCTGATCAAGGGCCCAACTTCGAGTCTCGGGTGATCCACGAACTGTGTCGCTTGTACGGGTGTAAGAAGACCCACACCACCCCATATCACCCTCAAGGGAATGGGGGGTGCGAAAGGATGAATCAGACACTGCTAAGTCTCTTGGGGACCCTGGAAGGAGAGCAGCAAGGCCACTGGGCGGACAAACTTCCGATGCTGGTCCAGGCGTACAATAACAGCGTATATAGCACCACCGGGTATGCCCCGACCTACCTGATGTTCGGGAGACACGTGAGACTGCCTACCGATCTGCTGTTAGGAGCTGCTCCAGCGGAGGGGGGGGGGGCAGCCTGACAGAGTGGGTGGCAAGGCAACACCAGAGCCTTCACAATGCTTACGAACAGGTCTCGGACCAGATAAATCAAGCAGCAGTGAAGAATAAGAGGCTGTATGATCGAACAGCTCGGGAGGCACCTTTACTACGGGAGAAAGAGTGCTGGTACGGGACAATCGTCGTCAAGGGAAGGGAAAACTGAGCGATCGATGGGAGTCCCAACCATACGTGGTTCAACGACAGCCGCACCCAGATCAACCGGTATACGCTATCCGCCCAGAAGGGAGAGCTGGCCCAGAGCGAGTGCTACATCGAAACTTGATCCTTCCATGTCCAAATTATCCGAAACCAACAGACAGCAATCCTCCGGTTGAAACGCCACCGATGCCCTTGCTGCTAGGTTGGGCGGTGGTCCCAAGGGGACTGGGCGCGGAGCCGCACCAGGTGGACCCTGCCTCACTGCCGAGACGGTCCCAGCGGGGGAATCGAGGCCAGCCCCCAGTGCGGTATGGAGACTGGGTTGCCGAGCCCCGTTCTAGGGACTAGAACGGTTTGGTGGGGGGGTATGTCACAAGGTGACAAGTCTAGCGGAACCAATTTCCGCTAGGAGTGTGTTTCCCCCCGGGATGATTTCGCCGGCACACCGGGCTGGTTCACTTGTTGTCAGTTGCCATGACAGCGGCAGCTGATGAGGCAAGTGGTAACAGGTGCTGACGATTGCACTGAGGATCAGCGATAGGGCTTCGGGGCTGGAGGAAACATTTAAAAGGAAAGGGAAGAGGGAATTGGGTGTGGTACTCCCCCGGGAGAATTAGTTTCTTTGACTGTGGCTGAATTCGCTGGGATCTTTGGAGAGGGCTGTGAGAATTTGGCTGGCTGAAGGGTGCAACGGTGATTTGTGTGAATACACGCTGGAAACGTGAACTGGATGGAAAGTTGGAGAAGTGGGGAGATACAGTCAAGACTGGAGAACGCCATCATTCCTGAGAGGAAGTTAAGTCATAAAACATCGAATCTGTGTGAATGCATGTCCTGCACTGAGTTGAACACAGCATTGTGAAGTGTATTGATCACGAGTGTAACTGTCACATAGGAGTGTGAACTGAGTCACCATTGAAATCCTGATATCTTCATCTTCTGAGTTGAATGAGGAATTGTGAAGTGCATTGATCACGAGTGTAACTGCCACTTAAGAGTGTGAACTGAGTCATCATTGAAATCCTGGTATCTTCGTCTGAGAGTGAGAGAGTATTGAAGACGCTGTTCTCCATGCTGTGGGAAGTCATCTGCATCTCTTTATCGTCTGAGTACTGATTCAACATAACAGTGGAAGGATTGACTATTGGGTTAGTGCTGGCCTTATTGCACTGAGAGTGAGAGTGGATATGCAGTGCCTGAATTGAAGTGTCACACAGTATTGGACTTGACGTGAGGTTGCAGTGTGTGGGTGGATATGTATATTTAACCGCCAGTATTCCCCAGTGCATAATTCCGCCCAGTGTTTGCTGAACAAAGCCTCAGTGCTAGACGTGCATGTCCCGCTCGAGCTATAAGTTCTCGTTCTGATACCGAAGAGGAGTGTGTTTGCCTTGTATAAATTGCTCTGCCTGTTTAACTAGACGAATTGTCGGCTGCTGTCTTCTTGGGCGCTGCCCGTCTGAAGGAAGGATCCACCCTTGTCCCAGCGCTGTCCGCTTGGAGCCACACAGTCCAGCCGTAAGCCCGATTCTCCATTCTGCAGAGGAGCGTGCCTGCACCTGTATAAATTGCTCTGTCCGTTTAACTAGATGATTCGTCTGCTGCTGTCTTCTTGGGCGCTGCCCGTCTGAAGGAAGGATCCACCCTTGTCCCAGCGCTGTCCGCTTGGAGCCACACAGTCCAGCCGTAAGCCCGATTCTCCATTCTGCAGAGGAGCGTGCCTGCACCTGTATAAATTGCTCTGTCCGTTTAACTAGATGATTCGTCTGCCGCTGTCTTCTTGGGCGCTGCCCGTCTGAAGGAAGGATTCACCCTTGTCCCAGCGCTGTCCGCTCGGAGCCACACAGTCCAGCCGTAAGCTCGATTCTGCAGCGGAGTGTGCCTGCACCTGTATATTTTGCTCTGTCTGTTCAACTGGATGATTCTTCTGTGCTGAGCATATTCGGAACGACCGACGGTCTAGGAACATACCGACCTATCTACCCACCTGTCTTCCAGTGAGGCCCCTCCGCCTGCTCGCCTTCTTGAGAGGTATACGTACCTGCTACTCACCTGTCCGGTGGAAGAGTCTCCTAGTCCTCAGTCCCGGTCCTGCCCTGCCCGGGTATCTGTCCGTCTGCATAGTGGTTAAGAAGTTCTACTTGCCCCGACACTTACCTGCTGCTGGAACGGCAGACGAATCCCTCGCCTCCCAGGGTCCAAAGCGGTTTCCCCCTTCCTGGACAGAGACACAAACTCACGTCAAGACTTTTAATTTCCTTTTTATTATTCAATAAAGATTGTTCATTTTTAATTCTACTTGTCCGTCTGGTCTCTGGTACGCTCCTCAGAGTGGTCCTGGGTTTGAGGGGTGGGTGCAGTCTGGTTTGGCCCCCCCGACCTGTGACAAATAACCTTATACTCTGGTTATATTAGATCAAATACACATAATTATCTATTACTTGAAATGTTATGAACAGCAGCTACGCTGATTATTTTCTATGTGCTTTTCTGTTTTTACCTCGGGATGCCATCCCGATTACACCAGCTCCGGTTTGGATCCAGCCTCTTATGCAGATTTCAGATGACCCAACACTTGTGAAGAGAGGACACCAACCCCTACGAGGACATCGGATGATGCCAACTCTGAATCAACATAAAAAACTGCCAAATTTTCTCTATATTTTAATCATTATGATCACAACTTGTAATAATAATTGCTTTAACCCTTTCCCCGCCATTGACGGAGTTTTCTGGCTTTCCGTGTTTTCACTGTTATACGGTAGGGGACGCTATCACGCATCTTCTGAAAGAGTACAGAATCTCCTGATCAAAACACAGGCAAAAGAAGAAGCAGAAACAAGCGATAAAAGCATTGCTTATGCATGTTGTAGCCTTTTAAAGCAAACAACATTTCCCAGCTTTTTTTTTTTTAAATGTTGCTTTTTTATGAAACTTACCCACATTCAAAATAAAAAAAATGCTCAAAATAAAAGCAGAAGCCCAGCTAACACAAATACGTAACTGTTACGTAACTGCAACGTAATCTGGTGACCAAACTTTCGTCGTGGCGACGTAATTAGTTACGTAGTGGCAACCGGAAAAGTGAAATTCCCAGATACGTTGTTACAACGTAACTTTGCAACGTTGTCAGTAAGTAACTGCGACGTTGTGGCAACGTCGTGGATCAATAGTCGTGTGTTGGTAACCAGTTGGTCATTTTAGTTTTAATTAATATGGGCGGACAAGCAGTGGTCTAATTTAACTTGTCCTCATTTGCCCAAAACTTTTTTTTTAACTTTTCAACGACATACGAAATATACAGACTCAGTATTTGGTTAATTCAGTTCATTTACTATAGAACAAAGCACAAACAACAGCAAAAACAGTGTACAAACAGGTTTATAAGCATTTAAATGAAGAAGGTTTTATATTAATATAATTAAAATACTGTTTTTCTATTTTAATATACTTTAAAATATAATTTAATCCTGTGATGCAAAGCTGAATTTTCAGAATCATTAATCCAGTCTTCAGTGTTACATGATATAATAATATTACACACAGGAATAAATTACACTACTATATTTTCACATAGAAAACAGCTGTTTTACATTATGATAATAATGTTTTTTTTGTTTTTTTAAATAAATGCAAGCTTGATAAGCAGAATAGTAATGTTTCCAAACTTTTGACCAGTACTGTATATGATTTTATACAAAATAAATAGTAGTTAATAAGATTGACACTGTATTATATCTAGTATTATTGAAGCAAAACAGAGTCCCTATAACAGTGCAATTTGTAGATTTTAAGTCTTCGAGAAAATGTTTTATGAGTTGCAAACCTCTTTTTCTTTCCTTTATCTCTCACAAACACAACACATCAGTTACACCTTTTTAAATTCTTCATTGCAGGTGCACAAATCCTATTCTACAAATTACCAAACTCATAGGG
This sequence comes from Rhinichthys osculus, assembly GCA_029959095.1. Taxonomy (NCBI): domain Eukaryota; kingdom Metazoa; phylum Chordata; class Actinopteri; order Cypriniformes; family Leuciscidae; genus Rhinichthys; species Rhinichthys osculus. The sequence goes on along the minus strand of JARWKJ010000002.1, from coordinate 15,372,663 downwards.
TCATATTTTTGTTGATAAACAGTAACATTTTGGCCAATTCTGCACATTTCTTGGTGTATAATTTTGTGATCATCTATACTGTTTGGCTATTCTCATGTGGTCACACTTCACTTTTTATTCACAGTCACATATGCTCAAACCCCCTGTGTGGCCGCGCCTTAAATGTCAGCATACATTTCTTACTTTGTGATTTGAAAAAAATAAAAGTATTTGTGCACCTCCAATGAAGAATTTGAAAAGCTGTAACTGCAGTGTTTTTTGTGAAAGAGAAAAAAGTTTGAAACTTCTATAAAAAAAATTAAAAAAATTTCTCTCTGTGACTTTAAATGTACTGATGTCTGACTACTTTACACCTACAGATTCCACTGTCACAGGTGCTCAGTTTTGCTATAATAAAACCTATACAGAACATAGTAGTAATCAGCCATCCATGCAAAAGCAGAGGTCGGTGTGGTGTTCAGGTACATCAGTCCAGGCCAACATCTCACGCCTTGATGCCTTCCGCTGCGGATCCCAGAATACCTGCAATACAAACATAGTACAGTTCAAAATCTATCATACATACATCACATCTGGTATCACAAATTATCATTCCAGGTTCAATTTAAAATTAGGGTTAGGTTAAATGCTCAATATTAGGGCTGCACAATATTGAAAACCTTAAATAAAATATTTTGTTTATCTGCTGCTATATATATTGCGATATAAAAACAAATTTCAAGAGATTATTTATTTAGAGGAGTGAATTGCATTGAAAATTATAAACAAATTACAAGCATGGCTGACATTAAAATACAACTGAAATAAGCAGTGCATGATGTTTTTTAGGAAAATCTAACTTATCAGGTACGGAAATTAAATTATCGAATGTAAAATAAGTCTTCACTGAGGTACAGCCTCTCCCTACTCTTACAAAATTACAAACAACCAGCCTGAAAAACACATGTTGTATGAAGACTGTTTAAAACACCCCTCCTAATCCTCACAGAATTTGCAAGACAATGTCTATAATAAATAGTGTGTGTAATTTCTTCAGTACCGTCAGCAGAACCGATAATGTCTGGGCTTATGCGGTCTTCCTTAATTTGGCCCCAGGGCCCGTTTAATGTTTAATACCGGGTTTCGGAACCTATCCCTACATATGGATGAAGGCCTGTTGTGTTCTGTCTCTTGATTTGTGATAGTGGCAGCTATTGTGAAACTCACCTTCGTCATCTACTGAGTGTTGATGGCATCAAGATCTCGTCCTGAAGAATCACAGGGTCAAAGATATCTCATCTGGTAACAAGAGCATAGCCATAACTTTAAAAACTCTAATGATATCTTTACCCCCTGATATTGTATTGCGGATATACACTCATCGGCCACTTTATTAGGTACACCTGTCCAACTGCTCGTTAACACTTAATTTCTAAGCAGCCAATCACATGGCGGCAACTCAGTGCATTTAGGCATGTAGACATGGTCAAGACAATCTCCTGCAGTTCAAACCGAGCATCAGTATGGGGATGAAAGTTGATTTGAGTGACTTTGAACGTGGCATGATTGTTGGTGCCAGAAGGGCTGGTCTGAGTATTTCAGAAACTGCTAATCTACTGGGATTTTCACACACAACCATCTCTAGGGTTTACAGAGAATGGTCCGAAAAAGAAAAAACATCCAGTGAGCGGCAGTTCTGTGGGCGGAAATGCCTTGTTGATGCCAGAGGTCAGAGGAGAATGGCCAGACTGGTTCGAGCTGATAGAAGGGCAACAGTGACTGAAATAACCACTCGTTACAACCGAGGTATGCAGCAAAGCATTTGTGAAGCCAGAACACGCACAACCTTGAGGCGGATGGGCTACAACAGCAGAAGACTCCACCGGGTACCACTCATCTCCACTACAAATAGGAAAAAGAGGCTACAATTTGCAAGAGCTCACCAAAATTGAACAGTTGAAGACTGGAAAAATGTTGCCTGGTCTGATGAGTCTCGATTTCTGTTGAGACATTCAGATGTTAGAGTCAGAATTTGGCGTAAACAGAATGAGAACATGGAACCATCATGCCTTGTTACCACTGTGCAGGCTGGTGGTGGTGGTGTAATGGTGTGGGGGATGTTTTCCTGGCACACTTTAGGCCCCTTAGTGCCAATTGGGCATCGGGCACCTAACGGGCACCTAACCCGTTACTAGCATGGGGTACCTAATAAAGTGGCCGGTGAGTGTACATTCAAACATTTTAAAGGCTAAGAGTATGAGCCATGAGTAAACTGGACAGATATCTGTGAAAAATAACTTGCGTGCCTTAAGTTGTCGACTCCCTGAATTCAGCATTTAAAAGTAAAAAGAATTTCAGTATTTACCAGTAAAAAATACATAAAAAATACCTTTGAGTTGGACAGTATGGTGTCTGTCTCATTGGCCAACATAATTAAAAACACACCTAGAGAAAAAAAAATATATATATATATATACCAATGACCATGATATCCTGTCATCATAATAGTTAAATGAATTATCACTATGACCATTATAACATTATATTTGCCGCCTGAGGCCTATTATTTAGCTGATTATTTAGCCTACAGGCTTCTCAAGGACAATGTCAGTGAAAAAAACTCGGGTTAATGCATTTAAAGTGTGAGACTTCATTCAAAAGCATAAATCCTACAGACCCACAACTATTGAACAGTATGTTTGAGGTTTTGCTTAATAGTCGAGTTCATAGCCGTGGAGGTTGTCTTGGACCGGGGGTGCAGCAGGCCATCAGCATGATGATCTTCTAGAAAATAACATGCAATGTGTCACAGAGCCAACAATGTTACATAGAATTTACAATAGAACAAAGGGTTTATTACAAGGAAGCAAGCTAGAGCAGAGATGAAATGCAGAAAAAATCTTAAGGTAATATATTGTGCAATAAATGCATATGAAATTATTATCATGATTAAACAATAATTCCCCCTTTCTATCTTTGTAAGTGACGTCATTAACAGTACGTTACAGTGAATTATTTCAGGTTAAATAAATTAGCTTACTTCCAATCACCCATTGACAAATTACCAGCAAAACAAAACTATCAAAAACTGTTATCAACACAAAAATGTGGTTAAAAACCCAAACTTATGTAAAACAAGAGCTCAATTGTAACGTAAACTTAACTTAGCTCTTCTGAAAACGGTTGAGATGCTAACGGACTTTTTCCGTTAAGACACAAAACCATTTCTATAAAGTAAATATTCAACAGAAGTGTATCAGTTACACGTAAGAAAGATGTCAGGAACGTTTGTATGTATTATTTGTGTGATTTTGGTAACTAAACTTACCTGAAAGCAGTGAAAACAACAGTGAGAAACGCTAGTTCCCTTTCGAGAGGTTCCTCCTATTGCGTAATAGCTTTACGCTATGGGAAAACTCCTTTTCTCGAGAAATATTGAAGTCTTTATGTAAAACGCATTGCAGCTGCACAGCATACAGCAATGAGCGAGGCAGCTCGGTCATTGGCTGTGCTGCGGCAACTTGCACGAACCAATGACGGGGCGACTCTGAACCCGCTTCAAATGAGCGTGCTTCGCGCCCACGCGCGTCAGAGCCCGCCAAGATGGGCGTGGCCAAGGGCTATATATTGGGCGCCCCGTCGTCTGAGTTCTTTAGATTTAATCTCCTTCAGCAAAGAACCTTCTCTTCGCTGGATCCTCCGGATTTGTTGGAGTCTTTTCGCCGCCGCCGTCAACAAGCCTACAGCAGGACTGCTTCGAGGACGCCGGCGCCTTCAGCCGCCTTCGATCGCCCTTCTGCTAAGCCATCCGGCGCGCACCATCTATATCCTTTTTCAAAGCTATCAGTGTTCGCCCCCGCGACACTTTTCTAAAAGAGCAAATTTCACAAGGCGTTGTTTCAAATGCCTTCCTGCGCCTCGTGTCGAGGCCCTCTTCAGGACGGGGATCGTCACATCATCTGCGCCCGCTGCTTGGGACCGGACCACGCAGAGGCTGCCCTTACTCGAGGCGGATGTCCCGAGTGTGACGCCCTGGGCCTCACCGAGCTGCGCGCTCGCTTCGCCGTTTTCACCGCGAAAGAGCCCACCTCTTCCGTGCTGCCATCTCCTCTAGTCGAGCCGCGAAAGAAAAAACGCCGCTCACAGAGGCCGCCGGAGCACGCGGTTTGCAGTGATGTCACGCCGGGCCAATCCCCGCGTGCTTCACCACCACCCGAAGACTCCCCGCCGCCAGTCCAGTTCACACAGGCGGACCAGCACCCCTCCAGCGGAGCGATGGGGCTCGTCTCGTTTGGCGCGTCAGGGGATGACGATGACAAGGATGACAGTTTTTCCTGTGATGCTGCATCCGACGATTGGCCGGGCTCGTCCTTCGACCCCGCGCCATCGACATTAGCGGGCACGAGCGCGGGCTCCAGCATGGACTCTGAGATCGTCCGCATTCTCTCTAAGGCCGTGGAAGACCTCGGGCTCGATTGGCCTTCCCCGGAAGAACCCGCCCGCAGCCGACTGGACAAGTGGTTCCTGCAGGGGCGCCGACAGGCCCCTCGACAAAGACCCTCCCCCTTCTTCCCGGAAGTTCACGACGAACTCACAAAGTCGTGGAAAGCCCCGCACTCCGCTCGCCTGAAGCCTTCATTTTCTTTGTCGCTCTCCTCTGTGGAAGGCGCGAAAGAAAGAGGCTATGAGGGGACTCCGCCCCTCGAGAAGGCTGTGGCCAATCATCTGTGTCCACCCTCCAACGCTGGATGGAAAGCTAAAGCTTCTCATCCCTCGAAGCCTTGCCGATCTACTTCAGCTCTCGCCGGTCGCGCATACGCCGCCGCCGGCCAAGCTGCATCAGCGCTTCACTCTATGGCTGTCCTCCAGGTATTTCAAGCCAAACTTCTCCGCAGTATGGACGAGTCTGGACCCGATCCTGAGGCATTTAAGGACCTACGCAGCGCCAGACATAGCGAGCTGCGAGCTACAAAAGCCACCGCCCAATCCATCGGCCGTGCTATGGCTAACCTGACTGTCCTTGAGAGCCATCTGTGGCTGACACTAACAGAGATGAAGGATGCAGATAAGGCGTCATTTCTCGACGCGCCTATCTCCCAAAGCGGCCTGTTTGGACCAGCGGTGAAGGAGTTCGCCGAGCGCTTCACCGAAGCCCGTAAGGACTCACAGGCTATGCGTCACTTCCTGCCCAAGCGATCTAGCTCATCGCAGAGCCGCCAACGGCCGCCTCAGCAGCAGCGAGCTAAGACGGCGCCCCCCGTTTCTCAGCCCAAACCTGAAACGGATTTTCGACGCCGCTCGCGCTCCGCCAACAGGAAACAACCGCCCGAGCGACGGGGACCTCGGCCCAGGATTGTGCTGAACCCAGAGCCTCGTAAGTCCTCCTAGCTACAGGGAGGAAAAGGGAGAGCGCGTGTCTCGCAAGAGCCGGACCGTTCTCTCCAAAACGTTTAAAGCATTACCCAGTCCCCTCACAGGCGGCTGGAAATGTCTATACAGCAGCCAATGTGCCAGCCACACAGCTCGCCCACCTGCAAACAAACGCCGTTTTTACGGCGACACACAGAAATCACATAAAGAGCAATTTTCTGCCTGTGTCATTAAAGGGTCACGTGTCCACACCAAAGTGCGCATTCCCACATATCAAAACTGTAAACTCAGTGCCAAATGTTTTCCCAGCTCAGGCTGGACGCCCCATAAATGTAGATTGTGTGCCAACTGTCACGTATGCACCACTACACACAAGCACTGTTCCCACAGTTATAAACACTTCCCCAGTAAAAGCGGGAAGTTGTATAAGAGTAGCGCGTGTGCCCGCTGTTATGCACGCACCCCATCTCACAAACACTGTTTATATGGCCAAAAACCTCCCGCCACGAGCGGGAAGTTTTATGAAAGTGGCGCGCGTGCCTACCACAGTCTATGCACCCCCACCCATAAGCACTATACACACAGTGTTAAACATTTCCCCATCTCACTCTGTGAGCATTACAGCTGTAATCTCACACACACCCCTGCACTCGGCATTCAACAGAGCTGCTCAGCGCGCGCCCGCGCCGCTGACAGCTGTGAGCTCGGGTATTAACACAGAACGATTCGCTGGCGGGAGCCATACGTCACTGCGACACGCCCCCGGCCAGCATTCAGCCCATATCTGTGCGAGCGAAAGCTTGGGAAAATATCCCCGACATGCCGAAATGGGTTTTGAACATAATAAAACACGGTTACTCGCTCCAATTCGCTCGCAGACCGCCCCGCTTCACAGCAGTGGTAGAGACGAAAGTGAGAAAAGATGTTTCACATGTTCTACGCACCGAGATGCTCAAACTGATAGAGAAAGGCGCAATAGAAACAGTGCCCCCCTCTATGAGCGAGGCAGGTTTTTACAGCCGTTATTTTCTCGTCCCGAAAAAGGATGGCGGTCTCCGCCCCATTCTAGATCTCAGACATCTGAACAAAGCTTTAATGATTCGCTCGTTCAGAATGTTAACAACCAAGCATATCCTCGCGCAAGTTCGCCCGGGGGATTGGTTTCTGTCAGTGGATCTGAAAGACGCTTACTTTCACATTCCAATAGCGCCTCATCACAGGCCTTTTCTGAGATTCGCTTTCGAGGGACAGTCATACCAGTACACAGTACTACCATTCGGCCTGTCACTGGCACCCCGTACATTTACGAAATGTATGGATGCAGCACTTTCCCCCCTGAGACAGCGGGGAGTGCGAATACTAAATTATCTCGACGATTGGCTAATACTAGCACAATCAGAGAGCCAGTTAGTGACACACAGGTCTTGGATTATCAGTCATCTAGAGTGCCTGGGTCTAAAAATCAATTTTGCAAAGAGCATGCTATCCCCCAGCCGGAATATTTCTTTTCTGGGAATAGTGCTTGACTCAGTGCAGATGACAGCGCGCCTCTCATCAGATTTCAGAGGATGCTCGGTCTCATGGCCTCAGCATCAGCTGTACTCCAGCTAGGATTGTTGCACATGCGTCCTCTCCAACGCTGGCTCAAAAGCCGTGTCCCCACTCACGCGTGGCGCTCGGGCCACTTTTTAATCAGAGCAAATCACGGCTGCATAAAAGCCCTGACGCCCTGGAAAGCTGTCGACTGGTATCAGTCCGGCGTGAGTTTGGGCGTGAACACAAGGAGAAAAATGATCACGACAGATGCCTCCAAAATAGGTTGGGGGGCCCTTTACGAGGGCAGGCCTGTCTCCGGATTGTGGTCAAACCCGGAGAAGTGCCTACATATAAACTGTCTGGAATTGAAAGCGGTCGCTTTGGCTCTCAGAGCCCTGCTCCCGTACCTGAAGGACGAGCACGTCCTAGTCCGAACGGACAACATGACGGTAGTCTCGCATATAAATCGTCAGTGTGGACTCAGATCGAGCTCCCTGCACTCGATGGCCAGGGAGCTCCTCCTATGGTCCCAGCGCAACCTGCGCTCGCTGAGAGCAGCGCATGTGCCAGGTGTTCTGAACCAGGGAGCGGACATGGTGTCCAGAGACAAAGTTCTCCCAGGAGAATGGTCTTTCCACCCCCTGACGATTCAGTGGTTATGGCAAACCTTTGGCAGAGCAGAGGTCGACCTCTTTGCCTCCAAGGAAAATGCGCACTGCCCTCTCTTCTTTTCAAAGAGCACAGACGCGCTCGCCCAAGTCTGGCCGAGCCGACCGCTGTATGCCTTCCCTCCGGTCGCGATGCTACCTCAGGTCATCAGTCGGATCAGGGAGGAAAAATGTGCAGTGCTCCTGGTAGCCCCACTCTGGAAGAACCAGACGTGGTTTCCAGAACTGATGCAGATGACGCAATCTGCCCCATGGCCGATTCCACTGAGGCTAGATCTCCTCAGGCAGGCCAACGGGATGATCCTCCATCCCCGCCCCGATCTGTGGGCCCTCCATGCGTGGCCCCTCAACGGATTCCCGGGAACCTCCCCAGTGGAGTGTTGAGAACCATCACTGAGGCGCGAGCGCCCTCTACGAGGCGCTTATATGCCCAGAAATGGAAGGTGTTCAGTGACTGGTGTAAATCCAGGAACCTGAATCCTGAGACATGCGAAGTACCGAGTGTGCTCGTTTTCTTACAAGAGCTGTTGGAGGCAGGCCGCACCCCCTCCACGCTCAAAGTATATGTGGCTGCCATAGCAACATCACATGAGCCGGTCGAAGGACGCACACTAGGGAAAAACTACCTAGTTGTTCGTTTCCTGAGGGGCGCCAGGAGGATGAATCCCCCACGCCCCCCCTCGGTGCCGATTTGGGACCTGGCCACGGTCCTGGACGCACTTAAGCATGCCCCGTTCGAACCCCTCCGAACTGTGTACCTTAAACAGCTTTCGCTCAAAACTGCTCTCTTGCTGGCTCTCGCCTCGGTCAAGAGAGTGGGCGACCTGCACGCGCTGTCATCAAGCGCTACCTGCCTGGAGTTTGGACCTAACGACAGCAGGGTTGTCCTCAGGCCAAAACACGGGTATATTCCTAAGGTGCTCTCTACTCCTTTCAGAGCACAGGTGATATCTTTGGCCGCGCTATCGTCCCCAGCAGACGAAAGTGACGCTAATTTAGTCTGCCCTGTTCAGACAGACAGAGCAGTTGTTCGTATGCTTTGGCGGCCGCACTAAAGGACTGGCTGTGTCAAAGCAAAGAATATCGCGCTGGATAGTTGATGCTATAGCGCTGGCTTATGAAGCCAAGGGCCTTCAGTGCCCCTTGGGCATCAGAGCTCACTCTACGAGAGGCATGGCTTCCTCGTGGGCGTGGTCGAGTGGGATACCCATTCAAGATATTTGTGCGGCTGCAGGCTGGGCCTCACCGTCCACATTTATCAGGTTTTATAACCTACAGGTCCCCTCATTGCACTCTAACATACTGTCGGTCTAACTATGCATAGGCTGGGGTGTGTACATGCTGAGCATTGTCTCCTCCCTCATAGAATCCGTCTTTGACTGATGTAGAGGAATTTTCATACATGACAGTACATGAATATGTGCTTGTGTGTGTGTCTCTGGACGCCCATCGGGCCGTTCCAAGTTGTCCTTTTATAAAGCCTGCCTTCGGCTGGCTCGTTGGATAATTACTTTGCTCGAAGGCTCAGACATCTGCCTCCGGCTTAATAGAGCAAAATCAGCACACACGGCGTTTTACATGGCGTTCCCATAGCGTAAAGCTATTACGCAATAGGAGGAACCTCTCGAAAGGGAACGACTCGGTTGCTAATGTAACCTCGGTTCCCTGAGAGGAGGGAACGAGTATTGCGTAAGCTGCCGTGCTTGTGCTTGGTCAGTTTGCTTCAGTCGATTGAACCTAAAGAACTCAGACGACGGGGCGCCCAATATATAGCCCTTGGCCACGCCCATCTTGGCGGGCTCTGACGCGCGTGGGCGCGAAGCACGCTCATTGGAAGCGGGTTCAGAGTCGCCCCGTCATTGGTTCGTGCAAGTTGGCGCAGCACAGCCAATGACCGAGCTGCCTCGCTCATTGCTGTATGCTGTGCAGCTGCAATGCGTTTTACATAAAGACTTCAATATTTCTCGTGAAAAGGAGTTTTCCCATAGCGTAAAGCTATTACGCAATACTCGTTCCCTCCTCTCAGGGAACCGAGGTTACGTTAGTAACCGAGTCGTTTTGCTGTTTGTCAGTTGATGAGGTTTCCTCGTTTCCATGGTTTCCATCTGCTCTCGCGCGCTCCTGTCTTTGAATCAGATAGCTTTGAATGCGACTCAATGTTTACGCGCACGTACGCCCATTGAAACCATAGAACACGTAAAAAAGGCACGCAGCATTTAAATAAACATCTAGAATTATAACATTTAACAATTTAAAATATCATTAATTTTAAATAATAAATTTAAAACTCATTGTGTAGTTCTATGACCCATTCACTTCACAATTATGCTTTATTTATTTTTTTTTCCATTTTGCTTTTATTTTTATTGTAAAGCAATTTCAAGACATCTGTATTATATATATAGGCTATATATATATACAGTGGTTAAATTGGGCCGGGGCTCTCCGGGGCTCAGCCCCGGCACATAAGCCTGCTCGTTTTTTTTTTTTTTTTTTTTTTTTTTTTTTTATTCAGTATTATTAACAATATAATACAACAACATCTGTTTATGCCTGGGTTGATACACAAAATACACTACTAAAACAGACATACAAGACAAACAATAACCATAAAATAAAAATAAAAAATAAAACAAGACCAAAATATATAAAAGGATGCATATTAAACATATTTAGAGAGTACAAGATCGGTCTTAATAGCCTTTCTATTTTTAAGACCTCTTACAGTGGTGTGATATTGTTTTAGCTCTGCTAAAAGGTGTTCAAAATTTGGTTTGGACTCTGCCCATTTCTTCTTATGAATATGGAATTTTCCTAAGACTAAAAACAATTGGACAAAAAAAGAAAAATCCTTATCTGTTCCACCATCTTCGAAGTAAATAAACACATCTTTTCCCCTCAATGTTAAAGTTTGTCCAGTTTTACGTCTTATATAGTTTTCAACATCTCTCCAAAATATCTTACTGTATGTACAGTCATAAAACAGATGACAAATTGTTTCATCATAATTACCACAAAAGGTACAGGAATATTCAATATCAATTTTAAATCTCTCTAAAGTTTTCTTTGCTGGGTATATTCTATGTACAATTTTATAAGACACCTCCTTTATTTTATTATTTAAGAGGAACTTGTCCCCAATTAACCACATTCTTTCCCATTTGATTTCTTCAAACTGAGAAGCCCAAAAGGATCGTGCTGCAGGAAGTGTTTTAGTGTGCATTAGATTCCTAATGTATTTGTTTGGACATTTTTTGGTAGTGATGTCAATGTCGCCAAGGAAAATTTCTTGTCTAGTCAAATAACTGCCACTTACAACAGTTGAGTTATATTTTAAAAACTGAATGATATTTCTTGGCACAGCATCAAAAACGATAGCATATTCCCTAGGGGAGACAGGAAATTTTGCTTTTGAAAGAAACTCGTTGTATGTTAGTAACTGACCTTCTGTGTTCATGAGTTGTTCAACTAATAGAATGTTGTTATCAACCCATCTTTGGTAATATATAGATTTATTTTTATATTGAATATTCCTGTTGTTCCAAATATAACATTTCGTGGGAGAAAAATTGTGTTTGTAGACCATTTTCCAGGCTAACAGGGCATGCTTGTGAAAGTTGGCCAACTTCACAGGTAACTTCTCAATTTTAAAGTCACATTTCAACAAGAAGTTTAAACCTCCCAGTGAATCAAAAATGTATTTGGGAAAGGTGTTCCAAATGGTCTCTGCTTCCTTAATTAAATTACTTAACCATCTCACCAAAAAGGAATTACTTAAGGTTTCAAAGGTCAACACTTCAAGACCACCATCTTTCCTTAAATTACATAAAATATCTTTACGTAAATAATGGGATCTATTCCTCCAAATGAAATTAAATAAGATCTTATCAAGTTTTTTATATACACTAGCTGGCATTCCCATGGATAAAGATAGATAGACGGCACGTGATATCCCTTCTGCCTTAGACAATAAAACTCTGCCGTTCAGTGACAAATCCCTCATCAACCATATATTAAATCTTTTCCTTATTTTCTCTACTATGGGGTCAAAATTGAGATTGCAACGCCTTTTTTCATTTTTATCAATGATAACCCCCAAGTATGTTATTGTATTTTTAACAGGAATCCCACTTATTTCTGATAAGTCACATTCCTTTAGTGATAACAAGGCGGATTTATTTAGATTCATTCTTAAACCCGAGACTTCTGAGAATTTTGTGATAGAATCAATTGCTTTGATGACCTCGTGCTTATTACGGAGAAATAATGCCGTGTCATCCGCTAACTGTGAAATTTTAAATTCTGTACCTAATGTCAATATACCTTGGAACTGGGCATTTTTAATATGTCTAGCCATAATTTGTGTAACAAGGAGAAAAAGAAAAGGGCTAAGGGGACATCCTTGTCGTATTCCACGACCGACCTCAAATCTAGGAGTTGTGCCATGCGCAAGTTTAACTGAGCTGTTACATCCTCTGTATAGAGTTTGAATAGCCTTTAAAAACTGTTCTCCAAAACCAAAGCATTTGATCGTTTTTAACATAAATTGATGACTAACTGTGTCAAATGCTTTATAAAAATCGACAAATAGTACAAAACTATCATCCACTATATATTCATTGTAATCAATCATATCCAAAATCAAACGTATATTATTACCTATATTCCGGCCTGGCATAAAGCCTGATTGTTCTTCATCAATTATATCATCTAACCCTGATTTTAATCTTTTAGCAAAAATTAGTGCAAATATTTTAGCATCATTATTCAATAAACTAATCGGTCTCCAATTTTCAATATTTAATTTATCTTTGTTTGGTTTGGGAATAAGTTTAATAAGTCCTTGTCGCATAGTTGGTGGGAGTTCCCTTTTCTTAATGGCTTCTATATAAACTTTAACTAAAAAAGGAGCTAACAATTGGTCAAAAACCTTGTAGAATTCACTTATCAGCCCATCATTCCCTGGCGATTTATTTTCTTTTAAAGAGGCAATACATTTTTGCACTTCTGATAAACAAATCTCTCTGTCACAAACTAATTTAAAGCCATCGTCGATGACATCAATATAATTTTGTTTACTTTTTAGGAAAAGATCCATGTTTTTTGCATTTTCGACATCAGTAGAGTACAATCCTTGATAAAAATCAGCAACGTATTTTGAAATCTGCATCTTATCATCACAGACAACATCATTGATTTTCAATTTACTTAGGGATGATACTTCAAAGTTTCTTTTTTCTAGATTAAAGAAATATTTAGTGCATTTTTCCCCTTTTTCAAGCCATTTCCTCCTAGATCTGACAAAAGCCCCTTTAGCTTTGTCTTCATACATCTTGTCCAATTTAAGTTGTAAAGAAGTTAGTTCTGTAAATTCACATCCAGTTAAATTAACTTTCTCTGATAGCTTTATTAATCTAGTGATAACTCTGGATTCTTCCTCTCTCTTATCTTTGGCTATTTTCTTCCCTAGTATTATAGCTAACTTACGAACTTCAAATTTCATTAGCTCCCAGCAGCTTCCAAAGTTGTCATCAAGATTAGCTTTTCTCCAATATTTTCCAATTATTACGGCGGCATCATCCTTAAATTGTTTATTTTGTAATAGCATTTGGTTTAATTTCCAATAATCTCTGTTTGGTCTGTAACTAAGTATTATTAAATCTATCTTTATATAAATGGCTTGGTGATCTGTGAGAACAGTAGGTTCTATATGAACTGAAACCCTCTTGTCATCGATCTCCGAAGAGATCAACCAGAAATCTATACGGGACTGCTGTGACCTATCTTTATTACTCCAAGTATATATGCTTTTGTTGGGATTTTTGTGTCTCCAGATATCGACAAGACTCATCCTTTGACATACATTCTCCAACTCATCTGAAGAACTGTTTCTTGGAGGCCATCTATCCAGATTTCCATCCATAACTGTATTAAAATCACCTCCCCATATAATCTTGGCAGTAGGAAAAGTTATAATCATCTGGTTAATTTTATTTTCTATTGTTGTAAATAATAACTTGTTGTCTTTTTTGTTGTTACACGCATATATGTTTATAATAATGAATTGGGAATGATCTACATCACCAACCAGTATTACCCATCTCCCATTTGAATCTGCTAAATGTTTAATAATGTGCCCCTTGAAGTTTCCCTGTAAAATAGCGACCCCTGCTGACCGGTTACTCCCAAATGAAAACCATATATTTTTCCCCCATTGACTCTTCCAAAAAGAAATATCCGAATTAGTAGCATGAGTCTCCTGTATAAAATAAAAATCAGCACCTTTGTTTTGAAAAAATAAAAATAAACATTTCCTTTTCAATTGGTCTCTAGCACCTCTGGCATTTACAGAAAGAACAGATACAGACATAAAAAACTCAGAACAAATAACGTTAACTGTATGAACTTCTTTGCAAAAAACTGCAGAGATAACTGCTCTAATGTAATCATTAGCTGCCTCAATGTCCCTTATTACACATGGGGGGTTACCTTAAGATATGGTTGCACTTCAACAGAGTATACAGGAGCTTTCCTTTTCAGGTGTCTTTAATTTCGTTTCCATTCACAAATGCTCTGATCCCTACGAAATAAGCCTTCTCTCCTCTCTTTCTTGCCGCTTCTACAGTTGGCCAGAGCCGGCCGCGAATGGCTCTGTCTTCAGCGGTCAGGTCTTCTTTGAAACGAAGCTTCTTGCTGCTCAGGAACTCACTCTTCTTAGATGCCCTCCAGATTAAGTCTCTCGCTGTTCTCGACACGAACCGGATGATCACTGGTCTTGGTTGCTGATTGGAATTGCCATCTTTGCGTCTTCCAATTCTGTGGACAACGTCGATTGCCTCCATCACTGCTCCAACTTCACTTGTCGACAGCACCGCACGGCAAACCTCTTGCACACGAGACTTCAAGTTGTCATCCTCTCTCTCTGGGATCCCATGCAAACGTAGGTTCTGTCGTCGGCTGTACCGATCACTCTCATTAGGGCCCAAGCCCAAAGGGCGAAGGCCCTATTGTTTTCCTTAGGATTATTTATTATTATTATTATTATTTTTCTGCTACCTTTTGGACACTTTTGGAGGCCTTAACATGCTCAAAAACTCCTGAAACTTTGCACACATGTCAGAACCCGCGGCCATCAGGGCCGGGCTGAAGATGGTACCCGGGCGTGGCAGGGGGGCTCGACAGCGCCCCCTGGAACGGGGTCCGAAAACATGGTCCATAAATCAAACACGCTTGCATGTAATAATATGAAACTCAGTACACATGTAGATCTCCTCGTTTCATATATACTTCACACTCTTACTTTTTACCCCAGCCCAACAGGAAGTCGGCTATTTAGGGTTGTTGGTAAAACACACGCAATGGAATGTGAAATACTCCTCCTAGAGAATTCAAACAAACGGCACGAAACTCGGTCAGCATGAAGTCAAGACATTGAGGATGAAAGTTTGCGAGGGGATTTTTGATATCTCGAACGGTTTGGCCGTGGCGAGGAAACAAAATTATGGCGAGAAACGTGAAACAGGAAGTGTGTCATAACTACTGCATACATTAACTGATCTTGATGAAACTTCAACAGTGTGTTCGTTGTAAGAGCCCGATCACATGGATATGACTATTGTGAGTCAAAGTTATAGCGCCACCAACTGGCAGCAGGAAGTGTGTCACTTCCTAAATGCTTTTGACAAAAGGGGGGGGGTTAGTTTTATCTACAGTAATAAAACTCGATATGTATATTGTACTCTTCGAGCCGGACAACTTTCTAATTTACCGTAATTAGCTCGGATCAACAGAAAGTCAGATATTTTTGTCTGAATGTGGATTTTTGGCTAAATCAGCCTCTGATTTTTTACCCACTCCTCTTAAGTGGTTTATTCAATTCCCACCAAACTTTTTCAACATGATGAAAATACATTAAAGAAGCTAAATTGTGAATGGTTATTGAATATCTCAAATTGTTTTGCTATGGCGAGGGATTAAAGTCATGTCAAAAAAGTAAACACTAAAAGCCTCATATCTTCTAAAAAATTAATTATACACCATTTATTTCTAGATAAAATTACACAAATATCAGAACTAACCCCATTTTATTCTTGTTTTCAATTTAAGAATAATGTACAAGTTTAAAAACAGCCAGAATGTGCTATTAAGTTAAAAAATAAATACATCAAGTAATACAAAGGGCTATACTGCCCTCTTGTGTCCAAAATGATATCAACTCAGTACATAAAACTTTTTTATCAGGTATGGCTATTGTAATTAAATATAAATATATTAGGTATGTGGCTGTGAGGATCTTTTCCCACCGGTTAATCGACGTTAGACACCAGCGAGGCCTTTTAAATCGCTAATATAAAAGTGAAAGTAAAGTAAGGACGTCCGCACGGACATAGTGGTGGCGCTCGCAGTGCGCTCGAATGAATTTCTATGGAAGTGGAAATGAAAAAACGTTCGCTCTGTTCTGCTTGCTCGTCGCCATGGACGCGCACCGTTATGAATGCCAGTGCAGCCGCATACTTTTTAGTGTCACTTTAAAATTAGCACCATATCGGGGGCCGATTGTTTCCGGTTTTCAGGTAATACACAACAACAAATGAGTAAATGACAGATTCGCTTAAATAGGCGCTTTTACACAAAATATTCCATCATCATTTTTTTCAGTCAGCTCTTCACTCTCGTGATTAATGAATTTTGACTCCTGTTGCTGATCTTTGCTGCAACTTTCGTTCAGCTCACAATTTAGTAAGCAAACACGCTTCAAATGTGTTTTTATTTTATTTTTGTGTATACATATGTGTGTATATATATATATATATATATATATATATATATATATATATATACATATATATATATATATATATATATATATATATATATATATATATATAGCTTATGTTTCAAATATGAGTTAATTAAAGGTGCTCTAAGCGATGTCACGCGTTTTTTAGGCCAAAACATTTTTTGTCACATACAGCAAACATCTCCTCACTATCCGCTGGCTGCCTGTCCCCTGAACACACTGTAAAGAAACGCGATCTCTGTAGACAGCCCAGGCTCCACAAACAGCAACAAAAGCAAACTGCGGCGACCCGCTCCCCGAAACATAACAAACTGTTCCAGCCAATGACCGACAAGAAGGGTTTGGGGGCGGGGTTTGGGGGGTTAGTGTGCGGATGAGGAGGAGGGAGGGTCTAGCTAGCCTCCGTTTTGTTTGACAATAGTTCGAACGTCAACAAGAAGTGATGTCACCCAGGATCGCTTAGAGAACCTTTAACAATCGTTGGAAAGAATGATACTTTTAAACATATCACTAAACCGTCATTAGGTGTCGCCAGGCGACCGTCTTAATGAGCGAGTCATTGATTCATTCGTTCAAACGATTCGTTCGAACGGCTGAGTCATTCATGAATGAGACAGATTATGGATTGGTCGTTGAATCTTTGAGTCAACCGATTCGTTCAAAATGCTGAATCATTCAGTAATGAGAACGCGTTGCTGTGAGATCCTCGATGGTTCTGCTGTGATCTTTGTTTAACTATTTTCGCTGCTGAAATAGAAAAAAGTCAATATTGCATCTAAAATGTAAGTGATTTGACGTGTGTGTGTGTGTGTGTGTGATTGTGTGTGTGATTGTGTCTGTTACAGTGATTGTTTAACCCTTGTTAAAGTTTAGGCCTTGTCTTTTTGGATATATATCTTTTTATATATAAAAAAATAGCATACAACCCTGAGAATTTTCTCTCCCTCTCTCTTCGTCTCTGTGTGTGAGGGATTTGTCTATTGCTTTTAATGGAGTTCAAGGTTTCAGGGGCTTTTGGGGCTCTTAACGTGCTCAAAAACTATTGAAACTTTGCACACAGTTCAGAGCCCACAGCCATCAGGGCCGGGCTGAAGCTGGTACCCGGGCGTGGCAGGGGGGCTCAACAGCGCCCCCTTGAACGGGGTCCAACAATTTGGTCCATATATCCAACACGCTTGCATGAATTAATATGAAACTTAGTACACATATAGATCTCATCGGGCCAAACATCTTTCCCCTGGTCAAGTTTTACGCCAGCCCAACAGGAAATCGGCTATTATGGGTTGTTTGGAAAACGCTTGCTGTGGAATTTGAAGTACTACTCCTAGGCAATTCATTCAATCATTGCCAAACTCGGTGTGCATGAAGTCAAGACATTAAGGATGCTAAATTGTGGACAGATTTTTGATATCTCGAACGGTTTGGCCACGGAGAGGAAATTAATTTTCATGACTAAAAAAGGACATATAAAGTGTGTTATAAGTTAGTTAGTTTTACCTACAGTTACAAAACTCAGCGTGTATATTCTTCTCCTCAAGCCGAACAACTTTCTAATTTAAAGTAATTAGCTCCGACCCTCAGAAAGTCAGATATTGTGGTTTGAATATGGTCATTTTCTCTCTCTCTCTGAGCCAATATGGCAAGCCGCTTTAACATTTAATCATTTTAACCTACTAGTCTCTATTTTCATGCTACTAGTACTTATTTTTTAGATACTAGTATCTATTCCATTAAGTACTAGTACTTATTCATTTGGGACTAGTGCTTATTCTTTAGTACTAGTGCCTATTCTTTAGATACTAGTGCTTATTCTTTAGATATTCTTTTGAATACGTATTAGTAGCTAATGAATAAGTACTGGTATCTATTTAATATGTACTAGTATCTAATGACTTAGTACTAGTATTTATTGAATAAATACTAGTATCTATTAATAGGTACTAGTATCTAAAAGGTCATTTTCTCTCTCTCTCTCTCTCTCTCTCTCTCTCTGAGCCAATATGGCAAGCCGTTTTAACATTTAATCATTTTAACCTACTAGTCTCTATTTTCATGCTACTAGTACTTATTTTTTAGATACTAGTATCTATTCCATTAAGTACTAGTACTTATTCATTAGCGACTAGTGCTTATTCTGTTTAGAATATTCAAAATGCTTATTCAATTTTTATGCTTATTTATATTTTCAGAGCAGAAAATCCGATTTTTCTGCTTATTCAATATTGCATATAAAATGTAAGTGACTTGACGTGTGTGTGTGTGTGTGTGTGTGTGTGTGTGTGTGTGTGTGTGTGTGTGTGTGAGAGAGAGAGAGAGAGAGAGAGAGAGAGAGAGAGAGAGAGAGAGAGAGAGAGAGAGAGAGAGAGAGAGAGAGAGAGAGAGAGAGAGAGAGAGAGAGAGAGAGAGATTGCGTCTGTTACAGTGACAAGAGTTTAACCCTTTAAGGCCTTGTCTTTTTGGATATATATCTTTTTTTATATAAAAAAAAGTGCATACAACCCTTATATTTTAAATGTATTGTTTGCTTTAAATTAAATTAAGATTGAATGTTTGGTAATTGAACCTAAATACATTTAAAATTAATGTGCTATATTTCAGATCAATATATTTGTTTTCCTTCATTTTAATCAACACTAACTTTATTCTCATCTGAATTATAAATAACTTATTTCTGTATAAAATAAAAAATCCCGAATAATCCAGACCAACCAGAGCGCAATATTTCTACAACATCATCAGTACTGAAGCGGAACTACCAGAGCCGTTCGGCAGATAGCGAGCAGAAATTTTGTGTCACGTTGTGCACAATAACCCTAAAGGCACCAGGGTGGCGGTGCCACCGGCTTTTTATATATATATATATATATATATATATAAATATAGCTGCGAGCAGCGATGAAGGGCCAAAGCCGGCGGCACCACCACCCCGGTGCCTTTAGGTAACTAAAGGCACCGGGGTTGCGGTGCCACCGGCTTGGGCCCGTAATCGCTGCTCGCAGCTATATTTATATATATATATTTTACTTTAGTTTCCATTTCACTGACTTTTCTCTGGAGTGTCTCACATGAAGCTTTTAAGATGCTATTCTGCTTTTTCAGATCTGCCACTTCTTTATGACAAAAGTCCAAGGACTTTTTCAAACCATCTATCTGGACTGTATTGTAGTGTACCGCCTTGTCTGTCTGATCCGCACGTTCGTTTATCTTGTCTATGACAGCAGAGATGATGGTATCCTGAAGTTCCAGAAGCGATGGCTGTTCTTCGTTGCCTCTTGCCTTTTTTATTTGAGGTTTTGTAGGCGTGTTAGGAGATGAGACACACTCCTCAGAAACACTGGCCTGGCATGCATAAGAGTGTATTTCTCGGGCAGTCCGTTTTTCCTTAATTGTCGCCACTTCCATTGCACTGTTATACTAGCTGCAGAGTTAGCAATGACTAGCTTGAATAATAAGACGCTATTTTTCTGAAAACCGGCAGAAAAAAACTATGAAATGCAATAACACTGCAGTCGAGCAATCAATGAAAAAAAATTTTAGCAGCAAAATTAAGTTCTAAATGTTAATTTGAGCAGCAATCTTCAACAGTCAATACAGGTCTATTCAAAACGCGTCTGGTCTCGCCGCCATCTTGAATCGGCCAGCCTGCTCGTTTGCAGTCAGTTGAATACTGGAAATTATGTCACAGACAATTTGATGAAAGTGATGCTTTTGAAAACATATTTCTGACAATAAATGAAAGATTTTTGAAATGGCATGTCTATTTTGTCTCGGCGGAGCTGAGATGAGAACAATCGGAACACGGCCGTATTTTTGTTCAGCTGCTTAATCTCGTTGTCAGTCGACCATGATCGCGCACCGCTCGCGGATCGCTCGCGCATGCGCATCTGACACGGATAAATGTACGCAGGCGCAGCAATAATGAATGTTCCTGGGAGACTCTGGGAAACTTTGCCTTTTTATGTGTGTGTGTGTGTGTGTTGTCGTAGTAAAGAGAGAGAATGGGAGAAGGAAGTTTGGGTAACACTTTAGAATACTGTATCTTACTTACTGCATAACTAATAAGGAATTATTGAAGAACTAGTAGGTAATTCTTCATTAACTACTTCTTCACTGCTGTTAACTACTAAGGAAGATGTGTTAACTAATCAGTATGTAAAAGAATTTTATGATTGTGTTAAGTAACAGTTAGTTAATCAATAATAATGAATTCTGTCGTACCTCCTGAAGAACTACAATTAATTATCTATTAATTAAGGTTCAAGAAAAATAACTATGAAGTAACTACTAATGAACAGTCATACACAGTAGTCACTACAATAATCCAGTTTTTTTTAGCATTGTAGTGGTGGAAGAAGTACACAAATCAAGTACTTGAGTAAAAGTAAAGATACCCCAATAAAATATTACTCCAGTACAATTATAATTAGGCCATTTTCAAAATTACCTTAGTAAAAGTACAAAGGTAATTCATTTTTAAAGTACTTAAAAAGTAAAAAGCATATTATTATACTTAGTTCTTACACATTTTAAACTTATTTTGCACCATTCAAGTTCCGGCAATATCACGGTAGCTTACATTTTACAGTGATTTGGTGATGCAAGAGCGCAGGCATTTGCATCCTCTTCTGGAGAGTTCTCAGCGCCGCCGATTTGGTGCATTTCTTCTGCGAAAAACAGGTTTGTGTACGTTTTATTTAATCTGTAAAATCATTACTGTGCTGTAAATCATTTTATTTTATGCAAGGCAACATACAAGGACGCGATGTCAGTAAGCCTACCTAGCTGAGTCTGTCTTTTTTGCGTGATGGAAACGCCTGATCCCTTGCATAAAACAAATTATTTTATTCATAAATATAGTAAATATATTTACATCAGATGTTAAATATGTTCTTAGAGCTGTGCACTGTTTGTTTATGGGCAGTGAAACGCAGGGCGGCGGTCTGAAGTTAAGCAGTTTCCCCGCCGAACACAAGCCCAGCTCCCGCAAGAGATCCAGCAGCTACCGTGGAGACGCGAGAACAGTTGATTACTTGAATTACTTTTAAATTTTAACTTTTGATTATAAATGTTTGTTAAACAAGTTTAAATGTAGGCAGTATACATGTTAAAACAAAATATCATCTGAAATAAAGGAAGATGTCATGTAGCTTAAACGAGTCATTGTCATGTATTTTACAAAGGTGATTACGTTAGTGTTTTTTTAACAGTAAGTTTTATTTGAGTCAGAAGTATGTGGTAATTCTTTATTAATTACTAATGGGTTCCCTATATTTTCACTTTAGAATACTGTTTCAGGTTATAAGTAATTCCTGAAGAATTATCTAATAATTCTTTATTAATTACTAATAAGTTCCCTATATTTTCACTTTAGAACACTGTTTCAGGTTATCAGTTGCCTAATTCCTGGATAGTTATTTGATAATTCTTTATTAATTACTAATGGGTTCCATATATTTTCACTTTAGAATACTGTTCCAGGTTCTAAGTAATTCCTGAAGAATTATCTAATAATTATTTATTAATTACTAATACATTCCCTATATTTTCACTTTTGAACACTGTTTCAGGTTATAAGTAGCCTAATTCCTGGATAATTATTTGATAATTCTTTATTAATTACTAATGGGTTCCCTGTATTTTCACTTTAGAATACTGTTTCAGATTATAAATAATTCCTGGAGAATTATCTAATAATTATTTATTAATTACTAATAAGTTCCGTATATTTTCAGTTCCCCTCAGTTGTTGCCTAAAATACATGAATTTACTCAATGGCATTCTATGCTGAGGAAAACAGACACACACAGTACTGTATATAAAATATAAAAACTAATCTGAGGTTAGTTTTGTATGACTGTTCATTAGTTACTACTTAGTTATTTTTCTTGAATCTTAATTAGTAGATAATTAATGGTAGTTCTTCAGGAGGTATGACAGAATTCATTAGTTATTGATTAACTAACTGTAACTTAACACAATCGTAAAATTATATTACATACTGATTAGTTAACACATATTCCTTAGTAGTTAACAGCAGTGAAGAAGTAGTTAATGAAGAATTATCTACTAGTTCTTCAATAATTCCTTATTAGTTATGCAGTAAGTAAGATACAGTATTCTAAAGTGTTACCGAAGTTTGTATGAGGTGGACCTGGTCCACATGAGGTGGACCACAGACCCAAATCTTCTCAGCTGTTGCTACTGTGATATGCTGCACTGTCTCTCCATGTGGCACATTATGCTTGGCACATTGTATGGGTCACTATATCATAACAAGGTAATACAACGTGTAATCAAGTGATGACTGATTAACAGTAATGTAAATGCTAAATGTCCTAATACCTGTTGCAAAGTAAATGCTCTTAACCTTGCAGTTTTTCACATATCATGTAATACTCCATTTCTCCATTTCTTTGCACAAAACTCTCCAGAAAGTGCTATTTAATGGTTTATTTTTCAAAAAAAAATTCCCGGGGGGGCATGCCCCCTGACCCCCCTAGGGAGAGCACCCCCACATAATAAATCCCAATTTAACCCCTGTATAAATATATATATATATTACATTAAAAGAGAATATGAATTAAGCACTTATATAAATTAAAGATGGTAATGAAATTACGGGCCCGTGACGTTGCAGTTTCGTTGCCAGTAAGTCATAAAATTACCAAGTAATTACGATTAGAGTACGTATCTGCGACGTTGTTGGTTCTATTTCGTTCTTCCTGACCGCCAGAGGCAGTGCTTCACACTGGATACTATCTCTCGTTGCAATGCATAGGTCGAGTCTAATACAAACAATGTCCCTCGTGACCAGGATGACTCGGGGTGCTCCCCTATTTAACCCCGTGACTTCCTGCAGACTGTCCCTATAATCTTCTCGCGTGCACGTATGCAGGTCGTAGATTATATAAAAAAAAAAAAAACTGGAATCCGTTCTTCACAGCTTCGCAACAGAAAACATTCGTTGGTGTCTCGCGACTGCGCGTCCTCCAGAGGCTGCAACGGATTCATTGATAACAAAATAAAGCAACACGGCTGGTGAGTTTGTTTACATTTATGCTGGGGTTCGTTCTCGTTTTCCTGGCATTGTGTTGGTCGCTAGACAGAGTGTTTTCGCTCGTTGAAAGGGCCATAACAACTTGCAGCTGTAAGTTAGTAAGACCACGCTTGGAGGGTGTGCCCTCTGTATGGCGATTGGTATCTGGACTACAATAGGTACAATACTCATCTACTGTGTTATTGAATTAGTCTAGCATTGTTGTAAAGGGTTAAGCTTGTGCCTGGTGTGTATATAACAATATACACACAATAATTATGGTAGAATATTTGTAGTATATTTATTTACATGTACACTTCAATAATTGTGTGTGTATAATATATTGTATAGAAGTTATTCTCTAGTAACGTTTTCTGGCAAGGCTTGCTTAGGACAGTAACAGTCAGAGTGATTCCGCTCGACCTACCAAATATCTTCCGGAGCCTAAATGGAAAAGTTACTTCATACTTGCACATTGTGCATGGCTGTTCTCCAGGCGGATGATGGGCATGACTGCTGCCCTTCCTGTTTAGGCCTAGAACACCTTAAACAGGGCCTCACAGAAGATGCCTGCATGAACTGTAGCGTCATGTCTTCAGAGAGGAGGACTTCAAGGATAACCATGGTGCAAGGGCTTTTCGGGGAGTCGCTACCTCCACCCCCACCACGTAAAACAACAAGTAAGCGTAAAAATACTGAATCAACCAGTGCTTCCGCTGGTAAAAGATCCAAGGAAGACCCTTTAGGGAAGAAGGTGGACGTGCTGGCGGCTGAGTTTGCTCAGATTAAGGCTTTGCTTATGAAGTTGCAACCGGGCGAGAGACTAGTATCCTCATTCGAAGCCCCTGCTATGGAGTCGCCCATTGGGGAGGAGGATATCCTTTCAATGGCGGCTTCTCAGAGCCAGTTCTATGATGATGTTGATGGAGAGATGCAGGTTTTATCTGATCATCAATCCCAATTCTCCCATGATGGTTCCCAGGAAGCTGGTCATGGATCTGCAGAAGGTCCACAGTCAGAGCAAGAGCTAGTGAAGCAGGCTCTTCAGGCTGCATTGGCTCGCTTGGGTCTTGACGCAGCCCCTGCTGTGGCAACCTCTTCTAGTGCTTTTTTCAGAGGTTCAGCGCAACCCTCTCCTCTTACAATTCCACCATCAAAGGATTATATCGAGGAGTTGCAAAGATGTTGGGCTAACCCTAGGTCGCTTACGCACCCCACTAGTGCAAGCAGGGCATTGGCTGCGATGCAGGATGCAGACACTTATGGCTTGGGTCAGATGCCTAAGGTTGATCCATTTATTGCCTCTTTTGTTCTTTCCCCAGAGGAGGTATTGAGGCCTAATGTTCGTTGCCCCAGGCCTCAATGTAGGATTACAGATGACCATCTTATCCAGGCATATAACACAGCAGCACGAATGGGTCGCATTGGCAATTCTCTCTCCCATATCATGTTGGCCCTGTCTCAATCCCTTCAATCATCAGGGAGTGATCCTTTTAACCAAAACTTAAGTGATGCATCCCTTCAGGCAATAGCATTCATGACAAGGGAGCTGGGAAGGCTGATGTCAACGCTCACACAAGCACGCCGCCAAGTCTGGCTTGCACAATCACCTCTGTCTGAGGCATGTAGGAGAACACTGAGAGACCTTCCAGTAGTTCCAGGGCAACTCTTTGGGCCAGCTGCACAGGAGACACTGGAGCGTAGTGTCCAGGTGAATCAGACCAGGCAGCAGTTTGCTGACCTGAGGAGAGTTCCACAGGCTCACTTAAATTACCGTCAGCCTTCTAGGGGGTATGAACTACCACGCTCTACGTTTTCAGCACGCTCAGGTGATGTTCACAGGAGCCAGCCTTCGAGATCACCGCGAGTAGGAAATTCTGCTCAGCGGCCCCGGGCTCGGGGTCAGCAAGAATTTCAGGCCCCTAGGGGTAGAGCACCTGGCCAACGGCCCACCAGGGATGCTAGAGGCCATGGACGTAGGTCCTGAAGGTCCGCGGCCAGCCGTCGGACAGTTTTCTTATCAGCAGCTCAGTTACTGGGAAGCAACAACTCCCGACCCATGGGTTATAGCAACACTAACCCAAGGGTACAAGCTGCAGTTCCGACGGCGGCCGCCCGCCTTCAAAGGGGTCAGGATGACTGTAGTCTCAGACCCCAACAGTTCACTTGCCTTAAGACAAGAAGTAGCACAACTCCTGGAGAAAGGTGCCATCGAACCAGTAGATTGGTCAGAACGGCTAAGTGGGTTCTTCTCCATTTACTTCATCATTCCAAAGAAAGATGGCGGTGTAAGGCCCATACTCGACCTTCGCGGCCTCAACAAGTTCCTGAAGATCTTACCATTTCGTATGCTGCGCATAACCGATGTTCTTCAAGCGGTCAAGCAGCAGCACTGGTTTACTACGGTAGACCTAAAGGATGCTTACTTCCATGTTCCAATTGCTCCTCAACACAGGCCGTTCCTCCGATTTGCATTCCAGGACCAGGTCTATCAATTCCGTGTCCTCCCATTCGGCCTTTCTCTGTCGCCACGAGTCTTCACCAGATGCATGGCGGCCGCACTGGCTCCAATCCAAGCCAGAGGGTTACAGGTGCTTCCATACCTGGACGACTGGCTCCTTTGCTCCCACTCTCAGGAGCAGGCAGTGTTAGAAATCACACAGCTGCTCGCACATATTACTCGACTGGGCCTTTCTGTAAATTTCAGCAAGAGCCGATTAACTCCAAGTCAGTCTGTGAGGTTCCTAGGTCTCACGCTGGACTCACGGTCAATGAAAGCCGCTCCATCAGAACAACGAGTGGACAATATACTACTCCTCCTTCAACGCTTTCGGAGGCAGGCCAGGCTTCCATTCAGGTGCTTCCTCAGGCTCACAGGTATGTTGGCGGCAGCAGCGGCAGTCATACCATTGGGTCTCCTTTCACTACGCCCCTTTCAAATATGGGTGAACAGTCTCCACTTGAACCCCAGTTGGCACAGGAACAGGTTGATCAAGGTGTCACAGCGATGCCTTCTGGCCCTGAATTCTTGGAGGAGCAGATTGTATCTGACCAAGGGGGTTGTTCTGGGCATGATTCCCTCTCGGAGGGAGATAGTCCAGACCGATGCGTCCCTTACTGGCTGGGGGGCAGTCTGGCAACACAGAGCATTCACAGGACAGTGGGGTCCTCAGGAAGACGGCGAGAATATAAATACCCTGGAACTTTGTGCAGTTCTGCGAGCTCTGAAGCACCTCGCTCCGTTTTTGAAGGGCAGGCATATTCTCGTCAGGTCGGACAACAAATCGGTGGTTTATCACATCAACCACCAAGGGGGCACACGGTCCAGCCAATCCCTTCAAGTTTCACAGGAACTGCTGACTTGGGCCTTCCCTCGCTTTGCAAGCATCAGAGCAATGCATATCCCAGGGGTATCAAACGTGGTTCCAGATTTCTTGTCACGCCACAGAATTCCATCGACGGAGTGGAGGCTCAACCCGGAAGTGGTAGAGATGATATGGCAGCGGTTTGGCAGGGCAGAAGTGGACCTATTTGCCTCGGCAACAACGACCCACTGCTGTCTCTGGTTCTCACTAGCAGAGGAGTCCAGTCTGCTGGGGCAGGATGCTCTAGCCCACGCCTGGCCAGATCGGTTACTCTATGCCTTTCCCCCGATACCGATGATCGGAGTGACTGTTCACAGGGTTCTTCAAGAGCACCACAGGCTGTTGCTAGTGGCGCCGAACTGGCCGGGGAGACCTTGGTTTCCAGTGATGTACAGGCTCCTAGACGGGGTTCCTTGGACCCTTCCCAAGAGGAAGGATCTCCTCCAGCAGTTGGAGGGTCAGATTTGGCACCCGAACCCAGACCGCCTGCAGCTCTGTGTGTGGCCTCTGAGGGGCCGGAACCACTCTTTGGAGCCTGCGATCAGGGGGTCCAGAACACCATATTGAACTCTAGAGCACCTTCCACCAGGAGTGCTTATGCCTATCGATGGAAACTTTTCTCTGAGTGGTGTAGGGAGCAGGCAGTGGTCCCAGAGCACTGCCCTGTTCCTCTGGTTTTACGTTTTCTGCAGTCACTATTGGAAAAGAATAGAGCAGCTGCTACTTTGAGAGTTTATGTGGCTGCAATTTCAGCACATCACGTACGAATAGATGGTCAACAATTGGGTTCTCATGCCTTGGTTACTCAGTTTCTTAGAGGTGCTCAGCGACTGCGCCCCCCTCAGTCCATTAGGGTTTCTTTATGGGACCTGGGCCTAGTCTTAAAGTCTCTTACATTGCCCCCGTTTGAACCTTTAGAGCACAGCGAACTGAAGTGGATCTCATTGAAGGCAGCGTTTCTCTTGGCCATTGCGTCGACTAAGCGGGTGAGTGAGCTCCACGCGTTATCAGTTAACGCATCCTGTATGCGTTGGAACGCAGATGGCTCAGTCGTGACATTATGGCCCAACCCAGCATTTCTCCCCAAGCGGCTCTCTGCCCTTTTTAGAAACCAGGCTATTGAGCTGGCAGTGTTTAATCCTCCGGTGTCAAACGCGCTGGAAGGAAGTGGAAGCACACTGCTGTGCCCAGTAAGAGCTCTCCGAGGCTATCTGAGGGCCACGGAAGTTTTTCGAAAATCAGACCAACTTTTTCTCTGTTACGGGGGCCCGAAAAGAGGTCAGCCCCTCTCAAAGCAGAGATTGTCGCACTGGGTAGTGGAGGTTATCACCCACGCTTACACATCTAATAAATATCCAGTGCCTTTGGGGGTGAGATGCCATTCGACAAGAGGAATATCAACGTCTTGGGCTGCATTAAAAGGGATCCTTCTAAGTGACATCTGTGCAGCAGCTACGTGGTCATCAACAAATACATTTGCCAGATACTACAGGGTAAATGTGGCTGCTTCCGGTAATATTGGAACAGCTGTCCTCTCCGGACCCTCAACTTCCTCTTAAGGGTGAGTAGGACCTCCTCGTGACCTTGTTGTTATAAGTCATCCAGTGTGAAGCACTGCCTCTGGCGGTCAGGAAGAACGAAATAGAACGAGAGTTACGTATGTAACTGCGGTTCTATGAGTTCTGGATGACCGCCAGAGCTTTCTGTCACTCGGAGTCAGGCGAGAAGATTCCGTAGGGACAGTCTGCAGGAAGTCACGGGGTTAAATAGGGGAGCACCCCGAGTCATCCTGGTCACGAGGGACATTGTTTGTATTAGACTCGACCTATGCATTGCAACGAGAGATAGTATCCAGTGTGAAGCACTGCCTCTGGCGGTCATCCAGAACTCATAGAACCGCAGTTACATACGTAACTCTCGTTATCTTATAACCTTAGGAGACCGTACTGACGACGTTGTCAGTTGGTAATTTGATGGTAATAAAATTACAGACATGCGACGTCGAGACTACGTTGTCAGTTGGTAAGTCATGAAATTACCAAAAAGTACGAATAGATTACGTAACTGCGACGTCGTGTGTTAGCTGGGAGGTCTGTTGTTTATCTTGATATATGTTCAGATATTCATACAACAAAATATTCTGGGGGCCATGAAAGTTTTGTTAAAAATGATCAAAAACGCTGGCAGTTGCTGGCATTTTTTTTAAAAGACTCTGGTGGGGAAAGGGTTAATGAGCTCTTTGTTTCTGCCTAAATTAGCACATGATGTTAGCTAACTGCATGATCTGTAATATCTTACAACTGTACATTTTTGACATATTACTTTGACACAGTATATACGCATGCATTCGTGAATACATCTTCGCTCTGTCATTCACGAGCTCGGAACTCGTATTTATGATATTTTCGACTCCACTTGAAGGGCACTAAACACAGCAGTAAAGTGTGTGTGAAGTAAAGTGTGTGTGCGAAGAAGAAGCTGCTTTACAGACACGCCTATTTTACACACGTCACTCAAACACAGAAGCAGGAAACTATTTCAAGTCCCCAGTTCAGAGAAACCGAAACTGAAGTATTTTTAAGCTGTGTGTTTTTGTCTCTCTGTATTCATTCAGTAAAATGGCAGAAGCCAGAATTTCTCAGGATGAGTTCATGTGTCCAGTGTGTCTGGATCTCCTGAAGGATCCAGTGGCCATTCCCTGCGGACACAGTTACTGTAAGATCTGCATTTCTGGCTGCTGGGATCAGGAGGATGAGAAGAGCATCTACAGCTGCCCTCAGTGCAGACAGACCTTCAGTCCAAGACCTGCTTTAGCTAAAAACACCATGCTAGCTGAAGTGGTGGAGAAACTGAAGAAGACTAAACTTCCTGCTGACTGTTACGCTGGAGCTGGAGACGTCGAGTGTGACGTCTGTACTGGAAGAAAACACAAAGCCGTCAAGTCCTGTCTGGTGTGTCAGGAGTCTTACTGTCAAACTCATTTTGACCGTCATGAGGAATTTCACTCTCGTAAGCCACACAAAGTGATTGATGCGACTGGACGACTGCAGGACATGATCTGCCGCAAACATGATAAAGAGCTAGAAATGTTCTGTATTACTGATCAACAGTGCATCTGTGTGTGGTGTAAAGAGAGTGAACATAAAAACCACAAAACTGTATCAACTGCAGCGCAGAGGACAGAGAAACAGGTATGAGCTGAGAGAGATTGATCACGCAGAAATGAAAGACTGTCTTCATTTACTCACACATTTACTCATGTTGTCCCAAACCGGTTTGACACACTTTCTTCTGTAGATTGTAAAAGATGATATTTTGAAGAATGTCCCATCTATTTTACTCTATACATTGAAAGACAATGGGGTACAAAAGTTTCAAGCTCCAAAAAGGAGAAAAAAACATAAAGGTAATCTTAACCACTAGTGGTCTAAAAACGAAGTGTGATTAATTGTAGCCTATTAACGTGCACTTGTAGTGTACTTCAAATTAAAAGTATATTTTTAAAAAACGGTACTTGCAGATAATGTAATATTAATGAAATAAAAGGCCATTTAAGTGCACTTAAAGAGAGTAAATTTTCATGACTCTTTCACTTAATAAATACACTTTGTAATGTCAAAGTAAAGGTTTTACTTTAAAATACCTTTTAATAATTTTTAATATTTTAATGCGATGGTGCTTTAAAGAAGTGCACTTATTTTGATGTGTACAAAAGTACATGTAAAGTAGGCTACTTGATTATAATTACAACTGTAATGTGTTATTTGATTTAAAGTTAATGTACAACTTCATTATTACAGTATATTTTAGTTTATCATAAATGCTTGTCTGTACATATGACAGTACACTTAACTATATTTTAAAGCAAATAAAAGTAATTGTGAAATTACATATGAAGTACTTAGAAATCACTGTTAAGTTCAGCTAATTGCTTTAAATATAAATTTAAACTATAAAACATTTTCATTTAATAGCAATTATCATGCAACTACGTGTCTGTAAACATTACGTTCAGTTCACAATAAAGTAAATTCTTTCAAAGTATATTATTTACATACACTTTTTAAAGGTATGCTACTTTTAAAAGTACTTTTTTTTAAAGGATCAATTTTGATTCACAAATCAAATCAAATCATTGATCAACTAATGTACGCAGAGCCCAAATCAAAGATGATGACGTCAATAACATCAAACTTCACTGATCTGTGGTTTGAATCTACAGTGTAAACTTGCAACACATTCTCATCCTTAGGTGACGCCATATGACATTTCGCCGAAATCTTACGCACATGGCATCCTTTAGCGTCAATATAACACGCACTGTTATGGGTAGGTTTAGGTCTGGGGTAGGGTACGGTTATGACGCCTTGGGATCTGCGTCTCATATTGACGCTAAAGGATGCCATGTGCGTCGGATTTAGACGAAATGTCAAAAGCGCCACATGTATGACGCCTTGGGATGAGAACGGGCTGAAACTTGCCATGCTAGATCTTTAACCCTTATTGTGTGATAGTAGTTTTATGTGTCATTTGCTGTCATTGGTTTGTCCTCCAGAAACAGCTGAAGGAGACGCAGATGAAGATCCGTCAGAGAATCCAGCAGAGACAGAAAGATCTTCATCAGCTGAGAGAGGATGTGGAGTCTCATAAGGTGAGTCTGGAGAAGAAGAGAAGTGTGAGACGTCTCAGTTTGGACTCACTGAACTCACTGTGTGATTGTGATGTGTGTGTGACAGCGCTCTGCACACACAGCAGTGGAGGACAGTGAGAAGATCTTCACTGAGATCATCCGCTCCATTGAGAGAAGCCGCTCTGAGGTCACACAGCGGATCAGAGATCAGGAAAAGACTGCAGTGAGTCGAGCTGAAGGACGACTGGAGCGACTGGAGCAGGAGATCAATGATCTGAGGAGGAGAGACGCTGAGCTGGAGCAGCTTTCACACACACAAGATCACATCCAGTTCCTGCAGGTAACAGAGATCTAAGGGAACTGGATCATAGTGGACTTGAGCAAGAGACTCACAGAGAAACATTTCATGAGAGCAGAATGAGACCAACTTAAGCAGAGCAACAACAAAAAAACTCTCTAAAGTTCAGCTATTTGCATTTAATATAAAAATGAAACTATACCACATTCATTTAACTGCAAATAACATGCAATTAAGTTTCTTAAAACATTACATCCAATCTGCACTTATATATTTTTAAAGTATGTTATTTCTGTTATAATACGGTATTCTTTTTAAAAGTTTACTTTCTTTTTCACAAGGAGTGTAAGTGACAAATACTGGAGTTTGTGAAATGAATGTCATATAATGAATATAGAAGAAAGTTTCTGATTGTGTGAAAGTGCTGGATTGAAGCGAGTCACTGAAGAGAAGTCAAGTCTACAAGAGCCGCACAGATCTGATATAGTGAAGGTTATTGGCTGAAGTGTGGAGATGATGAGTTTTGATTTCTGTTTTCTGTAGAGTTTCCAGTCTCTCTCAGCACCTCCTGAATCTACAGACGAACCCGACGTTCCCTTCGGTTCTCTCTCCTCTTTTGATGGCGTGAGAGAATCTGTCCGTCAGCTGAGAGACAAACTGGAGGATTTCTGCAAAGAGGAGATCAAGAAGATCTCAGACGGAGGTAAAGTCCTGCGCCTCGTTTATACAGACGTGTGTGGAATGATCCGAAATGTGAACGTACAACAGTTTCTGAAATGTTCCTATGATTTATAAAACATTCATAAACACAAATAATTTTCCTAAATGCATCCCACTTTATAAATCACAGTTCATCTTTAATTCAAGTGCAACGTGAGCAAGTGCATCAACTCTACAGAACAGCCACAAACATCCCTTGATGGTTTAGAAGTAATATATACTTGTGTGACGTACTGTAGGATGAAGTCCATTGGAATTTAGGATTGAATCCGATACGAGTGTTTTATCTATGAGGCATCTGGAGATTAATCTGTTCTCGGAAATGAGTCCTCCATCATCTAATATCAGATTAGAAACGTCTTAGAAATGGATGCATTTGACCTGTCATTTCTCTTCACTGTTCATGTCTGTTTATTTCCACAGTCACATTCACCAACATGAATCCCAAGACCAGGAACGACTTCCTACAATGTGAGTCACTAAGAAACAAGCAGAAAAACTCACTGAGTGTGTTCATGTTCTTCCTGTAGAAGGAGAAATAAACATGATTATTATAATTGATCGTGTAAATGATGATTTGCACAGGATATCTGGTCATCTGTACTGAGACACTGATGATATATTGAACATTGAGTCATGAAGAGTTCAGAGACATTAAAAGATCAGAGAGATTCGTAATTCCTGATTCTGATGTGTTTCTCTCCATCAGATTCTCATCAGCTCTCTCTGGATCTGAACACAGTGAATAAACTCCTCCGTCTGTCTGAGAGGAACAGAGTTATTACTAACACTGGCACAGAGCAGCCGTATCCTGATCATCCAGACAGGTTTGATCAGTGGCCTCAGGTGTTGTGTAGAGAGAGTGTGTGTGGACGCTGTTACTGGGAGATTGAGTGGACTGGAGATGATGTGTTTATATCAGTGTCATATAAGAGCATCAGCAGGAAGGGATCGGGTATTGAGTGTGTGTTTGGATATAATGATCAGTCCTGGAGTTTGATCTGCTCTTCCTCCAGTTACTCATTCATACACAATAACATAGTGACTGATCTCCCTGTAAAGCCCATCAGCAGAAGAATAGGAGTGTGTGTGGATCACAGTGCAGGAACTCTGTCCTTCTACAGCGTCTCTGACACAATGAGCCTCATCCACACAGTCCAGACCACATTCACTCAGCCGCTCTATCCTGGGTTTGCTGTTTGGTCTAGATCATCAGTGAAACTGTGATGTTTCAGAATAGACTGAGAGATTTTACCCATAATACTTTGAGCTGCATGATAAATCAGTAACAGTGAGATATTACAGAGTCTCTTATTTTAACTTTCATTAATATAGCTGAACTTCTGCTATTGAAATAACACGTCATAATAAATGTGTGTATTACAGTTTTTTCATTTGCTAACAAGCATCGGTCAATACTGAAGAACCAGAAGTCTATGCCAAACTGAATCATTTTTCACTGCTTTCACACAAAATGCATTCAATGACCACATTTCCCAAAATCCACAAATCCATGAACACTTTTGTCATTCATACTTCACGATCTGCAAAACACTATATATTTGCAGCAGATTTTTCCAATGCTAACACATGCTTTCAAAACTGATAAAAGCTCATTCAAATCAGAATGATGGCAAATAATACTGAAATATAAAATATTAGCAGAATATTTACAATGAAATTAAATGATAATTATTGCAAACACAACTATTACTACTAGTCCTATTTTTAGGCTATTTCGTTCTAATGTTAACAAATTCACAAGATTTTTTTGCTCTTAAGATTCATATCATCCAAGTAGCCGGAATATAATACTACTAAAACAACTAGTTCAGAGACATTTATAATCTTTTGATGTTTTTGATATACAGTACACAGTGTCTTGAGTTGGTGCTCTGGATACTGCCATTTTGTTAATTATTTTTAAAGTCCCCCTGTGGTGAAAATCAAGATGTTGTTTATATGTCTATGTGGTGTTTTTAATATGCTTTAAGACAAACCATGTGTAAAGTCATAAGTCGACAGCATTGCTGAGTATTTTCTCCTTAAAACTGCAGTGAACCAAAGACAGTCTCAAAAACACGGTTTGAAACCGCTGGTGTTTCTGACGTCACAAACTACCTTGTAACCAATCAGGTCAACGTGTGATCGTCAACCAGTGGATCTCTGAGCTGTGTGAGTGAGTGGAGGCGGGGCTCATTTGCATATTCATAGAACCGCATATATTAAATGAGGCAAGGGTGTAGAGTTACATTCAAGCTATTTTAAGCCATGAATAATTTAAAGTTTAAATGTGTCAATTTGGTGATCAAAGGTGAGTTTTAAGGGATAAATGATTGACTACAGGGGGACTTAAACTCTTTTCAAACAGATTACTATGTGATAATGCAGCTGTTTTATTCACATATTCATCAAGTAACTTTTATGTATATGGTCCTTTTTACAGTGCAGATTGTTTCAAAGCAGCAGTGATAATATTATAAATATCTAAATATAATTATAATAAAATAATGCAACTTAGTTTGTTTTTGCTGGACAGCACCCAATACACATTCATGAACACATATGAATATATGTCAGGCCACAAATCCACAATAAAACTATGCATGTGTGTTTGCTTTGGTGTTGCCACCATAGACTGGTTGCCACCCCTTGCAAGATGTTTAAAATATAAACATAAAAGTTAATATATTTGTGTGTGTGTGTGTGGTTGCATATATATATATATATATATAGTACAAACTTTAATTGCGATTAATCGATTTGACAGCACTTAACAAAATTAATAAAATAATAATAAAAAATGTTAAATTAAGTACTCAAACACATTTTATCAAAATAATAAATTGATTAATATAAATGAATACACATTGATTTAAACAAGCAAATAACTAAATAAATAATTAAACAAAAACAACCCATTTGTGCCCAAATTTTGTTAATAGTCAGTCGTGTTAATAGTGTCCTATGTGAACATGTTCTGCATTTATTTTCCCCAGTTTTTTTTTCTTCTTCTTGAAAATCGTATTTGAATGTGCGGCAACTATAGCACAACAACAAATATGTTGTATGCACCCCCTCAATGTCAAATATGAATAGGAGGAGAACATTTGGAATCTATATCAAAATAACTGCTTTCAACAGATCAATCTTTATTCATAAACAAATTTATTGTGTATAAAAGTCGAAGAACGTTTGATGCGAACCCAAAAAAGCTGAATCTAGCTTATAATCTCTTGAATATGAGAACACAACAAACAACAAATCCATTTGGTTTAAACCTTGTGCGCTGTTTGGGGTCTTTTTGACCCACATTTCTAACTTTCATTTATGGGGATAACATGGATAATTTGACATGGTTTAGTGTAAGATTTTTGCCCATCTTTTGAAAAATGCAG
The DNA here is from genome assembly GCA_029959095.1 of Rhinichthys osculus. Taxonomy (NCBI): domain Eukaryota; kingdom Metazoa; phylum Chordata; class Actinopteri; order Cypriniformes; family Leuciscidae; genus Rhinichthys; species Rhinichthys osculus. Next base: position 15,336,863 of record JARWKJ010000002.1, on the reverse strand, counting down.
TTTTAAAAGTAACAAATTATCACTTTGCTATTTGACTAAATGAAAGACATCTTTTCACAAGTTTTTCCAGTTGTATTCATATCTACATATTATGAAATCACAATTATAACAATAAAAGTTACTTTTTGTCTAAGTTTAGGCATTTTTTTGTACTGGAAAAAACCTCCTGTTTTTCAATAATGTTATATTATAATTAGAATCAAATGATTTTTGTCAATGGACAAAATTCATCCTCAAAATCAGAAAGAACACACATAGACAAAAAATAAGTGGCACACTTAAATTGTTTAGAATTATATGAAAAACAGATGTTTGAAATAAATGATCAACTCTAAAGACTCCAACTTTTCTCTTTGTAACATCCTGATCAGATTTGATTCTAATCATAATGTAACATTATTGATTTTTTGCTAAACTTTGACAAAAAGTAACTTTTATTGTTATAATTATGATTTCATAATATGTCGATATGAATCTAACTGGAAAAACGTGTGAAAAGATTTCTTTTAGTTTTAAACTTTTAGAAATGTTACTGGTATCTACTGGTTACAGTGAAAACTTTTAAACTACTTTTAAAACGTCATTTCCCAAAAGATGGGCAAAAATCTTACACTAAACCATGTCAAATTATCCATGTTGTCCCCATGAATGAAATTTACTGTAGAAATGTGGGTCTTTTACATAAAAATGTAAAAAAAATAATAAAAATAATTGACATTTTGTTGCTTGGGGTCTCTGAGACCACAAACAGCCCAACTGTAAACCTTAAATGAACAGCGCACAAGGGTTAAAGTGGTAGGTTCATAAGTGGATAGTAGCCTACTTATGAACAGTAGAGATGTCATTTAAGGACATTCAAACCCGCCGCACTCGCGCGCGCTGGACGAACCCGAATGCTCGGCATCCACATGACCGAGAGAGACACACGCCTGCTTCACCTCAGTCAGCCACAAAAGAGCTTCACCTCTGCAAGTATCCGTTTTACTATGCTTATTTACGATCTGTTGATTCTTGTTGTCACAAAAAGGTTCTGTGTCTGTGATAAATTTTGCCAAACAAGAAGATCTCTCCATCTTCTTACTCTCTCTCTCTCTCTCTCTCTCTCTCTCTCTCTCTCTCTCTCTCTCTCTCTCTCTCCCAATCTTTCTCTCTCGCAACCTCTCTCTCTCTCTCACTCCTGTTTGTTGTTCGTCTGTATCATTAGTTTTACTGTTTAACTGTACATACATGTATCCCGTGTTTAAATGTAGAATTCTGTATCAGTAGTTTCAATTATTAAAACCATATTCTTGATTGCTTTTGTCTAAGAGCTTATATTACGATTCAATGAAATGATTGATCTTATAGCTGCAAAGCTTTACAAGTTGTTACTATTTCAGTAACGTAAATTTTATAAACACAAGAAAATTAATGTTCACGGCCGGAACATTGATATTTCTTGGAGTTTATAAAAGGGGATAACTTTGTTGAGAAGTTGGTGAGTTAATCTTACGACTGTTTGCTGGACAAACCGATTGTTTGATAACTAAATGAATTCCCTTAAAGTTATCTCATATAATCGCTCTGTAAGGAGACCATTGATATGAATGAGGAATTATAATTCGTTATGATTTACCATTCATACATACGATCGATCTGTTTTCAATTTCGATAATTGAACTGTAATATGCAAATATATTAATCATATTTCATGATTAATTATTAAAATTCCCTATAAATAATTTGAGCTAATTTAGGCACATCTCGATGTCGCTACACAGTAAAGTACTTGTAGAAAAAAAACGTAATGTAGCCCAAAATTTAGCACATTTAGCACATTTATATTTTTGATTTTCCACAGTATTAATTGGGTCTTTATTGAAACTATACTATATTTTATATTTTATAGTGTGTGTGTGTGTGTGTGTGTGTGTGTGTGTGTGTGTGTGTGTGTGTAAATGTATACTTATGTAAATTTACACATGCATATTTATATATAATTATAAATATGAACATAAAAAGAGAAAAGTGCACCAAAATGCCACGTGCATAAAAAGTAAAAAGCTCAATAAAAATTGCATTCACTTGAAAAAACTAAAACTGAGTGCAAAAACTTAGAAAAGAAAAGAAAACTTTCGAGTTTTTGCACTCAGCTTCTACGGTTTTTCAGTGCATATTTCTCGTTGTTTTGTTCTCGTTGTTTTTCTTGAAAGCAAGTACAGACTCTGTGAATGTTCAGAACTTCAGATGTCTGCAATAACGAAAATAAGCAGCAGATGTCAGCATTTATCTTTCGGTTCTGTCCGAGTGCACCTGTCAGAGAGGACCGTGCGTGACGTCCCACACCTCACCTTATCCGTCCCGCCCCTGACGTCGCAGACACACACACACACACACAATTCATTCACGCGCTCATAAGTTTGAAGCAAAGCCTTGACTCTCAGCTCAACTCCACCTGTCCGTTACTGAGTAACACTGCTGTAGCACAGCTCTTGTAGACGAGCGTCTTGCTATGAGGACTGTCGGGAGGCGATAAGCGTGCTGTCCTGTACGAGTTATTTTGGAGTAACGTTAATTTTCGACCGAGAGGAGAGTCTTTGTGGACATTTGAGTGCGCGCGCTCGTCGCTGAAGAATGTCGCGCGACCCGGAGGAGGTGAATAAACTGACCGAGAGCACTTACAAGGTGAGAGAAACGACGCTTACCTCAGGACAAAAACAACAATATTATTCACCTGTTGAGATCACAGTGGGTTGCTTAAGCGTGAAACATCCACATATATGAAGACATTTCAAAAACGTCGTCGATAACAGGTTGACAGGTAGGACGTTTCTGGATTTAGGTGGTCAATTTGCTGGTTGAGAAACTTTTAACCAGGTCAGGAAACTTTTTGTCAAACTGGGTCGTTTGCTGAAGAAGACAAACACGATTCTCTAAAGGTTATTCAAATTTTCGGGTTGACATTTGAGCAACGATGGGTTTTAACCACAGCACATATGGTTGTCAAATGATTTATTGACACACCCAAATGAGTCAGATCTGAATCCTACAGTAGATTAAATCATCCTGGGATTTAGTCACACACGTATACTGAGACTGTTTTTTGCCTATTGCGAATGTAGGCATATTTTTTTATCTCTCCACCCTTGTGTGAATCATTTTCTTTATTTCCCTTTAAAACTAGCCGAAAACAGCCTTAATATTGGGCTTGGCACAACCAGATATAGCCTAATTTAATTTGTCTGAATCAAAGTGAGGGAAACGTCACATTTCTCCCACACACACACACACACACACACACACACACACATATATATATATATATTTATTTATAGGCTAATTGTTTTCTGGTATTCTGCAGTTATGACCTAATCCATGTAACGTTACCCTTTCATTTTCTTTATAATATAAAAGGAATAATAATTAGTATTATTTGGGGTTGGAATATGACCCAAGCTTGTTCTTGACATTTTTCGTGACAAATTTACTGATATTTAATAACTAATCGTAGAGACATACAGTAGACCCCACACTGTAAAAGAGAAAGTGTTGACAAAAGTTAAAAAGTCAAAAGGCAATGTGATGCAGCATTTAGATTTTTAAATTCTCTCAACTGCTTTCTTAAATATTTTAAAAATTTTCATTTGGTAACTATATAGTTTTATAGGACACTTAATTCAGGAGCTGATTTTGTCCATGTGGATTTGATTGGATGGTTGTGGTTTGCAATGTTCCACAAAAAATAGGAATTGTTGATTTTAATTTCATGGTTACTTTAAAGGGATAGTTCACCCAAAAATGAAAATTAGCCCATGATTTACTCACCCTGAAGTCATCCTAGGTCCATAAAGTCCATAAATTTGCATCTTTCCATCATAAAACTGCATCGATCTATCATAAAAGTGTTCCACACGGCTTTAGGCGCAAGTAGACTGCGTATGGCCGAAAAAATATGGATATTTTTCTTACACGAACTCATCGCTTCTCTTCAGAAGGCCTTTATTAACACGCCAGAGCCGTGTGGAGCACTTTTATCATGGATGGATGCACTTTTATGGACTTCAAAACAGAAACGGCCATTCACTGCCATTATAAAGCTTGGAAGAGCCAGGACATTTTTATAATACAACTACGATTGTATTCGTCTGATAGGAGAATGTCATATACAACTAGGATGACTTGAGGGCGAGTAAATCATGGGCTAATTTTCATTTTTGGGTGAACTATCCCTTTAATATGTGAAGTGAACTATGCTTTCTTTATCTCTGAAGGAGTAATCTTCCTACAATGCAAAGATATCTGAGAAATAGTGTTAAAGGTTGTACACAGACCACAACATGTGACACATAATCCTCAGTGAAAATTGTGAACAAATGTAGAAAGATGACTACTTTACATCACAACACAACAAATAAAGACAAAACATCAAAAACGTAAATAAAGACAGCAACCAGTAAGACAATCTCATAACAGTAAATGCATAATTAATTTAAACAAAATGAAAATTCTGTCATCATTTATTCAACCTCATGTCGTTCCTAGCCTGTATGGCAGTGGATCTCAACCTTTTTGACTTCATATACAATATTTTAGAGCTTGGCATAGCTAGAAAGATGTATCTTTGTTATAAAATGAAATATGAGACGCAACACGGACCAAAGACATGTAACAAACCAAAAACACGAAATTGTCACACAATGTGTCCCTAAAAAGGACAGATACTCAAGCATACCTGTTTTTTCTCGTCATAGTCGTGATGTTGCCCGTCTCAGTACAGTACAGGCATCAGAACCGCGTCTCCTCGCAGCAGATCTTTGTTTGTGTTTGTGTGTGTGTGTGACGGGGGGATTCCTGATGCTATTTTGACTCCTTTACACATTTTATAAGCTCTTCACGCGTTCACAGCTGGTCAAAATACCATCATATGTAGCTACGCATTTACAACGAGCATATTTAGCCCACAACACAATTTGGATGTTCAACAAGTTCTGTTGCAAATATACTGTACGTCTTTGTTCGTTTTTGTTTTTTTTTCTTTAGGTTTGGTGTTAAAATGACAGTGTGAACACTAAGTGAACCAGGGCTAAATGTATCATTTACTTTTTCGTTTTCGGACCAAAGGAACCAAGAGAACCGAAACTAGTGTGAACACAACCCTAACTTTACTCTGTGGAACACAAAAGACGGTAAACGGTTTCGGTTCCCATTGATTTGCATAGTATGGTCAAAAATATAATGGAAATCAATGGAAACCGAAAGTGTTTGACTACCAACATTCTTCGAAATATCATCTTTTGTGTTTGACTTTTGGTGATCCTTCAGGCTTGGAACAACATGAGGGTGAGAAAATGACAGAATTAAAATTTTTGGGTGAACTATCCCTTTAATGTTTCAGGAAGTATTATTAATTTTGAAATTCTTTGTTCAGACAACTGTGTGTTAACTAGTTGGGACAACATTATCGGTGAATTCTGTTGGTCTAACATGGGTTTAAAGCAGTTTTTAAGTGAATAACCAAATGATACAGTATAGCTGTGGCACCGGATGAACGCTTTCATTGGGAGGAGGTTTATTACCAGAGACCCGCTCCCACGTCAGATCTGTCCATGAGTGCGTCATTCCAATATAGTTTCATTCCAGTATAATATGAGCTGTGCCTCCTGTCATACGGAGTCTCAGGCGGCTCGATACGTGTCAGGGAGTGGAGAGGAGTGGGCTGAAGTGAGGATTAGTAAGCATTAAGTAAGCACATGTATGCCGCTTAAAGTTCAGTAAATATAACCAAGCCCAAGTCTTCACTAGTGACTCATTCAAATCTCTGCTTCCTCTCTTCGTAATGCAGCTTTGGCAACTACTAAAACACATGGGGCTTTTGCTCAGAAACTGATCTTGTTGTGAAAAGCAGTAGTTTTATTTACTTGTCCAAACTTCATTCTCCCAAACTTTGTCATTCCCATTATGTCACTACCAGGCTGTCTCGTCGACTCGAGGTAGTTCGCAATATTGACACGTAGAGGGGTGCGCATGAATTTGAATGCGAGATTTATTCCACACACACTCTCGCTCCTGACAGAGGAGGAACAGGCACAGCACCTCAAACCCTGAGATGGGCAACCTGTGAGAAACTCTACAGAAAGGCTCAAGTGGGTCGAGTCATGACTGGATATTTCACACTCTCAATTTCTAATTGAAGGTCTCTCAGAGGATGTGTGTACAGAGTTATGTGAAGCTGATGATCGGCTCTCTCTAAGGCCGCATTTACATTACCTGGTTCAAGTGACCCAATTCCGATTATTTATTTATTTTTTCCTTCCACGTGAGATGGATCGAATATGACCCAGGGACGTGTAAGCAGAATTACGATATTCTCAGTTTGGTTTCAGGCCTCATTTATATGTGGAAACAAATCTAATATGAATCGGATACGTACATTGTAAGCGTGTCACGTGTGCCATGTAAGCGGACAGGGGTGCGTTTTCCTATGGTCGCAAGTTACGTCGTCATCAGCATAGCTTAGCGAGACTGTTTCCCAAAACATTTGCAAGTAAACATTCGCTAACGGCATCTCAAAGTTGTGTGGTTGAAACGACAGCTCTCGACCTCTGGTTAGAAGCAGAGTTTCTTGTTTGAGTGACATGTGGACTCAATAAATCCTTAAAGCAAGCTGACATTCAGTTCAGTCTATATCTTATATTTCGAATAAACACACATGCAAATCATGTCTTTTAGTTTGTCAAGAGATTTAAAGCGCCGTTTTTGAACAGTGCACATGTGCATACGTGCTCTAGTGTCTAAGAATGAGCCTATGATTAAATCTGTAAATAAACCAAAATAACTGAGAAAAATGAGAAATATTCCTCAGTATTCCTTTACTCCACTATGTGCGAGACATCATTAAAAACATGGTTGAACAACAAATTTGTGACGATATGGTTTGGTTTCGGGAAACGGATGTAGTTGATTTCTTACTCTGGTAGTTAAGCAGTGAGTTACGTCGTTGTTCGAGAAAAACACCCCAGATCGGATATTTCCGTCAATGCAAGTCGTACGTCATTGAAAAAGTGCCTGTGACGAATTACATCAACTCAAGTGGACGCTAACCGTGATCACATGACTCTTTTCAGTGGCGCCATGGAGGGCGAAGGCTCAACCCAATGTATTGTTGTTTACCTTTAAAGATGTTGCGGAAAGCAAAAGCTTGTGTTATCATTTAGTCTGTGTCAATTGCAAATAGTTTTTTCATAGTAAGATTTATCCGGGTCAGTACATCTATCTTGGGTTGTTTCGCCGTGTGTATATTGCGGATGTTGCATATAGGTCACTTTTAAAAGATGTAAGCTGCCAACAACTCAAGTTATTTGTGAATACGTTCATAAATTGTCATGTGAAATAACACATTAGCATATTGTGTGTATAATACTGTTAGCTTTTTAGCGAACAGGCTGTTGATTACTTAAAGGTGAACTAAGTAACTTTTTTACCTTAACCGAACAGCTTTGGAGTCATTGTAATGATTATATTACTGATTTTGTGTTGAATGGTGGTCGTCTCGCACCCCCCTGGTGCCTGTGAGCCGCAAAACCACCCTTGCAACTTTGGGCCGGCGAGCCGCCGGCCTCAGTGTTAGGAAGTATCGTGTGATATCAGGTCTCGCGAGGTAACGAATTGCTTTACGGCAAAAAACAGATCTGATAAAATTCTGATAAAATGAGCATCAAACAGAAATAACCCGGCGCCGTATACATGTGGTTTCCGAGGCGCACATACAATACAGACTGCCGACAGTTAAACAGGGCGCGCAGCTCTTAAAGGGGCCATACCTTATTTCCACTCGTTACAGCGTCCATCCTACTGAACAGGTACCGGTGTACAGGGGGAGGGGATCCGGCCGTGAGTGCGAGCCATCTCTGCGTGAGTGCTATTCACGACAGTACAAGTACTCCACAGCAACTCTAGGGGGCGCTGTTTGACAAAAACGGAATTCCTACTTAGTGCTGCTTTAAATGATAAGGTGTTTCCTCATAAAAGTGGTTCATTCGGTGTAGTGAAGCCGTCTCCATTGACATCCATTCATAAAACATGGCCTCTGCTCTCCTTCCCTGCGTACCAGCGTTAGCATTAGCCGTTACGCTTTTTCGGCTAAAGGTTGCAGGCTTGTCATCTAGTGGCTTTGGTAAAAGTACAACTCCCATCTACAAAGGATTACATTCAAAGAACATGTCAAATCACCAAAACAACCTGGATACAAATTGCTCTTTTAGCTAAATTTGCACAAAAATGAATAAGGAAACTAGAATCATGTCTATAATGAGTAGATTTAATAATAATGTACTGAAATTTCATCAACCGAAAAAAAAATCAGAGGCCGAAACAAAACAGTGACAACAGCACATTGGTGCTTTTCTGATGACCAAAGATATTAGGGGTGTGCAAAAAAAACGATTCATATTTGAATCGCGATTCAATCTTTACCGATTCAGAATCGATTCATAGAATTCCAAAAATCGATTTTTTTTTTTTTTCGTGCACGGGCGGAGTGGCAATCGGGTGAGTCGGGACTTTTACCGGTGGTCTGGTAGTGTTTCCAGGCCGTGAGGGGCGGTCTGATAAATAGTTACATTGCAAGTTCTTGCCGCCCGCTGGTCAAACTCTGCAGCCTCTCTGCTCAACCCGTGAATAAATGCATCGATTCGATCTGCAGATCTTATGTTTGAGTTCTGTAGATCTTTTGCCAAGCGTGTCTGAGGTTACGGGTTCTAAACTGCACTACAGTGATTCGAAGACACAATATATTTAACCACTAATTACAAACCAAAGTTATCCATGAAAATCGGACCTGAACCAGGTTGGAACTCAACAGTTTGTAGTTTGTCGAGTCTCTTGATGGGTGGGTAGACAGCATACTAACATACCTAAATATGGTGTTACTGTATGTGCCAAAGCAGAAGCATTTTGCACTTTGATGGACCCCTGCATGCATCGTACATTAAACCAGAGACACTTTACAATGAGGTTGTTTCATGGACAGAACTGTCTCAGTCCACACAATGTCATAATTGCGAATGATTACATCAGGATTGCTCATGCCAACTTTTTAACCATTTCCTTTGTTTGAAATCCTCTCTTGGCAGAATGTTATGGATCAGTTCAACCCGGGGTTACGTAACCTCATAAACCTGGGAAAGAGCTACGAGAAAGCCGTTTCAGGTGAGCCTTACCGTTCAGCAGCTTCCATATAGCATTAGTCTATATCTATATTTTAGGCATTGTGTTATGAAGCATTTGGTTATTTGTGAGTCTCTACAGTCTATTTATTAGTGGTTGATAATAAATACTAGTTAATAATAGTTTTTAATGTCGATATCTAGAGAGCAGACTGACAGATTATGGCATTATAAATAAACATCTGGTCAAAAGTTCTTTGCTCACCAGGGCATTTATTGGATCAGAAGTACAGTAAAAACTTATTGTCTAATTGCAGATATATTAAAATGTAATTTACTCCTGTGATGCAAAGCTGGATTTTCAGCATCATTACTCCAGTCTTCAGTGTCACATCATCCTCCAGAAATCATTCTGATAAGACACATCCAACATTCACGTCTCTTGTTTTAAAATAAAAATCATTCCAATTTATTAAGCTTTTAATGGCAATCAAGTGGAAATCTAAACAAAGGGCAGACCTAACATTTGATGCAAGACATCTAAAACATCAAGATGAGTTATAGAAAGGATGGAGTTTTGACTTCCCTTTCCTGTTTTTGTGTATCATCCCTCACTCCCACATGAAGCCTTTCTTCAGATTGCTTACTTGGTTACATGTCAATCTAAAAAAGTAGGTCTACTGAGCAAAGGGTAGGTGTCATCAAACCTTGAACCAATGTATTACTGTTTGAGGAATCGGGTTAGACATAATAACCATGATCCCAGACTAAACACAACGCCTCTTATACGGCTTGTTGTGCTTAGACTGACTGAAAAGGTTTTGTTGAGGTTTCTCTCTTCTGCTATAAACCCTGTGGTAAGGCATTGACTACGTTTTCATGCACCCTCGTAATGCAATTATAGTGAGATTTAGATAATATTGCGATTAAACTTTACCTTATGTTAACGCAATACTTCGATCAGGTTGATGCAATTAAGCTCATAATCGCAGTAACCATAATCGTAGTAAAAATGTGGATTATGCCAATTTTAATCACAATAAATGGGTATGTAAACACTTTTAAAACTTTTTTCATGCGGATTCGTAAATCATTTTTGGGATGCTAAAAAAACGGAGTTCGTGTTGACAGCGTTGCATGATGATAATAATGCAGTATGATGATGGTCGAAAACATTGAAATGAAGATATTTAAGGCTCGTCACTGAAAAAAATCAAATAGTCAAAGTAGAAATGTTTCGCATTTGACATATGTAGATTAAAACAGTAGCCAGTAACACGTCTACTGTATGCGAGTTCATCATTTGTGTATGGGATATGGGATATGTGTAGGGCTGTAGTCAACCAAAGAAATCCTTAGTCGACCAAAGTCCTGTCCTGCGCAACGATCAGTCGACAAAAAAATAAATAATTTTTTTTATAAAACAACAACGAAAAAACATCAATAATAAATAAAACTATAATAATAATACAATTCTTTGAAAATTAAGTGATTTTTTTTAACTGCAAAGTGTGGAGCTCTGTCCTAGGTCTATAGTGACAGTCACAATCGCGCACCTGACCACACCACACGCTACACAAAATATAACTGCAAAAACTGCCAAATAATGAATAAATCCCTAACAAAAGCTCGTTTACAGGCTGTATATTCTTCTTTGATTTCAAAGCTATGGGTTAACTTTTGTCCAGCCGATCTAGGCGTTTTAAAACAAACACACAAAAACCCAAATTGCCTAAAAAACAATCCTAATAATAATAGGCTGTATAGTAGGAAGGCATATAGGTTTATTTTCGTTTTGTTACATTATTTAGGCTATTTTCAAACGCGTCAAGTGTACAAATAAAAACAAAAAAATAAGAAAACAGTCTATTGAGTCAGCAGTTAAAGGGCCTGCTCACATATGGGCCCGTTCACATATCGCGTCTTTTGCGCGCTCAAGTTCATTATTTCAAATGGAGGCGCGCGGTTTGCGCGCTCATAATGGAAGCGACGCGGTCGCAGTGCGACGCGCTCGTTTTTTCCAGGCGCGTCCGCGCCGCATCGAGATAAAAACATCTCAACTTTTCAGAATGCCGCAAGCGCACCATAAGCGCACAGTAGGTCACGTGACAAGAACCAACCGGAGCGCAACCGCCCTAGCGTTTTGAAAAAAAAAGAATGCGGCGCGCCCAGCGTTTTCTACGCGTTTTTAGGCGCGATATGTGAACGCAGCCTATGGGCCCGTTCACATATCGAGTCTTTTGCGCGCTCAAGTTCGTTATTTCAAATCTAGGCGCGCGGTATCTGTGCGCGCTCATAATGGATGCGACGCGCTCGTTTTTTCCAACCGCGTCCGCGCCGCAGCAGTGCAGCGGTTCCCGACTGTTCTACATGGTGCGCTAAACTGTGGCGCTGTAAAATAGCCTAAATTACAGCATTTAAAGTTGGGGATAAAACATAGGCTAATTATATTTAGAATACAGTAATATATAACTGCTTATAAAGGAATAAATATCAAGGAGTAAATCAATGAAAATTTCTTTCTATTGGTAAAAAAATAAATAAAAAAATATGCAACTGGTCGACCAATGAGAATGTCAGTCGACCAAGACGGCATCGACCGATTAGTCGACTAAACGACTAAAGTTGACAGCCCTAGATATGTGAAAAAATAAAAAATACTTAGTGAATAGCCAGAATAATGAAAATGGCATGTAAACGGGAGTGAAGAGGTTTGCTCGTGTCTGGTAAACGTCTTATCATGATGAAGTCCTTAATCTGATTATTGTATGTAAACATAGTCAGTGTGTCGGCTTTTTAAAACGGCTCTCTAGACATCAGAGTACATCCAAATATCTTCTCCTCCCAGCTGCTTTTGAATTGCTTTTTATAATATGGTGATAACAAATGAGACGCGTGCAGATTGAAGAAACAAAATAATATGATACTCAAAATGTACTCACAAGTATTTTAAATTTGTCTGTGGGTTTTTGAATGGACACCAGACACCTCTGTAAATCAGAATGGTGATCATCCAATGACGCTATATTGTTTTATTAACTATCTTGCATTATGTTGTAATATAGAAAGTGAAATGCATGTCTTTCTCTGCTCCACCTCAGTAGAATAACACACGTTCTTATCCTCGCTTTGCAGCCATGGCTCTGGCTGGGAAGCAGTACTTTGATGCTGTATCTAAGATCGGGGAGAACGCAGCCGTGTCTCCAGTGTCCAGGGAACTGGGTGAGTCACGGCTAATGCTTTTTATTGAGAACTGCATGAGCCCTTTTCCATTTACTCTTCCTAAAGTGCCAGTTTTCATGTGTAGAGATTTGAAAATGTTGAAGAGGATTATATGGTGTCTTTGTTATAGAATTCACAAAAGAAAGAAAAAACCATATAGGGTAGCAGTCACTTCAGTTCATGCGGTTGTCATTAGTACTGAACAATGAGAAACAAATAGACTTTTAATCTTTCATTATCACTATTTCCTCTATCGTGTTAAGATAACATGGGTCATAATCTGACGTTGTGATACAGGAATGTGCCATAAAGAATGTTACGTGTCCAAGTTTCGGTTTAATGTTCGGTTCAGCATGTTTGTTGACTTGGCATTGTATAGATCATGATAATGGTGGATATATTGCATTTATTGACCCGTGTCATGTTTGAGAAATCAGGGTTTTGATCGCACATGCTGAGTGGTGTGTTTTTTTAACAATTGTCAGAACGCATGTGACGATATCAAATTGTCATGTTGCGATAATTGCTGAAGCTTTTATCACGGTGTACTGTATTATCACGATATTGAAATAAGTTGCAAAAAAAGTTGTGATATATCGTATTACCATTTAACCGGCACATGTCTACAATGGAATAAAGATTTCAAGCAACACTATGCTACATTGTATGCTGTACATTGCTTTCCCGGGACCAGAACACAACTACTGAGGGTGCTTCTGAAATTAGTGGGGGCGCTCTAGCAGTTCAAGTGCAGACATAATGTGTAGGTCATTAATGGCACTTCAGTACACCAGTATGTACTAGTACTAGTCATAAATATTCTTGAAGAGTAGGAGATTGAATTTTGAAAACATTAATTGCTATTTGCTTTCTGTGGTGGTATAGAAACATTATGAATTATTATGCGAAGTCATTTAAAAATAATATACATGATATGAGTGCAGTGTTTCCCCTAGGTTTTATGAGACCATGTGGGGTGGACCTCTGTCCCTTTAGGGGTGTCCAGGGTGTCATGCCAACCTCCCTTAAGACAGTTTTGTTCATTTAAAAGTTAAATCTGGATCACTCTGAGAGTTCAAAATTAAAGGGTTAGTTCACCAAAAAAAATGAAAATTACCCCATTATTTATGATTTCTATTATGATGCGTCGGGTCAGAGGTCACTCATCCGCCAGAAGTCGACTCGCGTACAGTCGTTACCGGAGGCCAGTGATTATAGTTTATAAAGTTATAAATATGGATATTTTTTCTTAAAAAACAAAAACACATGGCTTTGCTTACATACTCTGATCTTTGCTTTTAATTCTACCATAACCTAATTCATTTAAATCCATTCATTACATTGATAAAAATGTTTAGACCATGGCACTGCAGACGGTAAGATAAAAATGCTAAACAATGAACTCATACTTTATTATTTATGAGCTACTGCCAATCTAGAAACAGCTTTTTGCTATTGGTTAAGGTTTAAGGCTATAGTAGACTGATCCTACAGCAGTTGTTTTGGGTCGCTTCATCCCTGAACAGGACTTAAGAACAGCAGGACGTGGACTGAGAGACTCCACCAGATCCTCTTGTGCGTATGTTGCATGGATTGTAGCCGAATACTCCTATTTCACAAGTGAAAATTAAGAGACTGACTTTGCAAGGTCACGCACGATTACACATTACACATGCAGGGATTTCGTGTGCATGCTGGCTGGGATAAACTCAGTGAAATCTGCTCCGCCAACATAGACTGAGGCTGCTCTATTTTTGCATTTTTAAACCGGTTTTATTTTTCTCTCGGCAGTCTGATCAGATAATGAGAAGAACGAGAAAAAGCTGATATTATTTTCATTTCATTAGTCAAGCTGGAAATGGAAGGTTAAGTCAGGGCAAGTGCATTGTGGGATACAGTATTGCACACAGTGAGCTCCATTTTTTACTGCACAGTTTGGCAAATATAGTAAGCCAACCATGTGTCCCATGCATGCAGATCATTTGCATAATGCGTACAATATACTGTACATTCTGCAGACCGCAGGAATGGTGTGAGGGGTTTGGTAGTCATTATGGGAATGTCTGGGGTAGGGCTGTCGATTTATTTTTTCATATAATCAGATGCAAAATCAAAAAATTATTATACATTAATTTAAACAATGTTATTCCACATCCTGCCCAATGCTGTCCTCCAAACAATGCGTAATATAAAGCAATATCAAGTAGGGCTGGGCGATATGGCCAGCCCTACTTTTTTTATATCAGTCGATATCGATAATTATCACGATAAATGTCAAATCTTTATTTCTTTCAAGTTTAAAGGTAGATTTTTGCTCCTAAGTGAAAGTTGTATAAACCAGAGCGTTAATTGTGGTTTTAAACTACTCTTTATTGTCAGAACATATCATGACAAACACTTGCCAAACAGGTGAACATTTCACAAATCTGAGGTAGAATATTCAAACATTTGTCATTTTTCCTTAACAAAATTAATATCTGAATAGAAAAATATTTCTTCAGCAGTTTGCAGTGCATGCTGCAATATTCAAATTACATGTTTTGTCTCGAAATGCATATTTGACAGTGAGTTGACAGTAAATCTGCATCCTAACTCTAACATCCTAACTAAGCTAATACTACTGTGTTAAATGTATGTTCATTAACAAAAACAGTAACATCTGTTTTAAAAAAAAAATGTAACGACCACATTTTTATTTGGTAAAATGTAATATTCTAACTGTTTGAGTTTTATTAAAAACCATTGGTCATCCAGTATCATGCATTTAGATCATGATAACCACAGATAAAACCAGGCATAGCCTATAACTTAGCACCTCACTATCATGGCAAAATGTAACTTTATGGTTTCTATGGTATTTGTATGAAAAACAGTAGCCTAGCAGTTAAATACATTATTATATACTGTAATTATATTCCATTAGTCATTTAATACATTGTCTACATTACAAATATTATACAATTCAATATCTATATCCACATTTCATAGTGCAGTTAATATTACTAGGCTAACCTTACAGTAAATCCATGGTAGGCTAAATGGATTCAGTATCAATTCAATTCATCGTTGCGCGCAGTGTTTCTCCTGTTTGAAAGCGGTGTTTCGTCTGCCTTTAAACATTTGTGTTCTTCGCTGAACTCAAGCGCTTCTCACTGGATCTAGTGAGCTCGCGCTCGCGCTGCCGTTTGGACTTTGAGCCGAGCGGATAAACAGTCCGTGAGGCGCGCGCGGTTCAAATGAGTTTCGTTCCGCTTTTGGCGCATAAACATTATCGAACATTTATCGACCTCTTGATATCGTTTTATCGAGAAAAATTATATCGCGATAATTATCGTTTTATCGTTTTGCGTGTGACACATGCATGTTTGAGCTTCTGTTAACCATATAAGATGTGCTGTATGTGTTTATGTGAATAAACTTCGATCGCGTCTCAGTAGAAGACTTGGATTGAGCCTACTCGCTCCGTGTAACACTTAAGGTGAAGTTTTCCAAACCTTGCATTATACTTAGAAAAAATATACTTATACTTAGAAAAATGACAGTTAAGGGGCTTTATGCAACACTTGAGCTTCTGTTAACCATATAAGATGTGCTTTATGTGTTTATATGTGGAAAAAAATGCTAAATTAAAATTTGTTTGTCATATAAAGCGGCCGATCGCGTTTCGTTAAAAGACTCGATTGAACCATGACAGTTAAGGGGCTTTATGCAACACTTATCGTTTTTTAAGAGATTACTTAAGGGAAATATAGATACTTTAAAGAAACCCTTAAGAATTTCGAAACGTTATACACCCCAAGTAACACTTAAGTGTTATTTTTTGCAACACCCTTAAGTTTAAGGGAAACCTAAGGGTGTTCCTGAGGGAAAATTACACTTAAGGTGCTTTATGCACCCGGGCACAGATCTTTGAGAAACACCAGTGTACATGGTGTTTGTGTGCGAACACTTATCAACATTCATGCCTCAAAGTGACGGATGTTCTTTCCTTCATCTTGTAGTCTGGATGACCTTTCCTTGACCTTTTCCTTTGAGGGCCGTAACATTTGGACATCGCCTCAGTGGTTGTTAACACAATGTCCTCCCTATCCGTAGGCGATAAGAGCCGAAACTTGCGTCTGTTTGGGCAGATAACGTCCAAACGCAGGCCTCGCTTTCCCACGTCACCAGTGTTCCTCGGCGACTGGAGCCTCTGGAGCTGAAACCGGAGCCGCCTTCAGGCAGATGAGCTGACATTAGATAGTCTTGAGAGTCACGGACAGATTGACAACGAGGTCAGGTGTCAGAGAGATGGAGATGCTTTCATTCTTAACCAGTGGCACCAAAGACAACACCTCTGTCCTCCTGTGTTTACACCATTAAGGCGAGACACGCCAGGCAAAAACATAGTTTTTTTTTTTTCACTGGTCAATTTTGAGATTTCGGGATATTTGTCTTCAAAAACATGTCTTCTTTCAGACTTGTGGTGAAAAAAAGTCCGAAATACACATTTAGGTCTTTATTTTACTACACTTTGTCTGTTTCCGTCTGTAGATTTCTCATAAATTCATCAAAAGTTGGCGTTGTAAATCATCCGTTGCTCCGCGATCGCGATCTGCACCTTGTCATCACACACACTGTTAGAAAGCTCTCTCTCTCTTGTACAATGTTGTTGGATCCAAATATGGTCATTTCCTTTTTATCAGCAACCAATCCTGAAAGTAAAAGAGCGCAAATGCGCAATCTCATTGGCTGACGCTAAATCTTTAAAGCCCGTTTTCTCAAAATGACTTTTCTCTCATACTCCAAGTCCGAAATCTCCACTTCGGTAGCACCTATATACACCAAACTTTCCAGTCTTGTACCTAGTTATATTATGAAGACATTTACAGAGGGATTTGTAAATATATTATTCCTAGCCCAATTTACACTCACCTAAAGGATTATTAGGAACACCTGTTCAATTTCTCATTAATGCAATTATCTAATCAACCAATCACATGGCAGTTGCTTCAATGCATTTAGGGGTGTGGTCCTGGTCAAGACAATCTCCTGAACTCCAAACTGAATGTCAGAATGGGAAAGAAAGGTGATTTAAGCAATTTTGAGCGTGGCATGGTTGTTGGTGCCAGACGGGCCGGTCGGAGTATTTCACAATCTGCTCAGTTACTGGGATTTTCCCGCACAACCATTTCTAGGGTTTACAAAGAATGGTGTGAAAAGGGAAAAACATCCAGTATGCGGCAGTCCTGTGGGTGGAAATGCCTTGTTGATGCTAGAGGTCAGAGGAGAATGGGCCGACTGATTCAAGCTGATAGAAGAGCAACTTTGACTGAAATAACCACTCGTTACAACCGAGGTATGCAGCAAAGCATTTGTGAAGCCACAACACGCACAACCTTGAGGCGGATGGGCTACAACAGCAGAAGACTCCACCGGGTACCACTCATCTCCACTACGAATAGGAAAAAGAGGCTACAATTTGCAAGAGCTCACCAAAATTGGACTTTTGAAGACTGGAAAATGTTGCCTGGTCTGATGAGTCTTGATTTCTGTTGAGACATTCAGATGGTAGAGTCAGAATTTGGCGTAAACAGAATGAGAACATGGATCCATCATGCCTTGTTACCACTGTGCAGGCTGGTGGTGGTGGTGTAATGGTGTGGGGGATGTTTTCTTGGCACACTTTAGGCCCCTTAGTGCCAATTGGGCATCGTTTAAATGCCACAGCCTACCTGAGCATTGTTTCTGACCATGTCCATCCCTTTATGGCCACCATGTACCCATCCTCTGATGGCTACTTCCAGCAGGATAATGCACCATGTCACAAAGCTCGAATCATTTCAAATTGGTTTCTTGAACATGACAATGAGTTCACTGTACTAAAATGGCCCCCACAGTCACCAGATCTCAACCCAATAGAGCATCTTTGGGATGTGGTGGAACGGGAGCTTCGTGCATCCCACAAATCTCCATCAACTGCAAGATGCTATCCTATCAATATGGGCCAACATTTCTAAAGAATGCTTTCAGCACCTTGTTGAATCAATGCCACGTAGAATTAAGGCAGTTCTGAAGGCTAAAGGGGGTCAAACACAGTATTAGTATGGTGTTCCTAATAATCCTTTAGGTGAGTGTATATAACATTTTATTCCAACAATCATGGCAAAAATCATTTTTTTAAGGCCATTGACAGTATATTCTGATTTATAGGATAACAAAAGTAGATATCCATAAATCCCTCTGTAATTTTTTTCCCATCTAATATGTGAACACAATGAAAAAATAATTTTGAACCTGGCTTTATCCAATACTCAGATTTCATTTTTTGAAATATATACAAATTAGCGCATATTTAATTAGATAATGCCTAATTTGCATATCTAAACATTAAATTACAGAAAACTTGCAATACATTTTTTTCTCATCTTAATGTAGGTAATCAACTGGGAAAGTTTCATGGTGATATCTGCTAGTTAAAAAAATTACCCTATTCACCTGTAGTGTCTCGCCTTAAGCCCAACAAGTGTGATGTCCCGCTCGCTAAGAATAATGATGGCACTGTCGCTGTTTGAAGGAGGCAACTTGTTTTGTCGTGGCATTTGACCACGTAGACTTCCAGAGCGCCTCGCTGACAGCAGAGCATCAAATTACGCTTGTAGAGTTCACTGGAAAATCATTGAAATGCCTTCCCATGGAGGTGTGCTGGTACTGTGGAAATGCGGAGTAATGCATGAACGCACATGTGCGGCACGCTTACATTCCTGCTCAGAGACTGTGCGCCTTAGTGGATAAAGAGTCCTCCTTTTACTAGGGATGTGCGCCACGACAAATTTATTTAATGTTTAATCAAAAGTCGAGTGGTCTAAGAAACTCACAGAAGACAGTCAAAAAACAGTCTGTTTAAGTGATCCATATGAAACCATTGTACTTAATCAATGAATCTAACAGGCATTGAGTGCCACTGAAAAATGGGTTATATACATGCACTGTGTGATTACGATCATTGTACATTAAACTTAAGCATTCAACATTAGCCAATAGAGACATATTTATTCAAATCAACAGGGAGTGCATGCAGGACAAATAAGTACAAACATAATGCGTTTCCAGCATGACATTTCATACCAGTATTGTCTCTCATAACCATTGGTATCACAAGCCCATAAGCTTGATCGATTGTTAAATACCAGTTTGACATGGCATAACCTACACAAACCTTGTCAAAAGTCAAATTTTGCTTGTCTTACGAGTGGACGTTTCTCTGAGCCGTGGGGGACAGAGAAAACGAACAGTTGCGAGGTCTGGGGTAAAATGTAGGATTTTGTTTTCTGCTCCAGCTACATACTTTAAAAATCTTGAACATAGAAACATAAAACATTACAAAACATAAATATGCAGATAATGTAAACAACTAGGCCTTGTATTTCCAATGTCGACTAGCAGCAGCAGTATAGTTTACTCGACTAGTCTCGCATATCCCTACACTAGATCAGGGTCATCCAGATTAAGTGGATATGTGAGTTAGGAGTGTGATTGTGCTTGTGTTGAACTGGTTACAGGACAACAACACAAAAAGTGGACTTTGCAGTCTGAAATTAATAGTTACTCCAACATGCAGTTGACTCTTACCAGTTAACACTTACACTACCATTCAAAAGCTTGAGGTCAGTAAGGTTTACTAATGTATTTGAAAGAAGTCTCTTATTCTCACCAAATGTGATCAAAAATACAGTAAAAACAGTAATATTGAGAATTATTATAACCGTTTAAAATAACCATTTTTCTATTTGAATATATTGTAAAATGTAATTTATTCCTGTGATCAAAGCTGTATTTTCAGCATCATTACTCCAGTCTTCAGTGCCACATGATTCTTCAGAAATCACTCTGATATGATGATTTGATGCTCAAGAAACATTTCTGATTATTATCAATGTTTAAAACAGTTATGCCGTTTTATCAAAATAATTTTTAGCTGTAGCTTTAATGCTCATATCATAAGGAGCCTCACAAACAAAACCCCAGCTCTTCCTGTATCCTCTGGGCCGCTTTTAAATCCACCTTTAATGCACTTTCCTCGCTGTCTGAAGTGTACATATGAGTAGACTCACTCCCTCTGTCAAAATCGAGGGGTCTAGGGTCCAAATAAACAAAATTGAACGCACTTCAAAATGGCGAGTGTATGTCTAAAAGTGGTCTAACACTGAACTGCTCTTGCCGCGTTTGCGAAAATCCGATCGCATTGCTGTTTTCAACCGTCTGTATTAATTGAGTCTGTGAGCTTGAGAGACAAAGAGAAGTGAATTTGTATGCTATTTTTCCTATGAAATCCCCAGGCTGCTTCTGTGCTCGAAAAGCGCTTGGAGCATTGTGATATTACCCTGTGCATTCATTCAAAACGGTCTTTCTGGTTCCCTATATCACTTAATTTATGATCACACTGCTAAGAGTCATTAAAACGCTCATACAGTCGGCAGAACACAAGCATAAAGACACAAAGGATTTAATGCACCATTAAAAGCACAATATGTACTGTAGGATTTTTAGAAACCATGGAAACACCAACGATGCTTTAATATATTACGTGTTTAATTGGACAGGTGAGCAACTGTTTGCATACATTCATCGACAGAAAACTATTGTTATATAGCTCAACATAGCTTAGTCTTATTGTTTCTGTCAAATATGTGTCCAAACTCAACATATTGCTGTTTTTTTTTCATATACTTTGTATGTTTTTAATAGATCACACACTGTATTTCTCATCTCATCCCTAATTTTCCTTATTAGATAGTGTTAGTGTCACAGGACAACAGAAAGGTGAAGACGTGGTTTTCTCTGTTTGTGTTATGTCATGCTTATAGTGGGTCAAATATTTCTTCACTTTGTCAGGAGCGTTTAGGCTCATTGCTGAAACCCCACCTGTTGCCTGGACTCGTGTTGTCTTTCGGGAAGAACACACAAACAAAGCAGGAGTAAACCACAGCCCAGGAAGATGCAAATCAGCCTCTGTGTGTCTCGAGTGACTCAAGCCTCTGCTTATCATCATTGTGCATTGGGGCATGAGTCTCTAAGCCAGGAGATCAGCCCAGTCCTGACACATTTCATTTTTGCCCGTTTTGCTTTTTCTTTTTTTTTTTAAACAGACAGTTATGAACCAGCTTTGAGAGTTTGCTTTCCAGTCCGCTTGTTTGCTTTCCCTCTGATTGACTACACTGATATTTGCACCTTTTGTGTAATACACCTGTACCTTCTATGGAAAAGGATTTGTTCTGCTACAAATAGAAGTCATTGTGTACTCATGCCTTCACGGCATTAATCCCATATGCTAGAGCTGCCTGGTTAAGCGTTTAAAGATCTCGATCTTATTCCTAAATGACAGTGATTAGGCTACATCTATTAAACTTTTGACAAGTATGATTCAGGGTTTCCGTTGTCCGGTAATTACCGGACATTGGCCGGGAAAAAAAAGAAATTTTCTCCGGTCAAATTGTCCGATTAAAATTGCGTAATAATCCCGCCCCCCTAACACAATATGAATTTGAGAATAAGCCTAAAATGTATAAAGCAAAAATACACCGACCTTTGGCTATGTTATAAAGGAACAGGCTCTACCGTTCGAAAGTTATTAAACAACATCGCATGCTGCATTTCAAATAAAGCGCATGCCTAAAACGGCTGTAATATATAGACCTAAACAACGAACGATTGAGTGAGACGTCTCAGATATGGCCAGGCCCAGGCAGGTTAGCCTTAAAAGCTTTTTTCAGAGGCCAGACGGACGATGGTGAATCAGGAACATCTCATTATATAGATCAGTGATTCTAATATGCGGACTCGTAGGCTACAGTTGTTTATTTTCTCTCATCAAAACTGAATAGCATATGTTCATCAGTGGTTACAGCCTATATCAAGCAGGGACACGTTTGTGTGCATTTTATTTTGTGATTTCACCGGAATGAATAGAGAGTCTCCACAACGGTGATAGATTGAAACGCACGTCCGAGTGAAGATTGCGCAACTCGCGCAGCGCGTCGTCCATGCAACTGATAGCAGCGGACACGAGCGCTCAGCTTGATTTCAAAAACAACTGATTTTAGCGCTAGATCTCTTATTTAATAGCGAACTAAATGAATGATCTGCTAGTTAACTGGAGATGTTTTATTTATTTGTAGTAGGTACATCCCTGCCTCAATGTTTCAAAAAGTGAATGTGTGTGAAACCATAGTGAAAAAACAATTGGTGTTGATTGACGCCAATCGGACGTTCATGTTTTTTTCCGTCTATTTGAAAGTTAGGCTAATAAACATGTTGCATTCTATACGGCCTGATTATGTCATTTTTTAAGTTACATTGCCTGCCTCCAGTTTTCCTTAACTTGACTAATTAAGAGGCGATATTTGACCGGCATATCATCAAAATGTCCGTAAAACGAAACCTCAGTGACCGGCACCATTTTTTTCTTGCGGAAACTCTGGTATGACCACAGCGAACGTTCAGATCTGTGTTGGCGCTGGCATGAGCCGGGGAGAGCAGTTGCCATGTACAGGTATGAAACAGCGTCACAGTCTTTCAACCACACAGTATCATTATTTCTGTGTCAAATTAATTCAAATTATCACAGAAGAACTGGGATAAAAGTGTATTGTTCGGATTCAAGCGCTGATGTCTATGGTAGCAATCAAGTAGAGTCCGTCAGGGTAACCCTATAATTCATTACATGCATGGACTTCATAGAAAGAAAATAATATATTTATAATAAGACCTATACTGCATTATACGAACAGTTATAGTTTCATTTATATTATTTTTATAATTACTTATAAGTCATGCATTTGCTTTTTCAATGCGTATGCTCATAATCCATTATACACTGATTTCTAAGTATTAATTAGTCAGTCGTATGTGGTTACATGAATGTATTTATAAAGATGCAACCTGCATTGCTATAATGTTATTATATCATAGTTACAATGGCCTTTTAGTAATTCAGATTTATTTTTGTCAAATAAGTGAATATACTGTATTGTTATTAATAGCCGTGTTCTGTTCTTATAAATACTTATTGCGAGTGATAATACAGTTTCTAACCTCTATAAAGGCATCATTGATGGCTTTAAGTAAAGTCAAAACGTAGAATGTAATTTTCCAAAAGCAAATGAAAGAAATCATGAAGATGAGCTCATAATACATTTGTTAAAGTTGTTTATTTGTAAATGTAACTAATGAACAATAATTCCTGTTATAAAATAATGGGAAAAAACTGAAATCATGAATACTAGCAATTCCATGCATATGGCTGAGGAGGTATAGGTTTTAACCATTCATGACCTCTAATGCAAACATTAGCCATTTAATAGCTAATTGGTACAGCAAACAAATGTAACAAAATTCTAAATTATTAAAAGTAAAATTAAATTAGATAAAAAAGGCTACACCAAATATGCCTTCTTTATGGTTTTACCATGACATACAGCGGTTAGAAACACAACACATGTTTAAATATTAAGGTTTCTGGGCAGAAAGCGAAAGTAAAATGTGCACTGCCATTCATAACGGTGCGTTTTCACTTTACTTTTGCTTTAGAATTAGCACCAATTCAGGGACGCACAACAACTAATTCTTTGCAGGTTAACTATTTGCACTGGGTTTAAATCCAAAATATTGCCAAATAGGCGATTTTACATTTTGCATTGAAACCAAATCTTCCGCCATCGTCTTGTCTGTCACTCTCGTAACGTGAGAAATGAAATCTGCCCCCTGCTGCTGATCTGTGCTACGAGACTCTCGGCTCAAGCTGCATTGAGGAAACACCTTCAGTTTTTAATTGAAGTGTCTGTTCTCTAACTGACTATATATAAAAAAAAAAATCAAACAACTGTGGGGGCTGCGCCTCGGAGAGCAAGTGATGTAACCGGTGAATTACAGTAAAATTGAGTGGGTCCAATATCATTGGTCTTAAATACAATGGTTCTGACGCCCATGGGGATTTCAGTCTAAAATTACAATGAAAAGGAAATTTTCCTTTGTTATTTTAGTCTGTTGCTCATTGTATGACTTCAGAACAAGACTTCAATATGGTGCTTTCGTGATGTTTTTGTCCTTGTTGTAGTTTGACAGTATTTTATTGTGTATATAAGAGATCTGTTTAAAAGACTCCACAGAGGTTTTTTAACTGCATAAAAACAACAGCATTTGGGTTTGGAGCAACATGACATTAAACAAATATCCACAGGATTTTACATTTTTGGCTTAGCTATTCCATTACAATCTGATTCGGGTCATTAAACTGAATAATACCAAACTGAATCACCTCACCAAACCAAAGGCTTTACCGTTTTAAGATCTTTAGATTTATTGAAGTGTAGTGTTTGTAAAATAATAGATGCTCTTTTTTAGCCTTTTACACAATGTCACCTGTAGGGGTGGGCGATATGAGCAAAAATTCATATCACGATATTTTTCACTGTCCAGACGATATCGATATTATATCGCGATATGAGAAAAAAATTTGGAATCACATTTTAGTACACCTTAGTTAAATTACAGGCAAAATATGTATTTTAACACTAGATGAGGTGAGGCATTTCATTGGACATAGACCTGAAATGGTTTTTTTTTATTTATTGTGCAATTTCTTTTATCAAAAAGTGCAAACGTGCAACATAAGGTAGGCCTGAATGCACTTGTTATGTCTTTCCACTTTTTGCTCGTCTTGTCATAATGAGAACCGGCAGCGAATGAAGACTTTATTGATTTCTGAGTGAGAGCCGTCTTAGGTGTGCTCTGTCTCAGGGAATATCTGTTGTTAATAGTTTTGCTTTTTTAAATTAGTTTTTATTTTAATATCGTTTTCAATTTTGCTTTAAATTTCAGTTTAGTTTTAGCTAGTTTCATTAATGGTTTTGTTAGTTTTTATTTTGCAAACACATTTCTATATAGTTACTTTCAGTTTTAGTAATTATAGTTTAGCTTTAGCAGAGCGAGCAGAACACTTCCAGTGTAGACCAAAGCGAGACGTTTCATTTAAGTTTAATGTTTGCACAGATTACAGTTAACTTGTGTGCAGACATCTTAATAATGAAAATAAAATAATGGTTTGAGATTGAACAAAGCACCAAATAAATAGAACTTAAAAGTATAGGCCTACAAGAAAAAAACAATGAACATTTTCATACAAACTAATTCATTCGTGTAAGGAGACAGAATAAAGGCCTACAGTTTGTACAGTATAAACCCCATTATGTCTATGGAGAGTCCCCACACAGATAGTGGACCAGTGTGTGTGTATGCGCGCTTATGTGTGTGTCGTGTGTATGCGCTCGCTTATGTGTGTGTCGTGTCCTGTTATTCATAGCCTAACGTTACATTGCGGGGAAATGTCTCCACGTGGATAATATTATTAGCAGTAAATGTTTTGTAAAAACAAAGTCAAAGATAATAATAGCAGCTTTCAACCTTCATGAAAACATGACATCTCAAACATACAGTAGCCTAGAACTTTAACGTTTTTTTGTGCTTGAGGAACTTGTTTTGGTGTTGCACCCGCGTCTCGCAAATGAAACGGCATTCTAAAAATGCTGCGCTCCAATTAAAAGTCAAACTTGCCTCTCATTACCTTGTTATTTCCCATTCCACCGCAAAATATGCATCCTTTATGAGCCGCTTAGCACTAGCGATGTGTTCTACGTTACGGTCCTTCATTGAACGCGTCACAGGACAGCGGTTAATCGCCTCAGCAACTTCACGCGTATGAAGCGCCAAATCAGTCATTTCCTTAAACAGCGAATTCGATTCTGTATCGTCATTAGTGTTAGTTGTAAATAGTACCAAATTGAACAAAACAATATAACAGCAAAATTTGAATTTATGAATACGGTATCCTCGGTATCGCAAAATCCATATCATGGCACAACATAATACCGGTATTCACGTTCAAACCGGTATAGCGCCCACCCCTAGTCACCTGTTCTGGTGTCCACACCCATCTTTCTTGATTTATGTAACAGTTAATGCAGCAGTGACGGCCAGTCCCCGACACACACACGGTGCCACAAAGGAAGCTTTTTACCAGGACGTTCTGGTGACCTTTAGTCTCCTGTGTTGTTTGAACTGTGCTTAGCAAGGCTGGCCACAGGACAGCAGTCAACACACATACACATCAGCGACCAGGTTGGAGAGTGTGAGAATTATATCTTGTGTCATTTACCCTTAAACTTAGATTATATTGAGTTAAAGCTTTACATTCTTTGGGAATCAAAAACCCATGAGCTTTCATTTTCAAACTCATGAAAATGATCTTCATTTACTCGCCCTCATGTCGTTCAAAACCTATAAGACTTTCATTCTTCTTCGAAACACGAATCTTAATCTTAGTCATTATTGTCCACGTGGTGAGATTTTGTTTGTGTCTTATGGCGATCACACATAAACACTCAATTTACACAAACTTAAAAATCATATCTGTCACCTAATAGAGTCCACACGTACTCATCATCATCACTGAGACATTCTCGGCTTACATTCATGAGAGAAAAAAGTTGTCTTTATTGAAACCCGAGATATTTCAGTCCCTCCATTGGAAGTCCAACCGTCAAGCTTCAAAAGTATAGTGATCGTAAAAGAAATCCATATGAATCAAGCAGTTTAATTCAAGTCTCCTGAAAAAAAAAACTAAAAAAAACATGATCGCTTTATATGATGAACTTTATATGAGAAAATAGATTTAGTTGAGGCATTTACTCCTAGAAACATTTATCAATGCACATACAGTATATGGATATCATCAAATATGCTAAACGGATACTCAAGTGTGTGTTCTTTGTGTTCTAAAAACTTTTTTTAAAATTAATATTAGGTCTAAAACAATAAAATAATAATAAAAAGGTCAAGTCTGGTACACAATTTTTAAATAGAAATAGGTTTTATGGGTTTATTCACACCATTTGCATGCCAACAACCCAACATTATTATTTTTATTTTTTTAGTCAGTCAGCAAAGAAAATCGTCCGACAGATGTAATCTGAGCTTTGTTCTTGTTTTAGACACACATTTTAAGATGGAAATCTGCACTGAGAGTCTTTAAAAATCCAGTGATCAGAAACGACTAGACAGAACATGGAGAAGTCATTGAAATTCATTATTTAAAAGGTCTGAGAGCTCTATTGGTACAAGAGTTGTTTATTGTGATCATAACTACTATTAAATAATATAACGAAGCTGCTGTTGCCACTATTTTCACAGCAAGTCTAAGCAACGTCGTCCCGTAACTGTGGAAAAACCACCGCCTCTTGTGACTCAAGTTCTCCTCTCATGGGATCTGCTATCCCAGCGCTCGTCTCTCACTGAGAGCAGTTGTCACTCGTGTAAATCCATCTAGAAACGGTGCGTTTGAAGGCCGAGAGTTTTGATTCGCCGGTTCCCAGTTTCATGCTCATTGTAGCTGGAATGTTTGCTGTTGTTGTCTTTGATAATACAGAAGCGTTGGATGATCTATTGTATCACAATAACTGTCGACTGTAAAGCACTGGTCATGTCGCTGTTATGACTCTGCAGTCATTGTCTGCCTGCAGCTTTTGTTCTTCGCAGTGGAAGTTTCTGTGTCTGACTGGGCGGCACCTACAGCTGCTAGGATCAAAGTCTGTGGGTGAAAACACACCACCCCTCCTGCCACAGTTCACCCTGCCGTTCACCTTCAATTACTACAACATTCACATTCGGGTGGCTTGACCAACAAGCTCATGAACCCCTATGAATCAATACAATAACGAGCAGAGTATTTTGAATTTGTCAACTCATCTTTTATACCTTTTCGAGGATTCCCACGATCATGGAGAATTGAAAAGCTTTCTCAGGACTTTTAAGCCGGAAGCTTAGAGGTGTTTAGGTATGCCCAGCTCCTAAATATTGGCTAGATATGTTTTCTTTGTGAGTCTTCTTAAAATCCCTAATCAGAAGTCACAGAAGTCCTTGGTTAAAAGGGCCTTTCTGCAACTTTTTGTATGTATTAGGGCAATTATGTTTTGGTATTGGCTATAACAATAAATTTGTTCTTGAGATTACATCAGTGCTTTAAATCAGGGAAGCCCGAACTTTTTACTACGATGGGCCAAGCTTGGTTGAGTATTTCAAAATTCAAATTCTATTTTATTTATATTAAAATGTACCTTTTTATTAAATTCACTTATATTCTCTAAATTGCAAAAATAAAACAAATGAAACAAAAAATATGAAAACAATTGAATGCGATTCAAGATAAATTAGAAATGAAGATGTTTCAATGGCATGTTTTTTTCCATGTGACATGGCAGGCCAAATCAAAGGTAATCGCAGGCCAGCTTTGGCCCTTGTTTGGACGTCTCTGCTTTGGATCATCCTTTTATCAATATGTTTTATTTATGCTGACATAGTTGATATTTTAACCTATATCTCTCCTTTTTGAGTGCCTATGCCTTGGCTCAATCTTCCATTACATTAATATTATTAATGTAGGACAATACTAACAGTGTTTATGAGAAAGCAGTAAATTCTGTTTACCGCATGTATTTCCTGGATACTGGGCCTGTAAAAGTCCAGAAACATGGCTCCGTATAGGATGATTTACACTTTGCTAGGTCTAATCTTTCTTTTATGGCATTGCCGCAGGCACGCATAAACAAACGCACATGCCTCGAGGGCAGCTGATAAGACATCCGGGCTGAATCAGGGTCAGAGAGCAGATAAAGTTAAAGTGGGTCAGCCGAGGCACCTGCTGCTCTCAGGTGGCCTTGTGTGACTCATGTGACTTTGGACCAAGACTGGCTTCATGTTCTGGATCTCTGCCCCCTCCCCTCGCCTCATTCACATGGCCGCACCTTGACTTTTGATTTTTCTCAGAGGCTGAGTTTCACGACACAGTCTGTTGAGCACCACATGACTAGAGCTGGAGCTTTTGATGGCAATCATTGGTATGGCCGATTAATTGTTTAGTGACTTCCGATTACTGCAAATTATGTAGTTTATTTAGCTTAAGGAGTGATTCAAATGTTACGGTGTGCTGTGCTTTAGCGATAGTAACTCGTAGACTCTCAGAATATTAAAGGCCCAATGAAGTGTGTTGAAACGCACAGCATTATTCAATTTGTTGACGTAATTTCCACTGAAACGGAAAGACAGGGCGGGACATATCAAGCAGCTCCTCCCCTTTTATAAATAGCCAATAGTGTTTTGTTTAAATCACAGCTCGGCAAATCCGCATTTGAAAGCTTATGACAGCCACAGTCTAACTATTAGACTCTTAATTGATTCCCATTTAGTTTTAATATGAAACTGTTGCTAAAGCAAAACAGTGATTATAATCATGAAGATGTGTAGTTTGAAAAGTGTGTATGTTGGTACATCTCTTCTACCCGTTATCTTTTCTTCTACCCGCGCTGTTTCTAATGCCGAGTCTGTCTAAGCGTTTCTCCTCTTAATCTCCATATTGCTTTAAAATACACTCACCTAAAGGATTATTAGGAACACCATACTAATACTGTGTTTGACCCCCTTTCGCCTTCAGAACTGCCTTAATTCTACGTGCCATTGATTCAACAAGGTGCTGAAAGCATTCTTTAGAAATGTTGGCCCATATTGATAGGATAGCATCTTGCAGTTGATGGAGATTTGTGGGATGCACATCCAGGGCACGAAGCTCCCGTTCCACCACATCCCAAAGATGCTCTATTGGGTTGAGATCTGGTGACTGTGGGGGCCATTTTAGTACAGTGAACTCATTGTCATGTTCAAGAAACCAATTTGAAATGATTCAAGCTTTGTGACATGGTGCATTATCCTGCTGGAAGTAGCCATCAGGCGATGGGTACATGGTGGCCATAAAGGGATGGACATGGTCAGAAACAATGCTCAGGTAGGCCGTGGCATTTAAACGATGCCCAATTGGCACTAAGGGGCCTAAAGTGTGCCAAGAAAACATCCCCCACACCATTACACCACCACCACCAGCCTGCACAGTGGTAACAAGGCATGATGGATCCATGTTCTCATTCTGTTTACGCCAAATTCTGACTCTACCATCTGAATGTCTCAACAGAAATCGAGACTCATCAGACCAGGCAACATTTTTCCAGTCTTCAACTCTCCAATTTTGGTGAGCTCTTGCAAATTGTAGCCTCTTTTTCCTATTTGTAGTGGAGATGAGTGGTACCCGGTGGAGTCTTCTGCTGTTGTAGCCCATCCGCCTCAAGGTTATGCGTGTTGTGGCTTCACAAATGCTTTGCTGCATACCTCGGTTGTAACGAGTGGTTATTTCAGTCAAAGTTGCTCTTCTATCAGCTTGAATCAGTCGGCCCATTCTCCTCTGACCTCTAGCATCAACAAGGCATTTTCGCCCACAGGACTGCCGCATACTGGATGCTTTTCCCTTTTCACACCATTCTTTGTAAACCCTAGAAATGGTTGTGCGTGAAAATCCCAGTAACTGAGCAGATTGTGAAATACTCAGACCGGCCCGTCTGGCACCAACAACCATGCCACGCACGCTCAAAATTGCTTTCTTTCCCATTCTGACATTCAGTTTGGAGTTCAGGAGATTGTCTTGACCAGGACCACACCCCTAAATGCATTGAAGCAACTGCAATGTGATTGGTTGATTAGATAATTGCATTAATGAGAAATTGAACAGGTGTTCCTAATAATCCTTTAGGTGAGTGTATATAGCATTCTGTGCCGAATTCAAATGGGTCCGATCTGTTTTCTGGTCTGCGCGACTCGATCATATGATCCGCTCATGATCGTGTCGCTGGAGAAGACTGTGTTCACGCTGCGGTGTTTGTGTGACACTAACGTGAAACCAGACTTCATTCGCCCCAATGGAAAGCATATTTACACTGTCTGAATCGTATCCTGTCCCCTATATATGCTTTATACCATGGTCTGGGTGAATACTCGATTCTGATTGGCTGCAGGGTGTCCGTTAAAAAGTGATAGAGGACACCAAGTAAAGTAGTTCTGGTGAAACTGACTGTTTACCATTCGAAATTAATAAATAAATGCGCTGTCTACAACAGCTGTGAGTAACCATAGCAAAAAGTTTAAAAAGACTGTATAGTAGACCAAACCATTTTAATCAAGCAGGTTTAATCCAACTGTTCTGAAGAGACATGATCTTGGCTTTTATTCATGTAAACACATCAAATATGGTCAATTGGAAACTCAACCGTACTTGCTTGACGCTCAAGAACAAACCTTATTGGTTCTTCTGGAAGCTCACTTGCGAGAACAAAACTCATTGGGCCTTGTGCGCCAAGCAAACCCATTGAGCTTCCATTTTTGTTTTTGGATTTTTTTTTTAAACTATTCCTTTAATATCAGCCATAGCATGAATGTATTTATCAGCTTATCAGACCCAAGCTTCACATCATGTACATTAATAATCCATAGTTCTCTATTTGTTTGACAATTTTAAAGACCATAAATTAGTCTGCGACGAGGTTATAGATGTATTATAGATATAAATTCACTGCATTATCAGCTCGTGTTATTTTGTCTGATTATAGTTAACATGTAGTGTTTAGTACTGTGGGAGATTTACCCAAGAAGTCATGTGACGGAAGAGAGAGACTGTGTTGTTGTTTCTATGGAAAACACTCGCTTTTTCTTCTTCCACATGTACACGCATCAGTCCCTAGGGCAGGGATAAAATCTCTTCGCAGAAAATTGGCTCTCACTAGAGCCCGAGCAAGAGCTCGCTGTCTGTCCGACCATCAAATCCATTTCTTAAGGGTGCTTAAGAATTGCCTCTCAAATAAGTGTTGAGTGAGTGTGTGGTGGGTGAATCCTTTATATAAAATGCTCTGATTTATGCCGTAGGTTTTGCATTTTAATCCCCGTTTGATTACAGCGGGAAAGAGCACGCTGGGAGAAATATCCGTGCCGGCACAGCGTGTTTTAATTACAGTAGCTGCTCCGAGGGAGGGACTGTTCTTGGAAAACAAGGCTGAGGGGGTTTATTAGACTGGGGAATACTAAGGATTATTATATTAAAAAACAATGGATGTGTTAAAGGCCTTTGTGTTGGTGTTGGAGAGGCTGATAAGTGTTTTTCTCTCTCCTTAGGGGTCGTCCTGATGGAGATCTCAGACGTCCACCGGAAAGTCAATGTAGAACTGGAGGAGAACGTGAGTGTGTCCTGTTAAGTGCGTGTCTGCAAACACATTCTTGGCTGACCGAACACATGCTCGGACTCACCCAAACAAACGATTGCCATCTGCAATTTAGCCTCATATCAAACATCCCATTTCCCATAAACTTCGTGGACTCATTCCTGTTGACGTGCAGGCAGTCATATTTGTGTAAACTCCAGGAATGAGTGGACACACCTACTGCGTGTTAGATTTGTAGTTTTATTTTTTTTATCAGAGCAGGTTTAAACATGCCTGTTGATGCACCTGAGCCCAGCGCCTGATGACACGGACGAGCAACTGCTGACTGCAACCTGCGGCTCAAAAACAGGCCACACAACAGAAGACAGGCCGTGTTTAACATTCATAAATACCTGACAAAGAATTAGCTTGGTGGCGATTCTGATACCATTCCTAACATTCGGTTTGTTGTTACTAATGTAACTGACATTATAAATCTACTAATTCGATGGCAGTGTTCACACTAAGGGCTAAAATGTATGTTAATATGCATAAATACTAGTACACTAACATGATTTAAAGTACAGTAGTCGACATTTGAAGTGGATCAAAACCTTTCATCAAAGTTATACATGAATTTTGATCAAAACCCGTTCTTGTACAACTTTGATTAACTTTTTTGATCCACTTCAAATGTTGACTACTGTAGTCAGGCTACATAGTATGACTTAAAGTGTTAGTTCATCCAAAAATGAAATTGTCATCAATTTCTCTTTCCCCCGTGCCGTTCCACCAAACCAAAATTTTAAATCTGAGTGGTCTAATCCAAGTCTTCTGAAAAGAAATGGTCAAATTTATGTGATGATCAGATTTCATTTAGGCTTTTATTCAGATATAAGAACACAAGTCTTAGTTGAGGCCCTTGTGATAGCGCCCACTTTGTTGAATGAATGTTATAATTAAATGAAAATAGTTTTTTTTTTTTTCTGGCACAAACACAATGAGGGTTTTAATGAGCATCACAATTAGGGTTACATTAAAGTTTAAATTATTGAAACGTCATTTACTAACCATCATGTCATTCAAGACCTTCTTCCATGTAAAACAAAAGGAGACATTTTGAATGATGTGCTGGTTGTTCTTTTCCATCAAATAACAATGAATTTATCATCTGTTCATCATCGTATGAAGCCCGCCCTGACAATTTGATTGGTCCGAACAGCTCTAGTTTGAGCATAGTTGCTTCACAACGGATCAAGTCCAGACCGAACTTCCCATCCTCAAATGTTGCGGGTGAGGCTAAGTTCGCATCCAGGCTATCTATTCTCCATAACATTACATCATTTATTTAGCTCACTTAAAGTGATTTATAACTCGGATTCTCATTAATAAATAAGACCAGCTGAAATATTCATTGGTATCTGACAAATGTAAACCACAAATGCGTTCAGTGCACTGCTTACTGCAAGTGTTGCGACAAAACTAAACCCATTATAGACTGTCTAGTGTAGTCAGCTTGACTGATTTTACCGGGGGCATTCGTGAGAGTCCAGAAGTCTGTGAACCACAGGGACTCAAACTGTTGTGTGAAACTTAATCTGCAGTGACGGCTTCAGTGATTATAACGAGATGGGTGCGTTCTGATATTGTTGCATTGCTGCTTTGTGTATAATTTATTGAAAATTTGAATACGCTTTGTTTTCCATGCTTCGAATTACAAATCTGCTGTCATATTCACCCAAGATAGAGACATTTTCTTCCCTTCTTGAGATTTCTAGCGTCTGACGCCCTTTCCCATATTGATTGACAGGGCTCTGATCATTGGCTGCTTTTATACTAATGTCCTGTCGCACTGATAATTACTTTTATCGGCCAACACTGATGGTTGTGAGCCTGACAGATGTGCTTTATGAGGATTTCTCATTATTAGGGGGATACGAGGTAACCGATAATGTCGATTTAAATACTTTTAATGAATCTGAATAAAAAAAAATACAAGCCAATAAAATAAAATAACCTTTTTCATTTAAATTAACACCAAAATTGGACAGAAAATATATTAAAATAATATTAAATATCAATATATTAATCTTCATTTAGTTCTATGCGACTGAATCAGATTCAACAGTGTTATGTGTTATTTTCAAAATAAAGTATAGTCCTAGAAGGCTATTATTATCAGAGCTTTTTGAGCAGATAGCGGGGAGCAGTGAATGAGAGGTAGCTTCACAAACTGAGAATAGCAAACTGGGTCTCGGTACAGACTTACCGGCTCGGCCAGAATCGCTTCAAAGCTCTGCATCTTCAGAAGTGGAGCCACTTGCAAAGTTACAAAAAAATGCTGCACAAGAATGAACCCTGAGAGCTGAACAGTGAACACTGAGGGGCGGCTTATATTTTCTGCCTTTTATTTCTCTTTCGGCCAAAAACTGAAGAGGCCAGAAGTTATGGTTATTATTTATTGGCGAATTAACCTAAATAGGGATGCACCGAAATGAAAATTCTTGGCCGAAACCGAAAATGTTTATAATACAATTATAAAAAAATATATAAAAAAATAATTTAAAATAACAAAATGAATAATATATATATATAAAATTAAATTCAATAATTTAATTAAAAAATTAATTTTAAAAAATTAGGGCTGTCAAACTATCACGATTAATCACATCCAAAATAAAGGTTTCTGTTTACATAATATATGTGTGTGTGCTGTGTATAATTATTTTGTATATAAATGCACGCATGTATATATTTAAGAAAAATGTGTTATTTATATATAAAATGTTTATATTTATATAAAATATACATTATATATAGGCTACATTCAGTCTATATACAGTATATACATGCAAATATTTCTTAAATACACATGAATGTGTGGGTATTTATGTATTAAAAATAATTATACACAGTACACACACATATATTATGTAAACACAAACTTTTATTTTGGATGCGATTAATCGCGATTAATCGTTTGACAGCCCTAAAAATAAATTCAAGCCAATAAAATAAGCACACTTTAATTTCAAGTAACGCAAAAATTGGACAGAAATAGGCTTATATTAAAATAATATTAAATATCAATGTATTAATATCAATATATTATTTTTCATTCAGTTCTATCCAGCAGAATCAGATTTAACAGATTTATTTTTTTGACAAAATAAACTAAAGTAGTCCTACAAAGCTATTATTATCTAGCTATTATACACACACATTAGAACACGCTTCGAAATTGCAAAACATGCTGAGCCAGAGTGAAACCTGCTTATATTTTCTGCCTTTTTTCTATTTCGTCCCAAAACCATTTTCCGGCCGATAATTTTCGGCAGCCGAAAATTATCGGTGCATCCCTAAACCTAAGGGTTAATCGTCTAATCAGAAAATAATCAGTTGATGTATGGTTAGATTAATCGGTTGAAAAATAATTGATAGATTAGTTGATTAATCTGTAGAAAAAAAGAAAAAAAATCGTTAGATCAATTGATTAATCTGGAAAATATTGACCGATTGAACGATAATCGTTAGTTGCAGCCTGACCCGTGACATTTGCAGGTGCATTTCTACATCATATCTACTGTTACATAGTCAGCAGAACCTAAAAATACTCCTGTAGAAGAATGAAGCAATGATGAAAGGAGAAAGTCTTGAATGTAGGGCAGACGCATCTAAAACACAACAGCGATTCCCCGTAACAAATGAAGCATTTTTCTGAATGAAGACATGCATTAATGAAGACGTGTCCGTGTCAGGAAGTGTAGGCTAACGCTGGGCGTGTGGATTCTGTTTTTAAAGAGGGGTAAAAGCAGATTAGTGGAGCAGAAAGGAGGGAGAGGGGTGGGTGGGCGCACTTGCAGCCATGATGATGTGTTGATGCAAGCACTCTCGCCCTCCTTCATTAGGTTGATGTGTGTGTGTGTGTGTGTGTGTGTGTGTGTGTGTGTGGGTATCCCTCTGTTTGTCTGTGACTCATCTCCTCTGTAAGCACTTTAGCTTATACAACAACAGTAAACTGCCTGCCGGCTCACCCAGTTGCCTCATTTTCTATTTGTGTGTGTGTGTGTGTGTGTGTGTTAGGGGTGTGGGATGTATATCGTCTGCGATAATATCATAATTGTTGTTTTTAAACAATGTGCAGTAGTCTGACATTATTGAGTAGGCTATGTCCCTCACTTTGCCAAAACACGCCTAGACTCCACGCACACACTGCTTGATCTTGCCTTTTCGATTTAGGTTAATCTGCATGTGCACATTTAGAGAGCACACTCTCACTGCGTGATTTACTCTATTAAAATGCAGTAAAAATGCCCCTGTATTGAGTATTTGTCTTTTAGGCTATATTTATATCATATGATAGAGTTAAAGTCGCCCTGTAGTCAATAATTTCATCCCTTAAAACTCATCTTTGATCACCAAAATTACATTTAAATGCAAAAATTTTAAAATTAATTTGATTAATTGTAATAATTTAACATAATGAATTATACATAGGCTACATTTAATTAGGTAAGTACCAGCACAATAAACACACTAATTCTCGTTATCGGAAAAATCCCAGAAAATATCGAGATATCATTTTTTGTCAATATCGCACACCTCTAGTTTTGTGTGTGTGTGTTTTATCAATGTAGGCCTCTCACCAGCACACTTTCACACCCAATCATTATAATTCATTACCATTATCATTCATATCTTTCTCTTTCTCTACAGTTCAGACGGTTTCATCGGGAGGTTATTTCAGAGTTGGAGAGGAAGACAGACATGGATGTGAAATACATGACGGTGAGCTGCCATATTAATCATTGATAGGGAAGCTACTTGAAATATTGACAAAAAGTAACTACATTAAAACTATTTTAAGGGTAAAGGTTGTTTATTGGCTATGTGTGCATTACAATGTGACCTAAAAATAAACACTGAAATATAGTGTGTCATGTTACAATGCTGGTAGTTGGAAAACATAGCTGGTAACAGGAAAAGCTTGATTGGCTACTGTCACACTTTGTCACATTCCCAGTGCTGGTGTCCACATATGATAATCTGCGGATACTCGGGAAATGTGCCGCCTTAAAACTGTATTTTCTTTCGAGATGGGAATGAAAATCAGACCGGCTCATGTCACACTATTTGTTTTCTGTCTGCATCTAGAGCAGAAGTCAATCAAACTCATCTTTGCGCTGACACACCATGCGTGTGCGGACACGTCTCCCTGTCCCTGAGCGTACACTGATCGAACACTGTCTGCCCACAGGCCACGTTCAAGAGATACCAGACCGAACACAAGATGAAGCAGGACTCGCTGGAGAGATCGCAGTCAGACCTGAAGAAGCTCAGGAGGAAAAGTCAAGGAAAGAACGCCTCGAAGTATGAGAGTAAAGAGAACGAGGTATGTGTGTTTTTAATAACGCGTATATACGTTACTATATACACGCACATTTGTTTTTACTTTTCAAATCCACAGATAAGTATTACTGACAAAAATTTCATAGGACTCTAGTATTCTTAAAACGTTTAATAAATCTTTAATAATAGAAATAAGTTGTTAATCTAACCCCACAATCAGTTATTAAATTGATTGACATGCTTTTGATTATTGAAATTTGATTATTGAAATTTGAAATTTGAGTAAAACAAACAAATGGTTTCAAGTTTGTTATAATAAAGGATTTATTCAAACTCAAAAACCTGTTTTCTCATGAAAAAATCAGAAAAAATCCGGATTACAGGAAAAAATCCTGAAAAAATCACTTTCCTCCTGACTGCTCTCCTCACTATCTACTTTTCTCTCGAATATATAGTAGATGATGAGGATGTTTTTTTATTAATATTAATAACACCGACAACAGCAGGAATATTAGGCTGCTGTCACTTTAAGACTGAAAATAACATTTATGCGTGGTTTATTAAAAAAACTAAAATTTTAAGTCACTGAAATAAGGCAATATAACACATAGTAAACATTTGTTCACAAGGCTTTTTAAAACTGGATCTTGTTGTCTTAAGTTTTTTAAAACCATCCCGATCACTCCTTCATACAAAACAATATAGTCTTTTAACTTTTGTAAGACACTTAATTGTCAGAGTGGCTGATATGCGGGGAGGCGTGAAACATCATGAATAATGCTGTGATTCACACCTGAAAAGACAAAGACCCTCCCCTGGGAATATTGGTAACGCTTCCTTTTACAGTACAGTACTTACCTGTACTTACCTAGAAAGTACTGGCTAATATAAGGTAAGTACATGTGTTAGGGGTAGGTTCAGGGTTAGTACCTAGTTATTACCCAGTAATAGTAATTACTATAATAAGTACATAGTATGTACATGGGGAACAGGACTGTAAAAGGAGGCGTTACCGGAATATCAATGAGGAATGTGACAGAGGGAACTGTAGAAAATGAATGTGAGGAGACTCTGAATGTGAGAGATTTCCACGATGCGCACGCGCGAGAACTTAACTGAAGTATTTGAAGGAGATGGCAATTCTCGCGCATGCGTCGTGGAAATCTCTTGAAGTCTCGTTTCAGGCCTACAAGGAAGAAAAGGAATAGTCGAATAAAGTCGTTATTTTTGTTTGTTTTTTACGCACAAAAAGTATTCTCGTCGCTTGATAAACTTATAGTTGAGCCACTGTTGCGACATGGAATATTTAAACATTTTCTTTATTGACTCTCTGGGCCGTCAAGTTTCGTTCCCTTAGGGAGCCCATGTAGCAGTGATAAACCTCTCAGATTTAATCATAAATATCTTCATTTGTGTTCCGAAGACGAACGAAGGTCTTACGGGGTTGGTACAGCATGGGGGTGAGTAATTCATGACTTAATTTTCATTTTTGGGTGAACTAACCCTTTAATGATTGAACGTATTGTTTTGGCTTATGAACAAATCTTTACTTAAAAACTTAAGACCTACACTACCAAATTTTTTTTTTTTTTTTTTTTTTTTGTCTCTTCGGCTCACAAAGGCTGCATTTGTTTGATCCAAAATAAAGCAAAAACTGTTTATTTTTAAATGTTTTCTATTTAAATATATTTTAAAATGCAATTTATTCATGTGATCAAAATTTTCAGCATCATTACTCCAGTCTACAGTGTCACATGATCCTTCAGAAATCATTCTAATATAATTTGCTGCTCAAGAAACATTTTTTTTATTATCAATGTTGAAAACAGTTGTGTAAAAAAAATTCAGGATTCTTTGATGAACTGAAAGTTCAAAAGAATATTTATCTGAAATAGAAAGATTTAAGGCATTGTTGGGGGCATTTATCATTTCGCATAGATCGCCTCAACACATTGTCTTA
This sequence comes from Rhinichthys osculus, assembly GCA_029959095.1. Lineage (NCBI taxonomy): Eukaryota > Metazoa > Chordata > Actinopteri > Cypriniformes > Leuciscidae > Rhinichthys > Rhinichthys osculus. The sequence goes on along the minus strand of JARWKJ010000002.1, from coordinate 15,297,087 downwards.
TGAATAGTAGTGTGACCACATTAACAATAATTATCTGAGATTACATTGCAGTAGAATATTTGTTTTAAATGTGTTTTATTTAAAAGTAGACGTTTCAAGCTTTCTTTAGACCTACGTTTCATGTCAGTGTGATAAGTATTCGCTGAGTTTCAGTTCATTATTCAGACCTCTTTCAGAAAGTTTCTCGCGGAGATAGCGAACCCTGTTTATTTTCTTTATTTTACAAAAAAACAAAGAATTATTTGTTGTTATTGTGAGTGTACACAAATAAAAGAAGACCCTTTATAGTTCATAGAGATGTAATAAAGACTTGTATGAATGGCCAAAAATTACGGAGTATTTTAAGTTTAGGCTGTCATGAGGAAAAAATCCAGCAGAACGCGCCGGCACGTTCTTCGGGCTTAGAGGGTTTGATATTAATATTAATTAATATTAATATTAATATTTATTTAATATTGAATCATTCAATCAAGAGATTAATTCAGAAACGCTGATTCATCCAGTAATGAAACAAGTTAAGTCTTTGAATCATTTATTAAAACATATATTTTTTTATAATATATAAAAAAAAAATATATGGATGGAAATATACCGATTCCAAAAAAAACTGGTCCGGACCTCCGCTGGGAAGGAGATCTAGAGACTGGACCTCCTGGAAGTTTAATTGAATACCCCTGATCTAGTCCCTAACATGTGAACTAAGGTTAATAGTTGGTCTCTACGGATGCTGCACAGTAACTGCTGAACAGGCGCAACTCTTGCTGTGTTATGCATTTATTTTAATGGCTGGAACAAGTATGTCAAAAGATGTAAAGATACAAGTATTTCTGTTTCAAATCGGTACCCACACAATGTCTTACTGACAGGAGGCTTGTTTTGAGTGCCTGCATGCACATGAACACACTCCTTCATGAGGAGCTTTCGCTCCCTGCAAAAATGTGGTTGCGCACTTCATGGTCAAACTGCCCGTCTAGAGAAGTGTTGTTGTACAGTTGGTTAGTTAACATAAACGGGTAACCAAAAAGTAATTATGACAGCCATAAATATTACTATTGTAATTTTACAGTGGTAAAATGTAAAAATAAAATTATTATTATTATAAAATTTTGGCCAAATTCTGCAGCCCTACAAACAGGCACATCAAACCAGGATTATTTTATTTATTAAATCAGTCGCCGTTTTATCAGAATCTAATCACAATTATATGTTTCCCCCAAAATCCTGCAGCCTTAGGTTTTACAGTATAAAAATACAGTATATGTTTTGATAAGCAAAATTGCACAAAGCTGCATTGCTTCAAATGGCGTATTGAAACTAGATATTTTATTAAAAGTAGTACCGGTACTCACATTTAATGTGAAACTTAAGTCAGGTAGGAACTAAATAAGGTCATACAGGTAGCTATGATGTTGGTGATGATAAACCAACATATTTACATATCGTCCCTGTCGGGCGGAAACCTCTAGGATGTACATTTCCAGAAGAAAATGTGAAGTGGTGCTTGCAGTGGCAAAACTCGCCGCTCAGTTGCTAGGGTGTTGTACAGGGTTGCATACGAGCCAACAACCAAGTCTGTACGATGTTCTAGTGCTGAGATATGGCTTTTTCATGTGTTCAGGTGGTTGCTAGGCGGTTGCTAGGGTGTTCTGGGTGGTTGCTAGGGTGTTGCTAGGGTATTCTGGGTGGTTGCTAGGGCGTTGCTAGGTGGTTGCTAGGGTTTTCTGGGTGGTTGCTATGGTGTTGCTAGGCGGTTGCTAGGGTGTTCTGGGTGGTTGCTAGGGTGTTGCTAGGCAACACTTTTTGTGTGTCATTATAATATTAACATTTTCTGCAAATCAAGCTCAAATGGAGTTTGTGACCAGCGAATGACAGATATTTTGTCTGAGGCAATCAGTGCACATTACGTTTCCATCAACTTACAGGATATGACGTTTATTGTTGCTATATGGGCACTCAGTTGTTTTTGAAATCTCATAATCAAAATCTCATGATACAAAAGATCATGCACAGGATATTTAACACCGGACTAAGACTATTCTCCGCTCTGCAAATACAAAAAGCTTTAGCCTTTATTGACGCAGTGTCTCTTGAGTAAAGAAAACGCTGCACTTACTCAAATATCAGTTTTTTGTTCACCCTTGCATTGCAAACAAGCGGAGATCTCCAAACTGTGTGCTGCACTTCATTCACGATAGAGGCTGGTGGAGTTGTGAGATTTGATTGACAGTTTGAGGAGCCAATGGAGTTACAAGGTTTAGTCACAACCTCTTTTAAAGGCTTTTTTATTGGTTATGTACTGGTGAAACTCGAAAAATTAGAATATCGTGCAAAAGTTCATTTATTTCAGTAATTCAACTTAAAAGGTGAAACAAATATTTTAAATAGACTTATAACAAATAAAGGCTTGAAATATCTCACTTTGCATGTAATAAGTTGGATGATTATGGATTACAGCGATAAAAAAACCTTTTCACAATATTCTAATTTTGACTTTGGGGTTTTCATATCTGTAAGCCATAATCATCAACATTATAACAAAGAAAGGCCTGAAATATCTCACTTTGCATGTAATGAGTCTATATAATAAATTAGTTTCACCTTTTAAGTTGAATTACTGAAACAAATGAACTTTTGCACGATATTCTAATTTTTCGAGATTCACCTGTATTTGTAAAACAGACATAAAGGCTGACCTATAGCATTAATTTTATTAAACAAAAATGACAAAATATAGAGATACGAGGTTTCGGCCCAACAGTAATGATATATTCTTATTTGTAGCATTTATTTTTACTTAATTTTTGGATAATTTTCCACAGCACACCTGACAACTTGGGAAACACTGGTGTATCTACCACTGTCTATTATGTTGTGATATCCCACTCATTGCTCAAACTAGTTATTGAATGGTTGCATGGATAAACTTCCATGTAGCAATAATGGCATGTAGCACTGAAATACTGACTTAGTTCTTATTAGTTAATATTTCTATATGTATTCAATAGTAGGGCTGGGTAAAAAATATAGATTTTTTTATATTAATCGATTCTCATTTTTACGAACCGATATCGATTCTTAAATCTCAAGAATCGATTAGTCATTCTGTTTTCATTTGATGAATGAATGGAACATTGTAGCGCGCATCCCATCCAATAAATCGCAATAATCTTTGTGCTTTGTTACGATTGATACTGAATAAAGTCTCAAATTTCAAATTACGTCCATTTTCTTCCGAAATTCAAAAACATAAATACCGTTTTGGCGCTGTGGCGTGAGATCGCTCTGGCTCAGCTCAAGAGAAGCACATGATCTCCTCTTCCGCCTTAATAATACCAGTTACAGCGCCAAATAAACATGAATGAACGTCTGAAAGTGTGTTAAAAGATAGAGTACAACTTATCATATCCGTATCATGTCACATGGAATCGCTCAATCAGTGTTTCAACCGTGGAAAGACGTCAGTAAAACAGCTTGTAAACAATGTCATGTAACGTCACATTTCCCTCAGAAAAACCATAACCAGTGACCATAAACTCGTTAGTCAGCTAGAAATATTAACTCTAAAGAGCATTTTGCTAAATATATGCACCATATTACATATTCATTATAATTTTTAATGCTCTTCGATATTTAATGCATGTTTGAATAAATCTGGCAAGTTTTTATGACAGCCAACATTTAAATGTTTATATTTCATATAACTTTATTATTATAAAAATAAATAAAAGTGTAATTTAAGTGTTTGTATAGCTACAAATCAGTTAATTTTTACCTTCAATATTATAGTAGGCTAATGAAGCCTAGTAGGCTACAACTGACTCCCATAGTTTACAGCATTAGTTAAGAGATTTGTTTTCCTTGAGGAAATTTGCCATGTACCTGACATCCAAAATAATCAATATTGAATCGAATCGGAATCGAATTGCAAGCTTGTGAATTGAAATCGAATCGAATTGTGAAATTTGTGTCAATACCCAGCCCTATTCAATAGCGTCTCATAAAGTCTTGGTATGGTGTCAGCCCCATCTGTAATGCTGAACTGGCCAATCAGCAGACAGGACTGGAACTGTATATTTCATAGATATATTTTAACCCACACCCTGCCACATTATCAGATGCAGACTTGTGTTCATATGCAACACGTTCATGAAGGAGCCGTTGGCGTTGCTTATCTTGAGCGAGGGTGAAACCTCACACAAACACAACCGCCTCCATAAACCCTCCGACCGTAGAGGTGGATGATGGATCCATCCCCTGTACGAATAAAGTCCACTAGCAAAACAGCTGTACGTGAAATCCGACCCTAATCTTCTGATCTGTAAACGGCAGGCGCGTTTATTCATCCGCCCAGAGCTCCGACTCTCCGCACAGCCTGTTCATCAGGGTGGCCTGCAGAAATTAATTACTTTGCTCTGTGTGTCCGCACCCTGATGGCTAATGTCTCACCTCACCGTGGACTTTACTGTCAGATCTCTCTCTCTCTCTCTCTCACCCGCCGATGATGGATGGATGTGCCAGTCACGCCGGTGTCTGTGATAAGAGACATGCCTCTTTCCCTTTGTTTGTTCCAGACAGCACATCATCGTCATCCTGACATTTTACCGCTCCCATGTTCCCTGTAATCAGCCTCTCCTGACCTCCCCAGCTGAGACGATATGGGAAGTCGAAATCAGAAGTTCAGCGATTCATTCAGACTAGTGTGCTAAACTGAAGCACGAGGCCCAGGCAAAGACTTTAGCTCAGTCCTGTTTCAGATTAGGGGAGTCGGTGCTATATGCATCATCTGCGGTAACATAGTTACTTATATGAACTTAATAAAAGCATGATTGCAAATGTGATCTTGAATTTCTGCAGCAGTTCACTAAACAAGAAGTTACCTCCATTTTAGACAAAATATTGTCCGTTTCACATTCGTTGTATCTACTTTACGTTACGTCATTGTAAGTAGTTCGTTGTAATTACGAATGAAGCAATTAACGGTCTGTATGAACGGATCATTGAATCACTTTCTTAACACTAGAACTACCGGAATTCTATAACTACTAGAACGACCATAGCGGTCATTCTGACCGCTCATACTTTGACGTTCATATTGCCGTACTGAACGTCATTTTCGTCATGCCACAACTACATTTGAACCTTCTTTTTAAGTTTTCCGATGAAACATTTAATTCCTGTCGTCATGTTATGACGTCATCACCATTAAAACCGCTTAAAACAAACGTTGGCCCGACAGGTGCTGCCTCTATGTGAGGAAAGTTTTGCGTCAAAAAACGTGAATAGACATGCAAAACGTTAGGAAACGTCAAAGCTTCATGCCGTTTCGTACAGCCCTGTTTCTAAATACATTCAATAATCAATACAAAATCTAAAAATAAATGGATTTACAATGTTACGATAGGTAATAATAAAGACACAACATTTAAATTCAAATGAATGTGAACATTTATTTTCCAGCCTAATTGATAAATATTTTCTTATTTTCTTTGTACAATAAAAACAAATCTTATGAAACAATAACTTATAACATATATACAATAACAAAAACACTACATACATTTGATTACACCGTAACAACTTTCATGGACAGTACGCAGCACAATACAGTACACAAAAACAGGTTAAGAAAAAACATGAACATTAGCTGGACAAAAAAACGAACTGATTTAGAACGATTAGTTTCAGTAAAAAAATAAATTAAAAAAATGACAAGTTTTCCTCAAAGCTCATTTGAACGGCGCAAACACCCCGCATCATTCACTGACGCTTACGCACAGTCCACACAGGTAAACACCGCCTTCCGTGTGCAGCTCCCACACACCACTTTACGACATTTGGCACATGTCTCCTTGGTTTTATTTTGTTTGCAGTTCCTCCTTATTTGGCACTGCCGCCTTCTCTCCATCTGCTGCTGCTCCTGCCCGGGTCCTGGCTCTCGCACCACCAGTTGTGAGGTTTTTGATCCCATGTGGTCGGAACGAAGTTCGCTCGCCAGTCGCGTGATGAAGTCCCTCCGCGAAACATGCTCATTTGTGCACTTATTGTACAATATGTGTGCGTTGATTGCAGCCAGGTCGAGGATGTTATAGAACACAGCTACTGGCCATCTACGGGAGGGTGCTTTTACTGAATATTTTCTAGCCATTTGATCTAGAACGTCTACTCCTACCTTGGTCTTGTTGTAGTATGTTACCGTCTCTGGCTTTCTTTTCTGGCCACTTGTGATGCCAACAGCTGTGTGGACAGTGCTGAGGATGCAGACATTCTTTTTTTTTTTGCCCTGATACACGGTCAGTGTTGCATCGCCACTTTTCAGCACCTCTGTGCTGAACAGCGGCTTTTGCACCTTTACGCACGGGGGGAGCTCTCGTCTGCTCTTGTTTACCGTGCCAACCAAGCTGGTTTTCTTGGCCTGAAGTGCCTTTGCCAATTCAAAAGAAGTAAAAAAATTGTCGGTGGTCACATTTCTTCCCTTCCCCAGGTATGGGTCGACCATTTTCAGCACCACACTGTCTGCAAGTCGTTGACCTGGCCTCCTCGTCTCGTCTTTGCCCAGATAAGGTGCACCGTTTACCATATATTTGGTGTCGACATCCGCAGCAAGCCAGAATTTGATTCCGAATTTGTCCGGTTTGTTTGCAATATACTGTATGAAACTGCACCTTGATTTTGTAGGGAATAGCTGCTCATCCACAGTGATGTCGGCACCAGGCTTGTAGCAGGCGATGCAGTTTTGGACAAATTTATCCCAAACATCACTCATAAGGGCAAACTTGTTGTCTCGCAAGCGTGTGCGTCGGGTTTCCCTTTTGTCGAAACGAAGGAATCGCATTATTTCCTGAAACCTGTTTCGGGACATGGTCTCCTTGAAAAAAGCGCAGCCCCACTCGGCTGACCAAAAGGTCGCCAAATCCATCCCTTTTCCACCATGCGCGCCACGAATGTAAATTAAACTAATGAAGGCTTTTAGCTCTTCAATTGTCATGTCCCATAGGTTGTCCTCCTTGACTCGATGGGCCTCAGCCACAGTGCAGTCCCTGATGTGTTTCAGCATGCCATCATCCACCAAACACAAAAAGGCTGTAAGGGCATCTTCAATATTGCGCTTGGCGTGCGCTGTGGGGCCTGCCGCTTCAGTTATTACATTTTGGCATTGTCGCCTTCCTCTGTCTTCACCCAAATCTACATAGGTCCACACTGTGCCGTCTTTCGCCGTTTCACGCCTTTCGGCTGAAAGGGGGTTTATTGGGCCAGGCTCCTCATCTCGTGGCGGACTGTGTTGTCTTGGCACAGAAGGCACATTTGAAGGATCAGGATTTTGCACTATTGCCAAAAAAAGAAAAGAAAAAAAGAACAGACTAATTACTTTTTTAGTTCATGAAATCATAATCTTGATAATTAGTCCTAATGATTTCTAATAGCCTGACAATATAGTATTATAGGCTACTAATAATAGCAATAGAATAATAAAAATGAAAAGGTGTGTGTGCCTGACGTAAAAATCTGAATGAATGGATCGGTCATCAGGAAAGTTGCGTGTTTGCGTCGGTAACAGCGGTGGGTGTGTGAGAGGAAAAATAAGTTAATATGATAACCGATCTGATCGGTAAATATAATTATAATTATATAATTATATAATTATAGCCTACATTAGATAGTTAGAGATGGTTAACTTTACTTTGAAGTTACGTTACAACTATTATTGAGCTAGTCTGCCTTGCAAAGTATAAAAATATAGCTAGAGAAGAAGAGAAACATACCTGGAATATTATCCGATGGAACAAGGTCAGTTCCAGGATCGGAGATGTCCAGCCGGCTCTTTTTTCGACGGGGAATGAATTCATTATCTGAATCACTCTCAGCGCTGGATGAACTGTCTAGGGACCAAGAGACATCGCTGTCCCTATCCGTAACGTTACCTGCTCCTCCATCAGACTCCTCATCGTCAAGCATTCTAAGCATGGCTAAAACCTCTGTGGCTGTCATTGTTCTTTTTGATGACATTTTGTTAGCTCAAATGTATAATATTTATAGCGTAAATGTATAATATTTATAGCGTTGGAATAGCGTAAACAAAAAAAGACAAATCGTTGCTATGCAACGGGGACATTCGTTACAGTGGCGGGAAATGTAGCGGACTTATGATATCTATAATGCTTGCGGTCAAAATGACCGCCATGGCCATTCTAGGTAGAAATACTCAGAACTGTTTTGTGTTTTGTGATTTTAATAAAATAACAGTGTCAGAATAAAATATACACATATTTAGGAAAAGTCAGAGTCATTCAGCCACATGGATTTTATTTTAACAAAGTTATTACACTGTAAAATTCAAAAACGGTCAAAATGACCGCCTTGGGAGTTCTAGTGTTAAACAATTCGTTCAAAAACGCAAAAACAAAACCTTACTGATGTTGGTAAAAAAAACATTCTGCTCCGGCCTTTTTGCGTTTTTGAACGAAATGTTTAAGAAAGTGATTCAATGATCCGTTCATACAGACCGTTAATTGCTTAGTTCGTAAATACATACGCGTTTCGAATGATTAGTTTGTAAGAATAACTCCACTGAGTCTTTTGCTGCCACCTACTGGCGGTAATTTTAAAAGCATCTGTCCTTTTTACTATATTTATGCAATTGTGATATCTTGTTTGTTTATATCAGTTCACTAGATTATTACTAATGATTGTTTGGGATCATTTTATTAAATAGTTTATCAATATAATATGAATGATGAATGCGCTAACATAACTTAAGATGAATATAGAAAGTGCACTTCCCAAAAATGAAAAGACAGTGAAGTGCGCAACCACTGAATACTGTCAATTACATATAGTAAATTAAAAAACTGAATTTCCACAGAAGAAAGAAACTCACACAGGTTTGGAACAACTTGAGGGTGAGTAAATGATGACAGACGTTTCATTTTTGGGTGTCTATCACTTAAAATATTAGTCATAACTATCACTTTCGGACTTCTGGTATATATATACTTTAGGCTGTGAATCCGTGATCCTAATCTCTTATTCCTGTCATAATGAAATGTCCTGGAAAACGATCTCTGAAAAAGAGAAGGAAGCCTATAAAAGTATTAATTAAAAATAAAAAAACTAGTTTGCCCAATGTTTGTATGTTGACTATGTATTTGTTTACCTATTTGAGCATAATTTTGTTCATATATCAGCGTACTAATGTCAGACTCTGTATGAATCAGTTGTGTGGCGTCTTGTTGTTCAAATCCGTTTTATGATGGTTATAAAGGTTCTGGAAAAGATCTGTGTTGATCCGTGCGCATCTGCCTTTTTGAGGGTTGCCCGTTTAGGCAGGAATGGTGTGTTTTTCATGTCTTCTCCGCCGTGTGTCGCATGTCCTCTGTTTCTTTTACCTTCCTCCACGGGGGGAGAATGAAGGTGTCCATAGCAACCGACTTCATCACGGGTCTGTGATGATAAACAAGACAAATAGCACACTTACGCCCCTGTCCATCTCCCACGGATCCATCACAGCTCTCTGGGACGTGTTCGCTCGGACAGATACGCTGGTGCTTTTAACTCTGTGTGTGTGTGTGTGTGTGTGTGTGTGTGTGTGTGTGTGTGTGTGTGTGTGTGTGTGTGTGTGTGTGTGTGTGTGTGTGTGTTGGTCCGTAATGTTGCAGAAAATGCAGCTGTTATCTGAGCTGACCAGACTGTTGTGTGTTTGTGTGTGCACTATAGCCAGACACACAATGCACAGATGTAAGGGAAAGACCCACATGTGTCCTCAGTGTGTTTTTAAATCTGCCCACTTCAAACTCAGACCTATATATATTTTTTAAATTGACAAGTTTGTCTTTAGGAAACACTGTGTAATTCTGTGCAGTGTGAATAGGCCTTTCCCATTGGTCTTTTAAAAGTCTCAAAGGGTTAGTGCACCTTTTTAAAAACTATAATCACTGATTTCCGGTAACTGCCATACGCGAGTCTAGTTGTGGCGGAAGAGTGACCTCTGACCCGACCATTTGTTTACATGGAGAAAGGTGGGTTTGTGACCTTTACTGCATCCAGCCAACCCTGCCTTAAGGCTCGTTCACACATAGCACGATAACTATAACGATATTTGCGTCCACACCAACGAACAATAACAGTCTGTTTAATCTAAAGGCCTGTTCACACCGGGACGAATTTCGCGCGCGATATTCGCCGACGGTTAACGCCTCGTGACTAAACAAAGGGCGCCAATGTGAGTGTGCACACCGGCACGAAAAACGCCACGCGTTAAAGCGTAATTTTTTTAAAAAACGTCTCGGGTTCGTTTTTTGGGTTTGACCATAGACCGTATAAGAAGTGGACAGAGCCATCTCATTGGAACTCAGTTGAGACAGTTGAAGCCCATTTTTAGCGATTTCTGAGCACTTCCGTTCCTGACGCGCAGACTCAAACCGACTCAAACTAAGCTTGATGACGTGAGCAACCTGTCTGACAGACGTTATTCTTCTAGTAGCTGTGCGTGAAAACTGCCAACGTTAATCTTGCAGAGACGGGGAACTTGAGCAAAGAGTTCTTTGGCGTGAGTGAGCAGGAGTAAGTATTCCGTTGCTTTTATGGACTCATTATCTATGGGCTTCTCCCTTGATGGGACGTCCCCCCGATTGCCTGCGAGCTTCTCCTCCTGTCTGTACGGTAATTTCTGTACAGCGCGACAGAGAGTCGAGTGGTTATGACGCAATCGTTAGCCTATTTTTACAAAATCTGTTTCTACCGGGCCATAATGTAACATAAAAGGTAATGGAGCCCTTTATACATTGTCGTGTTTCTTTAGAAATAAATAATGGACAAATGGAGTCTTTAAACGCCTCAGATGTAAAGTTATTCGCTGTCAAAGTGACGCCAAAATGAATGGGAGTCAATGGAAATGCTAACGCAAGTGAAGTTCTGCTACAACATGGCGGCACCCGGCCGGCTTCAACTTCTGGATGATGGATTACCCCCTTGGGTTTGACGCGCCGCGTCAAAAACTATCCGACCAATGAGATTGCCGCTTTTGCTCACGTGTCTGGAGCTTCTGAAGTTACAGTAAAACACAACTTGGAGGCGCTCAAACACAAAACGGTCTTGCCGAGCACACATACGTAATGGCGAAGAAGATATACGCCAAGTAGCGTCTACACTGCCGGGAAGAAATAAGACGAGGAAGATGCAGGGCAAGATGAATGTAGATCTGCTGGTCTCGTTGCTGTCGGAGCATAAAGAACTATATGACAAACGCGACAGCGACTACAACATAGGACTATTTCTGTTTTACATTAAGCGCCATCTAATGTCAGGGAATGAATTGGCATGTTCACTCGGCTCATCGTCAGCGAAAATCGCTTGGGTGTGAACAGTGGCGGATCTAGAAAATTTTACATGGGGGGGCAAAGGGGTGGCAAGAGGTCTTGGCAGGGTGGCAGGGGTAGACGGTACATGGGAATCCCTATATGTGAATTGCTTTAACAAAACAAACACAAAAACACTTTTAATCATTATTAAATGATTAACATTATTGTTTAATCATGCCCACACACTACAAAGGTTTTTAGGAATGATTTATTAACAAATCCCTCTGAAAATATCTTCAGAATAGAGAATACTGCTAAATGAATAACTGGAAAGTTTGGTGTACATAGGTCGGTGCTACACAGGCTGAGATGTTTGTACTGGAGATTGACAAAAAACTAATTTTGAGAAAACAGCATTTAAAGATTTGTAATGTAAAAATTCATACTTTTTTTTAGTGGAAACAACTATTTACAGACACAATATCTTATCAAATCATTAGCAACAACAATACAAACCACCTAAATCACAGCATTTATGGCCTTCAACTGAACAGAAAAACAGTCAAAAACGCATATCTAAAAGTCAGAGCACGTCACGTAATGCATCTCTGAACGAATCACGTTGTCAGAAATTGACATCAGCCAATGAGATTTCGGTTTTAGAGTTAAATGCCCATTGTACTTTCACGATTGGTTGCTGATTAAAAGGAAATTACCATATTTGGATACGACAACAATGTACAGGAGAGAGAGCTTTCCAACGGAGATGTATGTGATGACATTGACATGCAGCGATCGCGGAGCAGCATGTTGATTTAGAACGACAACTTTTGTTGAATTTAGGAGAAATCTACTGACGCAAATAGACAAAGTGTAGTAAAATAAAGTCCTAAAAGTTTTTTTTTTTTTTTTTTTTTTTTTTTTACCACAAGTCTGAAAGAAGACATGTTATTGAAGACAAATAGCCCAAAATCTTAAAATTAACCAGTGAAAAAAACCCCGATGTTTTTGTGTCTCGCCTTAAGCTGTTCTTGTCTTTACTAAAATCAAAATAAGGCTAATCAAAGGGAAGAGTGCTCTTACAAATCACGAGGGAGCGAATTGACCGCTGATTTTGGCTAACATAATAGACGCGCTGTTTTTGCTGATGAATCGTCTTTAGTATACAATACATTCATTACAAATGTAACTTTAAGTTAAACGTGTGTGTTTAAACTACACCTGAGGAAACTCACTTCACCTTCAGAGGCTCTGGGGAAGCTCACTCTAGCTCCAGTCGGGTTGCAGGGCCACCTTACCGCAGCAGACTCGCTGTGTACAGTGTGTGAGCCGCCAACAACGCCGCCCGCTCTGCACGTTTGAATCAGGGACGCAGGGGGGAGGGGCTAATAATATATTTAAAATTAAAAATTAAATTGTTCACTTTTGGTAAATGTATTGTTTAGCTCACTGTTTTGAGAAGCTTGTGGACATAGTGGCAGGTTGTTTTTACAAGTACAGTTTTTGGATCATCAAAGTTAGGGGGGCAGCTGGGGGGGCAAGGCTCTAGAGTGGGGGGGCACCTGCCCCCCCTTGCCCCCCTGTAGATCCGCCCCTGGGTGTGAACACAAAAAACGTGTTGAAAAACGCTGGCGAATTAACGCGCGCCGATATTCATCCCGGTGTGTACGAGCCTTAAGGCGCGCGCTGCGGTTTCAAAGTGTGTACACTACAACGTCATTGAACATGTTTTTTTACCTGTTGCATTACACGGCTTTAACCAGCAGATGTCCTCACCATGACAAGTTTTGTGTGAAGCTAGTGTAATCGATATAATAATCTAACAGTGAATTCACCTGACGTAAGTTAGTCAATATAGTGAAATAACAACAACACCTGGTCGTTTTCACCGCAATTTCAAAGGAAGCAAGACAGTGTTTTCGCAACGAGCGCTGGATACCTGAGGTAATACTTCTCACCTTTTATTTAACGTTAGATGGTATGAACGATTGTTTTCAATATCCATTTCTTCTTTGACTTTTCTGGACCTCTGCAAATTACTTCTCCACATTGTCATCTGCCATTTTAAATGCGCGAGACCCTTGTTTAAGTAAGGGTTAATGCCCGACGAGGTGTCCATTGTCAGGTATTAATGGACGACGGCGAGGCGTGAACCGTCCGACGTGCAGCGGAGTCCATTAATACCTAGACAATGGACACCTCGAAGGGCATTAACCCGCTTATACCGTGGTCACTTGCCAAATAACACATTTTTAAAACATTTGTTTATATTTTAATTAGTTTTACAATCGAAATCTAAAGTTTTTACAAACAATAACTTGGTTTCCCTGGTTACGCCTGACGGTTTATTTAGCAACCAGAGATATTTATAGTCCGCTCAGCTCGTATCACCCTTCAGTTTAGCTAACTTACGAGTCAGAAACTTAACGTATTTTATGTCAAATTCTCCAAAAAGTTTAAAAGAAATAACGTAAGTCACTCATTGTTGTATTAGTAGGCTATGTATAACGACTAACTAGATGTTTGTTTTGATACAATAAATTGTAAACGGATACTTTGACTGCCTGTTGCTATGGTTACTCACAGCTGATGTAGCAGCGCATTTATTTATTAATTTCGAACGGTAAACGGTCAGTTTCACCAGAACTCCTTTACTAGGTGTCCTCTGTGGCTGTGTCCGAAATCTTCACTCAAACCACTACTCCCTAACCCCTATGTAGGGGGTAGGGAGTAGAGCACTATATAGTGAGCTCACCAGCATAATAGAAACACCACTTTCGGACACTACTCGATCGTCTCTCGGCGCCGTTGATTACGTCATTACTGTCGCACTATTTAAACGCGCCATCATCTGTCAGCTGGTGCCGAGCCAGCTCTGGGCTTTTTTTTTATAAATACATAAATACATTATATTGAGCTTATTTCTTCAAAATTGTAAAATTAAAAGTCATTTCTGGCCGTTTCTGTTATAATGCGTTACTCCACACATGATTATAACTTATAAACATAAATAAAATTAATACACATTTCACATATTTTCATTTTCGCGCCACACCGTTTTCTCTTGCCTGTCGACATTAGGGAAAAAAAACAGATCTACGTTATCAAATATCTTGCTCATAATACTCTTAATAAAACAGCTTTTAGACTCTGTGGAGATGCCACTCAATATTTATCTCTTTTGTTTGTTTGTTCTCGTGATTCAGAAGATTTTGCGGATTAGCAAAAGAAACAAGATTTCTAGACACAGAAAACGACGTGCTGTTCGTGCTGTCGTCAAATTGTAAGTTAAAGATGAAGATGATGCTGATAGGTCTTTTACGATCAGCGCAATGCATGATTGTATGTAGGGCTTGGGTTAGTGACCATCGGTTGTACACTACTTTTCAAAATGCATTCTGGGATACATTGAGTGGTCTATATAGGGTATAATAATCATCACTATACATTCGGACAGCACTACAAAATGGCGAGCTCACTATATAGTGAGTAGTGGGAGATTTCGGACACAGCCTACCACTTTTTAATGGACACCCTGCAGCCAATCAGAATCGAGTATTCACCCAGACCATGGTATAAATCTTTATCGTTATAGTTGTGGCTATTCTTTAATATGGAGAACGATTTTTAGAACCATATCTTTATCGTTATCTTTATAGTTATCGTCCTTGGTGTGAACGGGCCTCTAGAGTCACATCCACTAGATTTTTCTTTAGAGCGCTTCTCTAATTCGATTCGATTCAAAGAACTTCCACTCAAAATATTGAAAAATCAAGATTGTAGGGCAACTATCTGACCGTTCCTACCCTGCCCTGCTGTCTAGTCTAGTGTAGGGTTTATTTGTGGATGGTGGTGGCCTGTTTAAGCAGACATGCTTCAGACTGACTGGAAAATGTTGGCGCACAAAGGAGGAAGTGGATTAAGATCAGCTGTAAGGACCTCAGGCCTTTCCCTTGACTAGGAGGGGTTGCCCCTCTTCCTACACCACCAGCCTTTATTGTTTTCATTCGCCATTTATAGCAGTACCTGTGCTTGAAAAACAACTGAATAAAAGGCTGGCCCTTCCTCTTCATTAACAATTGATCCAAAGGTTATAGTGCAGACAGGAAGTGTCGTGGCAGGTGTAGCGTGTAGATTACGGTCCCCGGCTGCGAGTTGGGAATGTGGTGTTTACGGTTTTGTGTAGAATACTTGACCTTGAGTCCCCTGATGAGTGAATGAATGAAGCTATCACAGACATAAATGAGGATTTTGATTAAACCATTATGACTTTCCACTATATTTTCAGCTTCGTCTAGCAAACTTTCACAAAACATCTTTAAAGATATCTGATTTGTGTAGTTAAATGTCACCGCCTCCCACTATTTTAACATTGGTCTGGTGTCTTCTTTCAAAGACCTTTCGCTCATACTAAATGTTATATCATGTTTCATAATGGCTAGTTTACCTTGAGTTAGTCAAGTTGAGGTCTGTTACTTTTTATACAGGACCAGGTCACTTGAGCATTTGCAGAGACCCCATTTTTTTAAACATTTTCTCAAACTCACAAATGTCAAAGCATTTCAGGGTTAAGACCTAAAAAATTTAGACCTATTTACATGTACTACTGTTTTAAAAAAAAGTCTCCTATGCTCACCAAAGCTGCATTTTTATTTGATGAAAAATACAATAAAAACATTAATATTGTGAAATATTATTACAATTTAAAATAACTGTTTTCTATTGTGATATATATTAAAATGTAATTTATTCCTGTGATCAAAGCTGTATTTTCAGCGTCATTACTCCAGTCTTCAGTGTCACATGATAATTCGGAAATCATTCAGATATGATGATGTAATAATTAAGAATCATTTTTTATAATTATCAATGTTGAAAACGGTTGTGCTGCTTCAAATTGTTGAGAGATTTTTTTTCTATGATGAATGGAAAGCTCAAAATCTTTAGAACTTATTTAACCTAACTTTAATTTTTTTACTGTCGCTTTTGATCAGTTTAATCATAATGCATCCTTGCTGAATAAAAAATTATTTTACATTGTAGTTTATGCTTTTTTGTAATTTGTTAATGTCCTTTATTTAGTTAAAAAAAAAAACATTTTCTGTGGCGTACTTGATATAAAATGCAAATATATTCCTATTTACAGTACCTAATTTGCATACTTTTTTGCATATTTTCATATTTTCTGCTTATTATTTTTATTTGCATATTGCAGTCAACATTTAAATTTAAAAGAGTACAGTGTTTCCCCTACCATTGTTTTGGGGGGGCGGCCCGCCCCTCCAAAACGACCCCCCGCCCCCCCTAAAATGCTGACGAAATCCAATCATAAAAAAGGAATTTACTGTATAACGCGGAATTTCACAGAATTTGTAAATCTTTTGAGGAATAAATAGAAAGCAGTTCAGTACACTTGAAATCAAATCGTGTGTAGACAAGTGTGTGTGGATATTAAACCACAAAGACAATTTAAATACGAATCCTGCATGTTCTGTGTGATTGAATGGCGCAGCCGACACACAGTTTCATTTACCACACACACACACACACTGAAGCACGTGTGACGCTTAGCGCTGTTTTTTGGCCTATATGAAGACACAAATGCATGAACTTCCTCTCCAGGCTCTCGATCCACTCCGAAAGTCACTTCGTGATCATTTCACCGCTTCATTTGAGAAAAACTATCATCATGACATAAACACACAGAAACTCAAAAGGTCTTCACGGCAACCCGTCAAAATAAAAGTTTGGTTTAACTTGACAGAAATATATTACCGTTGTACAGTAGAACTTAGATATGTCCCAATGTAATAATACTGACACTAATCCAAATAAATTATCATCAAAATTCAGTTTTTTAAGGAATAATCCATGTTTTAATTTTAGCAGTAAAGCCCATTGTGCAGCACGTAATTTGACAAAAAGTTTATTTAATTTCATATGATTAAAATTGATGATAAATGATAAAATTTGTGTTTTATGTCTTCATTTTATTACCAGAAAAAACACAACACAGAATTAGGGTGACATTTTTTTTCATATATATTTTTTTAAATGTTGTATAAGTTTAATGATTCATAATACATAATTTCAATTAATTAGACAAGCTTTTTGATTGCTAAAAAAAATGTACACCACGTATCCGTAACACGCCCGCTACGCAACACTAGCAGTCCCACAATGACTAAAATCATAGTGACTAGTAACAACAAACCAAAGAAAAATCTAATTTATTTTGTTTTCCCCTATGACAACCAGTGGAGTTGGAGGAGGGGAGGGATGTGGCTTTCATTCATCAGTGAGAGATCTCTGAGGAGTGGGGATCTGATGAAACCCATTGTGAGATGAATGCGCTCTCACGTCACCTGCATTATGCCATCATGAGGGTGTGTTCATGTGAATAGACCTGCACTGAACAGCTTCCACAGGCTACATGTGCGGCGTAAGAAAACCACTCGTATAGTTAGTTTGTGTGAAGAACAGACCAACATGTAAGTCTTTATTCACTGAAAATCAGCCGCAGTCCCGCTTGTGCTCATTCGAACTTGTCAACTTTCAATCTAGTCATCATGCCTCTTAGAAAGAAGTCTCCCTTGGCAATAACGTCATAATTGTTGACAACTGAGACCATATTGTGATGTCTAACCATTATCATTCGGTGTACATGAGATACAAATGCAGCTCCTTTGAAACTCAATCTCAAATCTAAGAACCTGCGCCCTTGTTCTCTGCAGTGTCTTGAGACTCTCACTCACCGTCAGATGGACATGCAGAAGTTCATCGCTGACGGCTGTCGAGAGGCTCTGCTGGAGGAGAAGAGGCGCTTCTGCTTCCTGGTGGACAAGCACTGCAACTTCTCCATCCAGACCACAGCTTTCCATGACAAGGTTGGTTACTTCAGTTAGCACAACTAAGGCCTGTCCACACCAAGAGCGAGAACTCCTAACGATGACTAAATAAGCTAAATGTTGTGTTTATTCTATGCGCTCACTTTTGATTGGCTGTCAAGGTTTTTACTGTCCACTGAATCGCTCTGAAAATGATTCCAGCAACATATCATTCCTATGTGTCGTTATAGTTATGGGGGTTATGTGGACTCCACTATTCACTTAGAGACATTTTTTTAAAACTTGATGGTTATCGTTAATATTTTAGTTATCATTCTTGGTGAGAATAGCGGGGAATTTTTGCTCCCCCAAAACAGGGACCTATATTGTTAGTTTTTTGTTTTTTTCTTGGTTTGGTTCGCTTTTAGCAACATTTCAAAGCTTACCAAAATGTTTATGCAAGTCACATGTGAGTAAAACTGTCCTGTGATTGGTCAGAGTGCAACTGCTCTTAGCGTCATCCATCAAGATGGACTGATCACTCCTCGGGCTTATTGTGGCTTTATCTTTAGCTGTCGTTACACACACTTTTACAAATGTATGAGCATTTCTCGCTCTAACTATATATATATATATATATATATTTATATATTAGGGGTGGAAGGGTACACAGAAGTCACGGTTCGGTTCATACCTCGGTTCAGACAGCTCGGTTCGGTACGATTTCGGTACAATGGAGGCAAAAGCAAAACAAAAATGCAGAAGGCATTGTATTTTTAAAATAAGTTTTATTAATAAAGGCATAGAACCAGTTTATTTGTAGTGCACTGACAATAGTTTTATATAATTAGTTTATTAATTAAATTAATAAAAAGACAAAAAGACTTGTTTGGCAATTTTACCTGAATTAATTTAAAATTATTTTGCTATATTTCAGATCAATATATTTGTTTTCCTTAATTTTAACTACCGGTAACATTATTAATTAACAATGTAACATTCGATTTTCTTTTTTAATCAATGTAGAATGTGTAAGATTAGTGCTCCGAGGACAAGAAATGAAAACCAATGCAATATGGTGAATATCCAAAAGATGGGACCCACAGACTGTTTTGAAATGGAGTTGGATAAATATGTTTTGCTTTTAAAACACTGTGTGTGTGTGTGTGTGTGTGTGTGTGTGTGATTTTGGTTGGGTGACAGTTGTAGGTTACAGTTTGACAAGAGTTTACAGTGTGACAAAAGCACAATGTTGTGTTTTATTGCGAGTGTACACAAATATAAGTAAACACTTTGCAGGTTTAATGATCTGTATGAACAAAATGACGGAGTATGTTTTTTGTTTCCACTGTTCGATCGCGCCCGCGCCTCTCTCTCTCTCTCTCTCTCTCTCTCTCTCTCTCTCTCTCACGCACACACACACACACACACACACACTCCAGCATTGCAATTTAGACATCACAGCCTGTTTATTGTGCGGTCACACCAAACGCGAATAGAGCGTCTATCGCGTCTAATTCGACGTTAGTCCAAAGCGAATAGGACGCGCGTATAAAGCCAACGTTTGAAGTGAACGTGCGTTCAGAGCTAAGCCGATGGTACAGATTATGTGTCCCTAAAGAACCCACGGTTCTAACCCGCATTACATTAATTAATTTGCACGCGAGTTTTATTTATTTTTATACCGTGTATTCTCCTTGTATATTCGTGCACCGAACAGTGACGCCGTACCGTTTCGGTTCAATACGAATACATGTACCATTCCACCCCTAATATATATATATATATATCTTGTGCACAATGGGAATCATATTTTTTTTAAATAAAGACAAGGTAGCACTAATTTTACTTACAGAAAATCACATGAATATGTCATATAGTGGGCAACTGAATATAGCGCGGCATAGTTTTAAAAAAAAGGGTTTAAAGTTTGTTGATCGTGCGACTCCAGTGAAGCACACAGAGTAACACGTTCATGCACACTTCAGAATATCTGACAGCTGGATTCAACTAAGCCTGCAAGGTTTGTATTCTTCGTATAGTTTACTTTCTTTGTGTAACAGTTCTATCTAGAAACATATTAGACAAAACTGTTAAACCGAGACTGTAAACTAATGAAGACGGAGAATGTGAGCTCTGTGTGCTCAGGCACGGTCGCTCTCAGAGCCGTCAAAATAAAAGTCCCGCTTTCCGACACATCGGCCGAACAGAAAAAGTTAACGGCCGACGCCAATATTTAAAAAATGACAAATATCGGCCAATATATCGGCCTTGGCGATACATCGCTCAACCACTAATGTTAAGATGAAGAGGCGCACTTCAACTGTCACAACCAAAGTGCTCATCGGCAGAATCAGACACTGCTACTTTTTATGTAATACTCAGTACTTAAGTTTTTTTTTTGCTGCTTAAACAGTCAAATGCACTCAAAATGCCGGTCTTGGCGAGTCTTCATGTAAAGAAATTATGAGATAAGATTAAAAATATCTATATGGCAGTTTTTCCCTCATGGTAACAATGTCAAAATTGTGGCCAGTGAAAATGTTGAGTGCCTAGTAACTTTGAAAAACCACTAGCCACAGCGACCTAAGAGTTAAAGTCCTGAAGGCCTTCATGATTACTCTGCTCATGTGCTCTCTTTAACTCTTCTGATACCTTTCTGTGTTCTTGAAGGCTCGAGAGCTTCTGTCAGAGAACCTGATCGGCTGGCAGGACAAATGCAGTGACGCCACCAATGTCCCCGACAGCGTGATGTCCATGATTGAAGGTCTGCGCACTCCAGTGGCCAACACTCCTCAGGCGTCTCCGTCCCTCCAGCGCCACAGCAGGGTGAGGACACCGACTCCTACACTACGCAATGAGTACAGTGTGCAGGCCGGCTGTGTTGTGAATTCATACCTGCGTTTTTCTGTACCTGTACAGTCCAACTCGGATGCAATGATTCCGGCGCCTCCGTTGCCGCCTCAGACGAGTCCTCTGGCCAGCATGTTCAACCCAGAGTCCTCCAGACAGGAGAGAGAGTCTGGTGAGCGTCACCTATTACATATTACACCTCTGTAATCTAAAATCAACACGAGATTCGACCCCGCTACTTTCCTAAAACGATCTTCCTGATCTAACTTTGCATGACTCCGCCTCTAACTTTTTTACATTTTTCATTGGTGTAGGCAAGGGAAATTACGGTTTATTATTTTAGGCTACGATTGTTGGTAATGCGGCCCTTTTTTAAAAATCTTGCAAATAGTCAATGTAATTTTAATACCAGTTAACATAATAAAGTTACCAGCAATAATAACCAGTAACAGTACATTTTAGAGAAGTTTTTAAATGTAAATATTCGTTTTAATTCAAATATTCAAATTTATATTAAAAAATCTAATCATACTTAGTTTTATTTCAGCTTTATTTCAATTAACAAACTTTTTTTTTTTAATTGTCGTAGTTTTGGAGATACGTTGAGATGCTTTTTACAGTTCAGTCACTTTCCTCATGAATAAAATATTTAGTTATGTTTTAATATCCTTTTTCACTTTGAAATTCACAATAAAAAGCAGTTAAATATAAATTATATACTGTTCAAATTCACAATTGAGCAATTCAATTGAATGCCAAATTGTCAGCATCTATATTCAAATGTGAAGCTTTGAGGACGTGTTGTCTTGTCTTTTCCCCTCTAGACTACAACAACGAGGACAATGGATTGTCCAGGTCTGTGTCGATGGCCACTGGCCTCAATCTCACAGACAAAAGACCCAAAGTGCGCACCATTTTCCCCCACAAGTCTGGAAACAACCAAACGCTGCTGAGCTTTGAAGAAGGAGACATCATCACACTGCTGATTCCCGATGAGAGGGACGGCTGGCTGTACGGAGAGCTGCAGAACACCAGACAGTGAGTGCAACTGGTCTCATTTATACGAGCTGCAAGGAGTTTGACGACAGAGTTCAGTTTGAGTTCAGAACCACATCTGACTCTGGAGATCTGGTTTAATGAGGACATGTCTATATTTTTTGTGGTGCACGATATAACATCGGCCGATATGGTCAATTTTTTACACATCGGTATCGTTCCGATGTCAAAATAGGGCCGATGTGAACAGGCCGATAATCATTCCTGTGTATTTGACCTGTGTAGATGTGAGTGTGGGGGCGGGGATGTTTGTTTTTGCACGAGCGCATGTACGAGCGCAAGTCCTGTCAGTTTAAACATCAAGAGCAAGGAGACTGGAACTTGCGCACTGTTTTCTGTAAGCCTTACTAAGACGTTTTTTTGTCCCGCCAAAGCCTTATTTGACCGGTGAGTGATGTAGATGACTGACTGTTGTGCTTGTTTAACTGAGAACGAGCAGAGAGAGTGAAAGCCCCGGTCGCGCGCCCACACACACTCTTACAGTCTTCAAACTGTCTCGCTCTCTCTCTCTCCCTCGCGCATATTAATTAATTGAGTTGACTGAATATCTTTGAGAATACACGATGGGAAAAGGCCGGAAGACCGGAAAAAAAAATTCTGAACTACCGCTGGTTGTGAATTGTGCTAAAATAGCGTTGCCTCATCTTCTCTGAAAAGCTTTCCACACACATTCAGATGACATAAACCACACTTTCAATAAACAAAAACAAAATCTATCTAGTGATGAAATGTTTTCTGTTTTGAGACCAATCTTGTGCGATGTCCTAAACTGCCTGGATTATCACACAACGTGCACCGTGGTCCGTTAATGACACGTCCGATTCGCGAACTAATGACTCCTTTGAACCGATTCACTTTAATGAATGGTTAAAACAACTGATCTGTCCAACACTGAACTCAAGAGACATAAATCGGAAACACTTTACAATAAGGTTCCACTTATTAAAGTCTAGTTAACTACATTAGTTAACATTCTATTAATATTTGTTTCTATGCGGATTCACTCCGTGACAAAACCACCCCAGTCATTCTAGAATGATTCATTCTTTTCAAATAGAGCTATTCAAGTCATCTGGTGAAATTGTTTTTATATCGCAATGTCATTTTTTACCAATATCGTGCAGCCCTAATCCTCGCTATGTGTTTTCTATACAGAGATATCGACATTGGTAAATATCGGTATCGGCCATAACAGCAATATTAATATCGGTATCGGCCATAATTTTCACATCGGTGCATCGCTAGTAATGACTCAATAATAATAATAATTTGGCTTTAAAGCTTGATTATAATTCAAACCAAGCCATGAACATTTTTGTGCACCGCTTTTAATTAATAACACAAGTTGGAACACACTAGCGATCTATTAGATGTGCCCGATTATGGCGAGAATTATAATTAATTTTGATCAATATTGAGATATATGATAACTCACTGAAAACATCATGCATTTATTGCAACCTTTTTTTAAATAAAGTGGATTTCCTTGAACTTTGAATGTAATTAAACTGAAAAACAAATAAAAGTAAATGTTACTAAATGATATACAGTACTGTGCAAAAGTCTCAGGCACGTTAGTGTCAGTAGGAAATATCAGTTTACATTTCCAAACATTCCTTTTGCCATTAATTGTAATGATATTTTTGTATATCTGAATGCTGTAAAGTGAGGATGCTTTCAAAAATAATGTCATAAATAGATGTTATTTCTCAGTTAACTTCTATGAACTAAATCAGAATGATATATGGTGCGCCACCGTTTGCATTTAAAACAGCTTTTTTCCTAGATACACTCAAGCATAGTTTTTATAGGAAGCTTCTTTAATGGCAAAAGGAATGAATGGAAATGTAAACTGATATTTCCTACTGACACACTGCAGCAAAAGATATGAATAACTGACTTAAAACCTTTTTTTGGTGAAAATATTAGCGTGCCTAAGACTTTTGCACAGTACTGTATATATCCCAACTAGTAGTAGTTAATTTAAGACATTAGTCGACTAGTCCCGCGTTTATGATATTAATTTAACTACCTAAATACACACTGGGGGGTGGCATTGAAAAATGTTTTGAATATAATATGTAACATTTCTAACATTGTTCTACATTACGAAGAAATAGTGAACCATAATAATGAGCCTTTACGATATAAATGAAGCGCTCGAGTACTCGACGCTAACTGTCATCTCAAGAGAAATGCATGTAAAGCTACACGTTACGGTACTAATTTAGCTTCCTCGCTTCACACGAACACTTAGATGTGCGCCCGCCTAATATTAGCGCACATTTATCTAGTTTAACATTAATGTTGGAGCGAGCGGCCATGTAAAGTGTCTACTTGCATGCTTAAAATAAGCCATGTTTGATGTCGATGAATGAAAGGCGAACGTTTGGATTTCCTGGCCGGCATAATTACCACATGGACCAGTCGTGTTAACGATCTGCCAACTGCGTGAATTCAATTCCTGTGGAGTTTTATTTACATTTTTTTGAATAATTTTTTTTTTCCAAGCCACTTTGACGGGTTTAATTTTATATATAATATAAACATTTTTCAATTGTAGTCTTTTAAAAAGGCATAATAAGCTAAGTGCAATGTAGCGCTGTCAGAAATCTCGATTTTCGATAGATATCGATACAAAAATATCTGAAACGCTTCCAATATCTGAAATACTTCCACTTTCTGTCTCTCTCATCTCTCCGACAGCGAGCTACACACAAACCTCCTCACTCACTCGCTCGTTTCATTTGTTTCATTTGAATATTCCTGCTGTTAAAAGGCTTGAATTTGTGTGTGGGACTGCGCATAATTTTACTCATTCCCACAGATTTTGTGCTCACACCTAAAAGTGCGGCACATGAAGCCGCCTTTCAGTACTAGCACTTTTTTCGCTGCTTATTGCGCTTAAACAGTCAAATAAACACAAAATCATGTCCAAATGCCGGTGGTGGCGAGTATTCACGTAAACACAGTCAGTTGTTTTAAGTGAGCGTAAAGAGTTGAGAAAGAAAACGCATGTGTAACAGAATAATGGATCCATTTGTCAGTTAAAGTGTCTGCAGGTTTTGAGATAATAGCTCAAATTATGAGAGAATATTAGAAATATCTCAGTGTTTCCCCTAGGATTTTTTTTTTCAGGGGGGGGGGGCTGTGAAACTGCTAGTGTTGCGGAGCGGGCGTGTTACGGATACATGGTGTAAATTTTTTAGCAATCAAAAAATATATGAAAATAAATTTCACTAACTCTGTGGGTTTTTTTTCTGGTAATAAAATGAAGACATAAAACACAAATTTTATCATTTATCATCAATTTTAATCATTTGAAATTAAATAAACTTTTTGTCAAATAACGTGCTGCACAATGAGCTTTACTGTTAAAATTAAAACATGGATTATTCCTTAAATTCAGTTTTGATGATAATTTATTTGGATTAGTGTCAGTATTATTACATTGGGACATATCTAAGTTCTACTGTACAACGGTAATATATTTCTGTCAAGTTAAACCGAACTTTTATTTTGACGGGTTGCCGTGAAGACCTTTTGAGTTTCTGTGTGTTTATGTCATGATGATAGTTTTTCTCAAATGAAGCGGTGAAATGATCACGAAGTGACTTTCAGAGTGGATCGAGAGCCTGGAGAGGAAGTTCATGCATTTGTGTCTTCATATAGGCCAAAAAACAGCGCAAGCGTCACACGTGCTTCAGTGTGTGTGTGTGTGTGTGTGTGTGTGTGGCGGGCCGCCCCCCTAAAACAATGGTAGGGGAAACACTGTATCTATAATATTTTGCCCCCATGGTTTCGATGTCAAAATTGTGGCCACTGAAAATGCTGAGAAGCCAGTAACTTTGAAAAAAACAAAGCAAAAAAAAGTTAATGTCAAGCCCTGTATGTTATATACAAATAATATTGTTTCCATAATTGTTGGAAGACAAAATTGTATTAATTGCCCAGCCCTTACGAACTATGTGTTTTTAAGAACGATGTGGAGGTGAAGTTTGGCTTCATTCAGCTGAGATGTGCAGAAGTGGCTCAGGAGCTGGAGAGACCTCATGTGTACACAGCTGTGGTGGCAGTCTGCAAACCAGCTGTGAAGAAGAAAACCAGTTCGTTTGTGTGTCAATCAGTGCCACGTGAAACCCTGTTAGAGAGAGCAGACGGGCCGGCAGCTTATCTGAGATGCAGAACTCAATCTCCCCGCGGACCTGCGGACTTTCAGCAGGTGGAGGAGACGTAATCAGAGGAACACACTTATGGCAGGGAAAACGATCCGAACACGCCAGCAGTCCTGCCAAAAACTGATGTTGTTGGTTTGAGAGAATGCTACCAGATGGCGAAACAGACAGAAGAGCGCGTTCAGAGCCGCCAATGTCTTCGCCACCAGAGTCAAGTGAGAAGATGAGGTTGGAATCGAGCTAATAAACTTTCAGGATGAAGACAAAGTGGTGCAAATACAATTCAAACTTCGCAAAGTGATTTTCCAATGAAATCCCTCCTTTATATCTTTGCATTCGGTCTTTCTGCAATTTCTGACCGGTAGATCGTTTGCTTTATTCTGAAACGGGGATTAAATCTATTTGCAATGTTGCATTTTCTTCTTGGTTTCGGTTCGCTTTCACAAGGCAACATCTTACGTCCGCGAGTAAACTGTCCTCTCATTGGTCAGAGTGCACCTTCATCTCCTGAATTTCCAGTCTTGTGGAGTAAATCCCAAACATTAATGTTTTTAAGCCTTCTCTCGGCACTGTTCCAGAGCCCATCTCTTTGAGACGCTCGGTTAAAACCCTTTTTTCATGTGTTTTGGACAGTTGTTCTGATACATGTTTGTCCGACCAAATTTCAGTTAGGCATTTCACTTTTTGTTTTGCTAATGTTATTAGCCGATAACTGGGAAGCTTCACCGTTAAAGGAATAATTCTGTCATTTACTCAGTCCTTGCAGTAATCCGTGACTCACTTAGTTGTTTATATATGTTGGTGGTGTTCTGCAAACTTGTATGAATGAACCCTATAGGGAGCGATTGACGAAGTCAGACTTGTCACCTAGCAACCCATTAATATGTGCCAAATTACACGCAAGCACCATTTGCTATATGAGGCGTTTTAAAGCACCAGTTCAGACAAAGTGACTGAGTGCTTCTATTTAAAGAAAACGTCAGACTGATTGATGGTTCTTATTAATAATACATTTGCCAGGTCAATTAAAATGTCCGTTCGTGTTCTTAAATGCCCAGCAGGAAATGGGCTTACAATCACTGGTGAAACTTTCCAGCTCATGTCTACAGATCACTGCATCGCTGCTCCTTCACAGGCTCCTCGGGTCTGTTGAATTAAAGCCCACAGTTAAGCACACCCAGCCACAGATAGATAGATAGATAGATAGATAGATAGATAGATAGATAGATAGATAGATAGATAGATAGATAGATAGATAGATAGATAGATAGATAGATAGATAG
This sequence comes from Rhinichthys osculus, assembly GCA_029959095.1. Lineage (NCBI taxonomy): Eukaryota > Metazoa > Chordata > Actinopteri > Cypriniformes > Leuciscidae > Rhinichthys > Rhinichthys osculus. The sequence goes on along the minus strand of JARWKJ010000002.1, from coordinate 15,269,599 downwards.
ATAGATAGATAGATAGATAGATAGATAGATAGATGCTTTACATCTATCTATTAGATTGGGCCTGGGATTTGTGGTTTTGTAAGCAATATGACAATTTAGCATCTCCTGACAGAGAGTTTAGTCAACATTAGCATGTAGATGACCTTAAAACTAGCAGATGTAGACAAAAGTAGGGCCAATTGATTTCTGTATAACACGGATGTCATGGAATTTGTTAAATTTTTATCCATAAATAATAAGCAGGTCAGTACACTTGAATCAAATTGCGATATACACTAGTGTCTGTGAATGTTAAACTGCAAAACGGCAACCTGTCAAAATAAAAGTTTGGTTTAACCTGAAGACATTATGACTGTTGTACTGTAGAATATAGCGGCGCCTCAATGTAATAATAATACACTAATAATAATAAGTTATTATTAAAACTTTTGTTTTTGAAGTAATAATCACAATTTTTCTTCCACGTTTTAATTTTAATGCAGTAAAGTTCTGTTGTGCACTTTGTTTGACAAAACAAAAGTGTTTAATTTCATATGATTAAAAGATCAATTTAAATTAATGTTTTATGCCTTCATTTGATTGCCGGAAAAAATAAAAACTTTTATTTTTTTAATAAAAAATGGTGGGGGTGGGCGCATTTTAATAGAAAAAAAAGGTTGTTTTTATGAATTCAATTAATTAGACATGCTTGATTTAGCCATTAAAATGGAGTCCAAAAAAATCAAAACAAATGAAAACGGAAAAAACAGGATTTGGGGAAAAATAAAACGGATTTCATAGGGCCGTAACTAAAGCCACAAAACTCCACTTTTGATTTCATGGGGTCTTCAAAGGCCCAACACTGCATTGACGCATTGCTTTTGCAATAAATTCACCACCTTTAGCCATAAACTTTACAGCAATTACTGACCGACTTTAAATCCCCTGACCTGCTGTGAATGGCGTTCCCATGCTCTTGTATTAATCTGTAGGCTATTTAGCTTATTTATTCAGATGTCCTATTGAAACAGACATGTCGGATGGAACCTAAAAGTGCTTAAAGATACCATATGTTCGACTAGTCTTTTTTTTCTACCTGAAATGAAGGTTATTTCTGGTTCTTTGCTGCGCTGGATTCAAGTGTTTGGGGGCTGGGGCGTTTTTGACGTTATATTATATGTTCTTCGGACCTTTAAAGAATCAGCACAGAGATGATTTACTACAAAACCAGCCAATACAGTTCTCTTAATAGAGCTTAAAATGCTTCTCGGATCATTTTTTTTATTAATTTTTATTTTTTACTTTGCTGGAAAACCTGTTTCACACAATCTTATATCATCTGATTTATAGTTTATATGTTTTTAGCACGTAAAATACCTTTTAGTGTAATTGTAAATGCATTGCTCTTTAGGTCGTGGTTCACGCGTATTTCCGCTGTGAAATCGTTACTGATTTTTTTATAAAATAGACTTAAAAATCACGTTGAAATGTATCAAATATGATCCTTCGGGCTTTTGAGGAACGTTTATCCGTCCATCTCTCGATCATCATTGTATTCCATTCCATTATATGTTTTAAAACTACAGCGCTTTGATCATAAAACTAAGCATTTATAAATCATCTCACTAAGTTTGAGAGATAGAGTGACAACTGATATTTATATGCATTTTATACAAGGATCTGCTATACTGTGATATACTCATTCTCATTGATGATTTACATCACAAGCTTACAAGCTTTTATCTGACTTTTTGGCATATACATATCAGCAACTGCACCAAATTGCATATTTCTGCTCAGTTTAGGCCTCTGAATAAGAGAGAGGTGTTTCACTACATCACACTATATGAGCCACGAAAGCCTGATGTATCAGATATAATATAAAACATAAAACACAAATGCTTTTTTCAGATTCTCTGCTGGTACGCTTTGATCAGAGAGGAGTGTTTTTAAAGCTGTATGTTCAGAGTTTACATACAAGCTGCTATTTGTCTTTCCCCGTGCCTTTCAGGGGTGGAGCCCATTCTAGTCATTGAGTTTCCTATCTATATTTACATTCCCTCAGATTATAAGCACATAAAGTCCTGTGGAGAACGCTCACACCAAGACAAACACTGCCATTGTGTTTGAGGTAATGACAGGCTATGTGCATTTGATGACCTCACACCGCCACACGTTCACATGTCGGCCCTACACTTGGACTTCCTTTCTGAGAATCCAATGCAACTCTTCATGTTCAAATTGCTTTCAAAACGCTTCTCTCAGTGTTTTATGTGCCAACATTTTCCACACTGTGTTCAGTAAACACAGTGTGGACATTTATAACATGTATAACCGATAAAAGCATCCACTCTTTTTTCCATGTTAGTGATTTATGCCGTCTGTCTGTGTGTGTTTTTACAGGCGGGGCTGGTTTCCATCATCTTACTGTCGTGCATTCACAGAGCCAGCAGTAAATAACAGGTAATCAGATACCACACACACACACACACACACTAACACGGTTCTTTGTTGTCCTGATTAGCTCTGATACTGATCGCTGCGCCTCGGAAGAGGAGGAAACACAAGCTCCACAGCAGTCAAGCCCTATTTTAAGACTTTTACAGCAATTATCTCAAAAACCACATCCTCCGATGTTAGATTCTTTCTGTATTGCATGGATCAACAAAAGGCGGGAAAGAAGCTTGAAAAAAAAAAAAAAAAAAAAAAAAGGGTGTGTGTGTTTTCAAACAGGTTTCCTGAACACTCCCCATATCCATTTAGGGCTCGAATTTCGGCGCGGGATTGCGCATAATTTTAATCACACATTATGCGTATTGCGCTTTATTTTAATCACTCATTATGCGTATTGCGCATAATTTTAATCACACATTATGCGTATTGCGCTTTATTTTAATCACTCATTATGCGTATTGCGCATAATTTTAATCACTCGTTATGCGTATTGCGCATAATTTTAATCACTCATTATGCGTATTGCGCATAATTTTAATCACTCGTTATGCGTATTGCGCATAATTTTAATCACTCATTATGCGTATTGCGCATCACTCATTATGCGTATTGCGCATCACTCATTATGCGTATTGCGCATCACTCATTATGCGTATTGCGCATAATTTTAATCACTCATTATGCGTATTGCGCATTATTTTAATCACTCATTATGCGCATTGCGCATTATTTTAATCACTCATTATGCGTATTGCGCATTATTTTAATAACTCGTTATGCGTATTGCGCATAATTTTAATCACTCGTTATGCGTATTGCGCATAATTTTAATCACTCATTATGCGTATTGCGCATAATTTTAATCACACATTATGCGTATTGCGCTTTATTTTAATCACTCATTATGCGTATTGCGCATAATTTTAATCACTCGTTATGCGTATTGCGCATAATTTTAATCACTCATTATGCGTATTGCGCATAATTTTAATCACTCGTTATGCGTATTGCGCATAATTTTAATCACTCATTATGCGTATTGCGCATCACTCATTATGCGTATTGCGCATCACTCATTATGCGTATTGCGCATCACTCATTATGCGTATTGCGCATAATTTTAATCACTCATTATGCGTATTGCGCATTATTTTAATCACTCATTATGCGCATTGCGCATTATTTTAATCACTCATTATGCGTATTGCGCATTATTTTAATAACTCGTTATGCGTATTGCGCATAATTTTAATCACTCGTTATGCGTATTGCGCATAATTTTAATCACTCATTATGCGTATTGCGCATCACTCATTATGCGTATTGCGCATCACTCATTATGCGTATTGCGCATCACTCATTATGCGTATTGCGCATCACTCATTATGCGTATTGCGCATCACTCATTATGTGTATTGCGCATAATTTTAATCACTCATTATGCGTATTGCGCATAATTTTAATCACTCATTATGCGTATTGCGCATAATTTTAATCACACTATGCGTATTGCGCATAATTTTAATCACTCATTATGCGTATTGCGCATCATTTTAATCACTCATTATGCGTATTGCACATAATTTTAATCACACAGTATGCGTATTGCGCATCATTTTAATCACTCCCGCAAGTCTCTCACTTATAATGCAGGAAATTCCCGCAAACATTCATTCACTTTAGCATGTAGGTTGTATGAGTAAATGAATTCACACAGGTTATAAAATCAAATCAGTCATTTTAAAACTTTCTGCGAGACGCAATTTCACAAACAGTGTGAGTGATTCAGCGGTGCTGCGTCCCTCTCTCTCTCTCTCTCTCTCTCTCTCCGTCGCAGTGTTGCATCGTCACCAAAGTTTATCATTTGCACGTCTTTTTAAGTCTTACCTATTTAAACATTCAAGCGATTTTTAACTATTCAGTACTTGCGCGCTCTCTGAAAGATGGTTTTCTCCGTGGACATACATAAGGCCGCATCATAAACGGCTCGCTGCGAGTTATTTTTAGTGGATTTTAGCGATTTAATTTGTATTAAATCATGTAAAAATTCCGGTCTTGGTGAGTATCCTCGTAAACACCGTCGGTTATGTCTTAAATAAACATAAAACGCTTAATAAAAAATAGTATAATGGATCCATGCACTAGCTCTTAAAGTGACACCATGTGTCTGTCGTTAATGTCGATAAAACAACAAAAGATGGCTTTAATTGTAAGAAATGAGGATTAATAGCCTATGTATATAATTTAGTCAGGACTAAAAGACTATCTAGTGTTAGTTTACATGTAATTACTTTATTCAGTGTCTGTAGTATTTCTGAATGCTAGTGTTAGACCTAAAAACTTTTCTCTTTATTTCTCTTTATTTCTCTTTATTTGTATCTTTATTCTATATTGTATTTATTTGTGCTTCTTTTTTCAATTTAATTCTAAGATTGAAATCAAGCTTCCTTGTGTTGTGTAAACTCTTAACCAACAAAATTACCCCATTGCAAAAACACAATGAGTCATAAAAAAAAATATATATATATATACCCCCATAAGAATCCCCTAAGGTGGGAATTCCCCCCCATTTTCCAAAACGAAATTCAGGCCCTGTCCACTTGAACAGTCGATGCAATATTGCTGTAAAGACATAGTCCACCCAAAAAATTTAAATTCTGTCATTTACTCACCCTGATGTTGTTCCAAAAGCAAAGGAATATATTCTGATCAATGTTGGTAAACATACAGTTTCGGTTCCCATTGACTTCCATCGAATGGCCCAAAAAATATAATGGAAGTCAATAGGAACCGAAAAGGTTTGTTTACCAACATTGTTCAAAATATCGTCTTTTCTGTTTGACAGTTCCTACAGGTTTGGAACAACATGAGGGTGAGTAAATAATGACAGAATTTAATTTTTTTGATTTTTGGTTCAATTATTTTAATTAGCTGCAGATTTTCCACACTCTCTGACTGTCATGCTGTCAGCAGAGAGTGAAACACTAGAAATAGGCTTACCCAGACTGACCCAGCAGTGCTTTATAAGACTTCTAATCCTTTGTGCTCTGTCCCACTGATGTTATTCACAGTGTGTGTGTGTGTGTGTGTGTGTGTGTGTGAGGTCAGATCATGCATCTACCTCAGCTGATGTTTGCTTGAAGAACACAAGACTTGATGCTTTCTGATGTCAAGTGAAATCCTATCCTTTTGGACCCTGAGGGGTCCCTGTAATGCCTGATCAAAAAGCCTTTTGTGTTGCTGATTATGAATGGTAGCATGTTGGAAAAACGCTGCAAACACTCACGACACAACCAAATAAACACACACTACAAATGCTCACAACGCAACCAAATACAGAAAACATGCTGCAAAATACTCAAAACGCAACCAAACGCGTTGCAAATTTTAACATCCTAATTGTATGTGAGTACCGTAATTCCTCAAATAAATACCGGGATTCAAATAAACGCCGGGCCTCTGATAGTGGCCGGGTGCGTGATCAACGCGGGCAAATAAAGGCCGGTCTCAAATTAAGGCCGGGGGGAAATTAGTGTGGATAATCTCCTAAATGCCTTTCATTGAAGAGATGTTACACCAGTCCACTTCATGCGTGTTCTGTGATCTGATCGTGAAAAGACCATGTATAAATGCCATCCGAAGCGCATTCGAGACCATTTAAATCCGATCGCTCAAACCACTTCTTCAGGAGGAGATCTGAGACGAGATTCCAGACGAAACTGCACAAGTGTAAATCAAATGCATCTGATTGTTGAAACCACGTATCTAAATTTTACTCCTCCCAAAAACGCTAAGGAATAAAAGTGTGAGAGCGTGTTATAGGCTATGTAATGTTATAGCAAGATGTGACAACGCTACTGCAACACGCATCACGGCAGCTGAGCATCTATTCATAAAGCCAACGTGCAAACTATTGCGAATTAAAGTGAAAGTCGCAGACAATTCTCCTCATCATTAAAAGTAAAGAAACGAAATGATCTTACCAGGGTTGTTGTCGGTCTTTTGATTTAAAAATGAGCTGATCTATCAAATGCAGCTCATATCTGTTGCTTTCGGTGACGTGCACTCCATTAAATCTGCATATAGCGCGATTTATATCCGTTTTGCGAAAACGCATTTGTGAGCAGATTTAAGTAGAATTGTTTTGATAAATCAGATCTGAGAAAACACATGAAGTGGCCAGGTGTAAACATCCCCTAATGTGCATTCAAGTTCATCATAACGTACAGCCAATAGATGGTAGTAGACAATAGATGTAACACAGATATAATTTAGTGCTGCTAGTGTAACGGTCTTTTCAACAACTTTATTGAAAACGAAATTGTCTTGAGGAGCATATGGAACCCAGACGGAAATTTGATTTTGATTTTATTTTTTAAATAAAGACCTGCCTCTAATAAAAGCCTGCTTCAAATAAAAGCCTGTTACCTTCTGCAGTTTAGGTAAATAAAGGCCCCGGCTTTTATTTGAGGAATGGTAAATGGACTGCATTTATATAGCGCTTTCACAAACCAAATGGCCACCAAAGCGCTTTACAATTTGCCTCACATTCACCCATTCACTCACTCATTCACACACCGACGGCGGTGTCAGCCATACAAGGCGCCATCCAGCTCGTCAGGAGCAGCCGGGGTTAGGCGTCTTGCTCATGGACACCTCGACACTTGGTCAGGTGGAACCGGGGATTGAACCACCAACCTTCCGGTTTGTAGACAACCTACATGAACCACTGAGCCACTGCCGCCCCGCGAATTACGGTATTTGCAGTGCGCTTCTGTATTTGGCTGCATTATGAGTATATTTGCAGTACGTTGTCAAATTGATGGTTTTTTTCTTAATTTGCTGGTGTTTTTTTTTTTTTCGATTTGCATGTCTTCTTCAGTTGCCACTGTAGATTTCCCTTGATACCACCCAAAGTGGTATCTGTGGATTAACTATACATTATTTGTTAGAGTACTAATAAATGCAGAAGGATAAAGGATAGGATCAGTGTTCTGATGGTGACTTGATTGTTTGTTGCAGTATTGTTGGAAACCCTCCGATGCGCAGTAAGAGCGTGGCCAACCTCATGCACCAGGACCCAGAGGACTACATGATGGTTCTGCCTCCAGCGGACTACAGCGACCCGCCCGCCAGGAGAAACTCCACCAAGAGTCTGATGCAGACATACACCCCACACACTGGAAACTCGGTCAGTCTTCTTCATCCTCCTCTATACACACACTCAATGCTGCTTTTGGGTTGTATTCCCATCACTCTAGGCATATAGAGTCTGTTCAGATTATGGTTGATCTTTGTTTGACTTGTGCTTGTCGTCTCGCAGGCGATTAAAATAGGCAAAAAATCCCATTTACTTGCATTGAAAAGTGGTGAGAGGGTGTAAATAACCTCTCAGGACACATAGCATCATGGCTGTGAGTTTCCATTGGCAAGCATCAAAAAGTACAAGTCTATTTAAGCTCTAAATGCAGTTATTAATAGGGTAGGCTGTGTTCATTTAATTTAGCTCAGAACATTTGAAGCTCATGTGAAGTCCTCTCAGGTATAGGTGTGGGTATAAATGTGTCACAGGCCGTGCCGTGTATTATCGGCTTTTATCCATTGGTTTTCAATGTTCACACATTCACATTCTTAACAATTCTTCCTTTCCCTGGGAATCGAACCCATGACCTTGGCGTTGCAAGCGCCAACGCTCTATGTTTGAGCTACAGGAAAGCTACAGTCGTAGTTCTTGTGTCTGAGTGGATCAGAGGATCAGGATCACTTTAAAGAGGATTGCCGGTGGAGCAAAGCTAAATCCAAACTGCTCACATAGACGAGTGTCAAAAAAATCTACCCATTCAAACCCACCAATCCCACTGTTTATTCTGACCTCATGAGACCGAGTCGTTGTTTGTCAGATGTCGCTGACAGATCATATTACAAATTGTTATGGGAGTGGGAGATAAGGCAGTATGAGTAATGCAATTCACTTAGTTTTGCTGGAAATTCAACTCCCTAATGTATTTATTACATAAGCATGTACTAGTAACATCTACGTGGTTATGTAATGTATACATAAATATTTAATTAAAACATTTAAGAAACTTCCAGCAGAACTTAAAAGCTGCAAACCCAAAGATAAGATTATTCATAACAAATAAATGATGTGTCTGACATATGAGCAAAACCAGCTTCACATTATGAAGCACTTGTTTAAAGCCAAGACTCAAAACTGCATGATACAAAGATTGGACACATTTTGTAGTAAACGCACACCTACAGACCTGTGACACGTGACCACACATCAGTTGAACTCAATATTAATACACCATATTGCTTGACTATGTTTACACCGGACAGCATGGCCTGAGGATCAATACGAAATCACTCCCATTTTAATTAGGGATGTGATGGTGGAAGTTGGTAATGGAGCAACTACCGGCGGTGGATGTCTTAATTTAAATCATTTTGATATTAGGCCATGAGACGGGACCCCAAATTTGGGCTACCGGTAACATTTTGAGGGATTAAATTTCTTTTTGATTTTCATGAAGGTACACATCTCTAGTGTTGGAAAATGTGTGATAGCATCCGATCCATGGTAGCTTTCATTAGAAATCAACACTTATATCATCCTACCTCAAGGTAAGGTGTTCAGTGACTACAAGAGAGAAAAATTTATCCTTTTATAATTTTAAAAATTTATTTTAAAAAATTATAATTTTTTTATTATAAAAAATTATAAATTAAAAAAAATAATAATAATAAAATTTGTTTAAAGATAAATTCATTTATCCTTTTTCTTTACATATGTTTAAAAATCATCCTCCGTAACCAAAAACTACCTTGAATCTAATGCTATCACACATTTTTCAAATACAGGGTCATATACCTACACAAAAATCACCATGCGGTGTAATCCCTCAAAATGGTACCAATCAACCCTCTGTCTCACGGCCTATATGTAAGAAAATAAATAAGCAAGGCTCAACATCCATTTCGTAACAGATGTGCGTGTTTATTTTAACTCTTCCGTCAGTGAAAACACACACTACAGTCTGTTAAACATTAAAATAAATATCAGTAAATAATGGTAACCTAATTATTATTATTTTTTTTTCATTCGTTTTATATTTCCCCACAAGATGTGTCATATAGTCTACCGCTCTGTAAAAAAAAAAAAGCGAGTGTGCATTCAAACGATTTAATAGCGCTTTTGAATGCAGCGATTCAAATTCAAATTACCCAACTATATAATAGTGAGAGAACACAAAAGCATTGAAATATAGTTTTTCTTCCCATCTCATCATTTTTCTTTTATGAACATACTTTTCTAATGGTCAAAGATAGTGGGGAAATAGGGAGCTTTAGATTGGCTGCGTCTGAAAATTGAATTTCTATACTTAATAGGAAAACAGCATGTGAAAATAGTGTGTCCAAATTCATAAAACTAGGCTAAAAAAAACACCTACTACTTCTGGCGAGATTCTGAAGTGGACATGACAACACTATGATGAAGTCCAGATTATATTCATACTTTTCTAACATGAACAAAGTAATTATTTTCTAACTGAACCTGTAATCACATCTTTTGAATATGCAGCTAACACATGAATATGACGAGATATCCTAAAACATGGTAGCCCATTTCATTTGCATGCATGCAAACACGCGAGGCAGAACTGTGGGCAGGGACGCGTTCCTACCAATGGATGTAAATGATGCTGTTTTGTTTATTCCCAGAAGTTCCTGTGTTTAATTCGCCCACAGCGATTTCACACGAGCAGCGCGTTACGTAAAGCCAGCAACGCAACACCACGACTGTGTCTTGTCACGGTCCACGTCTATTGTATTACGCTAATTTTAGTGGTAGGGCAAGTCTAATGAGACCCGGGGTGAACTCTTTCCAGGTGTTCGTTTAATGGAAAAGGCACCTGTGGCTGTGTAGTGTTATTTGCTTGGAGGAAGCCCTGATTTGTGATATTTGTGGGGTGCGGGTGTCAATGACCAGGCTGTGAAAGTGGATACTGCTCTCTCTGGACGCGGTGAAATATTCATCGCTCACCAAATCCTCCAGCGAGCCACACACACACACACACACATCCGGGCCACGGCTCAACCTTTCCGATGGAATTCCACACGGACTTCAACCCGAAACCTGTTTCAAAGCGCTCGCAGATCCACACATTCATTTGCCCCGTCGGCACCACGACTGTGGCTCACCTCCTGAGACTGTGCACACAATAGCGGCAGATCTGTAGGTGTGAAGCCCTGTTGTTCGGCACCTGTCCTCCCTGCCGAGGCTTGGCGAGGGACTCGTGCCATGCAATTACTCAAGCCAAGCTCGTCTCTCTCCACCCTGGAAAGCCGGGGTTAACGCGGACACTCTTCGTAAAAGCTCCCTGTATTAGTAGCTGTTAAGCAGGAAAGGAGATCTTCCCGTTCAAGCGAAGCAGAGGCTGTATTTTTCCACACACAGTGTTTTATCCGGGTCTTGAACGCTCACAGGTGAAAGAAAGCATTGTGAAAAATGCTCCCTACCTGGTTTTCCGAGTGAGTGAAAGAAAAAGATGTGAATTTCACTGTTTTCAATGACACTGTACATCTGAACGCACGACTGTAGTGTCTAACCTGATTAAGACGATTTATACGTCCATGTTGATGATATAGACCAGATCTGGCTGGATATGCACAGCTGGACGACAGCATTAGACTGATATGATGCCAGATGCCCACTAAGTGAATGAAGAGGCATGTCTTGCCTGTGTACGGGTATTGAGGTGCACGACTGCCCTCTGGTGGAGATCTCACACACACACTGTCATCACTGTTGCCCAAGTACCGCTGTTACTCATAGTCAAGGTTAAGTATTCCAGCAAATCACTTCAGTTCATCTTGTGCTGCGAACATGAATGATGCCTCAAATTGTGAGTTGATCAGACTTGGGGTTTTCACCTTGGGAACAATGAAATGAGCAAAACAATCCCACAGATTTACAACAAAGGAGAGACTGAAGTAGAGCTGCACGTTTTCTGATAAAAATTGCATTTTAAAATGATTTATATTATTATTATTATTATTATTATTACTAACTAAAAAATCTTAAACAAAACAGGGAACACTACTATTGTAATATTTCTCTGTAAAATAAAGAGAGTATTTTATAAAATACAGGTTTATTTTACAGTGTGACTAAAATTACAATACTAATATTTATGGCTGTCTTAATTTCATTTTCAATCAGAAACCATCTAAAAAAAATTAAAAATGAGAAAATCTGATTTCATTTTTTTAAAGCTCCAGATTTGCTGTCCTTGTTTGTAGAGCTGCACTATTTTGCCAGAATTTTTTTAATTTATATATCAATATGACAATTATTACGTCCGCTAGGGGTAAGACGCAATAATTAAATAAGAATGAAAAGATACGACAGGCTTCCAGCAGGCCGTCAGACCAAAAGAACCAAAGGACAAAACCAAAGAATAAATTATAACAATTTATTGTAATTAAGAGTTATCACAAAAGTCGATAACAATAAATTAAACCACATTCATTAGTGGGGACCACTGGTCCAAAATAAATAAAGTAGGCTATAATTAATTCACAGAAACCTAAATAAAGAAATAAAAATAAAAGAGTGGTATTTTCGTCAGAGAGACCCAAGGCCCAAAATAACAAACAAAAAACCCCGTTCTACCAAAATAAAACAACGTAATTAACCTAGCACAAAGGAAAGAAAAGAAATTACAATAACACTTCCCTCACTACACTCTTCCAAAGAAACATAAGAAAAGAATATTTCCCCAAACAAAAGAGCAGGTCTCTCCTACATAACCACATTCAACATAAAACACACAACCAAAAGGAACATAACAGAATTATATTTGATCTGACGGCTGGTAGGAAGTCTGCGCCATTGCAACCGACCCGAAGCCGCAATAGCCTCCTGTCAACCGGAGGAGGAGGAGTTTTTAAACAGGACCGCCAGCTGATCGTCCAATTACCGCTGGCTGTTATCAAATCAACGATAATCTGAAACCCAAAGGAAACAAAGCATACACAAGTCTTACATTTAATACATGAGGACTAAACATGAAAACAAATACACATAACGTAACACCCCCACCGTTAAAAATCAACATATAGTTGATTAAACATTGTCTCCCGCACGTGACAGAGTATCTGCCAGAACATTTTCTTTTCCCTTCTTGTAGCGAATTTCCACATTAAACTCCTGTATGATTAGTGCCCAACGCATAATACGTTGGTTGGAGTTACGCATCCGAGACAGAAAAACCAACGGGTTATGATCCGTAAAAACTACCAGAGTTAATGAGCTTGACCCCACATAGACCTCAAAATACTGCAACGCAAACAGTAAAGCTAGAGCTTCCTTCTCAATTGTACTATAATTCAACTGATGTTTCAAAAACTTTCTCGAAAAATAACATACAGGATGATCAACCCCTTGCACATCCTCCTGCAGAAGAACGGCACCAGCGCCAGTAGCGCTAGCATCCACGTCCAACTTGAACGGCGTCGAGAAGTTAGGGGCAGAAAGTACCGGTGTACTGCACAGCAATGATTTAACAGACTCAAACGCTCTCTGACATTCATCAGACCACATATAGTCTCGGTTTTGACGGAGCAAATTGGTCAAAGGTAACACTACATCCGAAAAGTTTTTGCAGAATCCTCGATAGTATCCCGCCATACCAAGAAAACGTCTCAGCTGTCGTTTAGTATTCGGGACAGGAAACTGTACGATAGCCTGCACCTTGGCAGCAACAGGACGAACTGCCCCCTGACCAACCTGTTTGCCCAAGTATGTCACTGTAGCCCTTCCAAACTCGCATTTCGCAAGATTTAGAGTCAAATTAAAGGCATGCAGACGGTCAAACACCATACGAAGTGTTTTAAGGTGTTCCTCCCAGTCAGAAGAGTACACCACAATGTCGTCTAAATATGCATCACAGTTAGAAATGCCCGCCAGAACCCTATTCATCAGACGTTGAAACGTGGCAGGAGCGTTTCGCAATCCGAACGCCATAACGGTGTACTGTAGCAGGTTATCAGGCGTAACAAAAGCAGAAACTTCGGCAGCGCGAGGAGTCGAGGGCACTTGCCAATAGCCCTTAAGTAGATCCAGCTTCGAAACGAAAGTAGCAGACCCCACCCTGTCCACACAATCCTCCATGCGGGGCAAGGGAAATGAATCTGACTTGGTGGTGGCATTGACTTTTCTATAGTCAGTGCAAAAACGAACCGTGCCGTCACTTTTCGGAACGAGGAGGCAGGGGGAACTCCAAGCACTGAAACTTTGTACAGCCAACCCGTTTTCCAGTAAGTACTTCACCTCATCCTGCATAACCTTACGCTTAATTGGGTTCACTCTATAAGCATGCTGCTTAATTGGTGGATGATCCCCTACATCAATGTCATGGCACACTGCAGTCGTCCTGGATGGTACATCAGAGAACAAAGTTAGATATGACTGAATTAGCTGACAAATATCTGCTCGAAAAACCTCAGAGAGATAGGACAGATAAGATGGCAAATCATCAAGGATCTCCGAATTTTGCAAACGGGCACCAGTAACAGAAACACTTCGCATGGTCAAACCATCCGAATCAGAACCATCAGAAGTAGGCATAACGGACAAAGATGCAACTGAAACAGGACATTTCTCTTGTAGGTCTCGCGAAACGTATAACTTCAACATATTAATGTGACAGACGCGAGTTTTCCTCTTACGGTCAGGTGTACGAACTATATAGTTTCACTCAGTTTGGCGTCAATCACATACGGGCCAGAAAACTTAGCCTGTAGGGCTGATCCAGGAATAGGGAGCAAAACCAAGACCCTGTCACCCTGGTTGAAAGAACGTGAAACAGTTTTTTTGTCAAATCGAGTCTTCATCTTGGCTTGGACCGACGCCATAGAGGCACGAGCAAGTTCACACACCCGGTGCAAGCATTCACGAAATGAGCTAACATAGTCCAAGATATTAATGACGTCATTTGATTTACAGCCCATCATTTTCTCCTTCAGTAGTTTCAGCGGCCTTCTCACAGTATGGCCGAAAACTAGCTCAGCAGGACTAAAGCCAAGCGACTCCTGCTGAGTCTCACGCACCGCAAACAACAACAAGGGCAAACCCTCATCCCATTCTTTCTCTGACTGAGCACAAAATGTACGCAACATTGACTTTAGGGTTTGGTGAAACCGTTCTAACGCGCCCTGCGACTCTGGATGGTACGCGCTAGAAACTTCGTGTTTTATATTGAGCTGTGATAACACTTGTTTGAATAACCGAGACATAAAATTTGTGCCCTGATCAGTCTGCACCACCTTTGGTAAGCCAAAGGTTGAAAAGAATTTAATTAAAGCTTGCAACACTCCCTTGCTTCTTATAGTGCGTAAAGGCACAGCTTCCGGGAAACGGGTGTTAGAGCACATCATAGTTAATATAAATTTATGTCCGGACTGAGTCCGTGGCAAAGGACCCACGCAATCTAAAATCACCCGCTCAAACGGCTCACCAATAACCGGGATGGGGCAAAGAGGCGCTGGGGCAATCAACTGGTTTGGCTTTCCCACAATCTGGCAGGTATGGCATGAACGACAGTATTTCACAACATCTGATCTTAAACCAGGCCAGAAGAAATGACCTAAAATACGGTGGTATGTTTTTGTAACGCCCAAATGACCAGAAAAACTGTGATCGTGAGCTAACATCAACACATGCGAGCGAAACTGAACGGGCACAACTATCTGATAAACTGCATCAGCTTCATATTCAGAAAGCACTGGCGTTGTTTTTCGCATTAGCAACCCGTCGTCCCAAAAATAAGCAACAGGTTTCTTAAAAATATCCTCGTGCTTCACAACGGCAGTTCTACACCGAGCCAGAGAATCGTCATTTCTTTGCGCGTTTCCTAGTGAAATTCTATCAATAGTAGAAGCCAAATCAATTTCAGCACTGGATACTGGGGACAGCGACTCCGAGGGCGTACACTCTTCTTCCACAGGAAACTCCTGACAAATGTCAGCGCTGTCAGGGAAAGCCACAAAGCTATCGGAAAGGTTAATCACGTCACCATATTTACGTGACTGCGCTCGCGTAACCACGCAGGCCGGAAATACAGAAGTTAGGTTCGAAACAGAGTCTACCACATTTCGTGGGTCAGAAAGCGGATCTTCAATTACTTCAGGAAACGGCAATACCTTTCCCCCAGCAAGATCATTACCGAGAATCAAATCAATCCCTTTAATGGGTAACTGTGGACGAACCGCAATCTTAACAAGATCAGAAACAAGGTCAGATTGAATGTTTACATGATGTAAAGGAACTCTGACGATCCCTAACTCAATTCCTTGAACCAAAACGTCGGACCCACAATACGAATCATTAGAAAACGGTAAAATGTTGTCACGCACAAATGATTGGGCGGACCCAGTATCTCGGAGAATGCGAACGGGAACTTCAACACCCTCTTGCCCATTAAGAAAAACTATCCCACTAGACACAAACGGGCCATATCCCAAATCAATTCCCTGCCCGTTTAAACCAACTGGTGGACTCGTAACACGTGCAAATCCAACACCCTTCGGCGCTTGACTGTTTGAAAACTGATTTCTCTTTTTTAAAACTGGACAACCAGCAATGAGGTGGCCAGCTTCATGACAGTAAAAACACTCACGTGATTCACCCTGACTCGATATAGCAGCAGTTGCTAAATTTTTCGAACTCTTTTCAAATTGGGAGAATTCACGACGCACAGACGAAACGAAAACATTTTTATGAGTCAATATGAATTCGTCAGCTAAAACAGCGCCATTTGCCAGCGTATTTACTTTTTGCTCATTCAGATATACAACAATCTTGTCTGGTAAGGTTGTTTTGAAATCTTCCAATAACATGAGCTCACGAAGTTGCTCATAATTATTTACCTTGCTGGACTGGCACCATTTATCAAAAAAAATTCCCTTTTCACGGGCAAACTCAACAAATGTCTGATTGGTGGCTTTTAAATGACCACGAAATTTTTGACGGTATGCTTCAGGAACAAGCTCATATGCCCTAAGCACCGAGGCCTTCAAAACATCATAATCTAAACTCTCTTCAATAGACAAAGCAGCACATACTTCTTGAGCTTTACCAGTTAATTTACACTGTAGCAAGAGTGACCAAATATCTCTTGGCCACTGCAAAACGACAGCGATTCGCTCAAACGCACTGAAGTACGAATCAATCTCCGTTTCTCGAAACGAAGGAACTAAACGAATCTGTCTACTAATATCAAATTCACCCGTACCTGGAGAATGTGGAGCAGGAGAAATAACAGAAGGACCACTGGGAACAGACGCCCTCGAAGGCTGTGATGCACCCAGCGGCACCGTCGAAACGCGGCGCGCCTCAAGTTCACACTGCCTAAAGCGCAGAAGCTGCGTATCATGTTCTTGTCGCTTAACTTGCAAATCAAGCTCTTTAAGTCGTATCGCCAATTTAAGGTCCGTTGTATTTAGACCCATCAATGGATCTGGCTCTAACATTGGAACTGCCTCCGCTCCTAACTCATCCATCGCATAAGCAGCATCCCGTACCACTGGTTCAACTTTCAACACCCCATCCAGCACTAAATTCTCCTGTACCACATCTCGTATTACTTGTTTAGTGGCTACTTTAGATATAGATATATCATAATGATCTGCCAAAAGAATCAAGTCAGATTTACGGCAGTTTTGTAAAGCCTCTACCGTAGGAGACTGTTTAAACGCCTCAATACAAAACTCCATATTCACAATAACAACAATCCACCAATCAGACAATGAAATAAGTACTCACCAGCAAGGCAAATTATAGACTCCCTTACAAACGAATCAGATGAAATGGACGAGCCCCCATTTTATTACGTCCGCTAGGGGTAAGACGCAATAATTAAATAAGAATGAAAAGATACGACAGGCTTCCAGCAGGCCGTCAGACCAAAAGAACCAAAGGACAAAACCAAAGAATAAATTATAACAATTTATTGTAATTAAGAGTTATCACAAAAGTCGATAACAATAAATTAAACCACATTCATTAGTGGGGACCACTGGTCCAAAATAAATAAAGTAGGCTATAATTAATTCACAGAAACCTAAATAAAGAAATAAAAATAAAAGAGTGGTATTTTCGTCAGAGAGACCCAAGGCCCAAAATAACAAACAAAAAACCCCGTTCTACCAAAATAAAACAACGTAATTAACCTAGCACAAAGGAAAGAAAAGAAATTACAATAACACTTCCCTCACTACACTCTTCCAAAGAAACATAAGAAAAGAATATTTCCCCAAACAAAAGAGCAGGTCTCTCCTACATAACCACATTCTACATAAAACACACAACCAAAAGGAACATAACAGAATTATGTTTGATCTGACGGCTGGTAGGAAGTCTGCGCCATTGCAACCGACCCGAAGCCGCAATAGCCTCCTGTCAACCGGAGGAGGAGGAGTTTTTAAACAGGACCGCCAGCTGATCGTCCAATTACCGCTGGCTGTTATCAAATCAACGATAATCTGAAACCCAAAGGAAACAAAGCATACACAAGTCTTACATTTAATACATGAGGACTAAACATGAAAACAAATACACATAACGTAACACAATATAATAACAATTATTATTATTAATAAATAAAACTATTTAACAAAACAAGGAATATTACTATTGTGATATTTAAGTGTAACATAAAAAAAATTTTATTGAAGAAAAACTTTTTTTTTTTGTGCTGTCAAACGATTAAAATATTTAATCGCAATTAATCACATTAATGTCATAGTTAACTCGCAATTAATCGCAATTAATTGCACATTTTTATCTATTCTGAATGTCTCTTGATTTCTTTTTGTCCCTTTATTTTTTCCTCATTTTAATGCTCTTATCAACATGGAAAAGTGGATCGGCTTGCTTTGTGCAAGTGTTTTTTATTGAAAACAACATTGACATATACTGTGTTCAATTTCACACTAACATTCTCACTTGGAGCAAATAATCTCTCACACAATGTATCACTGTCCATCAATAAAAGGGTGAAAGAAATACTGACGAGGTCCTGATATTGACGAGGGGGCGGAGAATTCGCATCAGCTGTGTGTGTGTGTGTGTGTGTGTGCTTGGCCCTCATCAAGTGGTGTTTCAGACTGGACGTGCTGCGATGATGATAGCTCAGTTCACAACGACAAAACACACAGATCACTTTGGTCTCGTCAATGGGACCATTTGGCAACTTTTTAAAAGTAAACTTTCCATTCAGAATCTTATTGGCATCCATTTCGGCGTCTCGCGCTCGTCATCCACTCAAAACGTAACGTTAACCAACTATTTGGCCGGCTCGCAAGCCCAAACGAGTGTGTGCGGCGTGCCTGTTGTTTTGTTTCCGGTCTAGCTAGATCCGCTTGCGCTTTGGTCGACGAAGCAACAAAATGAATTGAAATGAATGGGTTTCATAGCGCAGCGCCGCGTCCTGTTGCAAAAGCATGTGAAAAAACCGACAAAAAAGTTTGCTAGGCCAAGAAGACCATTAATCGTGCGATAGAAAAATCGACGCCGTTAAAATGGGTTTGCGTTAACGCCGTTAATAACGTGTTTAACTGACAGCCCTACTTTTTTTATATATTACAGTATAAACGTAAAATTACAATACTGATCATCAAGGCTGCCATAATTCATTTTCAAATGTTAAACCATCAGTTAATTTTGATTAACCAACTGCAGGGAGCCCTTAAAGCTTCTCTTTTGTTGATAAGCGCTTCTCATAGCAAAGTGTGTGAAGATGGTCAGCGCATGAAAAACACACGAAAAGCGGCTCAAACGCACGCAGAGATGAGTTTGTGTGGAGCGGCATGTTCTGTGTATCAAGCCAGTTCATGAGCTGCTCGCGTGTAAATGAACACAATGCCGCACTTGACTCTGAAACACACGGAGCATATCTTTTTCAATCCCAGCCTTTGATTTTATCACGATTTTGTCCCGCTCCATCATGCAGCCCCACACTGAAGTCGTATCGAGAGGTCGATATCACAGAGATCAGTGGATGGACTCTTGCCATCAGTCGGTAAACAACCACCTAGAACCACAACACAATGTTTTAATGTCTGCTTTTAAATTTGCATCTTGTGATATTTTGAGTATTGCTTTGTTTATTGATTCCATCTCTTATGCATGCGTTTTGCATATGCATGTGAGGTATAAAATTGCACGCAAAAAAAATCCAAGACAGCATAATGAAAGACTCTCACTCGTACCAATCGCGTGCGCTTTTATAGCCATCGCAACAGTCACACGGCTTTAACGTACTCGTGTTTCCAGCAGGGCTAGATTCCAGACGTTCAGTGAGCTCAACTCTTCCTGTTAGACGTCAAACCTGAATGACTGCTGGATGTAGGAGTGTCTGACCTTCCACACTATTTAGAGCAGCTCCGATGTTTCTTTTATTGATGGGAAGCTTCTCATTATATAATCAGACTGTGTTTTACTAATAGTGCTCAGAGTGGCGCACTACCATACTATTTAGAATATGTCTGCATTATATTAGACGTGAATGCACATTATGAAAAATTTCAGTGTGCATGGAATACATAAATGATCCACTACATTTGCCAAAATGTACATCCAAAGCACACTGTGTGAAATACTGTAATATGTAGTGCACTCAACTTGACCTTCCATTTCCAGTGTGATTTAAAGGAACTAGAAGCAATTAATCATGTTTCATGCAGATTAGACATCCAAATGTTAAGAAATGCATGTACAAAATTGGATTAAATAGACAAATATGCTTTTTTTTAATGGAAAAAAAATAACTGTTCCACTTGCTGAATTAAACATGGAACAAAATGAGGTCAAGTAACAACAAAGAAGCACATTACTAGTTGAAACTTTTATTGTCACATACTTGTTTTTGAGTATTGAGTATACAGTATAAACTGTACAGTACTGCTAGTATGAGTGTCTTTCTCAGACTCTTACTCTTAAATGTTATTCGCCCACTGAGACGAACACACTCCTGGCTATCTGCTCATCACTGAGATGATGGATCGCGGTCTACTGTGTAGTGTGTAGATGTGTGACATGTCCTGCTCTTTGTTTCCTGTAGGTCCCTCTGTCAAACGGGCTGCCGAAGCATCCCATCCTAGGGTGAGTATTAATGGATCACGTTTGGTGTCTGTCCTCCATGCTTGTGATGTGACTCGACTAGTGAATTGATATGCAATTAAAAGATTTTTGACAGTGATTTATTCACTTCCAATCAGTGGAGAGCAGCTACACAGGCTTAGGACGTTCATCTCTTGCTGCATAATGGGGGAAAAAATAAAAAATAATCTTTACACACTAGAATATCGTAGTTTTGGGGCTAGTAACCACCCCGAACACCCCATCAACTGCATAGCGACACACTTTTAACTATTCAGAGCCAGACTAGACTGTTTAAAAAGATGGGTGACGTGTCTCCAAATGAAGCCAAAATATCCCAGAAATGGCCTTTGACATTGTGCGCCGATGACGTCATTGGTAGTCTCGATGACGTCATTAGGAGTCTCGATGACGTCTTTAGGAGTCTCGATGACGTCTTTGGGAGTCTCGATGACGTCATTAGGAGTCTCGATGATGTCTTTAGGAGTCTCGATGACGTCATTAGGAGTCTCGATGACGTCTTTAGGAGTCTCGATGACGTCATTAGGAGTCTCGATGACGTCTTTAGGAGTCTCGATGACGTCTTTAGGAGTCTCGATGACGTCATTGGGAGTCTCGATGACGTCATTGGGAGTCTCGATGACGTCTTTAGGAGTCTCGATGACGTCATTAGGAGTCTCGATGACGTCTTTAGGAGTCTCGATGACGTCTTTGGGAGTCTCGATGACGTCTTTGGGAGTCTCGATGACGTCATTGGGAGTCTCGATGACGTCTTTAGGAGTCTCGATGACGTCATTAGGAGTCTCGATGACGTCATTAGGAGTCTCGATGACGTCTTTAGGAGTCTCGATGACGTCTTTAGGAGTCTCGATGACGTCATTGGGAGTCTCGATGACGTCATTGGGAGTCTCGATGACGTCTTTAGGAGTCTCGATGACGTCATTAGGAGTCTCGATGACGTCTTTAGGAGTCTCGATGACGTCTTTGGGAGTCTCGATGACGTCTTTGGGAGTCTCGATGACGTCTTTGGGAGTCTCGATGACGTCTTTAGGAGTCTCGATGACGTCTTTGGGAGTCTCGATGACGTCTTTGGGAGTCTCGATGACGTCTTTGGGAGTCTCGATGACGTCATTGGGAGTCTCGATGACGTCTTTGGGAGTCTCGATGACGTCTTTGGGAGTCTCGATGACGTCATTGGGAGTCTCGATGACGTCTTTCGGAGTCTCGATGACGTCTTTAGGAGTCTCGATGACGTCATTAGGAGTCTCGATGACGTCTTTAGGAGTCTCGATGACGTCTTTAGGAGTCTCGATGAAGTCTTTAGGAGTCTCGATGAAGTCTTTAGGAGTCTCGATGACGTCTTTAGGAGTCTCGATGACGTCTTTAGGAGTCTCGATGACGTCATTAGGAGTCTCGATGAAGTCATTAGGAGTCTTGATGACGTCTTTAGGAGTCTCGATGAAGTCATTAGGAGTCTCGATGACGTCTTTAGGAGTCTCGATGACGTCTTTAGGAGTCTCGATGACGTCTTTAGGAGTCTCGATGACGTCATTAGGAGTCTCGATGAAGTCTTTAGGAGTCTCGATGACGTCTTTAGGAGTCTCGATGACGTCATTAGGAGTCTGCGTACTCCACACTGAGACCTTTTTTTTTATGCCGATGTGTCACATTTTCAATCCACAAATCACCAACATTCACCATGGATTTAATGTAGTAACGCTTACTTTAACCATCATATTGAGAGAGAAATAGTCCAATGTTCTTACATTATTCATCTCATGGTTCGTACAACATTTTGAGAGTGAAATTCAAGCACTTTCAAGCCGTTTTTTAGTGGTTCACACTTTTTTACAGCACTTTCAAAGCTTTAAATATTATCCAATTTAAATGTTAACCGAACATTAGTTGTTTATCCTTCAAAGATTGTTCCCATTTGTAAAAGTTTCAAGATGTAGGAAAACTGCCTTGGTGGCAAACGAACACTTTTATTTAAAAAATAAAAAATAAATGAAATTACAACTATAACCAGTAGATGGTGGCAGATGCCATTAGCCATTTCCACTCCCTAAAATACTTTTTTCCAGATGTTTTGCTCTTCAATTGGTATTTAGACATTATCAAATCATCAAGAAATACATTTTTGCCTAAGTTTGGTATTGTGTGTCTGCAGGGGAGGAAATCCATTCGCTACGGTAAAACTTCGGCCCACGATCACCAATGACAGATCAGCCCCCGCCATCTGATCGAAACCACCGCTGGCCTTCATGCACTACAGTGAACACACACACATTCCCACAGGGCTCGCTGGATTCAGACCGAGACCCTCCGCTGAGGATGCTGGGATTCACAGTAACACACTTAAGCACACAGACACTACATACTGTTGAACCACTATTTATGCCGGTCCCCTTAAAACCTCCCCTCTCTCTCTCTCTCTGTGTGAGGGAGAGAGAGAGAGAGATAACATATACTAGTTATACATCTTGAATGTGTGTGTATATATAGAGAAAGAATCAATGTATATGCATTTCGCTGTAAGGATCACTAGTCAGAGTGTCATTCTGTAAATACACAAGAGATTATGAGTGTGCTCTTAACTTTTTCAAATCATTGTCTAAAGTTTTTTTTATATATATATATTTACACTAGATGGGATCCTGCTTTAGCAGAAAGGTCCTGATGATAGTGATGTGAACCGAAATGCTGTTGACTTATTTCAGGTGTTGTCTGAACTGGTCATTATTCTTTAAAAACACTTTAGCCCAATTATCCTGGTAACTAGTGGAATGAGCTTGACCTGATGGCTTCGTGAGCGTTGTGATCCCAGTGAAGGTCATAGATTGGAAAGGAGAGGCATGTTTACCAGAGTTAGCTGGCTAACTCGCTCAGCTGGCATTTTAAGGAACAGTCGTTCAGTTTGACCCGGAAGACAACACCATTTACAAGAGCGTTTTTAGCTGATTTAATCTTTTATCTGATTTCATCAATTCTTTTAGGTTGCTTTTATCCGCGTAGTCACAGCATTGAATAACGATCCATTGTCGGTCAGTGGATAGTGATTTATTTATCTTCTGCTTTCGGGGGAAACTATTCATTTGGCTTTGATTGTATCAATGCACTTGTTGGCCTGAGATCTTGTAGATCATTGCTGTATGAAAATAAAAATATTTTATTTCTAAATGTGTGTTAGTGTCAAAATATGAGAAAGCAGGTAATTAACATTAGAAACACTGTGATTGAGTACGAATAATTTCAAGTCTTGGTAGGAAATACTTCTGTACATGTAGACCAAGGGTTTTTAGACACATCTTTGTTTCACACACTGCATGTCATGACGTACTCAACTAATCATGTGTGTTACGACAGGCATTCATATGCAATGCTGCGGAGGCTTCCGGAACCAATGGAAAACCCCTGATATAGACTGTGAAACACTAGATTAACCCTCTGGGCTTCTTCGGGTTAAAAATGACCCGAAGCATTTAAATAAAAAAAGGTTAAAAATCGTAGCTTCATCGGAATGGTCCAAAACTTGGTGACTTTTTTGGTACTTGGTATATGAACACCCAAAAAAATTGGGGACAGGATTTGAAAAGTCTAAGTGGTCGTGAAAAAAATAGTCACACTCAGGGTCTTCGGGTCTAAAATGACCCGCATAGGAAATGAATAGGAAATTGGCAAAAATATGAAAATACAGAGTTTTTTTGTGCATACAATCTACCAAACAGCCAGGATGCAGAAAAAAAAGCACACAACAGTGAAGGGGTGAATCTCTTAAAACAATGGGTGACAAAATGTTTTCCATTTGTTCTCTTTATAATGCAATGTTCAGGTTTGAATGTATTATAAAGTAAAACTGCCTCTTCAAATTACCATTTAAACCAACCAAAAACATTTTTTTTTTTTTTACATTTAAAAAAATGTAGTCTTTGAGAATCTGTTATTATATATTCAAATCAACAACCTGAAAAAAATTAAACAATATGTGAAAAAATCACTAGAGTGTTTCTACCATATGTTTCTACAGAGAGCTGTAAATCCACTAGTGGTAAAAATTTGCTATTGCGTGATAAAAATGCTCAGTGTGTCCACCAGATGGCTCCGATCTCATTTCAAAAATTGCTTTCATGAGGCCTAGACTTGACTCTAAAATGAAATACAGCTTTAATAAAAAAAAAAAATATTATATATATATATATAAATTTTCTATTATATTCAATGGGAAAAAATGGGTCTTAATTATTGCATAAATATTAATTATAAATCATAAAATTATCTCAAAACACCAAAAAAGAAAAGAAAAAATATTATTGAACAAAAATATATTTCATTGATTTTACTCAAATAAAATGTATCTTAATGCCGCCCTCCGGGTCATT
Organism: Rhinichthys osculus; assembly: GCA_029959095.1. NCBI lineage: Eukaryota > Metazoa > Chordata > Actinopteri > Cypriniformes > Leuciscidae > Rhinichthys > Rhinichthys osculus. Next base: position 15,244,621 of record JARWKJ010000002.1, on the reverse strand, counting down.
TTTGACCCGAAAGTCCTGAGTGTGAGTCTAAAATGAAGAACCCCAGAGGGTTAAACAAAAAAAACATTGTTTTTTATGAAAATGTTGTAAGGAAACATTGTTTTGGGTGGAAAAAAATAGCAAAGCAAAAACTGCAGCATTAGATTTTTGACGTTACCAAATTTCACCAGTTTTAAATTATACAATATATGCTTGAAATTTCATTACGCTACATGGAAAATTATGTAGACGAGTCAAATGGTGTGGTGGTAATTGAGAAAGTCACGTGAGAGGAGGCAATCACTCCATCGCACTATGATTGGATGTGATCGTTTATGATAGGATATGATTGGTTCTTGATTTCGTGCGCATTCTCGAATTGGCCTGAATGAAGACTGATTAAAAAGTAAACAACTCAGTCATTTAACTATCACCGCTTTGTCACGTCAAGATCGAACTGGACCAGTGTGTGCACTCTTGATCACTGCTGAAAAAAAGTTGACCATTAAAAAGAAAAGCTGAGCAGTAGTTCACAAATAATATGTATTTTTAAATTGTTACTGACTTTAGTTATTATTTTGGAATACATGTACAAATTTGTAAAAGACCAACTGGAAATGTATACTTGGTTTTAATAAATAGAAAAGATTAGTGCACAAAAATACAAAATAAAAATGTATTTGGTCTCTCTTTTTATGTAATGTTTATTTGACCATGAGAACTGGGACTAATGTGGAACAACCTCGTTTCCATTTACCCGAAGACCTGGCAAACCTGTCCGATTGATACCAGTTATCTAAAAAGATCAAATAAAACAAACACTTCTTTGAAAAGCTAAACTCTGAATGTTTATTGTGCTGATATGTCACTTGCATAATAATTAGGAACCGTGTGTATATTAGGGGAGAAACGGTACACAACATGATTTAAAAAGACGTCTCTTATACTCACCAAAGATGCATTTGTTTGACCAAAAACAGTAATATTTCAGAGACATTTTACTATTATTAATGTTGAAAACCATACTTTGTGGAAACCATGATACATTTTTTTCAGGATTCTTTGATGAATAGAAAGTTAATTTATTCAACAGCATTTATTTGAAATAGAAATCTTTTGTAAAATAGTCCCTTTTGATCAATTACATGAAATTGAATTCTTCAAAACATCATGTGAATAATTACAGTAACAAGTGAGTTTGAGGAAGTTTCAACAGACGAGGAAGTTCAAAACGTTTGACATTTCAAAATGAAGGCCCGATAAAATGAACAGACAGAAGCGGTGACACTTGTAGAATTTATATACAATCTTTTAATGTAAAAAAAAGTTATAACCGATCATAACAGCGTGCCTAAGTGTATGCTATGAGTACATCACGAATGAAAAATCACACTGGACACGTCCGAGACTTGATTGTCGGTCAACTGGAAAGAAAAACCATTCGCATTGTCAAAGATTAACTGCGTGTCCTTGGGTGGTGACGTTACATTGTCCCGCTGCCAACTTCCCTTGTTTATTGCAAGGTTTCGTTTCAACTTGGGTCTGGCTGTGAAACACAACTGCATATTCAGAAACCCCCAGCACATATAACATTGATCATCAGTGCAGTGCGATGAAAACATGGCCCCCGAAATAAGACCCCGTCAAGAAAGAGAAAATGGTCTAAAACCGATTCAGAGATATACAAATAACAGTTTTTTTAAATCGAGCATAAAACAATTAATACAGAAGAAGAAGATAAATACGATGCTTTTTGATCTTGACTAAGACGTGATTGACACGATTAGTGAGTATATGGTAATGAACAGATTCGACATTCTCTCAAAAATCATCAGGAAAGCAAATCGATTGAATTTATACACAGTTACTCGGCGTTTTGTCCAGAGTCAATTCCCTCAGTGAGTCCCGGCTCCATCAGTTCATGGTTTCTCTGCCGTCGGAAAGGCACTAGTGATTAGATGACTGGAGACTGGCTTTAAGATTTCATATAAACAACAACAAACGAAAAAAACAATAGTGCTTGCGAGGCGTGTATAAACTAAAAACATGGACGACCATCTCGAAGTAATCAAAACGTTTGTGGCTGGTTACTATTGTGATCTGTCATACTTGCGTTAAGCGACATTTGGCATTTTTCGTGTGCAATGATTACAGATAAACTTATGCTGATGCTTAAAACTGAATTAAAAAGACAGCGACGGGGGTGGGGGGGGGGGGTTTGGTCCCTCTAGCCGAAAGTGGCTCCACAGTTTGGACATCTCCTCTGGCGCAGGGCCAGGCAGAAGAGAATTCCCAGAGGAAAGAAAAATATGGCACACATGATTCCCAGACACGTGAAGTCGTCCTCCAGCACGCCGACCCTGAACACAGCACAACCCCACGGTCAGCACACACACACACCACTCAAACATCTCTACCAGACCAGACTAAAGGCATGTTTCAGCTGAGATATCTTCAAATATGCCAGTGCCATCGAGAAGAATGCCCTTCATATTACAAACGCTTTGCATATTTGGCCCAATCTAGTTTGACATTTGATAAACCACATCAGCAGTAACGGCTAAAAATATGTCTCGATTCTCGCACGACCAAAGTAATTGTCATTGTTTGCTGTAATCAAATCTGAAAATAGCATTGGGCTGTAAATCTTCTTCTTCTTGCGTATGGTTATCAAGTGAACAGGGGCCTGTTGAAGGGTTAGTTAGTTCGCCCCAAAAATTAAAGTTTTGTCATCAAGTACTCGCCCTCGTGTCGTTCGAAACTCTGTTTTAGGTCATCGTCAAAACACAAATGATGAAGATCTTTTATTCGATTTTTGTTTATACGTTGAAAGTCAAAACTTTAAAAAGTTCATAGACGTCATAAAAGTAATACATATCAATCGAACATTTTTTAACAAAAGCTCAAACGTGCTTGCTATTGTTAAAGTCCCCCTGTAGTCAATAATTGCATCCCTTAAAACTCACCTTTGATCACCAAAATGACATATTTAAATGTTTAATGCCTTAAAATAGCTTGAATGTAACTCTACACCCTTGCCTCATTTAGTATACGTGGTTCTATGAATATGCAAATGAGCCCCGCCTCCACTCGCTCACCCCAGCTCAGAGATCCACTGGTTGACGATCACACGTTGACCTGATTGGTTACAAGGTAGTTTGTGAAACGTTTGAGCTTCTGTTTACCGTATTTGATGTGCTCAATGTGTGTGTGTTTACATTAAATCTGTTCACCGTATAAAGCGATCATGCGTCTTGTATTAATACCTGCAAATTAGTAACTTTTCTGCGAAATGTGCCGTTTTAAATCAAAAAGTCATTTTTGTGAATCACGCAGATCCGAAGAAATTCCAAGCACAATCAAATTATTTTTCTGATCTCTTTATGAACATATTTTGAACCTTAAAAATTTTAGGCAGAGTGGACTTAATATGGATGGACAGAAAGGATACAAGTCTAAAGGTCAAGTTCGTCGCTCGCCGCTTTAAACGCTCGCGCTGCTCTTTAAAGCAGGATGGATTCTGATTGGCTGTCAATGCTTTTATCGTTCTCAAAGTGATTCCAACGAGATCGTTGTGCTGTTATAGATGTGATGTGGACTCTGCTATTCTTTTATATTTAGAACTATATCTTTATAGTTATCATCATAGTTATCGTCCTTTATGGCTTTGGAACAACACGAGGGAGAAAATGATGACAATTTTCCTTTTAGGGGGGAAACTATCCCTTAAACCAACCTGAATATTAAAACATGTATTATGCTATGAGAGAAGAAGCTTCAATTTCAGTCGCCATGCCTCTGTTATTTAGAAATTTAAAAATGCATTTTTAAGAAACAAAAGCATCAAACATCTTCAATTCTTAATCATAGACAGACAGATTTCTATACTATTTCTATATATATATATGTCCTGTATGATATAGTACAGTATGATTTAAAAGGAGGAAGGGACATTGTTTGTTTTGTGGTCACGCTCACTGAACTGGACTGATCTGGTGCATGAACCAAAGTTCAGTGTGAAATCAGTGCAGTCATGAGATCACATGACTCTCTCTCAGAGTCAGATGAGCAAGCATGAAGTGCTTCTGGATTGAAACAACCTCAAAGAGGCCAATTTAAGGCCAGGATTATGAGTTGAAAAGAACATCCAGCATGAAAAAAATAATAATAATATCGGTAACGCTTTACTATGAGGTTCATTAGTTAATGTATTAACTAACATGACCTAAGCATGAGCAATACATGTGTTACAGTATTAGTAAATGTTGAAAATAACATTAACAAAGATTAATGAATGCTGTATAAGAGCAGTTCCTTATTAGTTCATGCTCACTGATGTAGTTAACTAATGAACCTTATTGTAAAGTGTCAACAAAAAATCTGTTTTTTTTTGTTTTTTTCGTCATGGCATGACATAAGTGACATCAGCACTGTCATATGCTCACAGGAAGATGAGTGATACAGAAACCACTGTGAATTCAGATGAACTCCGTCTGGTTTATTTCTGTCCGTTCCTCCAGCGAACAATGACATCACGTAAAGCTTAACTGCCAAACACGATAGCATGACTTCTCCTGAACAGAGCTGACTGATATTGAGAGCGTGTGTGTGTGTATACGCCTCACCTGCAGGCTGGACACCCCCCCACCACCACCACCGAGGGCTGGACGATGGTGTAGGTGCTGGTGTAGGCCGGCTGGGTGGCCACGGCCGCAGGCTGGCCCGGGACGCCCGGATACCCTGATGTGGCGGCCGGATACCCTGATGTGGCGGCCGGGAAACCTGTGGGACAGAGTTCACATCCATTAACACTCCGCGTTTCTCACAGAAGAGATGTTTTATGAGCAAGCAGAGCTGAATATTGTACAGGAAGATATAGGTGAGGATACACCCTTGAGAAAATAAGTCATGTGATTGTAGTGAATGTGCTCTTGTAGTGTCCTTCAAACATTACCGGTACGTTTTTTTATATATTTTTTTTTATGTACTTGCAGGTAAAATGATTACATTTACAAAAAGTGCATTTAATGTCAACTTTGTATTTTAACCCTCTGGTGCTCCTTTGTTTTCCAATGAAATTAATGCACTATATTTTTTAGTTTCGCTAATGTTTTTTATGTAATATTTTTAGAGGATTTTATATTTAAGCTGTACTCTGACAATTTAAATTCCGACTTAAACTGTGGTAAATCTTGAATGCTTTAGAGCACAGAGTTTGATCTCTTTTCAAAGATGACACTTGGCAGATTGAAAACAAGTTTTAAAAAGTGAGCTTTACACATTTTTTACACTTATTGGGTCTCATTCATGAAACACGAGCAGAACGAATTTGTGTGTAAATCGTGTGTAAAGTGGTTCTGGCGTAAATCTTCGGATTCATTAAAATGTTCGTATTTTCTAAATGTTAGTTGGTACACAAGAAATCTACACCTGCTCCCAGCCACGCGTAAATAGTGCGCTTAACACCCGAACGTTTTGCTTATTAATAAGGCTGCATTTTAATTCACCTTAATCGGGTACATATTTGCACAGCATTTTGAAAAAATATTATACATAGTAATTACATACGGTTTTTCTTATTATGAGAGCCAGTAATAGCATCTGCGATGGTGGTCCTTCTCCAGTTTGAATACTATTTTTCCGAAGTGAACTAATTCGTGTTTTGCTGTCAAGCTTAATGTCGAACCATTTTCTTCTCACTTCTGGGAATGTTCGATTAACAGATGAAACTCCATTAACTGCATCTGTAATACGCTGCCAAGCTTCCTTTTTTTTAGGACCCGATACGCCACTATGTACGCTTGAAAATAAATGTGGCGTTTTGAATGAACTTCTGATAATAAAACTTCAATTTCTGCATCTGAGGATTTTTTTTTTCATTCGCATTCATGTCATAATATGATGCCCATATATAGTTGTCAGTCGGATTTAATGGGCGGGATTTATGGTAATTGAGAATGAACGTGCACGCGCATCCCATTTACGACTGATTGGAATTCATTAACACACACACACACATTTCACTATCACATCTGACGTTTACGAAGTATTTGTGAATCGGGAGAAGAGTTTTCGGGAAGGTCTCTTTACGCGCAAATCACTCGCATATTTACGAATGTTTCATGAATGAGACCCTTTGTTATGTAAAATGCACTAAAGTACTATTTTCAATTTTTATATGAAATATATATATTCAAAAATACGTTTTACTCTAAAACTGCAAGATAATGAAAGCCATAAATCCAAATTTGAGCTTGATATCTCAAAAAAATGAGCTTTCAGTCAGATATGTTTGGCCGCAGAATGAAATTTGGCTCCCATTCATTTCTAATGCGTTATTTTGACCGCGAGGAGCACAAGTGTGACTTTTTATTTTTATTTTTTCAAATAATGTCCATGATTTTTTTGTGTTCACATAGCAAGTGCCAAGTTTCGGACCATTCCGATGAAGTGAAATATTCACACACAAAAAAAACCTTCAATTTTTCAGTAAAAAAAAAAACGACAGAAGAGCAACACAGGGTTAAAGAACATTTTTAAATCATTACGTTTTAATAATCTTTTGTCATGCTTTGAAGAAGTGCTCTTATTTTGACATACTGTTCATGTAAAGTGCTTGATTATGATTTTAACTATAGTGTCATTAGTGTGTTATTGAATATTAGATTTAAAGTTAATAGGCTATATTATAAATGTACTGAACTGGAACTTCATTATTACAAATGTATTTAAAAACAACATACAAGTTTCAGTAGAAATGACAATATATTTAATTGATCATAAATGCTTCTCAGTGACTTTGTACTTATGAAATGACAAGTACTTTCAAGGGTCAAAAAAGCACTCTTACGTTCAACTAACTGCGTTTAATATAAATGTAAATAACATGCAAATCAAGTGTCCAAAAACACTACATTCACTTCACACTTAAGTAGATTCTTTATATCATTTCCATAATAAGAGCTCTTCTTAAAGCTATGGACTACTTTTCCACAAGGGTGAAGGTGCACTATGAAGTATTGAAAGAGAGGTAAACCGTTAACTAAACTGAGCATCTGTGTATTAATGGTCCATGAACTTCAAACTTATGAAACTACATAAGAAACTTGTGGCTGAATGGTTTCCTTGTTCACACACCATGAGTTTTAGCTTGAGACCAGTCTTTCACAATGTAGTCGCGAAATACATTAATAATAATAATAAACATAAAACGTGACCTGGAGCCTGTTGCATAAACTGCTTAGTCAGGCTTCTTTTCTTTAGAACTGGCCATAACTAATACATGTAATGCTAATTTAAGAATAAAAGGAGTGATTATCATTAGGCTGAATTAGTCAGACTAGTAGAAAGTCCAGTCCGCTTTCCCAACCAGTACGTGTTTTTTGTTTTGTTTCTGACTCAAAATAAACCAGAACTGTGTTTTGTTGTACTAAGGCTCGTGACACTTAATTAATACAGTGAGTGCAGTATTTTATAAGTAGTTTTTTATAGAAAGTAACGCCGTTCCATTCGGTAAATGTTGTACCATATTTTTATTTTGTTTTAATTTCGGTTATTTTTAATAGTTTATAGTTATCAATTATTTGCTTGCCAGTCTGTGAAAAGTCATTAGAAAGTTGTGTAAATACACTCGTTGAAATGGTTTTAAATTTATTCCTGATTTGTAAATTGATTTAACTCGAAATGATGATCTCATCAATGATCTCATCAATTGTCAACTGACTGCTGTGCGGTCAAACGTTTGGAAACATTACTAGTTTTAAAGTTTTTGAAGTAAGTCTCTTCCGCTCATCAAGCCTCCATTTATTTGATCAAAAACCCCGGGGAAAAAAATGGTGAAATGTTTTTTCAATTTAAAATATAGGCTAATTTATACCAGTGATCAAAGTGTTCCAGTGTCACATGATCCTTCAGAAGTCATTTTAATATGATGATTTATTATCAATGTTGGAAAAAAAATGTGTGCTGCTTAATTTTTTTATGACCTGTGATACTTTTTTCAGGATTCATTGATGAATAAAACGTTTTTTTTAAAAGAACAGCGTTTATTTAAAAATGGAAATCGTTTGTGACAATGTACACTTCCGGTCAAAAGTTTGGGGTCAGTTTTTTTCCCTCTTTTTTACAAAAAAAGAAATTAATTCTTGTATTCAGCAAGGATGTGTTAAATTGCAAAAAAAAAAAAAAAAAAAAAGTGATAGTAAAGATTTATATTGTTACAAAAGATTTATATTTTGAATAAAACGCTGTTCTTTTTTAAAAACTTTTTATTCATCAAAGAATCCTGAAAAAAGATCACAGATTAATATATTGTAAATACACAGAAAAATATTAAGCAGCACAACTGTTTCCATGATTATTGAGCATCTAATCATCATATCTGAATGATTTCTGAAGGATCATGTGACACTGAAGACTGGAGTAATGACGCTAAAAAAACAAAATCACCTTTACATCACAGGAATAAATTCCAGTACATTAAATAGAAAATCAATTATTTAAAATTGAAATAATATTTCACAATATTTCTGTTTATTCGGTATTTCTAATCAAAATAAATCCAGCTTTGATGAGCATAAGAGATTTCTTTCAAAAATCTGAACCATATGAAATCACATTCTTCATCATATGCGTTATTAAATCCTGCAGTCCGTGAATTATTGCAGGATTATAAGCAGTTTAAACGCAGTGTGTGTGTGTGTGTGTGTTCGCGGTTCTCTTGCCTTGGTAAGGCGGCGGAGCCTGAGGCTGGAAGCCCGTCGCAGGAGCAGCGGCCGCGGGGAACGAGCCGTAGTCGTACGCCGCCGGGACCGTGTTGTACGCCGGAGGTCTGTCCTGGAGAAGAGGTTTAGTATCCATATCCAGTCCGAGGCGTCCTGTCCACTTCAGAAAACTAGTTTAAAATCTCCTTGAGCTTGAACGATCACTTGGACTAACGCAAACAAAAACCAAAACAAAGATTGGATGAAAGTTCCTCCACTCTTCCCCATGCGACTTTAACGCGCTCTTACAGCTTCGGGACAGGAATGGTTTGAAGACGTGTAAATGTCCTAAAGATGCGCCATAGCGACCTGTTCTTGATTTCTCTCGTTTATGAGAGAAATCTAGGTTTGGTAACGACTGAAACTCGTTATCAAACTCAAAAACGACGTTTTTCCTGCTGCACTGTCACAAGACTCGCTGTCACGTGATGAAGTGGAACGCGCATGCGCGGTGGCGGGGGAGGGGTCGCGCCTTAAAGTTATACACACGCTCACTTTTTACGCACTTCTATTTTTGTTATTAACTCGTTTACTTTTTTAATTTATATTATTTGGTTTTCCTTTCCCCTGCTGTTCTATGTTGTATCTACTAATGTTTGATACTTTGTTATATTATATTTGTAATTGTTGACTGATTAATAATAAAAGTGCTCACTAAAGAGTGTATCAGATAAAACAGAATGGTTACAGTGCTTTTATTTCTGTTTACAATCATGAGAGGAAGGCTCTAGTCTTATTAGTAACCTGATAAAAACTGTGTTATATTGAACATGTGGGTCACGCTGTGTTCACGTCATGTCGTTATTACCTTAATTATTATGAGATGACAAACCGTGACCTGAGCTGTTGGAATCTCGGTAATAAACACACCTATGATTATGAAACGGATCAAAAATCACGCTAATGAGTGTTGTGAACAAATGTTCAACCCATATCTTTTCAATAAATTATTTTATCTGGTTTCCAAAAACCCGGTGTGACTGTGAGTGAATATAACCAGTTTTTCCTATATAATACAATACGAATATAATACGAGTTTCCTAGTTGAAATCACAAGAACGTCTTCGCAAGTCGTGTAAGGGCCAAACCAACCCTAATAGGCTATGTGAAATTGATCAAATTAAATAAATGCATCTGTGTCTGACAGGTCTACAATACAAAAATACAGCTGTCAAACTGTATAGCAAGTGTTACTGCATGCAATGCTTTTACGTAAAACTTCACAGCTGTTGCTTTTTTTTATCCAACGAACTTTAGTAGTATACAGCATATAGAATTTACATCTTAATACATCCACACACAAAAACATGCCAGAGAGCTTAGCTATGTTGATTTTAACTGCTAATATCATCTGTGATGTGATTTTGATGACGAAAGAGTCTCTGACATTCTCAGTCTCAGTTACTTCGTGTTAATAAAGAAAATAATGTTCACAGCACACGTTTTTCCCAAATGTGCTTGTATTTATCCACACCACAAATAATGAATACACTTCAAAACACACAAGGTCGAAAAAAAGGAAAAACAACAGTATTTCAAACATTTTCAGTTATAGCCTTTTCGTTTGCAAATTCATCTAATGCATCGCCTATCTATGCATTACATCAGTCTGAAGTAACAGCTGAAGTATAAGAGTTAGTACTCGTGTATCACCCTTGAGTTTTTAATTATTGAGAGAGTAAAGAGTAAATAATTGATCGAGTAAACCTGCGCATATATGAGAGCTCTGCGCGACGGAAAAACATACGTGCGCGCACAGGCTGTCCAATCAGAAGCCTGGATTTCGACATTTCCGTCAGCGCTGACCAATCAGAGCGAAAATACCCCTGACTTCCTGCTTTGGCTCTCTGAGCCCTTAGAATAATGCTGGGAATAATAATAAACGGGTTGCTGATGTTTGTAATGCTCTGAATAGATGAAGACTCGCTGCAAAATTATTAGACTACACAGAGGGTGAGTTTAGGAGCACATCTGAGCGGAATGGGAATTCGTTGTGTGTGTGTCGGAATTTATATACGTCGTATTGATTAGGCTATCATTAAACGTCATAAATCATAAGGCAATAGCAAGTGCATTAATGTTTTACATTTAATTAAATTAAGCAGAGAATAATTCGACTGTAATATGAAATCCAGAGAGACAGGTGCGAGTTGACCACCGGTGTCCAGTAACAGTTGCCTGTATCTCTTACTTTGTTTGAGTATTTAGTTAGTATATAAATGGATAATTGCTTGATCTATGATTCAAATTAAATAAGCAAACTTTAAAATGCCATTTGTGTAATTTTAATTGTGAACTTTTTGACTGTCTGTGGTTTAATAACTAAACAACTGAGAGCTGTTCATATATATATTAAATATTATTTATAACTTTAATTTTATATGAAATAAAGTATATATAATATATACTATTTTTCAAAAGTTTTGAGTCATTAAGTTTTTTTTTTAAGAAATTAAGACTTATTCAGCAAAGACACTATAAATTGATAAAAAAGTGACATTGAAGTATTTATAATAATACAAAAGATTTCTATCTCAAATAAATGCTGTTCTGTTTTGAACTTTCTATTCATCAAAGAATCCTGAAAGAAAAAATGTATCACGGTTTTTCCACATAAATATTGCCCAGCACAGCTGTTTTCAACATTGATAATCAGAAACGTTTCTTGAGCATCAAATCATCATTTCTGAAGGATTTCTGAAGGATCATGTGACACTGAAGACCAGAGTAATGATGCTGGAAATACAGCTTTGATAATAAATTGCATTTTAAAATATATTAAATTAGAAAACAGATAATTGAATTTTTGTTTCACAATAATATAGTGTATTTTTGTTCAAATATGCAGTCTTGGTGGGCAGAATAGACTTCTTTCAAAAAGATAAACAAATTCTTATTGACCACAAACTTTTGAATGGTAGTATATCGGCAGCGTGTGTATTTATATATATTACTGTGCAAAAGTCTTACGTACTTAAGTATTTTGAACAAAAAAAATGGTTTTATTTATATATTTTGCTGTAGTGTGTCAGTGGGAAATATCAGTATACATTTCCATTTTGCCATTAATTGTAATAATCCAGTGATATTTTTGTAAGCCCAATTTTTTTTTCTCATTTTTGACAACAGCCGGTATGATCTGATCTCACCGTCATCGAGTCTGTCTGTGACTACATGAAGAAACAAGAAAAAACTGAGACAGATCGAACCCAGAACAAAACACTCTCCAAGACGCTTGAAGAAACCTTCCTGCAAAGCTACAGCACTGTGAGAAAGTTTTTAGGCTGTTGCAAAATTAATGGCAAAATTAATGTATGGAAACGTAAACTGATATTTCTACTGACACACTGCAGCAAAATATATAAATAACTGGCTTAACAGCATTTAGTTTTTTGGTCAAAATACTGTCATGCCTAATACTTGTTCACAGTATACTGAATATAAGCCGTGTACATGTGGTACAGCAGGGTCGGTAGTGACCATGTCCGGGTCGCTGCTGTGGGCGGTGGATGTGTACGGGCGGGTGTTCAGTCTTCCGGCCGCTAGAGGGCGCTGGAGCCGCGCTGCTGATATAGTGCTGGAGCTGAAGCGTGTGACGGGCTCTCATCAGTGCTGCTGGGGCATCGGCTGCGACCATCACGTCTATCTCCATGTGTATCCCAGTCAAGTGCCTATACGCCACCAGGAAGAGACCTACGAAAACCAGGTGTGTTCAGTGTCATATTCTTACTTGGATTTTCAATTCAATTGCGTAAATACTGTATACATAATAAGGTCCCATTTGTTAAAGTCGGCATGAAATGGAAGTTGCGATATTCTTTATTTCCCTACTGTGACGTAGTAGTGAAACTTACGGCTTCTGGAACAAGAACAAATGTAGGGCGGGGCTTGATTGTGTCCATGTGGATTTGATTGGATGGTTGTGGTTTGCTATTGGCTGATCTCATGTGAGTGACAGGTTGCCCCGCCCTCTCGCCAGTAAACACATCATCAGAGATGAGCTGCAAGAGGAGGGGAAGTTATTCGGATTCAAGATTACAAAGCACATGAATTAAAAAAAATTATGTGCACAGATAAATCATTTAGGTTACACTTTATTGTAAGGTGTTACTGTGTAATTATAGATTTAAGTCACGAGTAATATTAATTAACTACATGTACTGGTGGTGAAACTCGAAAAATTAGAATATCGTGCAAAAGTTCATTTATTTCAGTAATTCAACTTAAAGGGTGAAACTAATATATTATATAGACTCATTACATGCAAAGTGAGATATTTCAAGCCTTTATTTGTTATAATTTTGATGATTATGGATTACAGCTATGAAAAACTTTTCACAATATTCTAATTTTGAATTTGGGGTTTTCATAAGCTGTAAGCCATAATCATCAAAATTATAGCAAATAAAGGCGTGAAATATCTCACTTTGCATGTAATGAGTCTATATAATATATTAGTTTCACCCTTTAAGTTGAATTACTGAAATAAATGAACTTTTGCACGATATTCTAATTTTTCGAGTTTCGCCTGTACTTACTACAGGGTTAGGAATAGGGTTTGGTTTAGGGTTAGTTGGTATGATGTATAATTTATAGTTATTACTATAGTAAAGTACATGTAACGTGTAACAAGGACACTGTAAAATCAAGTGTTACCATCATTTATAAATACTGCAATATTATACTGCAATAATCCATTAAAAGCAAGAATTGTCCATTTTGATTTCACGGAGTCTTAAACATTAGTTAATGCGTTAACTAACTTTTCTAAATGAAGTAAGAAAATACAACAGGTTATTGTTAGTTCATGTTAGCTCAGCTCCATTAAAGACCTATTATGCCCCTTTTTTACAAGATGTAATATAAGTAAATAAATAAAATACCCCACAGATCATTTATTATACCATTTTTGAGTGGAAGGAAATTCTATTTTCGTGTATGTATCTTTAAATGCAAATGAGCTGCTGCTCCCGCCCCCATTTCCAGAAGAGGGCGGAGCTTAACGGTATTATACTAAGTTCTCTTTCACGTCTCATTGCGCTTAAACTGTCAAATACACATGTGGTTATGTCAAAAACACACAAAGTTCACATAAACCTGGTCAGTTATGTCTGTGAATGTTAACAGCAAGTAAGGAAATCCCCTGTGTATATTAGATCTGTGTATTAAAGTGAAAGAAGCTTAATATACAGTACCTACTGCTATACTGATAATATGAATCAAACCATAAAAGAAAACCTAAAATCACTCACTCTGAGACACCTCACCAGCATTTAAACTATTGTCATATCATACACACACAGAAACTCACGGCGATCCGTCAAAATAAAAGTTCGATTTAACTTGAGAAATTGTGACAGAAAGTTGTACAGTAGAATTTTGCTATGTCTCAATGTAATAATAACACTAACACTAATAATAATGACAAAAATAATAAGAACAAATTATTTTTTTAAACTTGATAGGCTATTTTAAGGAATATTCATATTTTTTTTATATTTTAATTATTCAATGTTTTAATTTGAATAGTAAAGCTCTGTTGTGCAGCACTTTGTTTGACAAGGTCATGATTAAAAGATAAATTAAATTAATGTTGTATGCCTGCATTTGATTGCAAGAAAAATGTAAATATACAACAGAGAATTTCACAAAAACAAATATTTCATAGAAATGATTTAAAAAAAAATTTATAATAATAAATGGTTGTTTTTATGAAGTAAATTAATTAGACATCCATTTTTGATTATTAAAATGTAATTAAACCATTAAAAAGGATTCCAGAAAACAGAATTTGGTATAAAAAAAAAGAGTTCGAGAAAGAAAAAAAACTTTTAATAAATGCTTTCAATTAATTACACATGCTTTTTTATGACAAAAAATGTAATTAAACCATTAAAATGGAGTCCCCCCCAAAAAAAGGGATCCAGAAAAATTACAACAGAAAATAAAAAATAAAACAGATTTCATAGGGCCCTACTTTAGCATCTTTATTAAGAATGCATTTCTTACTTGAACTCTTACTTGAGGAGATAAAGACGGCGGACGATGTACAGCTCAATGAGGGCGGGGTCTATATGCTAATAGGACAGTCGTGGGCGGGACCTAATCATTAGTGACGTCACAAAAGCTACAATATCCAAACGGCTTGTTCTGAGAAACTGATTATGATTTATGGGGATTAAAAAAAAAGGAGTGGACTTTTACCATTATTGGGTGGTTGTGTACACACACACTGCAAACCAAACATTTATGTTCAAACACCATGTAACAGTGAATTTGCATTATAGGTCCTCTTTAAATTATTTTAACAGATACAACTTTTAAATGCAATAATGTATTAGTAAATGTTACAATTAATATTGACAGAAACTAATAAATGCTTTAGAAGTATATATAAAATTTGAATATCGTGCAAAAGTTATAATTTTGATGATTATGGCTTACAGCTTATGAAAACCCCAAATTCAAAATCTCCGAAAATTAGAATATTCCATGAAGTCAATAATAATAAAAAAAAGGATTTTAAATACAGAAATGTCGGCCCTCTGAAAAGTATAATCATGCATATGTAGTTATACTAAATATATTAGATTCATCTTTGAATTTGAATTACTGAAATATGTTCTAATAATTCAAATTTTTTATATTAGAATATGTAGGTTTCTGTATTGGAAATCTCCTCTGACCTGCTAAGACTCTCTGTGTGTTTTCCAGAGGTGGAACCCAGTTGAGGGTTTCACGGACACACTCCTCCCGACAGACCGCTGGCAGTGGACGGATGAGTCCGGCTCCATCCCACAGCCCCTTCACAGCTTTGAGCTGCCGTCTGCTAACTGGGAGTGGGAGGGCGACTGGTACGTGGATGATGAAAGCTGTGGGAGGGAATCCACTGAGACTGGGGTGAGGGACACAATCTCATAAACTCCCCCCATCCCAAACCTAACTTACTCGACACTTAACCCCTAAACCCAGCAGCGCTGACCCTCTCCTGTGCCGTCAGGGCTGGGAGTACGCGGTGGACTTCCCTGCAGCCTTCAGCAAAGACAAGAAGTGGAATTCATGTGTCCGTCGCAGGCGATGGCTTCGCTACAGGAGATATAAAGCGCTGGGATCATGGGCCAAGGTAGAATCACCAGTAAAAAAAGCTAATAAGTGTAGTTATTTCAATGTTAAACACACGTCGCATTGAGAAAGTGTGTTTTTGGCGCAGGTGCCTTTGGACCGGGGCAGGTCTCCGCCCGAGCCCTTCGTCGACCTCAGCTGTGGAGGCTGGGACATGAGCGACGGCCCTGAGAAGCACATTCACCTGTGGGCCGTGTCCCAACAAGGGAAGGTTTGTGCAAAGGAATAGGCCTGGTTTAACACAAGTTATGTGCAATGTTGTCGACTGCACAGAATATAATGCACATAACTCTATTATATACACTACCATTCAAAAGTCTTTTTGGCAAGCGACATTTATAATGTTACAGAAGATTTCTATTTCCAATAAATGCTGTTTTTTTTTACTTTCTCCTGAAAGAATCCTGACAAAAATGACGGTTTCCACGGAAATAAGAAGCAACACAACTGTTTTTAACACTGATAATAATCAGAAATGTTTCTTGAGCATCAAATCATCATATTGGAATGATTTCTGAAGGATCATGTGACACTGAAGACTGGAGAAATGATGATATTTCAGCTTTGATCACAGGAATGAAATACATTTTACAATATATTAACCTAAAAAATAAGTTACCAAAACCTCTTTAAGCCTGTTGTGTGATTCAGTGTGTCCAAACTAAAGGCTGCTGCTTTAGTGGCTGTGGTTGCATTGCAGATATCTGAGCACTAGAGGCCGCTGCGGTCCTGTTGTGTGATTCAGTGTGTCCAAACTAAAGGCTGCTGCTTTAGTAGTGTTCATCTACTGTTATAGACCTTATGCACCAGAGAAACGTGGGCGCCGTCCTCTTTAGAATATTGTCTTTGAACTTCCGTTTTTGCGGTCGCTCTGTATATTTCTATGGCATCGCTGTCCAGGAGTAGCAGCTAATTAGCTGGTGAAGTGGATTTACTTATTGTAGAGTTAACAAAAGTTATCATGAGCATTGCGATGTTTATCATAAGCATTGTAAAGCAGATGTCTTAACAAATGTCGACTGGGAAATTGTTTACGAGCAGTTCACTCATGTCTATGCAAGATCGCTGTGAAAATACAGACCGGAAGTCAAAAGACAACGCCATCTCACCAGCAGCCAGCAGCCATATCACCCTGTAGCCCAAGACTGGTTGCCCACTGAAGCTAAGCAGGGCTGAGCCTGGTTAGTACCTGGATGGGAGACCTTCTGAGAAAACCAGGTGTCTGCTGGAAGAGGTGTTAGTGAGGCCAGCAGGGGGTGCTCACCCCGTGGTTTGTGTGGGTCCTAACGCCCCAGTATAGTGACGGGGACACTATACTATCAAAGAGCACCGTCCTTCGGATGAGACGTTAAACCGAGGCCCTGACTCTCTGTGGTCATTAAAAATCCCAGGATGTCTTTCGAAAGAGTAGGGGTGTAACCCCGGCATCCTGGCCAAATTTGCCCAGTGGCCTCTGTCCATCATGGCCTCCTAATCATCCTCATATACACTAATTGGCTTTATCACTCTGTCTCCTCTCCACCTATAGCTGGTGTGTGGTGGGCGTTCTGGCGCAATATGGCTGCCGTCGCATCATCCAGGTGGATGCTGCACATTGGTGGTGGTTTAGGAGATTCCCCCTTCTATGTGAAGCACTTTGAGTGCCTAGAAAAGCACTATATAAATGTAATGAATTATTATTATTTATTAACGAGCGCAGCTCTGAAAAGTGGCGGGACTACATTAGGTCTATAGTGTTTATTAATACAGTTTAAGGTTTAGTCATTTTGTTGTGATTTAATTGTTTTTTAAATGTTTCTATTAAGCTTTAATTTATTCAATAATATAGCAAATTAATATATATTTTTTCAGTTTTTGTTTTTTATAATTGTTTTGCTGGGACTGAAACATTATTTCAGTTAGTTGCCAGAGCAATATTTCTAATTTTAGTTTTAGGTTTTCAACTTTTCATCTAATATTTGTATGTTGTTTTATCTCGGCTTTATATCAATCAACAGAAACGATTTATGCGCTAGTTTGAGGGTACGTTTACACAACAACGATATGCTTAAAACGGACAAGTTTTTCCTTTGAGGTTTCCGCGTACGACACCAATGTTCAAAACGATCCCCATACGCTGATTTCAATGCCTTGGACTACCAACCGCTGCTGCTGCGATTTACACTATTGGATGTTAATATCCAATATAGGATATGTAGCCTATATAGTTCGTTCCTGCTTCTTTTTTTACGTTCTGAATTATATATATAAAAAATAATTTTATTTATAAATGAATTTCACTGTATATAGTCTAAAGTATGAAAGAAATGTATGTACATATTTAGAATAACTAATTTCTACATTAAACACAACAATACGCCATCGCATTCGCGACTCTCCTATGATTAAAGGCGACACTTCTGGTTCTCTTCCCACCGAAGCCATTTCAAAATGGCGGCTGCGTGAAATCAAAGTAATCCATCAGCCAGACGTTGAAGCCGGTCGGGTGCCGCCATGTTGTAGCAGAACTTCACTTGCGTTAGCATTTCCATTGACTCCCATTCATTTTGGCGTCACTTTGACAGCGAAAAACTTTATATCTGAGGCGTTTAAAGACTCCATTTGTCCATTATTTATTTCTAAAGAAACACGACAATGTATAAAGGGCTCCATTACCTTCTATGTTACATTATGGCCCCGTAGAAACAGATTTTGTAAAAATAGGCTAACGATTGCGTCATAACCACTCGACTCTCTGTCGCGCTGTACAGAAATGACCGTACAGACAGGAGGAGAAGCTCGCAGGCGATCGGGGGGACGTCCCGTCAAGGGAGAAGCCCATAGATAATGAGTCCATAAAAGCAACGGAATACTTACTCCTGCTCACTCACGCCAAAGAACTCTTTGCTCAAGTTCCCCGTCTCTGCAAGATTAACGTTGGCAATTTTCACGCACAGCTACTAGAAGATTCACGTCTGTCAGACAGGTTGCTCACGTCATCAAGCTTAGTTTGAGTCGGTTTGAGTCTGCGCGTCAGGAACGGAAGTGCTCGGAAATCGCTAAAAATGGGCTTCAACTGTCTCAACTGAGTTCCAATGAGATGGCTCTGTCCACTTCTTATACTGTCTATGGTGAAATCAGCGTATTCACACTGATCAGTGAAACCATGAGTGAAACCACTAGAAACGCTGTATTCTGCTGCCAGGCCAGTAGATGGCGATGAGACACTATAGACTGAACACGTAATACACATGTGCATGACGTCATCGTCTTCACAGATTCACGTTTTTGTTGTTTACACGACACCGTTTTCTACTATAAACTGAAGACTTTTTATGCGTTTTGGCCGTTCGTTTACATGACATCGCCGTTTTGGGTGCCTAAAAAACACAAACTTTTCAAAACGAGTTTCAAAGTGCAAGTTTTTGAAAACGGTCTCCGCGTAAACAATAAAAACACGAATCTGTGAAGACGATGACGTCATGCACATGCGTATTACGTGTTCAGTCTATAGTGTTTCATCGCCATCTAATGGCCTGGCAGCAGAATACAGCGTTTTCAGTCGTTTTCGTGGATCCGTGTGAATGGGAATCGCTTTGACAATGGTGTCCGTCTGCACGCGGAAAACTCAAAAGTAAAAACCTCTCAGTTATAATTGTCGCGTAAACGTACCCTTTGAAACCTGTTTTCAAAAGTTTGCGTTTTCAGCCAGCCAAAGCGCCGTTGTCGTGTAAACTGTAAACTAACGTCCAAAACGCATAAAATGTGTTACGTTTTTAGTAGAAACCGGTGTCGTGTAAAGCCCCTCAGTTCACCTGTTTGCAGTTGCAGGGCAGTTTTGTGACCACTAGAGCTCACTGCTGTTCTGGGACGTGCTCTTTATATGTTTAAGCTCAACCGACACTTCCTTACCTTATGGATTAACCACATGCTCACAGGAATCTGAACAATTTCCCAGCCTAGTGGTTAATTTAAACACTCGCTGAATGTTTTGTCATGTTTATGATGTGTTAAAATTCTATTCCTGCCACCACACAGATCTCAGGTGTGTGTGTGTGTGTGTGTGTCTACACAGCTGTGGTCCCGCACAGGCATCCGCCAGCAGAACCCGGAGGGGACACGATGGGAGCCCGTCCAGGTTCCCCGAGAGGTGGCACAGGTCAGCGCCGGCCCGAAAGACCTGCTTTGGGTCGTTCTCTGGGACGGACAAATGCTGGCCAGGACGGGCATCAGTAAAGACTGTCCTAAAGGTCCGACACTGACACATTTATTCCTGTCCTTTGAATTCACACACACAGAATGCAGAACATACAGTACATGTTTTGAATGGCATCTATTCACGGTCAAACTGTGATCATGGTCACGGTCATGTCAATAGCATGACAGAGGTATGAACACACAGAGGGCCTAAAGAGCACGTGTGACACTTGAGCCACACTTAAAAATGTCCAGATGTCATTGCAGGCGAACATGTGAATCTCTTTTCTCTTCACTAACGTCTCACTTGTTTGCATAATTTTGCTCATCGTCTTTGAATCAGCTGGTGATTTTTAGTGGACTTATGAAGTCAGTCCTAAAGTTCACACAGGTGTGGAGAATCACATTAACTATCAATATGATCAAATAATGCTTGACAACTGCAAAATGTCTCAGTACTTTTTGTTTTTGTTTTGTAGTGTATCGATTTGTTTTATCATTTCAAACCTAACATAGTACAGTAACTTTTAGTGTAGCTTAATAGTCCAGACTCAATAGTGTGCCTTAAACTACACAGTGAAAAAGAAGTGTGCTTAATTGTATTGAACGTGCACTTGTAGTATATTTATTAAAGGCTGTACTTGCAGATAATAATATAATAGTAATGAAATAAAAGGCCACTTAAGTGCACTAAAAGAACACACTTAAGTAGAATTTTACAAAAAAAAGTGCACTTTGTAATAATGTCACATTTTGAAAGTACATTTTAAGTCGTTATGTTTAAAAAATGTGTCATGCTTTATATTAAAAGAAGTGCACTTATTTTGATGTGTTGACTAACATACTGAAGCACAAGTACTTGATTATGATTTTAACTGTAGTGTGTTATTCAATAATACGTTTAAAGTTATTATATACTAAATTGCAACTTCATTACATAACTATAAATATATTTAAAAACATGTCATAAAAGTTCTAATAGAAATGACATGAGGATATTTTAGTTGACCATAAATGATTGTCAGTAGTAACTTTAACCATATTTCAAAGAAAATAGAAGTAAAAATTAAATTATTACATATAAAGATGTGCTTAGTTCCTACTTAAGAGTGTCAAAAAAAAACACTCTTGAGTTCAGTTAATTCATTCAGTCTGCACTTAAGTACATGCTTTTAAAGTATATTATTTTCATAATGAGTACTCTGTTTACAAGTCTGCTGAAGTGTACTTCTTTTACACAAGGGTACGTCGAGCATCTGTGTTGAAGTCTAATCTTTAACGGAGAGGTTTGCATGTTGTCAGGCTCATCGTGGGATCTAGTTGAGTCTCCAAGTCAGAAAGGAGCCGTTCATGTTGCCGTGGGCATCGCTGTCGTTTGGGCCGTTACTAAGGACAACAAAGTAAGACGATATTTAACGCTCTGTGCACTGCTTTGTGCTTCGGCTTGACATTAATATCACTGCTATGGGTATCGCACATTCATTTAGTGCTATTAATTTAAAGGATTACTGTAATTTAAAATTCTGTAATAATATTGTCTTGCCATCAGAGTCATTGTGCAACGTCACTGTCCATTTTCATCTAAAAATGGAGTAAAAATAACCCAGATGATAATTGGCAGTGTGGCATGTTACTGAAATGTTTATTCTTGCATAAAGAGTTCTGTGTGTGTGTGTGTGTGTGTGTGTGTGTGACAGGTCTGGTTCAGGAGGGGTGTGAATTCCCACAATCCCACTGGCTCAGGCTGGATCAGCATTGGTGGAGAGATGGTGATGCTCAGCGTGGGGCCCAATGACCAGGTGAGATGAGTGGAGTATCATATTATACTGTCTAACAATAAACACACTCACTGTAGAGCAGTGTTCTGCCAGGTGGTCCGTATACTGTAACATGTAAACATGTAAACTGACATCATGTAAGGGGGCCCTCGAATTTTGTCTTTGACATTGGGGGGCCTTAAAATCCCCCTTTGGTGAAAATCAAGTGTTTATATGTCTATGTAGTGTTTTCAATATGCTTCAAGACAAACCATGTGCAAACTCATAAGTCGACACCATTGCTGAGTATTTTCTCCTTAAAACTGCAGTGAACCAAAGACAGTCTCAAAAACACTGTTTGAAATCGCTGGTGTTTCTGACGTCACAAACTACCTTGTCAACCAGTGGATCTAACCAATCGTCAACCAGTGGATCTAACCAATCGTCAACCAGTGGATCTCTGAGCTGGTGTGAGTGAGTGGAGGCAGGGCTCATTTGCATATTCATAGAACCGCATATACTAAATGAGACAAATTTGTAGAGTTACATTCAAGCTATTTTAAGGCATGACGGGAAAAAAATTCAAGGAAAAAACATTTAAATACACACTTTTGTTTTTGCCCCCATTTTTCATGAGCTGAACTCAAAGATCTAAGACTTTGTCTATGTACACAAAAGGCCTATTTCTCTCAAATATCGTGTCTAAATAAATCTGTCTAAATCTGTGTTAGTGAGCACTTCTCCTTTGCCGAGATAATCCATCCACCTCACAGGTGTGGCATATCAAGATGCTGATTAGACAGCATGATTATTGCACAGGTGTGCCTTAGGCTGGCCACAATTAAAGGCCACTCTGTTTTACTGTATTGGGGGGATCCGGGGAAAAAAATAGTTGATTTTGGCCTGTGAAATGTTTGTCCACTCCTCTTCAATGGCTGTGCGAAGTTGCTGGATATTGGCAGGACCTGGAACACGCTGTCGTATCTGTTTCGAACTCCCAAAACAAACTCCAAACGAAGTTAGTTTTGTCCGAAATGACGTCACATCAGTTCATTCTTCGATTTCGCTTGAAGTATATCGGGGGCCTTTAGTGCAGTTCATTTGAATAAGTGTGAACGCTGCCATCTGAACCCTTGTGAGAACCAAACAAGCGGATAGAGACCACTCCACACGATCAAGCCACATGATTTGAGGTATCATCTTATCTGTAGTGCAACAAGTGCAGGGCAAGATAAGTTCAATAGTTAGGGTTCTGGGTTTCTTCAAATCATTTACCCCAGGTACGAGCGATAACAATAGTGATCCTTTCCTTTGCAAACTTCACTAACAAGCGATGAATCAATCTGGATAGAGTTCATCGCACTCACAATCACTGTTGCTGATATCATATTTCATCTGGTGATATTGTAATAATCATTTTCTCCTGTGTGGACAACTCTAGGGGTCCCAGTACTTGCCCTTGGGGGACACCCATCCATCTGCTGTGAGCCGGGAAAGGGGTGGGGCAGACAGTTCTGATTACACTCCTGTTCTCACATGAAGCTTTGAGGATTAACCATCATTAGATCCTCAGACCAATATGTTACAGCCCGACTGTATTCACGGTCCATGTTTATACGCACAAACACCCGTCGTCCAATCAGCTTCTCCAGCTCGCACTGGCTCCTCCTTCCCGCCAGGACCGGAATGTGAGGTCTGCTGGAGTTGGGTGTCCGTGGGTGTTGATTACTAGAGCCACTGAGTCTCAGTGTGGAGTTTGCAAGCGATGCAAACCTTCTCTCTGCATCTCTCTCTCTCTCTCTCTCTGTAACTTGACCCTTTGACCGCCTGGCTCAGCCCAGCCATATATATACACCTCCAATTCTTTCACCCGCGCACAGCCATATGGGAACGTCTAATTTGAGTTTGGCCGCACTCCGCCATTCCATACTTCACATTTTATTACTAACCGCTTGGACCGTGTGTTCAGCTCAGCTGCGACGCTCATATTTTGAACCTGTTCGTCAATTTGACTTAATAAGAAACAATATCCTGTCTATGAGAACTATGTCAGCACGTAAAAAGAAAAGATTAGAAGATCGTCTCATAACATGATGATTTTCTGATGCCAACTTCATTATAATGCAGTTGATTTGATTATATTGTGTATTATTGAGATGGGTCGATCAAGCATTCTGCGATCGTATATTTATAATAACCATAACATCCAGTAGTCAGACCCTCTCCGAACTTCCAATGTAAACACTACCGTTCAAAAGCTTTGTGCGAATCTAAGTGTGCGAATCAGTGTGAAGTTACTAAAGTAGAGGCTTTTAATGAAACTTAATGATACTTTGCTTTTAATGTTTAGAGGATATGACTCAAACAGAGTGATGTTGTCCCGAATGTTTTGATATCTCAGCTTGAAGAAGATATGTAAAAACACTGTTGATGTGATGTATACATATATATTTATTTATATATATAAAATCTATATTTTATGTGTGTTTTTCTGTGACGCAGGTTTGGGGTGTTGGCAGCGATGACCGGACCGTGTATTTTCGTCATGGCGTGACAGGCACAGAGGTCACCGGAAGGTCATGGGTCGCAGTGTCGGCCCAGCTTGATAGCAGCAAAAGCATAAATCATTCCAGGTAGTGGAAAAACACTGTACAGGACAGTGATGCCCGACATGCCCTGTTTAAATAGGAGCCAAAGGGGACCTAGAAAACAGAACTTATGACTTTAAAGGAGAAACATTAGGTCTATAAAAGCTTCAGTTAGCTTTAAACAGTTAACATTCAATCTTTCACGTTCAATCAGTCGTTTAACCCTATAATGCCTACTGTTTCATATAACGGTTTGCTGAAAATATATCCACAACTTAACAACAACAACACTGAATTAGGAACACACAGTTTATCTGTCGATTAATTGCATGTAAAAGTTGTGTTCATTACTATAATAGTGTACTGTATGTGCAACATACACTATTATTGGTGGTGTTGAAGGGTCACTTGAGCTTTATTGATGGGCTGTTGGGCAACACTAGCATAGCAGGATCCTCATATTTCCCGTCCGTCCAGCAGATGGCGCTGTGTGTGTCAGTGCCCTGAATGCTTCTGTGTCTTTCCCAGTGTCCATGCGCACGGTGATGCCGGTGTGTTCGGTGGTGATGTCACCGCTCCTTCCCAGGGATCCGTTCTGGGCTGTGATGACACGGACATCCCGAAGCCACGTGTTCCCAAGATCACGAGTGACAGCTTTATCTCTGCGCTGGTGTCGGATCGCTCCGCTCCACTACACGACCCAGTGCCTCCCGATGTACCTGAGGCAGACCAGGTGACCGGCCCAGAGTCCGGTTCCTCTGTCCCGACCCCGACGCCATGGAGCAATGTAGACCTGGAGGAGATGAAGGCCTCGGTTCCCAGGAGCTCAGTGGCCACGTATCCCATCGAGCTGCAGCACAACACGGTAGAGCAGGAGGACACGCCGCCCTGGGCCTGGGTAACCGGTGGAGGATGTGACATCCATTCCAGATCACATGTCGACTGGTTTAACACCTCAGGTGCAACCCAGTTAAAGGGATAGTTCATCATTTACTCACCCTCACGTCATTCCCAACACTTTACTCGAAACCTCTGTGTATAATGAATTATAGCTATCGATGTTGGCTTATGCGTTATTTCTTTTCATAAATAATTGTAACCAAAGTTCAAATGCATGTTAATACTTGCAGAATTGTTGTTACTTTTGAAATTGGTTGCTTTAATGCATTATACTTTCTGAGATTCATGAGATCATACAATGCATTACAGGGCATATTTAATACTTTTATAATGCGTCTATATAAAGGCTTTAAGTAAAGTGTAACCGGTTTGTCAGAATGTGCAAATGCCTCAATTGACCGAGGCTGCCAAGATTAAAGAAAAATAGTATCATAAAAGCGGTTTATTTGACACATACACTATATTCAGTTTCCCCATATTCAAGAATGCCGCATCAAAACGTGTGACATTAATGATGCCATACGGCACAGGTTCTCATGCGTCTCTTAATCGATCATTTGAATATGAACATGAAATAGACATGAGAAATGAGGAATTTGACATTCAGTTTTAATGGCTAAGTTTTATATTCATAATGTTTTGGGGATAAAGGCCATTGCAGAAATGGTTAGTAATGGCCTTGACTAGTAAAAAAATCATCACACTGCACAACATTCACGGTCAATATTATTGCACACTTAAGATCTGTTTTTAATTCTGAGAGTTTACCAGGGACAATGCACATCCCCAATAAAACTTTTTGAAAGAAATTATTTTATTCACCAGATCTGGTACGCATTGAATCCACATGTACCAGATGTGGCCCGGATCTGGGCCGACACAATGTTGCTGTCTGGGAATGCATTACACAGATCAAAAGTGGCAGTAAAGATTTATAATGTTACAAAAGCTTTCTATTTCAAAGAAATGCAGGTGTTTTTTTTTTTTGTGTGTTTTTTTTTTTTGCACTTTCTATTCACCAAAGAATCCTGAAAAACTTGTTTTAAATTGTAATAGTATTTCACAATATTACTGTTTTTACAGTGTTTTTGATCAAATAAATGCATCTTTGTTAAGCATAAGATACGTCTTCTGAAACGGTAAATAATCTTTTGAACAGTAGTGTAACAGTGAGGTTTTGGTGATATAAAAGCAAGTCTCTACTGTGTTTGATCTCTCAGATACCGGGCCGCTCTCTCCAGCCATCACCCCTGCCCTCGGTGCTCCACACACAGAACCAGGAGCCGCCGGAGAGAAGGTACTGCACTGTGAGCGGCACATGAGAGAATACGTCAATGGTGGATCTCAAATCATGCTCTGTGTGTGTGTGTGTGTGTCAGTCCGTGCGTGTGACGACAGGTCGCATGTGTTGGTGGAGGGACTGGGCTCCTCATGAGTGGGAGGACGTGAGCGTGACGCTGGAGCAGGTCACCGGTGCCGGAGCTCAGACTGGAGACATACTTTACCTCTACTACACTCAGCACCTGGAGAAGAAGGTAACACACACCGGTAGCGGAGGGCCCTTGTCCCCTTATTATTACCACAAAGTGCACTTTTTTTAAAGTCTACCTCTGGTGCTCGTCGCATCTCTATATTTTAGTTCGGTTATGTTTTTGGTAACACTTTATTTCGATGGTCCACTTTAGACATTCTACTAACTATAAGTAACTTTGCATCTACATGTCAACTAACTGGCATTAGAGTATTAGTAGACTGTCTGCTAAGACTTCATTGTGATGCTTCCCCAACCGATATTCTGCTGACTATAAGTAACTTGGCAACTACATGTCAACTTATTCTACTAACCCGAACACCTAACCATAACCTAACAGTCTACTGATACTATGAGAGTTAGTTGACATGTAGTTAAAAAGTTACTTCTAGTTAGTAGAATGCCTAAAGTGGACTGTTAAAATTAAGTGGAACCATGTTTTTTTTTTTTTGTTTTTTTTTTAGGGGATTTGATGGTACTAAATCATATTTACACTGTATTTAAAATCCATTTATTCACTTTTTGAGCATAGAAATTTAATTTCCAACTTAAGCTGTCGTAAGTCTTCAATGCTTTAGAGCACAGACTTGAGTTTGATCTGTTTATAAAGATGACACTTGGTAAATTATTGCTGAAGTGAAAAAAGTTTTAAAAGTTTTAATGTTTATTGTTATTAAAATGCACAAAAATACTATTTAATTTTTTTATATGAAAAACACATTTTACTCCAAAACTGCAAGAAAATCTAATCCATAAATCTAAACAAGTTGTGTTCCAAATGTTATCTAAAAAAATGAGCTTTTAGTCAGATTTTGTTTGGCCGCAGTACCACACGTCTCCACTAGATGAAATTCATTTCCCATTAATTTCCAATGCCGTCATGTTTGACTGCGAGTAGCACAAAGTGTGACTATTTTTTTCAGGACCATTTAACCTTTTCGAATAATGTCCATATTTTTTTTGTGTGTGTTCACATAGCAAATGCCAAAACTTTTAAGTTTTGTACCATTCTGATCAAGAAAAAAAAAAAGTAACATTTTTCGGTGATAAATGACCGAAGAGCACCAGAGTTAAGTGTGTTAGAAACAAATGCGTCACAAATGTGTACTCGCTTAAAGTGCACTAAAGTGGCTTTTATTTCATTTAGATTATCTGCAAGTACAGGTTTATTTTTTGTTATTTTTTTTTCAATTAAACATTAAAGATTTGAAGTACTCTACAGTTCAGAACAGTTAAATACACTTCTTTTTCACATGGGTGTGTGTGGTATATCAACAGACATGTTGAATACATTTTTAAAAGAAGAGTTCACAAGCAAAATAAAATGATGACAGTTTGTGGACTCTTTCAATGAATGTCATTACAAATGAAGATCAAAATGAGTTTGTGTTGTTGAAGATATGAGACTGTAATCTAATCCCACAATTGTCCTGATGTGTGTGTCAGTATCTGCATGCTGTGATGAAGGAGGTGACGGCCCTGGTGCCCGTGTTGAGGGACTCTCTGTACACTATGGCGGTGTACACCGCAGAGAGGACCAGGCACAGGAGCCCCATCTTACTGGCAACTCCGTCGCAGCAGGACTTCAGCACTTGGGTAAAAAGCCCTTATGATCAGCACATTTGGATAAAAAAGGATCTCTATGACATAAAACACACACAGGGTCCAAAATGCATACAATCTTACATCTTACCAGCCATGATCCTGTATTTGCATAATATTCTTTAAAGTGCCCCTATTATGCTATTTTAAAGGTTCATAATTTTGTTTTGGAGGTTTTCTACAATTGGTTTACATGCAACGTGAAAAAACACATTATGAGATACATTGCAGCATCACAGAGTCTGAAACGGTTTGATAAAGGATTCAGTCTCTCTAGACCCCTCCTTCCTGAGAGCCTCCTCTGCTCTGATTGGTCAGGTGACCCATTCTGTTGTGATTGGTCTACTCTACTCTAATTGGTCAGGTGACCCAGTCTGTTGTGATTGGTCTACTCTACTCTGATTGGTCAGGTGACCCAGTCTGTTGTGATTGGTCTACTCTACTCTGATTGGTCAGATGACCCAGTCTGTTATGATTGGTCTACTCTGCTCTGATTGGTCAGATGGCCCAGTCTGTTATGATTGGTCTACTCTGCTCTGATTGGTCAGATGACCCAGTCTGTTATGATTGGTCTACTCTGCTCTGATTGGTCAGATGGCCCAGTCTGTTATGATTGGTCTACTCTGCTCTGATTGGTCAGATGGCCCAGTCTGTTGTGATTGGTCTACTCTGCTCTGATACTCTGCTCTGATTGGCTCTGACCAATCAGAGCAGAGTAGACCAATGGGCTGCGTTCAGCCCCGACAAAAAGTTTCAAAACGTTTTATAAACGGAAGCGGTGGTGCGTTGAACACCCTGTTCTGATGACGCAAGAGTTGCAACTATGGCAGCTGAGAAGGCCATTCTTTGTATTCTTTGTGAAGAATTTTCGGAGCCTGATGAAATTGGTATAAATATGTGTTTAAAGGTCCCGTATTATGCCCCTTTTCACAAGATGTAAAATAAGTCTCTGATGTCCCCAGAATGTGTATGTGAAGTTTCAGCTCAAAATACCCAACAGATCATTTTTTACAGCATGTTTAAATTGTCATTTTTTGGGGCTCAGAAAAACGCGCTGTTTTAGTGTGTGCCCTTTAAATGCAAATAAGCTGCTGCTGCACGGCACAGGGGGCGGAGCTTCATGAGCTCGCGCTCAGTCTCTCAGGACAATTTCATCTCACGGAATGATAATAATATCAGAAACTCTCAGTAACGGTGTTCATTTCGAGTCGGACAATAATGCCTACAGAGTCAGAGTGCTGTATAGAGATGGAACAGGTATAGTTTAGTAGTTTAATTACGGTTATTATAACGTATTTGTCATCTGCTTGTATGTATCCATTATTCATTAATAGCCTACAAGTCTGCTGTTTCGGACCAGGTCCGAATGATGATCAAACATATACTGATGAGTTTAATAAAGTTTATTGTACACCACACAAAAGATGAAGCGTCAGTTTTACTTCAGAAAATCACCGTAAGAGCTGAGTAAACACAGTAAGTTATAAGAAGTGCGCAAGTTGAGGGAGCATTCGTGTGGGCGGACGTTAGTCAAAAACCTGTTCTACTGACGTCATTAAAGAAGGAAGTAGAGGGATGTAGTCCAAACGGGCCGTTCGATGTAGGCGACTTCTGTTAAATAAAATATCTCGCTTGGCATTGAACTTTGAGCTTTATAATTTTACAGATATTATTTATACTCTAACAACAACATTACACACTAACTAAAGTGTGAAACATGGGATCACGAAGAACGGGACCTTTAATACTACAAAATATGCTCGATGCTACAGTCACAGCCCTTGCTGTCCAGAATAAAAGAGAACATCCCAATCGAGTGAATGTGAAGGGATTTGTGGAAACTGTGGTTCCTAATTATTGCAATACGATCAAACATTTGCCTTGCATTTCAGGATGAAAAGACAAACATTTCAGGTGAAGGACAATCCACTTTTTACCTCCGAGACTGTGTTATGATCTATATGACCTTATTATTTTTATTGTGAGTATTAGGCTCATCATTATTGCTGATCACTGTTGATATGCTATATTTTTACTATAAAACTCTTACGACAAACATGTCTTCTAATATCTTCAATTGTTGCGTATACCGAGCCGCAGCGGACACATAAACGACTTTACTTGGACCCATAGTGCGAGCTGTCTCGTTAATACCGTGTGCTTTATATACATGTTGCTGCTGATTGGGCCGCCATTTTTGACAAACCCACCAAACAAGAGAAAACGTATCTCAAACCCCGTTGCACACTGTTTACAGGAAATATGTCGGTCAACCCGGAAACCGTAGCAAAACGTTGCGCACCGGTTTGAGCTTGAACGTGCCCCATGTGACCCAGTATGTTGTGCTTGGTCTACCGCTTACAGTGTGTGTCCATTACTATATCTGAATTTCAGCTCTGGATCTTCTTCAACCAAACTCTTCTAGGCCTCAGCTCAGTGGGTTTTCTTTGGCAGCGCTGAAAACAGCGTCTTCTGAAAACATGTCAACATCACAAACTAAACTCTTCTAGGCCTCAGCTACAACTACAGAGAGTCGAAGTAGACGTCGTGCAGACCTTTATCATTCACCGCTATGTTACACACTGAAAGGTTGCATCCAAAAAAGCATAATAGCCGCACTTTACCTACGAATAAATTCTTCTCATGTAGAACATATGTCTTGCTCAAAATCAAAAGAAAAAAGGAATTTATATTTGCTCAAAGAAAATGAGATTTCTAGAGTAACAGCATGTTTTTGTGTGTGATCTTTGCAGCTGTCTCTGCTGAACGAGTCGTGTTGTGAGTCCAGGGGTCTCGGAGACCATCCATCCAAGCAGGCGCTGTGGGCTGTGACATGTAAAGGTGATGTCATGGTGCATGAGCCGTCACCCAGCCTGGAGGCGCCGGCGCAGTACTTGCCCTGCGATCACATGTAAGACCCTCCCCGTCTGTCTGTCTCTCACTATATCTCCGTCCTAAACCTAGTTAACTGCTTCACTGTCTGCTGTCTACATCGACAGCACCTTCACACATAGAGCTCCTCGAGCAAAGCACACGGGAGGCTCGACTCACAGTTGATTTCTATAGAGTTTGGCATTAGCATGTTGCTAAGCTAACAACACCATATTCTAGAAAGCTTGTAGCACAATAGTTCATTTTAAAGTAGATTGAACTATGTTTTTATGAATACATTTACGACTTTTCTTTACACTCCGCCTGCCATCTCCATTCAACGCACTGCATTGTGGGATTACATGCAATCCTGTCTTTCAGTTTGGCCATAGGTGTCTTATAAGCAGTTTTGGGGAAGCTACTTTGAAACTAGCTAAGCTAAAAAAAAAATTAACAAGTTAAACACTAAACTACAAGTTACTAAGAAAGTAGCTTTTTCGTTTTTTTTAAAAGATTTAAGAGGGCAATACATTTTTATGAAACTATAAGATTATATAATTCATAACTTCATCAGAGCCGTATTTCTCTGGTTCTGTGAGGTTTTGAATGAGTACATATGGATGAGGGTGAAAACAACTATGAACTCGATCTTATACATTTACACTTAAGATAACTAAAAAGAGAAAACAGAGTCAAAAACAGAAGCAATTAACTATATGATACAAATATTCGATTAAAAGACAAAATATTGCACAAGGGTTTCTGTGAAGCAGTGCATTGTTTCTAAACGGATATTGACATGAATCTATTCAACGAAACAAATCTACGTATGAAAGAGGACAATTTAGCTTGCTTGACTAAACCTGTGTGCAATACAGTATGACAATAACAACAGCAATGTACGGTACATGTGGCGTTTGGTCATTAAACCGTTATTTTATTTTAATTATACTTCAAGTTTTTATTAAGTAAAGTAAAATGACGTTGAAGTAAACTTTATGTAGTAAGTACACTAATATCAGTGCACTCGTAGTCTACTATTTCAACAATTATTGGGACTAAATTAACCCACTTTTAGTTTAGAAATGTATAATTTTAAGCATACTTGAAGTGCAATAGTCTACGTTTTTTTTTTTTTTTTGCATTGCAACTATAATAGTGAACTTATAGGTATGCTGCTATTTTATATATCCCAGCTAACGAAAATACGTTCCAAGAACGTTTTGCTAATAATCAGATTAATTTATGAAAACGTTATTTTTGAATGTTCTCTTAACTTTCAAAAATGTCCAGTTTTCAAATGTTTTAAAAAAGTTTTTCTCGGTTATGCGAACATTAAAGAAACATTCCCATTTCATCCAAATTTGCAAACCGTAAATAGTCGGCTCCTCCCAAACACTGCTTGTAAAGCAGATTAACACTGCGTTTTGAAACGGCCCCTGTATAGTACGAGCCTAAACTGCTGTCCACAGCGGCAGCTCACTAGGTTTTGAGCTGGAGATTCATAATTTCACAATTTAAGCTTGCATGCCACCCAACTGTTTGATGCGTTTGATTTGGTGTGTGTGAATGTGTGTCTGTCACTGTAATGCGTGTGTGTTGTTGGGCTTGGCATGCTTCATGTGTCTGTCCGCGTACCTGCTGTGGGCTCAGGTTCTGGCGTCAGGTTCCTGCTCATCTGCTGTGTGTGGAGTCTAGCAGTCTGGGTGTGGTGTGGGGCATCGGTCACGATCACACAGCCTGGGTCTACACAGGGGCCGGCAGGGGACCATCGGCTCTGGGTAAACACGCACCCTAACCCTAACCCTGCATGCGGCTAACCCTGTCTCTCTCACTAACCTACATCCAGTTCTGATGCCCAGACAGACAGCACATAGTGTCGGCCCAGATCCGCCCCACATCTGGTACGTGTGGATTCAACGCGTGCCGGATCTGGGCCGACACTGTGCTGTCAATGTTCAAAGAATGTCTTGCTAACGTTTCCATTAAGTTATATGAATGTTAACCCTTGTGTTATGTTGCGGGTCAATTTGACCCGTTTCGATTTTCTAGTTGTTGGAAATACTGGTTAACCTTTGTTTTTTTTCTTGATATTTTCTGACTTTTTCTCATTTATCATGATGAACATGCATGCAAAGTTTCAACATGCTGATGTGTTTTGACATATACAAACAAAATTACTGTTACGTTCGTGATGTTCGCGGGTCAATTTGACCCTCATAGACAGCCATTCAAAAGCAACTGTACAGACACAAAATAAAAACTTTTATTTTCTGTATGTCAGGGCACTTCAACTCCAGTTCTAACGTGCAAGTGCATCTAAAAGTGCTCTAACCCTAACCAAACACACTTGAAAAAGCTAAAATTACAGTGTTCAGAATTATTTGCAAATTACAGATGAAAATCTTTGTCAGACACAGATAAAATAAGCTCTCATTTCAATATTCAAGATATCTAAAATACCTAGCTTTTAACCAAAACTTTTATGTAGGATTTTCAAAGGCAGCTTCACAGAGCCAAAAAATAAATAAAAAACATTTATGTGATGTATGATTTTGTTATGTTTGGTTTCTCACTACCCTGTGAGTGAATAATGAAACTAGGGAACTAGGTCTTAGGAAACTAGGGAAAGTTAACTTATACAGCAACATTTTATTGTTCAGTTACGATGTTCAAAGCATAAAAAGTAAAAAATAAATAAATAAATGTATATGCAAAAAAAGTCAGTATACTGTTTATTTTCCAATTTTTTCCAAAAATTGGTTTAAAAAATGGTTATATTCATAAATCATATTTTCAGATATAATGTTTTTGTAATGTTTGACAAATGCTGATATTAAAAGTTTACAGTTTGTATCTAAATCTTTGTTGTTTTTCATAGTGTGATTTTTGAGGAATTGTATTGAATCCAATTAGGGTCAATTTGACCCGGTCCATAAGGGGAGTACACAGAATTCGAACAGAACACAAGGGACAAAGATTGCGTTGAACTAACATTCTGTTAATGCCACTTAGATAACTTTGCGAGAACGTTGTCAGAACGTTAGCCGACACTCAGAGAACGCTCGCTGTTAGCTGAGTGAGCGTATGCTGTGTTGTGGATGCTGGTGTGCTGATGTTCCCATGAGGTTTCACCAGTTAGACCAGTACCGAACCAGTATAAACCAGCCTGGTTAAACCAAGCTGAACCTTGCATCAGGATGGGATATTCAGTAAATATATATATTTAGGTTGCCTTCATAATAACTGGCCAGGGACAACAGATGAAAATTAGCCTGTTGAGCTAACTCTGGCTCATTTACAGTTATTTTACTGTTAATTAATGAGGTTTCACCAGTTAGACCAGTACCGAACCAGCTTGGACCAGGATGTAGTTAAACCAAGCTGAACCTTGCATCAGGATGGGATATTCAGTATATACTAGGGGTGCAACGACACCCTCATGTCACGATTCAATACATATCACGATACTGAACTCACGATACGATATTATAGCGATACTCAAAGACACATGATAAAAGCTTAACAAAAAATATGCTGTTGATTAAAATGCTAAATTTGATATATCATTGTGTGTGTAAATGAATAGGCTTGGGCTTGGTGCTGGAAACTCAATGCACAGGACAATAGAGACACCAGAATAACAATATTCATAATTCTGAAGCTGAAAACCTAATTATTTTAGACGCATATGCTTGCACTCTGTCACAGACTAGATATATTTAAAATAATGTAAGCTACTTTTACTGGTAACATAAGATATTTGGCATTATCAGGACCCTTAAATATTCCCCCGTTGCATTATTATACATTATATTCAACATTATATATAGTAGTTTAATGTATTACTGACACTAAAACTCTGAAAACTTGAATTTTTCTCACACAGTAATTATTGTGGGTTAACTATCCACGATACATATTGTTGCATTTTTGTATTGTGATATATTATGACACTATATATTGTTACACCCCTGCTATATGGATGATAGAATTACATTCAAAACATAGTCACTGATCTTCCCAATCACCTTTAACCTTCCCAAAACATCGGGTCCTCATTCACTCTCAGAAAAGTTCCTCCTCATTCACAACTGTTGCATACACGCATCAATTTGTGCGGAGCTCCAATGGGGAAAATATATGAGATGGGAGGAAAAAAAATAAGTCCATGTTTTTGCGTTCTCTCGCAAATGTGTTTCGTTCCCCTGAGAAACTTTGTGTTCGTTCGCAAACCGTTTTGCATTCGCTCGTTGCATTAGTTTCTCTGGAGAACGCAAAACATCCAAAATATTGTGAAATAATTTTTCCTCCCGTCTCATTTTTTCTTCTTCACCGTGTCCCTGCAGGGGCTCCGTACATTTGTTCTTACCCTTATTGCCATTTTCTAGTTGAGCAACCATGTGACCGAGGTTAGTAATCTACATAATACACACCCAAACCATCTCCATATAAGGGCTTTTCTGACCTCTCCTCCACAGCCTTGCATCACTAAAACTATTCAGTTATGAAATTATTTTGGTAATTGAAATAACGGTGCAATAAATTAAAAATAGCAAGTTTAAAGGGACAACGTACCTAACAAACTTAGAAATTTTGCCTATTAAAATGATCAAAACAATAAAAATGAATAAAAATGACTAAAGCACATAAAATTACCAATACTTAAAATTAAAATGTAAATATAAAAATAAAATCTAAATCCAAAATATGAATACATACTATAATAGTACATAAATAATACGTTTCCATTGAGAAATACTGTAACAGACAGTATTTCATTATATACTGTATATATGTATAATTACAATAAAATGTGTTAAAGTTAAAGTGTGTACATGTTTATGTTCATATTACCTAAATTCTTTGTAAATTTTGAATAAATTGCGATTTAAAAAAAAAAAATATATATATGAAAACACTGGATCATTGGATTCCGTGCTCAAATGCACAGTTGGTGTATGTGAAACCAGTGTTTTCTCATTTTCCCAGTTGTCCTTTCATTTCAAATAAGACATCCCGTGAGTCTCGATCAGCATGTCGAGTCTTTATATGAAAGAGCAGTTGCGTCTGCCTGATGTTTGAATCTGTGGGGTTTCAGGGAATGAAGTAAGTGATGTGAGGAGCGTGTGCATCTATGAGAACCAGCGCTGGAACCCCATGACAGGATACACAGACAAGTGAGTGTGATGTGACGGAGCTGGCGTGTGTTTGTATGAGGCAAACGCTCAGTGTGTGTGTGTGTGTGTGTGCTCTCCTCCTCAGGGGTCTTCCCACTGACCGCTACATGTGGAGCGACTCGTCGGGTCTGAGAGAGTGCACTAAAGACAACACCAGCACCCCCTCGCCACAGTGGACATGGGTACACAACCTGCCGTCTTTATAGCGTGTGTCTCTGCAATGCTATTTAGATTAGATGGTTATTGTCTGCGAGTGATTTCCTCATCTCGTGCTCACAGGTCTCTGATTGGGCCGTAGACTACAGTGTCCCGGGAGGGACAGATAAAGAGGGCTGGCAGTACGCTGCAGATTTCCCTGTGTATGTTGATTTTGGGACATATTAATGAACGCTAGCTAGACATTTCTATTTCAAACTAATATATTATATGTTTTTTATGTACATACAGGACCTTTCACGGTTATAAGACAATAAAGGATTTTGTGCGGCGCAGAAGGTGGGCTCGGTGAGTTCACTTTTTTGCTGATTTTGAACATTTTGATTTTGATGGATTTACATAAAAAAATTTTAGCAACGTTTTACATCTGTTTCTTTCTAATGTTGGGCAAAAAAATGTAAACCACTAACTCCCACAGCAGCCCCTATAGAAGCCCATTTCTGACACACAAGAAAGAAAATACTGCTTTTGGAAAACATAATTATGACATAAAAAGTCACAATTATGACAAAAATCCCAAATTATGACATACTAAATCATTATGAGATAAAGTCAAAATTATGACAAAAATCTGAAATTGAGTCATTATGAGATAAAAAGTCAAAATGATGACATAAAAGTCATAAATTCTGACATAAAAATCCGAAATTCTGACATAAAAATCATGAATTCTGACATAAAAATCCGAAATTATGATATAAAAATGCGAAATTATGACATAAAAATCCTAAATTATGACATAAAAATCCGAAATTATGACATAAAAATCTGAAATTATGACAAAAATCCGAAATTGACAGTCATTATGAGATAAAAAGTCAGAATTCTGACATAAAAATCTGAAATTGACATAAAAATCAGAAATTGAGATAAAAATCTGAAATTATGACAAAAAAACGAAATTGACACTGTCATTATGAGATAAAAAGTCAAAATTCTGACATTAAAATCCGAAATTATGACATAAAAATCCGAAATTATGACATAAAAATCCGAAATTGACATACTAAGTCATTATGAGATAAAAAGTCAAAATTATGACATACAAATCTGAAATGGACTGAAAATTATGAGAAAAAGTTTTCTGAATTATGAAATTCTTACTTCAAAGGTAAAAATTATGACACAAAAATCCAAATTTTGACATAGTAAGTCATTATGAGATAAAGTCAAAATGATGACAAGAAATTCCAAATTATTACATGCTAGGTCGGAATTATAACTTTAAATTCAAAATTATATGACATTGAATAGTCAAAATTATGACAAAAATTCTAAATTCTTACTTCAAATATCAAAATTATGACAGTCGTAATTATATCAAGTCGAAATTATGACAAGAATTCTAAATTATGAATTAGACATAATTACATAAAAAGTAAATATGATGACACCAAGTCATAATTATGAGATAAAAAAGTTAAAATTATGTTAAAAGTATAATTATGACAGTCATATTTTTGACTTTTTAATCTCAAGTAACTTGTCATAATTTCGACTTTCCAATGCCTCTAACTTATGACATAATTATGACTTTTTATTGCATAATGATGACTTGGTATGTGATAATTTCTGCTTTTTATGTGATAATTTTGACTTTGTGTGTCATCGTTTTGACTTTGAATGTCATAACTTTGAGTTTTTATCTCATAATTATGAGTATTTATGTCGTTCTGATTTCCCAGAGCATGATTTGTTTTCTAGTGTGTCAGAATTGTGCTGTGTGTATAAGAAAGGA
Organism: Rhinichthys osculus; assembly: GCA_029959095.1. Classification (NCBI taxonomy): domain Eukaryota; kingdom Metazoa; phylum Chordata; class Actinopteri; order Cypriniformes; family Leuciscidae; genus Rhinichthys; species Rhinichthys osculus. The sequence goes on along the minus strand of JARWKJ010000002.1, from coordinate 15,206,199 downwards.
TGTTGTGTCTCACAGGAGGTGTGAGATCAGCCTCACGGGCCCCTGGCAGAAGGTCCCGCCGATCCCCCTGACTGACGTCACCGTCCTGCCGTGTCTGGCTCAGAGCGGCCTGGAGCAGATTCCAGTGTGGGCCATCAGTGAGAAGGGGGATGTGCTGTGCCGGCTGGGGGTCACTGCAGAGAACCCGGCTGTGAGCACCAAACACACACACACACACACAAAACACTTCACCAACATTTCATTTCATTTGAAACGATGACCTCAAGAAACATTAGTAATCACCAAATCCCCAATGGCGCAAGTCCCAGAAAAGTAAAGCCTGGTTGTGCCTTGTGCCTTGTAAATACATCACACATAACTGACAGAATTATTAATAACCCATGTCTTTTCTTGATACTGAAAGTCAGTGCAAAATGGTTAATAATAACAGTCTTAACTCTTTCCCGGCCAATGACGGAATTTCCCGTCTTTCCGTGTTTTCACTGTTATACTGTAGGGGGCGCTATTGCACAAGAGTACAGACTCTCCCGATCAAAACACAGGCGAAGAAGAAGCAGACATGAGCGGTAGCATAATTATGTAATCAGACGCATATGTAAAATAACCCGATCATTAACATTAAACAGCATATCAATCAAAACTGCCTAATGTTACCGAATGAAATGTCGCCACAGGACGAGCTTTAGGGGTGTTGATGGACTCGACCTACTCCATCTGTGTTTTAAACATCATTTTGAATCTGATCTTTGGCAAAAACAAGTTTTATATATATATATATATATATATATATATATGAAACTTACCCATATTCAAGTGTTAAAAGAATTCATGAAGCTTTTTTTGTTTAAAAGCAAAAGCTCTGTTGTTTCGTTTGACATATTGCATGTTCAGATGTTCATACAACAAAATGTGTTTAAAATTAAAACGATGGCGGGGGAAAGTAAAAAAAAAAAAAAAAGTGTTAACCTGTTAACTGTCATCCCCCTTTTTTTTGATTATACATGAAAATGCACATTTTTGTAATTCAAGAATGCAGAATTAAGATTGTTCTCTTTTTAAAGAAGACATTTGGCAGATTTTTGTAGAAGTGAAATAAATTAAGAAAGTGAAACAGAAAAAAAGTTATAGAAGTTTGAGTTTATGAAAATGTACAATGTAAAAAATTGAATTATTCATATTTTATAAAAAAAATATATATATTTTCAAAACCTGGGCGACTCTAAAACTGCAGAAAAATCAAAGCCAAAAATCTGAACAAGTTGTGTTTTAAATTTTAGGTTGATATCTCAAAAAATGAGCTTTCAGTAAGATTTTGTTTGGGCGCAGTACCCAACTTCTTCACTAGGTCGCAACCAGACTCCATTTCTGCCCATATAAGGGCGTCTCCATTTCCATATGTGTTTTGAGTGATATGAACCATTATTTCCACAATTTTCATACAATTTATGAAGTAGACATCATATTCAGGAGTAATATGAGAAGTTTGGTAGATTTTGATATGAATTTAACCTCTAAGAAACACACAAAAAGAACAAGTATGTGCGTTATAGCTTCCTGCCACATCACAAATGGTGAATCTATATTTTTTTTCTTTATATTTAAAAACATTTCAGACCTTTTTTTCTAATATAATTGAATGGATGCTATCTTTTGAACTCTTGGCATGAAAACAAACTGAAGTTTCTTCCCTTCTTTCATGATTTTTCATGTTCATCACTATTTCAAAATAAAGGTCTGAACACGTTGATAAATTACGTCTCCTCTGTAATTTATTTTGAAAATCAATCAATGCATATATCTGCTATAGTATCCTACAAAACTCTCATCTCAACCCAGACAGCAACATAGTGTCGGCCCAGATCCGGCCCACATCCGGTGCATGTGGATTCAACACGGGTCCGGCCCGGAACTATGTTGCTGTCCGGGAATGTATTGCATCAGTGTTCAGAGAGTGAATATGTCTCTGTCTGTTCTCATGTCGAGTCGTAGTGTCCTCTAACCTCTGACTGTGTCTCAGCACAGGGCGACTCCTGGCTCCACGTCGGGACAGACCAGCCCTTCAAGTCCATCTGTATAGGAGGAGGACACCAGGTGTGGGCCATCGCCAGGGACGGGGCCGTCTTCTACCGGGGCTCTGTGTCTGCGCTCAATCCGGCTGGTGAGAAGAAGCACCCCGATCCCCATTTCAACCAGGGAATGCCGATATGCCAAATACTTTCCAAATTCAACAACTCGTGATGAACATGAGACCGTTAGACCCGTTACATTTTGAAAAAAGTACTTTTGTTAAGTTGTGGTTACAAAAAAAATCTATCAAAAATAGTTTTGAAAATGTTGAAAGGTAGCAGGATTGATAGTTTACAGTGAAAATATGAATGTGTTATTAGTAGATTTTATGCTGATATTTTAGGACTATAAAATAAAGAATAACTGACAGCAACAAATATTAGAAATTGTGTTTTTTTTTTTTTTCAAGTATGAAAACCTATTCTAGGACAAAACAAAAACAAGACTTTGGGGGGGAAAAAGGCATATTAGGTCCCCTTTAATAGTGCTTAATACCGTTTTTTTTTTTAAGTTACTGTTTTTTCTTGTTATTTTCAGAAAAATGCCAACTTTACCCGAATTAAACTGTTGTCATTTACACTTAAAATGAAGAAAGGCACACCCATTTTGTTAAATTTCTCATTTCTCAGGTGAGTGCTGGTACCACATCCCGTCTCCGCCGAGGCAGATGCTCAAACAGGTGTCTGTGGGCAGGACCTCCGTCTATGCTGTGGATGAAAACAGTGAGGCAGTTGTTTCCACTCACTTCTTTTGTTATTTGGTTGAATCAAACTGTGTGTGCTCTGAATTACTCTATCTTCATTGGGAGTGTGTCGATTCAAAGCATGCACATTTTTCTATTTATGAATGGTTTGGAAAACCTGGATGATACAAACAGAGCACAGCTCCTTTTCCTTTTCAGCCCTAAACATCAGTCTTAAAGGGATACTCCACTTTTTTTGGAAATAGGCTCATTTTACAACTCCCCAAGAGTTAAACTGTTGAGTTTTACCGTTTTTGAATCCAATCAGCCGATCTCCGGTTCTGGCGGCACCACTACAGAAGAGTCAAGTTTTAAATAGGAAAAATATCGAAACACTTTGGTCATTATTTTTTTTAGAAATGCTAATGGTCTTGTCCACTTCAATGATGTATGCTAAGCTATGCTAAAAGTGGTACCGCCAGAACCGGAGATCGGCTGAATGGATTAAAAAACGGTAAAACTCAACAGTTTAACTCTGGGGGAGTTGTAAAATGAGCCTATTTCCCAAAAAAGTGGAGTATCCCTTTAACTTCCTTGATTTGATTTGTCTGCCAAAGGACATTTTTACACAAATTAGGATTAAAGGCACAATATGTAAGAGTTTTTCGCCACAAGAGGGCGCAGTTTCCAACAATAACAAAGGCGTAGGTTGATGACGCAGTGATGAGCTGAATGATGGGCCTTGCAGTCAAGCTGATGGATCTAATAATGTTTATGGATGAGTGCAAACATTCATGTTTTTTAACATTACAGTGGTATGAAGCAGGTCGCGATTGCTAAAGAGACAGATATCACACGCGAGTCCCGCGGATATAAAGGAATAAGGACATTTAATTCTACCGAACTACCCGCGAGTGCTGGATTACTCACACAGGTCAGTTTATTAGACGAATTAAACTTGTGATGTAACTGCTTCACTCGGTCTAACGTTACACTATCACACTAAACGGCATTTAAAAGTGTGTTGAAAGTTATAATGTTATACTACGTGTTAGTTCGTTTGCTATACGAAACTAGCAGTAAGCTAGATCAACATTAGAATAACATACTGAACATATTCTAACATTTCATCATGTTGAGCTAACGTTATATAACATATAATGTTTTATGTGCATTTGCTCACCTGTCTAATAAAGCTGTCAAGTCGTGACTCGTGAAGCTCTGTCGAGTCCAAGTTAGTCGCGGACGTGGAGCTCTCGGCATCTCAAAAACGCCATGCTGATATTGATCCTCATTTTAGTTCTCCTTGTTCGTCCCAAAGTCTGCTTGCCATGGTCTATGTTTGAAAGAAACAAGAACTGCGTGCCGCTAAACGTTACGCACTACGCAGTTGTCCACGTCTGTCGCCATGGTTACGTCATGGCTATGGCAGTACGAGCGGAAACCGAGGAAAGTGCGGATACTGCGTCATTGACAGGCGACATTTTTTTCCACTTATTTAAAATGTGAACTTCTCTGAAATAAAAAATCTTTGGAGACTTTTGGGTTATTGTAAGTACACAACTGCAGGAAATATATCACACTGTGCAAGTGATTTTTGGATATTTTATTACAAAATTCTTACATATTGTACCTTTAAGAGTAACCTTTATTTCCCAAGGAACTAGAAGACACTCGCTGAATTAAAAATGCAACGCGATGACATCAATGCAGCACTGTTATGTGAAATGTCTTTCAAATACTGAGCAGAACATCTCTCCAGTAGAGTCTGAGCTCAGTCTGTTTGTGCAGGTAATCTGTGGTACAGACAGGGTTTGACACCCAGCTATCCTCAGGGTTCTGCATGGGAACTCATCTCCAGTAATGTGTGCAAGGTGTCCGTGGGACCACTGGACCAGGTTTGTGACCTTTTATGTTTGAGTTTTGATGTGTTGACTAACATACTAAAGCACACACATAATGTGGGGGTTTGTGGGGGGCTATTACACATTTTATAATATTTTATAATGTGGGGGTTTGGGGGGGGGGTGCTATTACGCATCTTCTGAGAGTACAGAATCTCTGCCGGATCAAAACACAGGCAAAAAAGCAGAAAAAAGCATAAAAAAAGCCTCGCTTATGCACACTGTAGTCAATTTTTTTTTTTTTACACGATTTTCTCAGCTTTTTGTTCAAAATGTTGCTTTTTTTATGAAACACCCACATTCAAGTGTTGATTTAAAAAAAAAAAAAGCATGCAAAAAAGAAGTGCAATGAATTGTTTTTTGTTGTTGTTGTAGTTTAAAAGTAGAGGCTCTGTTCTTTTGTTTGATTTATTGCATGTTGATATTCATACAACAAAATGTTCTGGGGGCCATAAAAGTTTTGTAAAAAAATATCAAAAATGCTGTAGGTGGCTGGCAGGGAAAGAGTTAATAGTATTCGGCCTAGTTTAAATCTTACCTATCAAATCACTAGCACTTCATGTGTGTAAATGAAAGGTTACCTGACCAAACTAAAGTATGGTGTTCCACAAGGCTCTGTCTTAGGCCCTTTGCTGTTCTCCTTGTATATGCTGCACCTTCTCCATCTCTGTGTGTGGAAGTTATTGTTTGCTTTTTCCACTGTTACTTTATGCTGCCTTCTCTTGTTTTAGACATAACCTTTCCTCCATCTACACCTTGGGTTGCTCCTCCTGAGGTTTACCAACTCCCATCATGCCCAGATCCACCCCTAACAAACCTAAATATAAAATAACTTGACACAAAAAAACACGTTTTGATGGTTGTGAAACTGGTTGTGGTTGTGATGTTTTATCTGTCCAGGTTTGGATAATTGCTGATAAAGTGGCAGGTTATCCATTAGAAAGCTCAGGAACTGTGTGCCACAGACTGGGAGTGAAGCCCATGCAGCCGAAAGGCCTGAGCTGGGACTTCGGTATCGGGGTGAGTCTCTCCAGTCTCCACAACTGTTCACATTAAAGGGGTGGTTGATTATGATTTCACTTTCCTGACTTTAGTTAGTGTGTGATGTTGCTGTTTGAGCATAAACAACATCTGCAAAGTTGCAACGCTCAAAGTACAAAGCAAAGGGAGATATTTGCTTTTAAAGAAATCGTTTTTTAAGGACTACAACAAACGGCTGGTAGGGACTATAGGACATTCCTCCCGGTTAGTGACATCACCAACCCTAAAATTTACATAAACCCGCCTCCGGGAACACACAGTCCATGTTGAGAAGAGGAAGAGTTGATGTAGTCGAGCACATTTGTGAGTTTGCTCGAGCTGTCTATGCAATAAGTACACAACACAAATGCAATATCACGTCACTCTGTAGGCATCTTACAACAGTTCCCACACCAGCGATTTATAGATTATCATGACAGAATATGCTAATTGAAGATAGTTAACTCCACATCAGCAACATAAATTCATCAACTAACCATTCAGAGATGTCCTGTTGAATTCTACACGTTGTCACTTCTTCTTGAGTCTCTCCATCATTGTCCGACTCCAGTTTAAACTTAAAAGGCAGAACAGTTTCTAATATTTTAGTGTGTGTCTGCGTGAGCTAATCAGAGCTACACACACACACACACACACACACACACACAGCTCTTGAAGCTCCGCCCTCTGTGCCGGGAACAGCAGCTCATTTGCATTTAAATGGAAACACACGAAACAACCTGTTTATTACTGACCCTCAAAAAGGGACAATTTTACCATGCTGTAAAAAAATGATCTGTAGGGTACTTTAAGCTAAAACTTCACACACACTCTGGGGACAACAGATGCTTATTTTACATATTGTCCAATTTTAAAATGGTGTATAATTTCTGCAAAAGTTGCATAAGGTCTAATGTAGACCTGGTGTCAACAGATCTTTACACAGTCACTTCTTCAACAGGGCGGCTGGGACCACCTGTCGGTGAGAGGGAACTCTTTAGAGGCGCAGCGTGTGGCACTGCGCAGTCCAAAGCCCAGCCGGACTCAGAGTCAGGTGAACGGGAATGCTGTGAGCTGCTAGTCATTCTGCTGCTACTCACACAATACCACCATCATTACCTTCATCATGCTTGACTGCACATCCCAGCTTGCTGTTCTTGACACCCTTCCTGTCTCTGCCCAGTGCCCTTCCAACCAAATGGGACTTTTTTTCTTCTTCTTTTGATTCCACTTGCCTGAATAACAAACTCTCACCTCTGTGAAAACAAGCTTCTGGGTGTGACTGAACTTCTTTTGATTACTGTACATGTATGATTTGAATCACCTGATGTCAATTTGCTTTGCGCATGGCACATTTTCTTGTTGCCGTATTTGTTTCTGTACTCGGTAGACGCCCATTTTATGTTATTGGTTTGATTAAATTATTTGGAAATAATATAAATAGTCCACTTAAGTAGACAATGCTGTTGACAACTTCCCTACTGTGGTCTTTCTTTTCCAATAAAGATCTGTTAAAAAGCACCAGCTTGTTTTTCTTTGTGAATTCAAGTAAAGAAATGTCTGCACCACCAGCATCACCAAACAAAAGTTCAAAAATAATAATAAAAAAATGATTTTCTAAATCCTACCCCGTCTGATCTTTGTCTGACACACTTTCCCCAAACTCGCACCATTGCTTGAACCTGTGAATAAAAGCATGTGTGAAACATGCATGACACAGAAATAATACAAGACAGAAGTTCATTTTCATTTAATTCCATAATAAACAGAGCAATTCATTATAAACCATTCCTTCAATGACACTAGGCATGATCATCGTCATCAATATGAAGTAAAAATATCACCATTTTTTAAAATTTACAAGTTACAAGGACATGATGACCTGCATTTCCCCATTTACTCCATCGTTAATTTGTCTTTTTCGATCACTTCTCACCCGTGATGTCACATTTTAGCATTAAATTACAAAAACAAATCAGTCCTCATACCTATTCCTAACATCATACCCAATTTACAGACAAAATTAAACATTTATATACAGGAGAACAACTCAACATTAAGTTTCACTTTAAAGATGTGCAAGATTAAGCAAAGTATACTGTAGAATAAAACCAAACAATTTCCTTTCATAAAATTTCAATTTGAACTGAAGATCGAGTGCTGGTAATACAGATATTCAACGGGTCTAAAACAAGAGATTACTGTACTGAATTACAAGGGGAAGTAGAAGCTATGAACCCAATTATTCCAGCAATGACCTTTACAAATAACCAGGCTCCCACAATTTATGCAAGACAATCTTGAGTATGTCATAGCAAAATCGACGTTCTTCCAGATTGAACCGAGGAAATATTCGGTGATGTCTAACGACCTTTCCTCTGATTGTGTAGTTTTCACCTTGATTTGATACAAGATGACATACATTACAAGGCTATATACATTAGTCGATCGGATTCATCGTCAACCCAAAGGAAAAGCATTCAGAGCAGCAAGACTGGCAAATATAAAGGATTCATATGACCTATGACTTTCAGGTCCAATGAATACTACATGCACAAAAGAGGAAAAACTCAATCATTTCCAATCCCTTGAGTGTTTACAAGCTGCTTTTTAAAGTGAACACAGGGAATCAGAAATGTAAGGAGGTTCTTTTGTTTTTCCATTGAACAGTATGTCTACTCGATGCTCGCAAGCAGCCGTCAGCTGGAAGTCCTGCCAGTTGCGAGCTAGTCTCTCTACACCACCTTTCAGAATTACTCGCTGACTTGTAGATCAATCCACCGCCACAAATGACAACTTGTTGGTGAATCTCACGAAAAAATGATCCCAAAAATAGGTTTCATTTTTTGGCGAAATATACGTTTTTTCTTTTGATTTTGAGGTGAAATATGACCTTGGTATGTTCTAGATGGGTGAGAATCCTCTTGGTACTGAATAATAAAACTCGCACAACATTCAGCAAGGATGAAGACACGGGAGGAGAGGGGGCTGTGAGGCACTGCGACGGCCCATTCAATATACAATCCCACAAAGCTTCAACAAAAAGCCCTGATATGCAGCACTCCTTAAGAACTCCTCATGAATAGACCACAATGACAAAGACTGCTCACTACTTTAAGACTTATTAGCGTCTCATGTCCGAAACCACTCAGCTGCTCATATCCTGACTTTTACATCATGTAATACAAAACAAGTCACTGAAACTATGCAAGTTGTTGCTTGGGTGAAAGTGGTGCGTTGTCATGAATGAACGGTCCAAACACTGTACAAAAATATCTATGGAGAGACCCATACTGCTTCTATTGGACAATCTAATCCGATACACAATCATATAAATAAGCATGTCACACTAGATTTCACTTTTTTTTTTTAAAACATTTAAAATCCAGTGTGTTAAAATAAAAGGCAAGTATTGTACGGTTTCAATTGCACAACTGAGTTTGAGTCGATTGGCTCATTAGTGTTTAAGAGGGAGTCCTCTGGTTAAACGATAGATTTCAGCTTCATCCTTCTGAAGTAAAATGTGGACACTAAGAAGTAATGCATATGGAGCAAAAGGAAAAAACAAAAGTGAGGCAGGACACTTGGGAAGCGCGTGAAAGTTTCTAAAACATATGTGAAGCAAAGTTTCTTTCAAATTGCACTGATGAAAAACATTGCAAATCATATCTCATTTGCAGAATACATGATTCCACCTGCTCAGTTTCTACAATCCCCTTCATAACCTCAAATAAATACCAATGCTGCCTGAGAAGCAATCAAAGCCTTCAAAACAAATGTATCCGTCACATTTCTCCAACATTTACACGTTTTCAAAAGACTGGTTAATCTTTCTCTCCATCTTCACCACTTCCTGAGAAAGAAAACGAGAAACAGGATTCAGAAGTTAAGATTCTTGAGGTCCCATTCTAGTTTGTTCATGCGTGGATGTTTGTGTTCAACTTACCCCCTTGTTCAATGTCGGAGTCTGTGAGGTGGGTGAGGGAGAAGCTAGCGATGCTGGCTGGGGAGATGGAGAAGCGCGTGTAGTTGGAGGGACTGTTCCAGCTCTGCTCCAAGGTGCGGTTCGCAGGGGGTGGTGACAAATACTTAGAAGCTGCCGAGCTCCCACTGGACCTACTGGCAGAATGATCACTGGCTGCTTTTGCAAGAAAATTGGGCTCTGGAGATGGGAAGTCATCATCCCACTCAAATGCGCCGCCTGTGAATCAAATCCAAAGGTTTAAAGTCTTTGTATTCAACCATGGCTCTTTGATGACATGTCAATTTAAAAGAATTTAATTCGCACCAAAAAATGTTTGGAAATTTGGTTTCTGATTGGCCTTAGGTTAAGTACCACTGGTTTAATGGGTTCACAGTTCAAATGTAGACCAGTGCTTGCCAACCCTGGTCATAGAGTATCCGCCACACAGCATATTTTGAACGCCTCGTCAATCAAACACACCTGACTGAACTCATTGGCTCATTAATAGAGACTCCCACCCTGCATCCCAATGTGCATACTTTCCATCATAAATAGTGTGTGAAATAAGTGTCCCAAAAAATAGTATGTAGAAAAGGGTACGCCAAATGTAACGGTGGTCTATTATTTTTGGTCGATTTTTGCATATGAGGATGTAGCTTTTATGGTGGCAGAATGCAGGTGTCCCAAAATCTTGCCTTCTGCAACACACTCAAAAGTATCTACTTTTTCCTCTTAAAAAGAGTACGTTACATTTAGGGCATAGTATAAGAGGAGGAATTGGGGGACAGCATGAGACCTGAAATGAGTGTGTCAGATAATGATAACCTCCAAAAAGTGCACTGTTTGGAGGGGTCCAGGACCAAGGTTGGGAAACACCGTAAAGAAGAAAATTAACAATAGTCATTACCTTCTTCATCAGTGGAGCTCTCAGAGTTGGTAAATCTATTAAAGTAGCTGGAGGAGGACACTGGACTGTTGAAATCCGACAATTGACTACTGGGGTCAAGAGTATGCTCACCAAGCTCCTTTGTTGGGGTTTCCTATTTGGTTGAAAAACAGGGAATCAGGCACAGAAAAAGCCTCTCTTAAAAAAATAATCGAGTTTATTTAAAAAGATTTAAGAATGCAAGGGAAACATCTGACCTGGTCAAAAAGGTAGACAGTGACGTCATCAAAGAACGACACGCCACGTCTATTATTTCCATCGCTGCCCTCTTCTGATGTTGCTTTAGCAGTCTGAAGGGATTTGGGTTTCAGTAAGCTTTTGAGGCTGAGGGAACTGCTGTTGTCCGAGATGATAACAGGTACCGGGTGCACAACTTCATCCTCACTGCACTCAGAGCTAGAGCTGTGTAATCGGTAGGCACGCATATCGTCATCTGACTCATCACTGTTCTCATCTTCTTCATCAGCATCCATTCCATCCTCAGTGCCATATTCCATTGAGGATCCATCGAGCTTTCCTAAGTACCTCCCCTCCATATCTGGCTCTTTTTTCTTTGTTCCCTCCCCAGCATATGTCCTTGTTAGCTTTGCATGGACCTTGACGTCTGTTGAGGGCTGCGTTGAGGTAGGTGGTGTTGCTGCATGTTCTGGGGCTGCATGGGGATGAGTTTGGTCTGAGTCGTCAACAGTCAATGGTTTATCTTGGCTCCAATCTTCCTCAGTGGTGAGAACCAACTCAGGCAAAGGAGTCTGTACATCACCATCAGTTGATTCTAAAGTAGGACCTGCAGATTGAAGGGATATCTCGGACACCGAATGCTCCTCAACAGCTTCAGCTCCTTGACTTTCGCCAGCTTCTCGATCACCCTGGAGCCAAAATGAAGCATCTCCTGGGCCGCTTCCACCAATGTCATCACTCTTTTTATCTAGCTCCTCATTGTCTGAGAAGTAAGCAGAGTCTCTGTAGTTTCCTCCCAAGGGAACTTCACCAAGTTCTTGTTGGTGATCAACTCTACCAGCATTTACCTGAACGTCAGGTACACTGTCCACCTCAGACACAATGATTTCCGGTGGAACCAGTGCCATAGGCTCCACGGCACTACCCGTCTCATTCTCTTCAGAGGAATCCCTCAAGCCTGTTTGAGAGTTCCACTCGGGTGACTCCAAGTTCTCTGTTTCATACCCACTGTCAGCGGCTTTGTATGGGGGTTGAAGCTTATTGTTTACAGGATTTTCCGATGACTGTCCATGCACCACATCCCTATGCATGTCCAAAGAATCTAATGAGTCTGGCGTTTCAGCCGAATTCTCAATGGTTGGAAGAGTGGATAAGGTGCTATCATCAAGAAGGCTGTCCTGACTTATTTGGTCAAGACAGGAGTCTGAAACCAACAGTGAGGACAAGTCCTGAGTTACATGGTTGTCCAATAAAGTTTCTTGATCTTGATCGATGGCTTCTAAGAGTGCAATATCATTGGCGGTCTTCTTATCTAGCTCCATTATATCACTCATTGAGTCACTACTTGTTAGACCTTCAGTGAGGCCACCTTCTGTACATTCACCAACAGGTGAAGGAGTAAAGCTAAGCACAGCTGTGTCTATGATTCCTTTATACTGCCCATTCTCCTTTGAGGCTCCAAAGCATTCTTCAAGGCTGGGGGGTTTGGCATCTATGCACATATGCAGTGTATCTGTAGTGGCACTTTCAAGGAACTGATGACTTTTAGATGGACTGTCAACAATGACCTCAACACTCGAGGTAGACTCGGAAGAGGAGTAATTCCCAGATTTTGGGGAATGCAAAGAGCCATTTGAGTCTGGCAGGTGGTTGCTACAGGTCTGTCCTGTTACTAATATATCAAAAGGCACCATTGTTTCATTTCCTTTCAAAGGCGACAGAAAATCTTCTAAAATCGGGCTGACTAAGTCCAAGAATTCATCCTTAAGCTGCGTAGAATTCACAGCTGATTTCAAAGACTCACCTGTAAGGTTTACACTATCTGAGACATCCGTCTCAACAATGGAGCTCATGGTCTCCTCTATATTTTTTGAGTCGGGCTGTGAAAGCGCAGACTTGTCCTTCATTAGGCTGTTATCTTTTAGAAATAAGAAGTTTTCAGCCAGTTTCTCAGTGTTAAGAAGCATCATTACATCTGAACTGTCCTTATCGGAGATCTCCAGATGAATGGCTTCTGGTCCAACCCCTAAAAAAGACTTTGGAAAACTATTACTTGCCTCGTTACTATTAGTTTCACCATCAGAATCCCTCTTCGGTACATTCATCTCTGGGAGCTCCATGAGACCTCCCCTGAATGAATGAGAATCTTCCAGTTTTGCATCGCCCTCACTGAAAATGTTAGTATGGTAAGGGCTATCATGTTCACTTGATGACCATATGTGGCTGTCCTGAAGGAAAGAGTCTTTTGAGTCAATGCTCTGATGAAAGAAATCAGCATCTGTACTGGATTCATCCAATCGGACATCCTGTAAGACTACAAACTGATCCTGCTCTGAAGTATTGGTACCTTCAGCACCCTGACTTCCCCCCATCCCAATTTCACTCTCATCTAGCTCCTCCAACTTAATAAAATAGTCATTTCCAGAGGATGCTTTATGTGCATCAAAAACTGGCAGGGTTTCCGGGACTTGCGCTACAGTGTCAGGGAAATGAGCCTGAATGTCCTGCCGTGGCACTGGAAAGAACATACTGTGGTAATTCAAAGTAGTGTCCAAGGCAGAACGATTGTGGTTGTCATAGTGGTCATGCTTGGCTGCCTCCCACACATATTCAAAACTCAGGCCACGACTCGTTTCGGTGACTGTGAGCACCTCGTCTGGTTCTCGGCCGTCATCAAACTGTTCCAGGATGGGGAAGGAGGAATGACTGACGGTGGCTTGACGAGTAGTGGGATTGGGTTTGAGAGAGCTCCAGCGCTGCTCGAAGTCATCCTCCACATCTTTTTGACCCTGCATACGGAGGTAAGTGAGCAGGCGGTGGACCTCTTCAGCAGTGGCCCTCTTGTCTGCAGGGAGCCAACAAAACTGTAGAACTTCATACCTATAGACCAAAGCATAGAGTTAAGACGTTTCTAGAGAGAAACTGATCTTGTTTATGAATCTGTGAAGGACTAACCATCTTTCTGAGTATGGTAAGTCCAGTTGTGGCTTCAGAAGTCTGACTTGTTGATCCTTGAGCACATGGTGAAGCACTTCTCTATCTGACAAGTGAGGATACGGCTGCTTTCCACTTTCAAACAGCTCCCATAATGTCACACCCAGTGCCCTGAAAACACAATATTACATCTATAGCATATTAACAATAAAACTTTTTATTTCAAATTCAATCCAGGTCATTTATTAATGTAACTCAAATGTCCAAAAATTAAACTAACAAAAGACACTAGAAATCCAATATCCATATTCAACATAAACATAAAAAGGGTATGTCTGTAATAAGGCCTCCTAAAATGCTCATGAAATAACTGGCTGACATCCAAGCCATCATTTGGTCAGTCAGAGTGATTCACAGATGCTATAAGAGTCAAAAACCTTTAAAATGTACAACCCTGCATTCAGACATGTGTAGTGGTACCTCACTTACAGAGTGCTCTGATCTGCCGAATGCTGTGAGAGGCCACAACATCACTACCGCCGTTTACCATTTCCCTCTACATATTTTTTTAATTTCAAAAAGACATGAGACTGCAAAAATGCATCCTGTTAAACAAGTAAACCTATCATTTTGAGTTACCTACCAAACATTGCTGGGTTTAGTCTGTTCTGATGTGATCAAGCCCCCATGCAGCTCACCAATCAGCTCAGGGGAAAGCCAGCGCAGTGCCACACATTGGTCATCCTCTGTGGTGATGTAATCTTCCTGCAAGGAGACAGAAAAATTATGTAACAAAAATGTTAAATAATAAATCAATAAAAAATAATGATGCTTTTCAAGTTTTACCTTAAAACTCGTAGGGCCAATGCCATAGTCTCCTACTTTGACAGTCAGGTCCGTTGTGAGATAGCAGTTCCTCAAAGCCAAATCACTGTGATAGGAAGAAAAAAATTGCATGGCATGCTTTTAAAAAACATTCACATATAAAATGGTTCTCTTGTAGTGTGAAGTATTAACTATACTGACTACATACTAAAAAAATCATATTAAAGTTGCGATGAAACTGAAGTATCTGACAGATCTTCTCTTCCGTATTGTGATGCATTGTGAAGTGAGCTCTTTCACCGAAAGATTAATTAAAAATTAATTATTTAATTTTAATTAAAATTATACGGTCATATAAAAAAATAAAACATATGCATGTGTGAATTGTTTTTATGTAAACAATAACATGCATTTAGAAAATATGAATTACAGTGTGAATTTTGATTTCATGTCGACTTCATACATTGGATCTCATCCACTGATAACTTTATACAAATGTTACTTTAGTATCAACTACTCTGAAAACTGTTACTGTAAGGTCATTCAGTTATTTAATTCCTAATAATAATCTATTAATAAGATATAAATAAACATTGTCTCAACACTTTCCAAGTTTCCCAATTTTAGCATAAAAGTAGAAAAATGTAAGTGCAAACCTTTGATAGAAACATGAATTCTACATTAAAATTTGCATACAGGTTTTACACAGACATGTACGATTAGAGAATGGGACCCGATGCCACAAGATCCAACAAATGGTGCTTCAATGTTTACAAGGAAGCCTGTGATCCAGATTTTCATCCCTATTTGCCCTCTTCTCATGTCATTTACAAGCAGCCTAAAGCAGGACTCCTAACTAAAAGATTAGCAAGGAATCAACTGTTTAAAAATTGGCTACAAACCCATCACAAAGATGTCATCATCTCGATCCACTCTGAGTCCAATTAGTATAAGTGCATGCTGACAGAGTGGACAGATAATAAGGTAGCAAGCTAGTTTGCTAACACCATGCAAGAAGTAGTGAGTGGGTTTTGAGGTGTGGTTTCTGTGAACAGACTAGCATAAGTGTCCATGCTGCTTCATTTGAGTTTCTTGTTGTTTTGTGGTCGGGTCAGTGAAAACACTGGCAAGGCAAGAACAAATCTTAGCAACAGGCTACTTTGTCGAGCCCTACTCACCCCCTTCAACAAAAACAGTGATGCTGGAGCTTATCCACATGCAAAAAGCATCAGAATATTGTTTCCAGAGGGGAACAATACGCCCATTTAGGCAGTAAGTGGGATAGGAGGACATATGGGGTGTCGTTCAAACTGAGCTTGTGAACACGGCAGATCTGAGTTCAGCTTTGGCCATCTTCTCTGATTTGTCTTTTACTCTTGTGAAACCGCTGACTCTAGTCGTGCTCACTGAACCCGCCGCATGATAAATGGACTGATATTTTAGACGTGATACTCTGGCCTTGGCAAAAGGGGCAAATACAGTACTGTTGGCGGGTCACAGGGAAGCAGAGCTGTGCTTTTAGCCATACATGGAAAATTCACATGTGCAGACCAGGGTTATTATTGTTAACTAAAACTAAATCCATAAACAGAGGTCAATTGAAATAAATATAAAAAATTCTGTGATTTCTTTTGAGAGAAATCAGAAATTAAATGGAAAGCATCATGACAGAGATTTGCCAGACCTCAGGAAATCAGGGGGTAAAATTATTCCAGCTACTATTGGCGCTTTTCCACTGCGTGGTACAGTTCAGTAAGGCTCGCTTTAAATGGTACCACCTCTGTTGAGTTTCCAAGCGTACCGTACCGATACTAAAATGTGACATGAAAACACTACAGATCACTGATTGGTCAGAGGGAATCGTCACTACCAGCGTCATTGGATTTGCAACACGAGATATCAAACCCGCCAGATTTAAATAGCTCAGAAACAGCCACCGCAGTGTTATTTGTTTGCAAAATTTGTATTAAACGACTTGCTTGACAAAAAGAAGAAAAGAAAACTTGAAAAAAGAAATGGCCGAATCGTGGTGACTGGTCAGTAGACGAGGTGCAGACGTTCCTCTCGTTGGTAGGCGAGGAGCAAATATTGCGACCAGAAATGAAAATGTTTTCAGCAACTTTAACGAGCAGTCTATAAACCCACCCACTTTGAAGCGGTACTAAACTGCAGTGGAAAAGCAAACCGAGCCGAGCCGAATCGTACCACGCAGTGGAAAAGCGCCATAAAGTTCATAGTGAGCTTACAGCTTCCTTATTATAGCGCCACATAATGTTGGGTGGGTGTCTGTGCGCACGCTTGCCCGAGTAGTGGGTGGGACATTCTACCAAGAGTCTCTGCACTTTTCTGTTTTGACGCATATACTGGATACTCTTGGGCATAAAAATAGGGGTTAAAAGAGTTCCTTTACTGTTCGGACCCCAAAAATAGACTCTAAACAGGGTTCAGCAGGCCTTTAGCACATGAGCAGTCTAAAAAAGTTGCATTTGGACATGCAAAGCTGCTGAAATGGCTATATTTCCCAAGATACCACTGCGCTTTTGAACTTCGTGCCATTCCAGACAACTGAACGAGCTCATGTAGATGCCCACAGTGGGAGTGTCAGACAGCGTTTTGCAGTAAATCACCTCTGAAACCCAAAATCCAAGAGCCCAAGTATTTTCATGACGGCCACAACAACAGCAAGGAATCTCCATGCCTCCTTTGGAGTTGTATCCCAGACGACCCCGCCCACGCTCCGCGCCCCATACGAGGGGATCCTCTTACGCTCAAACCGCAGAATCATCATATCCCAGCGGCGGAGGACAGCCAACAACCCCATAATCCAGAGGAGCTGTGCAATCGGACACCTTTCAGCATATTCTGAGCATGCAGGAGGGTACAGCAAGACACCCTAGATAACTCAACCTTCCTCTAGAAGACTGGAAGGGGAAGAATGAAAGTGCAACGTTGCCTTTTACAGCCCCGTGGCCTTTTTTGGAGAAAAAAAAAACGAGGACAGCCAGCACTGAGGAGGAAAGGCTGGACAAAAACACACACGCATGCATTTGGATAGATGCAATGAGTTGCATTAAACCTACTTGTAAGATGTTCGCATAAAGGTTAAGCAATGTCAGACACATATGATGCATCTAAAGTGAGCTGAAGGTGATATTTGTAGGGTTAACCTGTGCAGGAAGTTGTGTTTGTGCATGTGGGTGACTCCCGCAGCGATCTCGCAGGCCATTTTCTGCAGCTGTAGAAGTTCTCCATTCCTGTACAGCCATTCATGCTGAGAGACGTAACTCTTCAGGTCCCCCTACACACCAAAACACAAACACAAGGGCAAGAGTTCACGACCCAGCCACACAGAATCAAGTTTTAAGACCACAAAAACAAACAATTTGCTGAAACATGATTATAAGCATCCTGGGAAGCAGAAGTTTCCAGCAGTAAACCAGCCTGAACATATAACAGCCTGTGTGTGAAAGGTAACTTGTGGAGGCAGCCACAGAGGGGCAGTATTCTCTCTCTGTACAGATGCTGTACTGCCGAATGGATAACTCGACCAAATAAGGGAAAGGCTGTTTAATAGTGACTACTATATGCCGTGCCACAGTCATGTAAAAATAAAAAAGTAGCAGCAAGACAGTGCCGGGCTGTTCAGCTGTGCTGGGTTTCTGGGCCCACAGACTACAGGCCAGTTTAGCTCTTGGAGAGACTGCATTGAATCACATCATTCATCATTT
The DNA here is from genome assembly GCA_029959095.1 of Rhinichthys osculus. Classification (NCBI taxonomy): domain Eukaryota; kingdom Metazoa; phylum Chordata; class Actinopteri; order Cypriniformes; family Leuciscidae; genus Rhinichthys; species Rhinichthys osculus. The sequence goes on along the minus strand of JARWKJ010000002.1, from coordinate 15,187,952 downwards.
TCAGTAACGTGACTGGCACGGAGACCTGGAGGGCAAAACATCCATAGAGCTGCAGCACAATTTTCCATCCGTTTCAAGCCATGCATATTTAGATCACAAAACAAAAAACTAAATATGTGAGCAAAACGCAAGTTTTGGCCAATTGTGAGCCATATACAGTATTTGCTGCAGTATTTCAATCCCTAAAAACAGCAGGACATTATAAAACACTTGTGTGAACAACACTTAAAGTACTAAAACTGTGATATTTACAGATCATATTCCATATAAACATTTTTGATGATGCATATAGGCAAGCAGATGAGCCCAGATTATGCTCTTGAGTTTTTTCATAATGGTTTTCTATGGAAAAACGTGACGAGAAACTGTGTTGTGTTTATATTCTGGGTGTATCTACTTGATTGTACATAGTATGCATCATTAATATTGTGTATACAGAAGTAGGTCTTACTGCATTAGTACTCAGTACAAACCTGGTAAATTTAACTGGCGGACAACAGAGGAAAGCCTTGTTTTGCCCTCCTTAAGGGTGTGACGCCACACGAAAACTATGAATTCTGACAATGTTGCAGGTCTTGCATAGAAAGTGTCAGAAAAAATGAACTGTCCTGCATTTCTTTTATTTTAAAAAGTCACAATAAAATCACTGACTTGATTACATTAAACACACATTCGATTTATTGCTTAACGTCTTTTGCTTATAAAATTGCACACTCAGCCTCCACTTGTAGCCATGTTTCAATAAAAAAAAATATATTAGTCAGATAAATCCTTTCGAATGGTTTCCTTCCACTATTTCAAGTCTTCTCGCTCAACGACTGAGGATTATTACACAAGTCAAGTAGTGAGTATTCATTGGTCTCGAGAGGATCCTGATATCTCAGACTCCTAGCGACACAGGGCGAAGTTCTCCCTTTGGAATGATAATGGAGAAACAGCGTTACAGCTGGCAGCCGTGTAATATATGATTAACTTTCTGTTAAATCAGCCAACCTGTAAAGCAGCAAGCTGGGAAAGGAGCTTTGTTTGCACACAACATGAGGTTTGGCAAACTGCCATCAATTCTGCCTTTAACCTATCCATATTTAAAACTGAATGCCCATTTTTTATGACCAGTCTATGATATGAATGAAAGAGCATGAGTCAGTAAACATCCACCCAATAGGATGTGAATATTGTGAAAATCATAAGGAAAAAGTGATATATTGCCAAATGAACTGCAGCCCATTTTTAGTACCATTAAGCTTTCCCCCCTAAAATTTTTTTAGGGGGGATGTGCTTAATTTGTCGTGACAACAATATCACAATTAAAAGCAAGCAAATCTTTTTATTTATTTATTTCTTTCTTTTGATTTTGGGGGACATATGGCTCAAGCATGTTCTTTACACATTTTAAAGTCCCCCTGTATTCAATAATTGTATTCCTTAAAACTCATCTTTGATCACCAAAATTACAAATTTAAATGTTTTTTCCTTGAAAAAAAAAGTCTTCATGGCTTAAAATAGCTTGAATGTAACTCTAAACCCTTGCCTCATTTAGTATACGCGGTTCTATGAATATGCAAATGAGCCCCGCCTCCACTCACTCACTCAGCTCAGAGATCCACTGGTTGACGATCACACGTTGATCTGATTGGTTACAAGGTAGTTTGTGACGTCAGAAACACCAGTGATTTGAAATGAATGGGTTTCGTAGCACAGTGCCGCGCATGCCGCTTCATGTTGCAAAAGCATGTGAAAAAAACTACAAAGTTTGCTAGGCCAAAAAGGCCGCTAATCGCGCGATAAAAAAATTGACGCCGTTAATAACGCGTTTAACTGACAGCCCTACTTAAAGCATATTAAAAACACCACATAAACGACATTAAAAGCTTGATTTTCACCACAGGAGGACTTTAAGAAATCTACACTCTTTTTGTTTGATGTTTTTAAAGCAATTTTAAGAGCACAGCATTGTGAAACATACGAAAGCCCTCCCAAAATCTTAGCAGGGGACAAGGTCTTCCTTTAAACACACAAACACGCATACGCTTAGAGCAGCTCCCTAAAGAAAGCCTTTCCAGGAGAGACTGTCACTCAATCAGAGAGCAACTGGCATTCTGCAAACCAGCTCCAGTTGCACCCTGCAGCTATATTTCTCTCTAAAATGCACTGTGTCAGGGTTACCAGTGGTTACTAGTGATACACAAAGAAAATCAACCATCCAAAGAGCTTTCAGATGTGCTTCTCTCTACCTCGGTAGAGCGAAACGTTGAGCAAACGTTTTAATATAAAGTAAAAGATAAAAATCACAGTGATTGAACAGTCTTAAAATGTCCTGTTCTGCACCTTACAAACTGGTAATGAGTAGCAGCCGACTCATTAGAAGAGTGCTGGTGCTGATATGTTCAGAATAGAGACGCACCGGTATCAGAAGTGGTATGTAAAATCGGTATGTATTAAAAAAAAAAAAAAGTTCGGCAAACGTTATCAAAATTTGCCAATTTGCTTGTAAAAAAAAAATCAGTAATATGAATCGGCCATGAAAAATCATACGCAAGGAATAATTGACGACAGGTCGTTGAATTATTATAAAATAAATAATGCACACCTGAGCTGGTAATGCAGCCACCACGCAAAGTGGAGTTACACCTCGGGTGTGCATTATTTTTCAACGGACCAGAGTCAATTATTCCACTTATACTACGGTCACCACACCTCAAGACATTGTTCAGATGATGCATTTCAAGACATTTGTCAGGTTTGTCCTTAAAACAATCTTGAGGGTAGGACTAATTTCTTACGTATCTCATCCCATGCCTCTGCTGCTAAATCCAAAACGTCATTTTAAAGCTAGTAACAGAGGCTTGAGCCATTGACAGCAGACTAATGCAGCTATTACTGATGTTACTAGCAGGAGAGATTAAGCGTGTGTGAATTGCCTGAGTCTGCGTCTCAACTAATCGCGAAAATGTAAGTTTATCTGCTTCAAGAACAGCGCCGTTATCTCCACGCTAGTGAGAAATGTCATGTAGCTTTTAAGTTGCTAAACTATTTTACTAATAAAATCATTTGAGCAGCGCTGACAACACGTTTCTGTGCGAGTGTGTGTCTGAGTGGGAGAGAGAGCAGGAGAAAGAGACTAGAGTATGTGCTTTCTGTACATAACTTAATTTTGTGGCAAAAACATGGAAATAATTTGTTGTTTATATCCTTTTGTTTACTATATTTATTTGCTTGGTCAGTGTCCTTCTGGGTTTTGGTTATTTTGCTGTTGTAGTGTGTAAGGACCTTTGAAATAACTGAAATCATTTGGTGAAGTGATATGGACTGTAAGGCGGTCAAAACCTGCCTGGCTGGAACTACTTTAGCCGTGCGTTTCCCTGAAAATAATTGCACGCCTTTGCATGTTTGTCGACCAATCAGATTCAAGCATTCAACAGCCTTGTAGTATAGTTGAAAATATATACTTGTATTCTGCCTGATATTTAAAAATGTACACTATCATTAATAAATTTGGGGTCAGTAAAATTATTTTTTTAAAGAAATGGATGCATTAAATTGATAAAAAAGCAGTTAGTAAAGTTTTCTGGACCTTCTATTCATCAAAGAATCCTAAAATAATGGTTTCGGATTCTTTATGCCACAAAATGTATGGCACAACTGTTTTTCCTGTATTTTTGCTCAAATAAATGCAGCCTGGGTGAGCAGAAGACTTAAAAAAAAAAATCTACTGATTTTAAACTTTTGAGCGACAGTGTAGATAAAATTGTAAACATTATGCAACCAGAAAGCATTTTAAAACCAACACAGTTGTCACATGACCTCATCAAGTCTACAGATATCAGCATGTTAAATTAACCGACTGGAATCCAATTATCTTGAAAATTGTATTTCTTCCAGTCCGATAAAATGGGGTTGATCAGGCTCATATGTCAATCTAGTTAAGCGCACTGAATTGTGATCTGGTTGTATACTGCACATTTAGTCAAATATAGCAGGTCACACGTACAGAAAACCACACACTGTCCACAGTAAACATACTACAGTACACGCTGATAAAACCAGTATGCTATTCTGAACTCAGCCATTGACGACCTCAACAAAACCTCTCAATATGAATGTCAATACGCCATACAAACTGGTCTAGGGTGGGAAACAAAGCCAGAACAGAGCAATGAAATGCCCAGGCCTCTCCATTATTCTTCTGAGATGAGAAGTCGTAGGACCATACACACAAAATGGTCTATGTCTCAGCCTCTCGGTTCGTGTGAAGCTACACTCTGACTGGGTAAGGAACGGCTTGGGTCGAAACCCGAGCCGTAACACCAGCTAAGGAAACGGCCCAGACTGCATTACGCAACAGCGGGCCGCAGTGAGCTCATGCCCTCTCTGGAGACGGGCGACATGGCTCGAAGCCATCCACCTGCTCAGGCCCAGAGGATCCCAGACCACAGCCATTGGTTCCTGACAACTGGTCAGGTGTGGAGGATGTTCCTAACCACTACCGCTCTGGGATTAACAGCTAACTAATTACAGAGTCAGGTGCAGCAGAAACCGAAAGGAACTAGATAATATCGTCTCTTTCTCAGACACAAACACGAGCAGTGAACTGGCATAAAGTGTTACTATATTTTTGCATATAAACAGTTAGGACATTAGCAAGACTCCATATGTGTGCATAAAAGCAATAGCAGGGAATTCATTATTAGATGATGACATCTGTTTTTTTAGTTTTTTTTACTTTCCACTTGCACATTTGAGACTTGTAAGACAGCGTGGCTTTATTGCAGCACTCTAGCATTAGCAATTAATATGTAACTACATGTAAAGACATCTTAGAAATGAGAAATCAGAATATTACTTTCAAATCGTTTTGAGGCAAGCCTGTTTGAATATTTCTTTTATTATTTAATTTTACATATTATATACAAATATTTCTTGGTAGCACTTTATTTTACAGGTCTGTTCTGCATGTACATACTATACACTTATTATAGTAATTACAATAACTGGGTTATAACTAGGTACTAACCCTGAACCTACCCCTAAACTTAACCTTAACCCATGTAGTTAGTTACCTTATATTACCAGTACTTTCCTGGGTACATGTACTGTAAAATAAAGTGTAACCTATTTATTGTGTTACTTACCTGCACAAATATGTAGTTCATATGCAGTATGATTATTAAACCACGTTAATAATCATAATCTAGCTCCTAGTGTCTTTTGCAGCATGGTGATAAAATGCACCAACGCAGCAAGATGTGAGAGTGACAGTGTCAGTAAAAGAATCCTATTGCTTTATTGGGATATGAGGGAATCGGAGAGCTACCTCCTGCATGCAGTAATGCAGCTCATATCCTTCACAGGCACAAGCAGCGCACCCGAAATAGAACAAGAAAAACAGAAAATAAATCAAAGGGCAAGAAACGGCCCACTGACAGACACTGGCTGTGTAACTTATGACGGATGCTGGCCTAATTAAAGTGCTGGGAACAAATGAAGTAGTGAGGTACGCTGGAGTATCCGTGCTTTTATCAGACTTGTCCGAAATGAATTTGAGATGCCGTACGTGGCTGTGAAACAAGATTCAAGACGAGATGACCTGGAGTGCTAGACAGATGCAGAAGAATTAATAAAAAAAATGATGTTTTCAAGTCTCTAATACATCATTGATCACAATAAGAGATGAATAATGAGTACCAAACAACAAATAACATCACTAAAGATTCCCCATTATAACCATGCATCACACTGTGCTCCATCTTATGCTAAAGGACTAGCACCTGCTTATCTGCTTTCCTATTATACGGCAGTCTCGCGTCTCTGAAAGAACAGAGTCAGAATAGACGACACACTTTTGATGGCACACTTTAAAAAGAGTGCGCTTTGGCTTTAAGATAGGACAACTTTTCACATTGACTTCTGTCCTCTCACATCACATTAAATATGGTGTCCTGACTGATCACGGTCTCTTCTAAAAACTCAGTAAAATCTACAGGAATTATGGAAAACCTACACCAGAATGGCTGAAAAAGAAAAGAATCAAGGTTTTGCAATGATGCCATTGACAGATGCCCGCAAACCTCAATGAACTGAAGCAACGTTGTAAAGAGCAGCGGGACAAAATTCATTATGAGAGAGCGATAAAGTCATGCAGAAAATATTACTTCAAGGTATTTCTGCTAAAGGTGGTTCTACAAGTTATTGAATCACAGGGTGTACTTAGTTTTTCCACACGTCTCCTCAATTTTTGCTTTATTTCTGTTAAATAAATAATGACACCGTGTAAGATGTCATGTTTTGTTGTTCATCTGAGATGCAAACAAATCTATACACTTACCAGTTCACAGTACTCGAAGATGAGCAGGAAAGGAATGGCCTCCACACACTGACCAAGACACTGCAGTATATTGGGATGCTGAAGAACCCTGTGAAGACACAACGAAAAACACTAAATACAGCCATGTTTAACACATTCAGCTAGCCACAATAATACTATATCAGTATTTACAAAAATCTGTTAACAACACTGACTAACTATGTGTTATTGAAAACACTGCTAATATAACATACATTACAAAGTAAAAGCTTATATCAAACCTAATACAGATAAAGGCCCTCTCTCACCTGAACGGGTCGCCCTGCTGCAGGAACTCATTCTGCTCTTTGGAGCTGCCGTTGGCCTTCAGCTCTTTGACAACGGCTCGGGCGACCGCAGGGTCCACGTAGATCTCACTGAGCAGAACCTGTCAGAAGAAGACAAACAGAGACATTTTGTCTGATATAGAATCGATTCTAAGATTTGGGGAGGAACTGAGTCCTTCCTGAAAACAAGGCCTGTTAGGTGGACCCCAGCGCAGCAGGTGGCTCAGATGAGGATGTTCCCATGACAGGAAAAAGCATCAGGAAATAAGGTTTTCCCTTAAGTCTTAATCTCGGTAAACACATCCACACGCAGGCAACGGGAGGACAGCTTGAGCGCCGTATAATGCTCCCTCGAACACGTCAAACTATGGCCTCCAAGGGCCCCCGCGCATAGAGATGAGAGCAAGTACCAACAAGATCACTGGGTGCGATTATTTAAGATTAAACCTCAGGAGGAAATTATAGAAACTTCAGAAGCCAGTGCTTTGCTTTCACACAATGTGTGTCGCAAGACAAAAGTCTATCAATACACCTTCACACTTTCAGGAAGACAGGCTTACCTTTCCAAACCAGCCGCTCCCGATCTCCTGAATGTAACTGAGAGAGTGCCGTGCCACGTGAGGACCTGATGAGACGTCTAAAAGACCAAATATAAAAACATAGAGATGGATCAATGTGACCAAATAAACAGCAAATGCAAGGAGTAGGAAAAAAGTCAGCTAGTCTGAATATGACGCTTAAAATGAACATGAAACCTCCCGAATAACAAAGACAATAGAATCTATTACTCCTAAACTGGTTATGTAAGACTGACCCTTCATTCATCATAATACGGTTTATTTCAGAAGCATGTTTGGATATTGAGAGCGAATAAGTGGAGAAAAAAAATTTCACTTAATGGTGCACTATGTAACTTTTGGCCCTCTAGCAGTTGAAAAACAAAACTGCATGCATTTTGCAGAAGAACATTGTTTTGGCTGTGCTTTGGCTTTGCGAGACTGTGAACACATGGATATCCAAAAATGATGTCATATGAGCATTCAAGTTGTGCTGTTGTTTTGACTAATTGGAGAAACAGACATTTTTAAATTAATGACGTTACAAAAGCGATGACAATTGCCGGTCTGATATGGTCAAACGTTGCAATTTTTTTTAGAACTGATATTCTGGTCAAAGAGAAAGATTGTCCCACTGCTCATAAAAGATTCACCACTAGACTTAAGAGATATAACCGGTTTAGATTTAAAGGATCTCAAGCTGACTAGCTGAAGACGTTACTATAGCTTTACCCTTTAATGGACACTGTACTTCCTTGAAAATAAATTCCTGCACAGCACTACAACAACCATAATGAAATGACCCTTCACAATAGATAATGCTTCACAATGAACTCTGTTAGAGAGCTACATCTGTTGGAGATGCGTTTTCCTCAGTGCAAAACAGGTATTCTCCATCTGTACGTTAGAAAGTCATGCAAATATATCCATTTTGCTGTCAGGAGTGGACCAGCCTTATGCAAGCGAGTCTCTGCTTATTAAAAAAAACTCATTCAACAAAATGTTTTTGGTAAATTTCAAACATTCATAACAATAAACAGATAAACTAACAGATAGACAGATTAGATAGGAGACAGGAGAGAGAGAGAGAGCAATAGACGGATATTAGAAAGAGAGAGAGCAATAATAGATAGATAGGAGAGCGAGAGAGAGGTAGATAGGAGAGAGAGTTTTCAGTACATCACAACAACATCAAATCTCAGTAGTAGCTACAAGTTTCTTAGCTCAACACCTTTGGCAACAATCTCTTCGTCTATATTCTTAAGCTCAGCCAGTTTTGTCTTTGTGGCTCCTTCTGAAAGCGTTCGATTTTACAATAAGTTCAGTCATCTTGCTTCCTTTTGTAGGTTACAGTTTGACAAGAGTTAAGAGTGTGACAAAAGCACAACGTTGTGTTTTATTGCGTGTGTAAACAAATAAGTAAACACTTTGCTGTTTGATGAACAAAATGACGTATGTTTTTATGTTTCCACTGTTCGATCGCGCCCGCGCCTCACACACACACACACAGGTCGATCCGTCTTCTCTCTCACTCACACACACACACACACACACACACATTTCGATCGCGTCTCTTTCTCTCTCTCGCTGTTATTTTTGTAGGTAAATGTGAGACGTTGGCAGCACACATGTCTGCTGCGTCTTCTGAACAAAACAAAGTGAGTTTGATGACGTATGACGACGCGTTGCAGGAGACCGCGATGATTGGTCAAAGTTACAGAAAAGTTGCGGTGATTGGTCAAAATTGCAAGGCGCACTGAATTCACGGGGATTTGTTGAAGTTGCGTTAACAGTTGTGATCGCGAAATCCTGGAGGGACTGTTTTTTTCCCCCATTTCACCTTGCGTTGCAGTCTGGTTGACTTTGAATAAATAGGCAAGTATAATGAAATTTAAGACCTTCGTTTAAAAAATTAAGACTTGACAACGGAATTTAAGACTTTTTAAGGCCTTAATTTAGGAACATGAAATTTTTTCATGAACATGACCTTTTTAAGACTTTTAAGACCCCCCGGCTACCCTGTCTGCTAAACGTCACAGACGCCACCGTATGCCAAACAGAAGCAGTGCAATACAATAGGAACGTAACATTTCTGACTAAATGTATAGATTCTGATAAAATATTTGCTGTTGGACATTAAATGTGCCATATGTAGAATTTTAAACCTACAAGTAAGTATTTTTATGCTCGCAGTAACTGTAAAGGGGTAATCAAATGTAGGCTAATATAATTACTAAGATCAGGGGAGTGAATGTGTTCCTCTTACCAGTGAACATTAAGTCTGCGCTTTAATGATTATAACTTCTGCTTCACTTTTGTTTTTAGATTGTAATACTGTTACAACGTAATGCGTTTTTAATTCTTTCCTTTTTTGCACATAATATATAGCATAGCCTACATGGCTACGTTCACTACATTTGTTTTCATTGCCTTCAATATAAATGTTGTTTGTAGGACAACATTGGGCAAGAAGTGATTATTATTTTTTTATACAAATATTTAAAAAATCCAAATATAAAGAAAGATATACCATTCAGCCGAAAAATACAGAGATATGCCGTATCATTCAGTTCTCACCCTCTCCGAAAAGCCAAGCCAATGTTGATTCTTGTTTTATTACGAGCTCTGTCTTGTTCTTTTTTAGCCAGCAGACTCTCCTCTATTCAGCGTTTGTTTAAAGCGGGTGATTTCCCAGAAGTTTAGCTGCTCCATGTCAACCTTTCTCGCTCATTGTTACAACTAACCTGCCGCTCCCACACCATACACGCGTCAAAAGGAGCAACTTTTCTCTATTTAGATAAAAGAGTGTATCTTTGTACTCAACGCAGTGGGGTGCATTTGCAGGCGTGCTGTGAAGGAAGGTACATGCTTCTGACCTGTTAAGCGGGGCAGTTGGAGGTGAGGGGGTCCAGGGAGGGGCACAGGGGGAACAGCGAGTGTGTAAACCTCCGCGGGCGACTGCATAGAGGGGGTGTCCTCCGCTGGGGGCGTGAAATCAACCTCATCCTCAAAGTGGTCATCAAACTCCTGACAGATCACAAATCACATTTGAAATGAATAATAGCGGCACTTAAGAAATAGCTACTCTTGAACTGATGGGACAGAAATTGCTACAAAACAATATACAGACTTTCAGAGGCAGAACATTTCACTCACCTTAAAGTTGATCTCTTGCTCTTTGCAGCAGGAAGCACAGTTGAGCAGCAAAACCACGAGGGCCACCAACACAGCCAGAGACAGCAGCAGCGGGATGGCCAGAGAGAAATCCACATATCCAGCGGCAGCCTCTGCTGAACACACACACACACACACACACACCTGATTAGCTAAACCAGTGATGATCTCTTAGAGGGAATACCTTGTGTAGTAGCCAGTATTATTTGAAATGAGAGGGACCACACACACTCATTCAGTTTCTAGAGTAACAACACAGCAGGTCCCCATCAAGAGAGGCCTACTTAACACCAAGAACTGATTGTAATGGGAGCAATTTAGTTTTGACACTACACATCACACACACATCCGATAGACATACTGTATGTATTTTGTAGGTTGTTTACAGTAGCAATTAGGGATGCACAATATACAAATAAAAAATGATATTGCCATTTTGAGTTTTTCTGCAATATATATTATTGCATAGGCTATATCGCACAGCTCTAGTAGCAATTATAGAAATATTAAACTAAATAAAAAAAACTGCAATAATGCTATTGTACTAGTGTAAAATTTAAATCGAGGATTGATATAAATAAAGCATTAAGCCATATTACAATACCGAATTTATTCAAATATATCTCACAGTAGCAATGTGTGCCGCATTAACACGGTATTTAAATGTGTGGTCGCAAATTTTGCATTGGCTTCAAATAAGGCTCATCCAGTCAATTTTATAATGTATTTTCCCTTATTTTCTGTGTACTTAACCCTCAATTTATCTTTGGGGTCTATATGAACCCAATCGACTTTTCCGTAGTAAATAAACATGGTTCCCATCATCTCAGTTGCATAAAAAGTTGTCACTTTTTCTACATTATCCTTATCACTATACACACACAAAAAAACTGGGCTTGATTCGGTTGTTCTAAAGGTATGTAAAAAAAAAATAAAAATTAAAATAAAAAGTCACACTCATGACCTTTGGGGTCAATATGACCCCACATTGAAATGAAGGGGAAAATGAAATGAATGGGTTTTAATTTTTTCATTTTTCAAAAAAAAAAAAATCAATAAATCCAGAATAAATCTGAAAATTTCCATACCGCAATGAAGTCCTGGTACTAGAGCACAAATACAATGAATATGGAACGAACATGATCACACACATGCACGCGCACACAAACACAGGTGTGGCTCCAATAGAAAGCATTTTAATAGAAATTAATTGGCAAATAAAATCAATAATCCCAGCATAAATCTGAAAATTCTCACACATAAATGAAGGCCTGGTACTAGATCACTAATACAATGTGGAGAAAACATTATCACACACACGTGCGCCCACACAGACACACAGATAGAGAGAGGTGTGACTGCAATAGAGAGCATTTTTATTGAAATTGGCAAATAAAATCAATAATTCCAGCATGAATCTAAATATGTTCACACATAAATGAAGGCCTGGCACTAGAGCAAAAAAAACAATGTGGAATGAGCATGATTACACACACACACATGCACGTGCGCGCACACAAACGCACACAGGTGTGTTTACTCTTCACACCTGTTCCTATTCGCCTATAACTGTTCGATTATTAAACATTTCGATTATTGAAATAATATGTAATTGCAATCAAGTATTTTCTTTTAGCGGCAACGTATGTGGCATTATTGCAAATTTATTTGGCATTACTGCAAATTTATATAGCATTATTGCAATAACAAGATACTTCAAAAGACCTCAAACAACAGCAAAAATCATTCTAAACTTTGACAAAATACTGATTTAATGTATTTAACAATGTTTAAATATATATATTCATAACAAAAGCTGTTATAAGAGCAGTTATAGTCACATCCAGAAAAATGAAAGGATCTCTATGGGGCTACACTTTCTAAATCTATAGACTAAAACTATATTATCTACAAAAAAAAAAACATCTAACCAGCAGATAGCAGAATTATGCATCTAACATCAATATCCAGAAAAAAAAACTCATATTTATATTTAATCGTCATTAATGTGTTTTTTTTTTTTCATAAAAATTTAATATTTCATAATGTATGCTAATGGTGTAGTTGAGGAATTTTGCAGTAAATAGGTAAAAAAGTACTTCATATCCCCCAAAACACAGCATAAATATATAAATGAGAAGTAAACGAGAAAAACGATATATTCATATATATTATTAAAATGTATATTTTTTGTACAATCGCTCTATACCTGTTTGTATAGAGTCAAAAGTCATAAGTGTAAAAGGTTATATGAGGGGATTATATGAACAGCTCAGCAGACAGATACAATACCCAAAAACATGCCACATCATGAATAAAAAAAAGGTGCTGGGTGAATGTTTGCACTAGATTGGTCTATGCTTAATAATCTCCACTTGTCTCTCTCAGAGAGATTATGGGACGACTCGGATCTCTCACGGGCTTACACACAAACCATTTGCAAGACATTGTCCTCTAACAGCAGTTCAGATATCAAGTGATGAAAGACTGGATGTGCTTCAGCACCTGTTCTGTCACTACAACACCATTAACACCGCTCTCCATTCCTCTCATCAAAACAAAACAACCCTCTGGGGTTTGAGAACAGCAGGCGGTATAATTGGTGGCAGGAGAGGTTAGTAACAGATCTGAGATCAGATGAGTCGGGCCGCCAGTGTCACGTGTCTGTGCATGTTTGGCGTGTTGCTAACCCAGTAGTTTGTCTTGCGCAATTAAATGACAAGGATGTGCATGTATGGATAATATGCTAAGACGAATCTTTCAGCAGTGGCTGGCATGATCGCCCATAATAGTAATAAATGTGGCTTCAGTAATCCTACAGGCCACACACAGAACCGCATGAAACACGAGGAGCAAAGACGGAGCTATTTTGAACACCTTCTCATAAAAGGTGGTTTGCTGTACACAGGTCGTGGCTCGAGGGTAACTCTCTCATTCTGCCATAATCTCACATGTAAGATTAATATCCACTGGTCCTTCCCTTTGAGAGTATGAGAGACAGATTTTCCTGATTTAAACTTCAGTAACAGCAGCATTAGGGTTTGGAAAAGATGCCTTGATCTTTTTAAACTAGAATTTACTGTGTTTTAGGGGTGTAACGGTACACTAATATGATGTTTCTGTCACAGTTCAGTATGTTTTCTGTATAGGTCGGTATAGAGACAGAGCGCATTTAGGCCACGCCCACACCTTGGGACAATCCAACCGTCTCCATTGATTTTGCATTGCGTGAAGCTGCTTCCTTGTCATTTTTTACTTATTACAAAAAACAAAATGTCTAAAAACTGCTATGTGACGGTGTGTACAGCAAACAAGCTAAAAAAAACCCCACAGAAATACGTTTTTATAAGCTGTCGACCCCAAAAAACAATTGTTAAAGGACACAAAAGTGGATACAGGCAATTGAGAGGGAGCGCAACGTGTCATATTTCTCTGAGAACTACGCTCACTCACTGGAGGGGAACGTAATCGGCGACAGGGATAGCTTAGCTTACAGAAATATAATATATAAAACTAAAATTTGGGCTTTTGACTTCAAGTGACAAAATTTTTACTGCACATGTAGTGTATTTTTAGTGCATACTGAGTGTCAGGATCCCACAATTTACCTATTCCTTCCAGCTGATGCTTCACGTCTTATTGCCTGTATCCACTTTTGTCTCATTAAACGCTGGTTTTCTGGGGTCGACATATAAAAACGTAGTTCTGGGGTTTGCTGTACCCACTGTCACATAGCAGCTATAAGACATTGTTTTGTTTAAAATGTCATAAATGACAAGGAGGCAGCTTCACGCAATATAAAGTCAATGGAGAAGATAAAGATAAAGACAGTCCACTTCGTGTATACAGACAGGAGCCATCTTTGGAAAACAGTCTCGACTAATCAAACCAAGGACGACGTGCTAAGTGAGCTGAACTGTATGAAGTTCAGTGAACTTCTGAACTGTATGAATGGCGTTCGTGGTTTGATTAGTCGAGACTGTTTTCCAAAGATGGCTCCTGTCTGTATACTACTTGCCTAACAGACATGAGAAATAGGCATTTAGAGAGCTTGAAATGTCTATTTTTAAACTAACCAATTCGAATTGAAAACAAATAGCCTACTCTGATTATGTAATCCAAATGAAAGGTGCATTTCGCTCTATAGGCGCGAAACCATTTTCAAACGAACCATTTTAAAAAAAAAAAGAACCAATTCAAATCGAAAACAAATAGCCTACTCTGATTATGTAATCAAATGAAAGGTGCATTTCGCTCTATAGGTTCACTATACTGCGGAGATGACAAGTCAGCAACGTCAACTTCATATTTGCAGCCAACACTGACTCAGAAAACACTAGTTTATTAATAAACAATTAAAATGTCTTGCTATTTCTTCCCGACACATTCATAATCATTAGGCTACTTTTGCCAGTGCTTTGCTCCAAGCATTATGTCCACTTGAGTGCGAGGCATATACTCCGCCCCCCAGTGGCTGTCAAAAAAAGTCAACAAACTTCAAAAGTCAAGGCAATATGTAAAGTAATCTTGTTAAAACGGATTTCATAAAATTGGTATAAAAAAAAGTATCGTTCAGGAACCGGTATGGAAGTCAAGGTATCGGTATCGAAACTTTTTGAACGATACCAAGCCCTACTAGCCACATCCCCTTTGACTGTAATGTACACCTGAACTCCTCAGTACATTTTATTATATGTCATCGACCCACAAACAGATATGTGTCTTGACACTTTGACACCAATCTATCTCCAAAAACTGCTAGACATTAATACTTCTCCGGTTGCTAATATTTCTTTCATGAAAAACTGTTGACACACAACGTGTTAAACTGTTGGTATCCATTTTTCCTTGGTTACAGGTATGAGATACTAAAACATTGCTATGGTTATCACCTAGCCTATTACAATTACTAGAATGAACCCTGCAACACGCAAAATGTTATTTAGGAGATTATTTCCCGTATTTCAATATGGTTGTCAATCACAAACATTTGTACAAATTTTAAACAAACTATCTTAAACGTACAGCCAATTCACTGGGGTTAATTCTCTCGATAAAGGGCACAACAGTTCATAGATTGCAGGGTGTGAAAGTAAAACTGTCCGACTCTCAGCTACAACACCCAATTGAAAGGAGGTCAAAGGTTTAATTGTTAATAATAAATGGTGGCTCATTTGAGAGACGTTTCAGACATACAGAACCTGACAGCCTTGAGCAAGAGTGCACTACATTACTTATTTCTTGAGTTTGAGAGTAAATCAATAACAATGCTGCGTCATGTGCTCCGAAAATAAAAAATTAAAAGGCCGAAGCGTCGACGCATCACCTGAGACTAAGCGAGAGCAAAAGATGGCAGGGTTTCCGCTCAGTGACTACAAAGGTTAAGAGGGGTTGAGAGATCCTTACTGCGGCCAGTGCTCCTGCTCCTCTGATGAGTGACAAGCGGTGGGCAGCAGCACAAATACCACCCCGTTTGTTCTTCTTATCTGAGTCATGAATTTATATCATGACTTGGCAAGCAGCACGAATTATTCAACTGCTTCCCAGGCCAATAAACACCAAGCTGTCAGCTCTTATTTCGTCTCTCTTGCATAATGAAGTGATGTTCGCTCACACAGAAGTGGAGATGACCCAATTGGACGGGGTGTTTTCTTCTCGATTTGGCGTACGTGTGGACAGATTCAGATGGAGTTTTAGACGGACACTTGAAGACAAAACTCGTAGAGTTAGCTAGTGCCTTTTGGGATGACACTATCATCTAATAAACAAGTACTTGATTATTTGAATAGTAGGGCCCTATGATTTCCACGATGCGGAAAACGCGGACGGAATCGTGGAATCCAGTCATAAAAACGGAATTCATTGTATAACGCGGAGTTTGTCAAATTTTTGATGAATAAATAAAAAGCAGGTCAGTACACTTAGTCAAATCACCATATAGACTAGTGTCTGTGAATATTAAACTGCAAAAAATACTATTTAAATATGAATCCTGCATGTTCTGCGTGTCTCTGTGTGTGTGAATGAATGGTTTCATTTCCCGCACACACACACACACACACACAGAAGCACGCGTGAAATATATATTACTGTTGTACAGTAGAATTTAGCTACGTCTCAACGTAGTAATAATAATAACACTAAACACTAATAATAAATTATTATTAAAACTTTAAGGAATAAATCAAATAGTTTCTTCCGTGTTTTATTTTTAACAGTAAAGCTCTGTTGTGCAGTACTTTTGACAAAGTCATTAATATGGCTGAAAGATAAATTAAATTAATGTTGTATGCCTTCATTTGATTGCCAGACAAATTTAAATACACATCACATTTAAAAAAAAACATAAAAATTAAAAAGAAAAATTTGATTATTACAATTTTATTAAACCATTAAAATTGAATCCAGAAAACTTAAAACGGAAAACAAAGAATTTGGTTATAAAAAATAAAGAATTTGAGAAAAAAAGAAAAAAAAAACATATTTCATAGGGCCCTAAACATGTAATTTTTATTAAACTTTTAACAAATTGATGTGAAATTGTATAAGTTTCATGATTTCAATTAATTAGACTTTTTGAGTACTAACATTTAAATTTAACCATTAAAATGGGAGTCCAAAAAAACTAAAAAAAAAACTAAAATTTGGAGAGAAAAAAATAAAACAGATTTCATAATGCCCAAGAATAGTCTGGTCAAATTGGTTTCATTTTAACCCAACCAGCATTTATTTTAGCTTTAAAAAACCCATTAGACCAAAACTGGAGCTCGGTGGCTTCTGTTAGCTTTCAGGTCATTCACATCAAGTTTTAGGTAACATTCACATCTAAACCTCAAAGTCTTTCTCTTCCAGGAAGATGGGGAAATATATGTGTATGTACATACTAGGGATGCACGATATAGGATTTTGGCCGATATTCGATATGCCGATATTTTCAAACTAATTTTGCCCGATGCCGATACCGATATATTTGTATTTTTTTTAAGTGCAAAAAAAGCTTATTAAAGCTTCTATTAATGTTCTCAGTCAAGAGCAGTGAGTGATTTCCTCTGTGTTTTGTTGTTTTATTAACATTAACGGGATAGTTCTCCCAAAAAATTTTAAAAATTTACTATCTCAAGTTTCTTTCTTCTGTTGAAATTATAAAAGTTATTTGGAAGAAAGTGGCTAACCAAACAGTTGCTGTACTTCAGTGACTTCCATAGTATATTTAAGCACAAGAAAGAAATGAATCCAGGTTTGAAACAACATTAGATAGACAGAATTTTTATTTCTGGGTGCAGTATCTCTTTAAAGACAAGCGGCAGAATATTATTACTGTCTCTTTAAGAACTGCACGCGAGTAACGCGACGCGTCTAATATACACGCATTTGACAAGCAGATTTTCTCTGTTTGCTTTCACTTTAGACATAACCAACTTTGTTTATGTAAACCTTGTGTGTATTTGACAGTATCAGCGCAATAAGACTCGAAAGATTAGTCCAGTATGCAGGCGCTGTGACGGCTTTAGTTCCTGTGAGCGTCGGGTGTACGCGCTGAGAACAGCGGATGTTAGAACAGCGCATCAGCGCGTGAATGACATGTTTACCTAGCAAGACTTTGACGCACATGCAAACAATGAACTTTTGTGAATTGCAGTGTCCCGTGAGTGTAACTCTACCTCTGCGTTTATATGTGATGTGAATGTACGTCGCGTTGTACAGTATGTTGAGATAAAGGCGCCAGAATTGAACTGATAGAATGCACGATACTATGATTTTTCTTCAAAAGCAGATCGTGGAGACATTTTAATCGTCCACGATCAAAAACCGCGTGAGACGCACACCCCTAGTTGGAAGTTTAAGTTGCTGGCGCTCATGCTTCGTTCACGGTCGTCACGTGCGCATAGGAAACACGCCACCCTATCGGCAAGACTCATCGGCAGAAATATTCATATCTGTGGTCATTTGACCACAGATGATGGTCATTTTAAGCTTTTATCGGCCGATACCGATGTTGTCCCGATATCATCGTGCATCCCTAATACATACACATTTATATAAATATCAAATGCTCTCTAGACTGAGAATGTCTCTCTCTCTGGTGCACGTGTAATCTCACATGACCCAGATCAATCATGTGTTACTGTAGGTGAGGGGACGGAGCATCACTGCAGTCCGGGACGCATCAGAGCCAACCCAGGCTCACTGAATGTGCCGGTTGCAAAACAATGGCTCCGAGACCACCTGAACGAGGTGGTCTCGGCCCGATTGGAATCGAACTATGCAGCGGAATAATAATTCATAACAGGAAATGTGTGGTATAAAAAGCAGCAGTGTCTGATCGTAGAAAACCATAGAGCGCCTCTTTATCTTAAAATGTTGTGCATTGCAAGAATGCTGCCTCGGCGAAGCCTTGTTTCCGCTCTAACTGCATTATATATATCATTTGAAATATAATTAAATGTAGAAAATCAGTTAGAGCGGGAATGACGGCTACATTCGTATAAGTGTTTGCGTGTGTCACAGATAAAGCCACAATAAGCTCACGGAGCGAACTTGCCAATCCATCGTGATGAATGATGCAGAGGAAACTCTGACCAATATATACACTCACCTAAAGGATTATTAGGAACACCATACTAATACTGTGTTTGACCCCCTTTCACCTTCAGAACTGCCGTAATTCTACGTGGCATTGATTCAACAAGGTGCTGAAAGCATTCTTTAGAAATGTTGGCCCATATTGATAGGATAGCATCTTGCAGTTGATGAAGATTTGTGGGATGCACATCCAGGGCACGAAGCTCCCGTTCCACCACATCCCAAAGATGCTCTATTGGGTTGAGATCTGGTGACTGTGGGGGCCATTTTAGTACAGTGAACTCATTGTCATGTTCAAGAAACCAATTTGAAATGATTCGAGCTTTGTGACATGGTGCATTATCCTGCTGGAAGTAGCCATCAGAGGATGGGTACATGGTGGCCATAAAGGGATGGACATGGTCAGAAACGATGCTCAGGTAGGCCGTGGCATTTAAACGATGCCCAATTGGCACTAAGGGGCCTAAAGTGTGCCAAGAAAACATCCCCCACACCATTACACCACCACCACCAGCCTGCACAGTGGTAACAAGGCATGATGGATCCATGTTCTCATTCTGTTTACGCCAAATTCTGACTCTACCATCTGAATGTCTCAACAGAAACCGAGACTCATCAGACCAGGCAACATTTTTCCAGTCTTCAACTGTCCAATTTTGGTGAGCTCTTGCAAATTGTAGCCTCTTTTTCCTATTTGTAGTGGAGATGAGTGGTACCCGGTGGGGTCTTCTGCTGTTGTAGCCCATCCGCCTCAAGGTTGTGTGTGTTGTGGCTTCACAACACACACAATGCTTTGCTGCACACCTCGGTTGTAACGAGTGGTTATTTCAGTCAAAGTTGCATCAACAAGGCATTTTCGCCCACAGGACTGCCGCATACTGGATGTTTTTCCCTTTTCACACCATTCTTTGTAAACCCTAGAAATGGTTGTGGGTGAAAATCCCAGTAACTGAGCAGATTGTGAAATACTCAGACCGGCCCGTCTGGCACCAACAACCATGCCACGCTCAAAATTGCTTAAATCACTTTTCTTTCCCATTCTGACATTCAGTTTGGAGTTCAGGAGATTGTCTTGACCAGGACCACACCCCTAAATGCATTGAAGCAACTGCCATGTGATTGGTTGATTAGATAATTGCATTAATGAGAAATTGAACAGGTGTTTCTAATAAACCTTTAGGTGAGTGTGTATAATATCATAATATAAGAGGACAGCTTCACTCACAGAGGCACATGTGACTTGCATGAACACATTTTGGTACACTTTAAAATGTTGCCAAGAAGGAAATCCAACATTTTAACGAATATGTACGTATCATGGCATTTCGTAAATGAAATGTCCAGTGAGTGGCTAAATATAGTGGGCAAAAATGCTCTATAACATTGAAAATGTACCAACTAGACTACGCCTAACCAATAGTGTTAACAAAAGCAAACGTGAGTCAAAAACGCATTTTTCCAACGAGCCTATATGTTGGTCAGGACTGATGAGTGTTTAAACTACACATGCGATGTGATCTTATGATGATGATCTGGGATTAACAGTGTGTGTTTGGAAAGGAACGACACACAGGTCTACACTCACTGGCTGACTGTCAGTGCGCTAAAAATAAAGTGCTGTGTGGGTGAACTTCAGCATGCTAAAAGGACGTGTACAATACAACATTTGCAAGATTATTAGGATTACAACTCTGAATACAATCTCTGCCACAACGTCGCTGCTAAAACCATCAAAGCACAACTTTTGTAATAAATTCACTACCTTCGACAATAAACCTAGCTTAGCTTACACCAATTTAGCCTATTTATTTGTCGGCTATATCTATTAATTACACTTTTGAAAAGTTGCACTTCTCTCCATATATTGGTAAGAAACACATCTGACTGTCTTTTCATGCACTTTATCCTAAACCAGCCTGATTAAAAATTGTCCTTAAGACAGACTCGTCAACTTTTCGTTCCAACCCACTGAGCCTTTGATTTTGAAAATGTGTAGATTTGCATGTAGACTTTGGCCTAGTCTGAATCACTCAACTGTGTGTAAAGGATTAGCGCTTTCATTTACTAAAATGACTGGTTTAAGCACTGCTGCTAGATTGCTCATAGTGTTATTGAATAATAATGACAGTATGACACTGCAAACTGCCCAACTGAAAATAAACAATGATGATTAAGTCACATTTTGTGTGTAAGGTATAATCTTTTTTGACAACACCTCTGAAAGTGCGAGAACAGGGCGTTTCGAGACAGGCTTGGGCTTCTCGACTCTAAAGTCTGTTGCTGGGTATTTGTGTCAGAGGACCGAGTTGAAACACAGTCAAACACAATACAAAATAGCACTCCTTCCAGATTTAGCTCATCTGCATAGAAAAAAAACAAAAATGTGAAGATGAAGCCACCATGAGAAATGAAAGACACTCACACTCCACACGGACGACCACAGGAAAAAAGGCTAATAAGGCAAAGCTAAACACAAAGACAGGCATAAGGAACATTTATCAGTGCATCGAACTGACAATGAAAATTCAATGCACTAATTACAAAATGTAATAATCAATTATCCATCTTAGTTTGAACGTAAGAGAAAGCACACCCATTTTGTAACTTTAAATTTGTAACTTTGTCAGCCACTTCCAGTTACTTTTAGCTACACAAAAACAGTCCATTATGGTGCTTGTCAATGCAAACTAGTATTTATTATCATATTATATATTATCATAAACACACTGATTTGTAGTGCAAATTGTTTTACTGTTGCCTTCTAGTTGTTTACCTATAGCGACTCATGAACGGGACGAATGAGCTGGATAACACAATAATACAGTCCAATGTCCAGAAACACTATATTTGATGAATCATACAAAAATTATCAAACTGAATCAATACCAAGTTCAAATTTCTGATTTCTTGATGCACTACATCATTCAAAAGAATCAGAATCAGAATCATAACCCATCAATACAAATATAATCACAAAACCAAAGCAGTGAAGAGACTCCATCTGGGACACATTTATTAAGTCCGCGCAGACTTCATCTTCATCATCTTCATCAGTGCTTCCTAATTAACTGCATCAGTTGTTTACTGAGAGACACATGGCCTTGAAAGTGGTCTTAAAAATAAAACCCATCACATGACGATGGTTCATTCAAACATGATTATAAAGTGCTTGTAATTCCCAAGTCATCTTTCTAAAAGACCTTCTACCCAAGTAAATGATTCACCACAGATAAGAGCGTCATGCATGGGTTTATACTTCGCCTTACTGTAACTCACACTACCTGTAATAAGGAAGTAGAGGCCTAACAATATTTTTCCAAACGAGAAATACTGTGTTTTAAATTATGGCTGGCACTTCTGGTTTGTGAAGCATCCGCTCAAAGGGACACAAACAAATTTCAAATAATAAGGTTGCACTACAAATAATCCTGACTGAATGAGCTGTAAATGTGATTTTGCCCGTCAGGTAAATATGTTTGGTATTTCTATGTGACAAGAATATCTATTACGACGAGCTCCTTCAGTCTGATGGGAAAAGACAATATAGAAAAGACATTGTGATCTACTTTCCCGATTTAATGAACATGAATAATTTGCTAAAATTAACTAAGAATCTCTTGTTTTTCTCCTCAAATCCTCCCTCCTTTTTTCAAATGGGTGCTTTAAATGCAATTTTCTTTCCTTTTTCACTGCTATTCCTCTCAGCAGTGTTTACTGGAATGTTTCTAAAGAATTATATAATAAAATATCCATCAATGTCCCAGATAATGACCCAACACTTGTATCTTACATAATATATAGACGTACATACACTGTAAAAAAAAACTTAAAAAGTAAGCTGGTTGACTTAAAACTTTGAGCTCATTGAAATAAATAAAAAAGTAAGTTAATACAATGAAGGTGGTTTAATCAACAGAAACTCAAAATATTCTGTTATCTGAACCACGTAAATGATCTAAGTTGATTTGAAGAAAGAAAAAATGTTGTGATAAATCATAAAAAATAGGTTTTTTACAGTGCATATTACTACGATAATATTTAACAAGTCTGTAATATTGCTGCGGAAAGACTCATTTGAGCATTTGGGTGTATTCATGGTCTGCTGACATGTAATTTGTTAATAACTTTTATACTTTGTTTTCTTTTGATGTTCAGTGGTTAAGGGGTGATGAGACAAAAGTCACTGTAACCAGTTTTTGCAGTTTCTTGTCAGTATCTGATTCCTGCAAAGCATCATGGGGGGAAGAAAGGGGGATACCTCACCTAGTGAAACCACTAGACCCATTTAAGAGAACAAATTGAGTTTCTGTAGCTCAATCAGCAGAGCATGGTGCTAACAATGCCAATGTCATGGGTTCATCTCCCAGGGAATTCATGAACAAACGAACTCCATAGCTTCAATGCAGTGTACGTTGCCTCGGATAAAGGCGTCTGCCAAAGGCATAAATGTAAATGTAGAGCATGTCAGGCCCTTTTTTTTTTTTTTTACATCAGCACCAATCAAGTTTTAGATGAGCGTAACACTCACCACATCTGCTTGCAAACCTCACACACTGACATTACAGGGATGCACCGAAATTTTGGCTACAATTGGCGAAATCAGCGGCAGATGGCATGTTTTGACTGTGGTCGTTTTCTATTCGTGCACACAACTACACCAGTTAAACATGTCAGCTGTGTGGACACTAGATCTTGATTGATTGACATTATTCGTTTCTCCATTTTAATCGGTAATGACATGGTTTCTTAAATCTAAAATCTTTTAATCTGTGCTGTTTTCTGTTGATGATGAGTGAGCAAAACTTCACCAAACATTTGTAGCGCACCCGCCATCCAATGAATCGCAAAAGCTTTGTTACTTTTAATATGAAGCAAAGTCTCAACTTTAATATTCTGTCGATTTTATTACGAATTTCAAACAATAAATGTTGTTTAGGCGCTTTTTAATACGGCGTGACACAGATCACTGTTCAAGCGGCAGCGCAGATCATCTCTTCCTCTTTACTACTAGTTACGGCACCAAACAAACATGGATGAACACCAGAAGGTATAGATATGTTAAAACTTACGGAAATGAATCCTGATTCCTGTCACGTGTCATAATCGCTCAAACGGTGTTTCAACCGGGGAAAGATGTCAATAAAACAGCTTGTAGGCTATAATGTCACATTATAGCTTGTAGGCTATAATGCTAGATTCACCTCAGGAAAGCCAGTCAATGTCAAACTCAGTCAGCTAGAAAAAAATAACTCTAGAGAAGCAGGTTTAGCACTGTATTACATATTCATTCTATTTTTACTTAACCTGTTAGTGATATCTTCATTATTTAATGTATGTTTGAATAAATCTGTCATGAAATCAAGTTAATACTGTTTATTGTCATTTAAATGTTTATATTTCACCAAAAAAAAGTGAATTAGAAAGAATTCTATTATTAAAAAGTTGATATAAAACTACTTTATGTACAATTTAAATGTTCGTACAACTATTTTAGCTATTTGAGTGTTGTTCATCAAATAAGTTTGATTAATTAATTGATTATTAATTTATTTATTTTTGCTTTTGGCCCAAGTGCATCCTGAAAGCCCATAATTTTCATTTCGGTGCATCAGTGCATCCCTAATATATCAGTATGATTCAAAAGGCCAACACAAAGGTTTACAATCTGTTACACAATACTGAGTACTGACTCATTAAAGTGCTCATACGTCTAAAAGCAGGAATCATTTACCGTATGAGCAAGATCAGTCATTAACGCACGAATTTCCAGTTCCAAGACAATGGCCGTATTGGATTAGCGTTGAATTACCAGTTTATCTGCTGGTAGTTTTGATCAATGGTCAAGGTGGTTTGTTTACAGACAGGTCAGCTGTCAACTCACCTAATGACACCATAACAAAAGACTAACATGGTATTAAAATGGTTTGGGACATGTCCCATGATAGTACTGTGTTAGCATAGATTTAATAAGTACCATGCCACAATAAGTAGAACAAATGAGAAAGTAATCTAACGTAATAGAAGCTAAATATCCCCCACATTCTATTTTATGCATATTTATAATATTATTAGTTTTTACAAAGGGCCTTTAGACATTAAACTATGTAGCTGCCATTTAAATTTTAGGATGGGAGTCCCTGGCATCTACAATATTGATAACCCCTGCTTTGGAGTACCATGTAAATAAGGTCTATACACCCAACACAACTTTCATAAATGATAACATGAGTGAAACATGATCAAACACACATTACAACGTGCTCGACATCTTACCTGCGTGTGTTTTTGAGACTGGAGCAGCTTGTGTGAGTGTGGCAAATCCCAGTAAACACACACCTGCACGAAGAGCCTCCATCCTCACCACTGCAGCTAATCCACTAGCTCAACTACCAATAAACAGCTATTACATCTAAATAAATAACACGAAGGACGCCTGAATTGGCTCATCTATGTCTATGTACATCTATATTGTCATGTCCGCCGTGTCAAAGACTCATGTTGTGCGATATTAGTCATATGTCGTGTTATGAGCGTTAGCTAACACGACAGTGCTGTGATGTTCATCGAGCTAAGCTAATGCTAACCGCTACCGGCGTCTTATTTACGATTAATTCTCATCGTTTGAAACCGCTCGTTCGTTTACTACCTCTCTAGGACGATTAAATGCGATGACGTGTCTTTTTCCTGCATTGTAAGACTCCCGGGTTCGTGGAAAAATCAAAGGCGCAGTAAACACAGTGGTCCAGCATCACTTTTCCGCACGAGCGCCATGTCTCGTGACGTCACGCGCCGCCCCCCGCGTCACGCACGCACGCCGCACGCGAGGGCGTTGGTGACAGAAACTGACAGCGTTCAGAATGATGACACACAGTCTGGCCATGTCATTGTCACTGAGATGAGATGAGATGAGATGAGAAACACTAAACAAACAACAAAAAAATGTGTTGACCATGAAGAGCAACGCAAAACCTGTTTTAGGAGGAAACCGTGAAACTGTCATAACATGCTGTAGGCTATACTGAACAATTTCAGAAGGATTACTGATTTGTTTTAGCACATAAGCCTCTTATTCATCCATATCTATATAGGAGATAATAATTATTTGATGTATTACAAATCCCATAGCCTACTTTCCTAAACACTTTTTAACCCCCATTGCATTTCAAAAATTGTCTTGATGAGGTCACAACGCAATGACAAAAGGCTGATTTTGAAGTAATTTGATCAAATGTGAATGATCCTGATGAATGTAATAAGAGTCATTGTAATTATTATATATTTTGGGACTTTTTGGTTAAGGTCATTGAATCAATAGCTTGATGTTTGGCCATAATGCACAGCACTAAGCTATAGGCGAAACTAAACACAGCATATCAGCACAAACACCTCATACCAACTGTCCATCACACTGATGGAGGATTTTGGGCTTGTTTTGCAGCCTCAAGACCATGAATTCCTCTGTAAACCAAAGTATTCTAGAGTCAAATGTGAGGTCGTGCAGGACAATGATGGCTGAAAAAGACCAGAATCAAAGTGTTGCAGTGACCCAGTCAAAGTCCAGAGACCGTAAGAAAGCTGTGCATAAACAGATGCCCACAAACCTCAACGAACCGAAGCAACGTTGTAAAGAAGACAAGACAAAATTCATTGTGGGAGACTGATGAAAATGATAATTCAGGTTATTTCTGTTAAAGGTGGTTCTAAGCTGTTGAATCACAGGGTGTAGTTTATCACACATGGCCTCTCAATTTTTGCTTTATTTTTGTAAAATAAACAATGACACGGTTTAATATGCCATCTGTTGTTGTTCACCTGAGGTCCTAATTTTAAGAGCTAACGACCAGGGGCCGTATTCACAAAATCTTACCATAAGAGTTCTTATAAGTTCTTAAGAGTTTTCTCTTAAAACTGGTTCACAAAGCTGCTGAGACCAACTTTTACTAAGGAACAGAGAGAAGTCTTAAAGCCCTCCTGCAGTCAATAATTATATCCCTAAAAACTCATCTCTGATCACCAAAATTACATATCTAAATGTTTTTTCCTTTTCCTTCATCATGCCTTATAGCGTGAATGTAACTCTACACCCTTGCCTCATTTAGTACAAGGTTTTATGAATATGCAAATGAGCCCCGCCTCCACTCACTCACACCAGGGCTGCGTTCAGCCCCGACAAAACTTTGCACAACGTTTTTTAAACAGAAACGGTGATGTGTTGAACGCACTGTTCTGATGACGCAAGAGTTGCAACTATGGCAGCTGAGAAGGCCATTCTTTGTGTTCTTTGTGAAGAATTTTCGGAGCCTGATGAAGTCGATATAAATATGTTTTTACAAAATATGCCTGATGTTACAGTTACTGCACTTGCCGCCCAGAACACAAGAGAGCATCCCAGTCAAGTGAAGGGATTTGTGGAAACTGAAATGGAAGCACACAATTAAAACATCTATTTAGCCTCACATAGGCTACTGACTTTATTTGTAGTTCATACTGTTTTAATACCCTGTATTTTCTTTCTCATTTTTAGGAAAAGCACTTAATTACCATTGTTTATTTCTATACCAAATGTACAGACAGGAGGAGAAGCTCGCAGGCAATCGGGGGGACGTCCCGTCAAGGGAGAAGCCCATAGATAATGAGTCCATAAAAGCAACGGAATACTTACTCCTGCTCACTCACGCCAAAGAACTCTTTGCTCAAGTTCCCCGTCTCTGCAAGATTAACGTTGGCAGTTTTCACGCACAGCTACTAGAAGATTAACGTCTGTCAGACAGGTTGCTCACGTCATCAAGCTTAGTTTGAGTCGGTTTGAGTCTGCGCGTCAGGAACGGAAGTGCTCAGAAATCGCTAAAAATGGACTTCGACTGTCTCAACTGAGTTCCAATGAGATGGCTCTGTCCACTTCTTATACTATCTATGTTGGTTACAAGGTAGTTTGTGACGTCAAACACCAGCGATTTCAAACGTGTTTTTGAGACTGTCTTTGGTTCACTGCAGTTTTAAGGAGAAAATACTCAGCAATGGTGTCGACTTATGAATTTGCACATGGGTTGTCTTAAAGCATATTAAAAACACCACATAGACATGTGTGTCTGATAGGGGAGGGGTTTCTGTCAGTGATTTGATCATAGAAATATTGTAGAACGAGGTATCATGTTGCCATATTCAAATAAAGATTTTAAAATGTAGGATAAAGTGTCAAATTAAACAAGTATTCAACAAGTATGGGTGGTGATGGCGCAGTGGATAAGACACATGCCTTTGGTCTGAGAGACCCGGTTTCGAATCCACTGTGAGACACCAATGTGTCCCTGAGCAAGACACTTAACCCCTAGTTGCTCCAGAGGCGTGTGACCTCTGACATATATAGCAATTGTAAGTCGCTTTGGATAAAAGCGTCAGCTAAATGTAAAGTATTCACCTCATTGCTTTTGTTTAACTACACATACACAGACAGGCGACTCGTCTAGTTACCTCGACAGTTTTCTGCATCCCTCCGCCACCCCGACTCCTCACTCTTGGCCCAGCCAGGGATATGGCGGGAACTCTGGGCTAAATTCAGTGCTCGGTTCCCTCAATCCCCTCGGACAGCACACCAAATGCTTATTTTACTCTTTTACTCTATTCGAACTAGTGAAAACAACAGCCACAGCGGCCATTATTTTCGTTTTTAAATTATTTATTTATTAAAGATTTATTTTTGCCTTTTATATTTTGATAGGACAGTGAGTAGACAGGCAGCGAAGTGGAAAGAGAGAAAGGGGGAACAGGATCGGGAAAGGTCCACGAGCCGGAACTGAACTCCGTTCTCCCGAACAAGACTATCAGCGCAGACGATGGGACATTATTTTCAACCTGACTACAACATTTTATTCTCCATCATTCATTGCATATTACCTATACATAAATGCTCCTTTATGTTATGTCATCGGAGATTAAAATAAAAACTATTTATATTTATTGCCTGAAAAGGCTCGATCGCCTCTTGCCTCAATGGTGTTCAGTGTCTTTGGGTGGATTGCCGACAACAGCCAATAAAATTTGGACTGACACACCCATTATTTTTAAGAGTTTTTCCTAAATCGACAAGTTAGGTGCTATACTTTTAGCCTTGATGTGTGTGAATACGGCCCCAGATGATTTTTTAATTATGTCCTGGGGCTCCTGATATATTCAAAAGGGTGTACTTTCTTTTTCACATGACTGTATCTATATCATAGCAACCCACTCCTATGTCCTGTGCTCACCACTTTATTTTATTTCTCATTTTCACACAAATTGTTTTGTTTCTCTAATTTTTCTAGAGAAAAACGCGCGCGCGTGTTAGTTTTCCATGTTTTTTGGGGACTTTACATAGACATAATGATTTTTATAGACTACTATATAAAAATACAACCCTTACAGAAAACTGCATTTATACATATTCAAAAAAACACAATTTAATATGGTTTATGAGCCGTTTTCCTCACAGTGACCAAAAAATGTCCCAACAGGTCCCAACACACACACACACACACAAATGCGTAAGTATATACATTTTCCAAAAGAGTGGCCTTTAAAAGTTATCACTGTAAACCCGAATAAGTTGGCAAAACTCAAAAGAATGAGGCAATCAGTTACTTCAAATTTTGTAAGTTAACAAATTCAAAGTTTAAGTAAGCAGAACATTATATAAAACTTAATTTTAGCATTTACTGTAGGCTACTCTCCCTTGTGTCATTGCAAAGCATACTGGGAAATAGAAATCCCAGCCCAGTTTCAGTTAAATTTATGTTAGTCTAAATTAAAAGAATCAAGTTAATAAAAAAAAAAAATAAATAACAATACTCATAAAAGTTAATTTGATTGAACTAATTTGTTTAATTTAAGTTGGCTCTACTCAAACCAATTAATTATTTTGAGTGTTAGGGTTTATAGTGACTTTTCTGGGGTGCTTAACTTGAAATAATTAAACACTTGAAGACACACAAAGGAAAAACCTCTGAATTATAACAAAAGTTTGCCATTAAGTATTGTTAAAGCTATGAAATATGAAATAAGCTTCAACTTTCAATTGCTGCAAAGGCTTAAGTGCAATCAAAGTGAAAAGTTCTTTATATCCAACCAGTTTTTATATTTCACTGTCATCAGGTTAAATCGTTGAGTAGAAATGACAGAAACTGATGTTAAAAGTTAAAGGGATTGGAAAATACTTTTATCATGTAGTGTTACATGTGTAAAAATGCCTCACAGGAACAAATATTAGTATTTGAAATCATTTTGAATATTTATTTTCCAAGTAGGAAGTCCACCTCAGCTCATCATCATTAACCTTTCTACGCTGATTCTCTGTTTTATTTCTATATGTGATGTGTAATTTGGTTTCACAACTAAGCATCCTTCACAAACTAGAACAAAGGCAAACCATGTCCCATTACAGGTCTCAGTAGTAAACCAGAGCCAATGACCTCCGAGTCCTTCACGAGCATGTGCAACAACAACAAAAAAAATGCATTTCAAGCCAATAGCGATCAGAAACGATGTGCTTGGACCAGCTAATGAGGAGGGAGGTGTTCTGTGGTGAGGAAGGCCTCCGTGGGTTTAAGGGCACGAGTGTCTCGCTCTCTGTGCACTTTAGGTCCCAGAACTGCAGGAGAGACTCTCTTCATTGTTCCAAAGGATACAGCTGAGGATTCATCACCACCTCTACGCCCGGTCCAAAGGTTAGTAATGCCTGCTTCTTCACATTCATTTTACCGCCACATTGAACTTGTTGATGCCAGTTGGTACATTTCTCATTGCATTGCATCCTTGCATTTTCCCAAGGTCAGTTCGGAGATTTATTGCATCCTCACATTTTCCAAGATCATTTCAGAGATTTATGTGAGTGTTGTTCATGTATACATTCAAATTTGACAGAAAAGTTTCTAAAAATTCCACCGTATGATGATGCACGTTTAGCTTGATTCAGTATTTCACTGGTTCTTTAATTGTAATGTGCATTTGTAGAGCTTTTTGGGGAAGAATCATGGCACTTGCAGGACTCCTGAAACAAGACAACATTGCTGCAGCTATCCAGGCTTGTCAAGGTGAGACACACACACACACACACATTGTGTTTTCAAGTTTTATAGGCACTTTCCATGGATATAATATAGAAAATGTGTCCCCACAAGGACAAGGATTTCGGATATTGCCATCTTTGTGGGGGCATTGTGTCCCCATAATGTATACCATGCCACACACACACACACACACGGGTGCATTGGGAATGGGTAGATCCAGGTATCCAGGCAGCCGGAGACTGGGGAGCAGTTGCCATCAGGATACCAGTGTGTTTGTGCCGAGTATCCAAGATCATACACACTCACACCAGCCATACACATCTCAGATCACAATCACGCTTACTGTATATTCATAAAAATGGCACACAAAAGCATGTTGTCCAAACCAATGCAATATATAGGCTAATATAGCCTAATTAATTTGTTTTTATCACATTTGCATATTTAAATAAAAAAAAACTTATAAATTAACATTTAAACTAAAAAATTATTATAACTTATAAATTATAATACAACTGTATTGGCAGTTAATGCAACTGTTGTAACCTAAAATGGTTACATCTAAATTAACTAGCCTATAGTTTTAAGGACTAGGCTATTAGAGTAAGTAGAGAATAGAGAATAGTAGAGTCCACACCACCGGCATAATGTTAACGACAGCCAATCAAAATCCATCCTGCTATGACGAGCTCGAGCATTTAAAGAGGCAGGCAACAAAACTGCAGCGAGCGTTTAGAATAAACAGAATTATATAACTCACAAGTATCAACAACGATAAAGATATAGTTCTAAAAATCGTTCTAAATATAAAAGAATAATTAGAGTCCACACTATAGCGAAAACGGCACAGAGTAACGATTTCATTGGAATCACTTTCCGAACGATTTTTTTTTTCGGCTGATGAACGATAAAATCATTGACAGCCAATCAGAATCCATCCTGCTTTATAGAGCGCGAGCATAAACAGAACAATGTTGTACTTTGGTGTGGACGCTTTAATATAGTTATAGTTATAGGTATCATTATTTGTGTGAGCAGGGCTTTAAACAACATCACTGAATCAACCTAAACACATTAATTTATACCAACAAAATTAATTTTATGGGTTAATGCAGAAACCGCACTAACATTTGCGGGTTTATCATGGCTGTGGAACAAGCAAGAATCAATTAGTTAAAATATATGAGATAAAAACAAATTTATGGATGATAAATATATAGCTAAACCTGATTATTTCATATATGACTGACAATTATCTCACTAAGTTTATGATCAAACTGTGTAATCCACTTGGATATAAGTTTATATGAAATGCAGGCCTTAATATTTAATATTCCATTTTGTTTGTCATATTTTTGTCTTTCAGCCCCAGGAACGTTCCACTACAAGACGTTCTTTGAACAAGTGGGCCTGATGGGTAAAGCCTCCTCCGAAGGGGAGAAGGTGTTCAAGGCCCTGGACCAGGACAAGAGTGGATTCATCGAAAAAGAGGAGCTGAAGTAAAGCGTTGTTTAAACCTTGTTTGTATTGTAAGGCACATTGTATGACGGCACAACATGAAGCCCTGTTCTTTGCTTGGGTCTCCAGACGCTTCCTCCAGAACTTCTCCTCGGGGGCCAGAGAGCTCACGGAGGCGGAGACCAACACCCTCCTATCGGCTGGGGACAGCGATGGAGACGGCAAAATCGGGATGGAAGGTATAAAGCCAAATCAGCGGTTGAACTGGCCCATGGGGAGCCGTACTCCTATAGAAACCAGGGCTCCTCTTTCACTGTCTGGCTCCTCGGCTAGCCTGGGGAATTAATCAGCTCTACACATGAGAATAAGACCAGTTCTTCTCCCATTAACACACACACACACACATGTACTGATTATCCTGAAAGACTGGGAATTCTCTTTTTCCCAAGGCAATGTCTTTCCGGCAGGGTGTTTGACTCTGTCTGGGAAGGAAGGATTAGATTTGCATGTGAGAAACATCCACACTTTGATATTAATTGACTTGCTACTTAATATAATGTGACACCCAGCAGCAACATAGTGTCCGGGCCAGATCCGGGCCACATCTGGATTCAACATGTACCAGATTATGTTGCTGTCTGGGACAGTATCAAGTGATTTAACTGATTGGACCGTTCACTTATTTTTCTCTCTCTCTTTCCCCCCTCAGAGTTCTGCGGCCTGCTGAATTGAAAACGGGGGGATTGTCTGGACCGACTTGAACTTCATTTCCAGATTCTCTCATTGCATGTGTTATCTGTGATTCGTTCTTGTGTTTTATAAGTTGCTAATTAAGTTGCTTATGAGTTGCTAATTAAAATATGCTTAGTAAGTCTTTATAGAAAATGTGCAAATCATGTTTGGGAATAAAATTGAATAAAAACTTGCTTCTGTAACTATAGTGATCGTAGGAAATGATGAAACTGCTCAATAAAGTGAAGTCTCCAAGTACGGGAATGCTTTGCTTCATGTGATCTTTTTATACCTCTCAAGTTTATGAAACAGATGGCATAACAACAATACAAATATCACTATAACAGCAGTAAAATAATATATATATATATATATATATATATATATGATAAGATACGATATAATATAAAATAAAAAATCAAATAAAAATGCAATAAGATAAAATAAAAAATAAGATTTAAGACAAAAAAAATTTAAATATGATAAGATATAAGATTAGATCAAATAAAATAAGAAAAGATATAAAATAAAATAAAAATATATAATAAGAAGTAGGCTAATATAAAAAATAAGACAAAAATAAAATAATTTAAAATATAAGATAAAAATAATAAATAATACAAATATTAAAAAGAATAAAGTTCTTCTTAAAATAAGATAAAATAAAATGCGATAAGATGAAATATTAAATAAAAAATACAATTAAATAATAAAATACGATAAGATAAGATATAGCCTAAGACCAAATTAAAAAAAAAAATACGATAAGACAATATATAAGATAAAATAATAACAAGATTAGATAAGATATAAAATAAAATATGATGACATAAGATAAAAAATAAAACAAGATAAGATCAGATAAAATATAAGATATAAATACAATAAAATAAGACATAAGAATATAATATTAAATAAATAAAGATATAATTGAAATTAAAAAATAAAATATACGATTTGATCAAATTATTTTTTATTAAAATAAAAAATATATAAGACATAAGACATAATTAAAAATTAAATAATAAAATACAACAAGATAAGATACAAGATAAAATAATAAGATATGATAAAATATAATATAAGATTAAAAATAAAATAATAAAATATAATGAGATATAAGATCAAATAAAAACATGATAAGATATGATAAATAAAAATGAATTTAAAGATGAGCAATGACTCGATCTGTGTTTAACATTGTAAGGAAGGTTTCAGATTGCACAGTCTGGTTCATGCATGTGTAAGAAGAATTCAACATGAACACTGAAACCAATCATATATCTCCATGTGACATGAACTCATGCTTCTCGCGCCAGAGTTTCTACCTGGAAGAGAAACACGATCCCCCTCAATCAAACAATCGGGGACGAATGACAGCAATCAACAGATGGGAGTCTCCCCAAAATCTTAAATCGGGATGATCAGGCAGGGAACGGGACGGCAGCTCAACCCTAGGGAGGGCCTCATGATCTATAGGGTCCCACACGCGGTTCTGAACGCCGTTTGTGAAACTAAAAATAGTCCGACTTGACTACTGGACACATTTTTTCGACACTATTCCAAACCTAGAGCTATCCGTTACTGAGCCCCGAATTCCTGTAAATGGTGAGGCTGAGGGGTATATAAGCCGGGAGCCGGGGCAGAGCCGCTCACACCTCGACTAACTCCTTCGCTTTTTCACTCGCCTTAGACGAGCGCAAGGTGAGTGCAAGTGGACCTGACACATCCATGCTCCTCAGCAGGGGACAGCCACTGAACTGATGATGATGGGAATATGCTGTACTGGTAACGGAGAGAGCATCATGTGTGCTCCGGGTCACACGTCCCGCGATGGATGCGGGCGATAAGACATTGGAGAGTACATGTCGATTGCTTGAACTCTGAGGATAACTAGAGGACATAGGGGGGTTGTGAATATACTGTCAGTTGTGAAAGAGGGAGAGCAGGGCAGTTGCATGTGTGGCACTGATGGGGGAATGCAGAATTGAGTTTCTTTCTCTAATGCATTGCATAAGCTATTGAACTCATTTGTGAATTGTTCT
Organism: Rhinichthys osculus; assembly: GCA_029959095.1. Lineage (NCBI taxonomy): Eukaryota > Metazoa > Chordata > Actinopteri > Cypriniformes > Leuciscidae > Rhinichthys > Rhinichthys osculus. Next base: position 15,152,732 of record JARWKJ010000002.1, on the reverse strand, counting down.
CACTCAGTATACTGTTTTGCAGCTTTACTCAGAAGCAGAGAAATGGCCGTTGCCAGTATGCTCGCCGCAGCTGATGTGGATGCTGCCATCGCCGCCTGCCAGGGTAAGACATCACGTGGCACTCTCAGACTGGGACAGGGGATCCCACATCTGGGAAAACACTAGATGACAGACTGGCATGAGTGGACATCAGTAGCTCGTGTGCATTCAGATATAAAAAGGGATATTATATTTCCTGCCGTTGCACACGGACTAGTGATCTGTGAAGCGCTTGCTGATGATGATTTTAAAGAGATTAACTGTTATCAATTAGTGAAATTTAATCTGAAGAGTTGATATATGCGAGTAGCCTATATGTAGACACATGATGAAATCCAAATCAAACAAAGAGGTAGAATGAAAAAATATATATATTATCAGATATAACACTAAAAGTGATTTATAACAATTATATTATATTATATTATATTATTTGGGCTATTTAGAAACATGATCCAAATACAAAATTTGTTTTGTAGAAGTTAAATATCTTTTTCAAAACAAAAATATTAATACATATTGATTTTTTTTAAGAAATATACTCAACAAGTGGCCAAATTTAATATAATAATTTTTTTGGATCACATGAAATCCAAAACAAACAAATGATGTTGAAGAGGCATAATGAGATTAATATATTTTAAGATATATATATATATATATACATATATCAGATATAATTATACTACACTAATTATATTATATTATATTAGAAACATGATCTAAAGACTTCTGCCTAAATGTCTAAATTCGTTGAGTAGAAGTTGAATTTCTTTTTCAAAACAAAAATATGAATAAATATCTAAATTTTAATAAATATAATACAGAATTGGGTGGGGGAAAAGTGGCCAAATTTAATCTGAAGATTTGATATACATGAATAATTATAGACCTATGGAATCCAAAACAAACAAATGGTGTGGAAGAGGTATAATGAAACAAATTAGTAAAAATATAAGATATATATCAGATATAACACTAAAGAAAGCCATTTATAGCAATTATATTACATTATATTATATTATTTAGGCATTTAGAAACATGATCTAAAGACTTCTGCTTAAATTTGTTTTGTAGAAGTTGAATTTCTTTTTCAAAAACAAAATGTTAATAAATATTATTATTTTTAATAAATATAATACAGACGAAACTAATTGGACATGATATAAGGGGGGGGGGGGGGGGGCAGTTAACAAGTGGCCAGATTTAATCTGAAGATTTAATAATGACATACATGAATAAATACAGACTCATGATAAATAAATAAATATTTGGGTTATTTATAAACATGATCTAAAGACTTCTGCTTAAATGCTTAAAATGTTTGGGTTTTTTTTGTAGAAGTTGAATTTCTTTTTCATAACTAAAATATTAATGAATATATTCAATTTTTCATAAATATAATTCATTTTTCATAAATGAATTGGACAGGATATTGAGGGGGGAACAAACAGTCAACAAGTGGCCAGTATACACAGAAATACTATGGAATTTATTTATGGAACTTTTTTTGTACTTTTTTCTACAAAGCGTTTCTGTATTTTTGATGCCATTCTAAGATGTGAAAAACAGTAAAAAAGCACATGCATTTTTTTTTTTTTTTTTTTTTTTAAGTAATGTATAGTGGCTTCCTTCCCAACTAACAAAATTATGTTCTAAGACTGTTTTGCAAACGTTTCCATTTACATATGAAAACGCTATTTCTGAATGTTTAGGATGTGCAGACTTTTTTTTTTGCAAAAGTTAAGTGAAAAATTGTATCACTCTTCAAACGTTACGGAAACGTTACTTTTGAATGTTCTCTGAAGCTTCTGAAACAAGTAGTAGGCCTACCATTTGAAAAATGTCAGAAGAAGTTTCCATTAAAAACATTTTGGTGCTAATGCTAAAGTAACCAGTATCCGGAAACATCAATAGAAGAACGTTCATTCGGGTTAAAGACCGGGCAACCCTGGAAGAACGTCACTAGTAGTCTATAACGATTGTTCCTAAAATCGAGAGAACCTCGCAGCAAGTTTGTTCTTCTGAGACTTAGCTGGGTTACCGTAAAATTACCATAACAACAGTTTGATCAAATGAATCATCTCTCCCCGCAGCTGCCGACTCCTTCGACTACAAGTCCTTCTTCGCCAAGGTCGGCCTGTCAGCCAAGTCCGCCGACGATGTCAAGAAGGCTTTCTTCATCATTGACCAGGACAACAGTGGCTTCATTGAGGAGGAGGAGCTGAAGTGAGACTCTTAACACATCGTTTACATGAGACAAATGTCCAACGCAAGTCAGTTGTGGGCTTGACAGCAGGCCTGTGCTCTTTCCTCAGGCTGTTCCTGCAGAACTTCAAGGCTGGCGCCAGGGCGCTGACCGACAAAGAGACCAAGACCTTCCTTGCTGCTGGTGACAAAGACGGTGACGGCATGCTTGGAGTCGACGGTAAATGAAAAAATGTCAATTATAGATATAGAAGAGTTGAACTCACGTCGAGATAGGAAGCTTAAACCCCTGTGTGCTTTACATTAAAGGAACACTCCGACTTTTTGGGACTTTAGCCTATTCACCTTATCCCCCAGAGTTAGAAAAGTCCATACATACCTTTTTCATCTCCGTGCGTGCTGTAAGTCTGTTTGACGCACCCACCGCTAGCCTAGCTTAGCACAAAGACTGGATGTAAATGGTTGCAGCTAGCATACTAATCCAAATAAGTGACAAAATAGCGCAAACATGTTTCTATTTACATGTTGTGATTTGTATAGTCACAGAGTGTACAAAAAACAAAGTCACATGAGACACAGACATATTTTAACCGTATAAATACTGGGAACTATATTCTCTGAAGGCGAAGCACTGCTACTTGGGCGGAGTGATAACCGCAGCACCTGAGACGCGCCGTGGTGAGGAGCAGAGAGCGCGTCTCAGGTGCTGCGGTTATCACTACGCCCAAGTAGCAGTGCTTCGCCTTCAGAGAATATAGTTCCCAGTATCTGGTAGACTTATCTAACTCTGGGGGATAAGGTGAATAGGCTAAAGTTTCAAAAAGTCGGAGTGTTCCTTTAAAGTTCGGTGTAGCGGAGAAAGCTTGGTTTGCCAGCTATTTTCACTGGAAAGCAGCTAAAGCCTGCTCGAAAAGTCAGTAAATGTCGCTAGGTGACGTAACGCTCCAACTGTCGGCACTTTACATCCGTCCCCTCTCATACTGTATTTTAATGCGATATATAGCGAATATCCAATGAAGCTGTTCGCTTTTTCGAAAAAAGTCGCTAAAGGGGTGTAAAAAGTCGCTAAATTGGCAACACTGGGTCGGGCCAATCTGATCTCATTATTTTACAAGGTGGCGATCTCGAATGAATTCGTACGTACGGTTTGAATGGTACGATTTTTAAAAAGTAACTTATTTCTTCTAACTCCGCCCCTAAACTTAACCGTCACTGCGTTTAAACAGATGCTACATAATTAGCCACCAATTAAAGGGATAGTTCACCCAAAAATGAAATTCCTGTCATGTTGTTCCAAACCTGTGTGAGTTTCTCTCTTCTGTTGAACACAAAGGAAGATATTATAAGAATGTCGGTAACCAGAGAGTTTATTTCCATAGTAGGAAAAACAAATACTATGGGAGTCAATGGGTCCCCGCTTGAGTGGGAGTAAATGATGACAGAGTTTTGAGTTTTTGGGTGAACTATCCCTTTAAGCAAAACGTAAAATAGTTATGAATTGCTGTGAGATTGCAGCGGTCAGGCCAATAGTTCAGATTTCACATGTATACTGCATGGCCTCAACATGAATAAAAAACAATAAAAAAAAAATCAATCTAATTGTAAAAATATTTTACATTAATATGTACTTAGATATATATTTATATTCATATGCAAATTATAAATGCATGACGTTTAAGAGGTATATTGAAACACGAATGAATGAATTATTTGTTCTCAGATATAACAATAAATAGTCATTTTGCAAAGATAAATTTTTTTTAAAGTAAATGACTAATTGTATATATTTTAATATTAACTTAAATATAATTATTCAAATGCAAATGTTATTTTTTTTTCTATACATCTTCCCCGCATATACATTTACATTTTTCATAAAAAAAGTCGCAATAACATTTCCAAACAAGGATGCTATCAAGTTAAAAAGTTATAATGTAAATTCCTAATTGTAGATTTAATAAAAAATAATATTAATCATTATACGTTTTCCACACATAAATTTAAGAAAATAACATTTTAAACCCATTTTTACTGATGCTATCAAGTCAACATTTTTAAATATGTAAATTTCTAATTGTAGATATAAAAAATGTACATATATATTTTAATATATATATATTATATTTACTTCATATGCAAATAAAAAATATATATTCATGATTATACATTTTCTGCACATATAAATGTTTTATTTTTTATTTTTCTTTACAAAGACAATTTTGCAATAACAATTTCAACCCGTTCTCATGGATGCTACCGAAACTATCACAATCTGTTCTTGGAATTTCAACAAGATATATGAATATATATTTATATTCATATGCAAATTATAAATAAATGACGTTTAAGAGGTATATTGAAACAAATCAATTAATTATTCATGTTTAATGTTTAAGAGGTATATTGAAACAAATTAATTAATTATTAATTATAGCCAGTTAGATTATTTTGCCTAAAAAGAATTCACAACCAAACATCACAACAACACAAAAAGGCCTAATAATGTTAGTGTTCCAGCTATAGTTTAGGATGACGAGTGGCAGTGCCGTTTATCAACACCATAGCAGACCCTTGATGATATTTGGAAATGAGAATAATTCATACTTGCAGAATTGACTAATGGTAGTCTGATCTCTGTCTCATCTTTGTCTCATCTCACAGAGTTTGCTGCTCTTGTAAAGGCTTAAATTGTCGTCTGACCAAGACCCTTCCATATTCAAGGAACCAGAACTCACGACAGCTCACAACTTTCTCAGCTGAAACTTTTTTATATGATCTTATTTATGACTGACTTTGGACAGTTTACTCAGTTTCGAGTACGTGTCTGGATAAGGGTATTTGTATGCGTAAGTTGGATGTTTTATTTCAAGCCCATTGGCCTGTGCAAATGTACAATCTTGAATGCACTTCTGGGGAAGAGTGAAAAACAAGGAATAAACATAGTTTTGGTGTAACATGTCTTTGAAGCGAGCTTTTTTACGCATTCGCCGCTAATCGACGTTCCCGTTGTGTTGTCAGATGTCCTCCCGGGACAACTTCTTCATGATAATGCACTCATATGGTGCGTTCAAGTCATAGCCGGAAAGATCGTATTCGCGAGTTGAACTCGTATGAACGCCACCACAAAGTGGTAAATACAAGTGGGAAGCTCGGGACTTTCTTGTGGGAAGACCCGATGTATACAAATTGGGGACGTGTCAGTCAGTGAGAAACATGGCAGAATACAACAATATTTATAGGTATTATAGCAGTGACATTGTCATGCTTTTCTTATTTACAACCAAATAAGCTAATGCTGCCTTCACATGCTATTGGAATTATTGCAAATACGAGTTTCATTGTTAAAAATTTGACATGAACTCAAGATATATTTACCACTGGATAGCTCTGGGATCATTTTTGATAGCGTAGTGAATGTTTATGGTTGTCAATGAATGGGACGCTAAATATCATCAGATTTTCCCAATTAATCGGCATGAATAAACCCGGTGTCCTCCATGATTCGTGTTATTTACGACAACAAAGCAATTGAATGCGACAAGTAATAACTTCAGAAGTGGGAATTTGGAAATTTCCAATAGCATCTGATCCGGCCCACATCTGGCACGCGTGGAATCCACATGTACCAGACGTGGCCCGGATCTGGGCCGACACTATGTTGATGTCTGGGTGGCTAAACACGACTTCCCAACTCGTACATACGAACTTCCCAGGAGGACTTGAACGCACCAATAGCCATGGATGTCCTGCAGGATGCTCTTGGCACAAGGCTGGGCGAGGGAAGGCCCGGAGATTTGCTGAGATGCACTGGAAGGGATTTGCAGAGGATAGTTTTCGCATGCCCAATTAGAGTCCATGGCAGCGTCCCGAATGCTCAGAATAGCTCATCGAACACTCAGCCAAGCTCAGTCGTCCAAATCCCATTAAACGCCCCCCAACGGGCACGATTTCATCAGAGCAACTGGTAATGCTCGTGTAATAATGTTCTCCTAACCACAATGGTGATCAAATCGTTGACGTATTAGAACTTTAGATCGGGGTTCCTCAAATCTGGTCCCTGCAGAGTTTAGTTCAAACCCTAATCAAACACACAGAGAGCTATTCAAAGTCTTCAGAGTAACTAGACAATTGCAGAAAGGTGATTTCGATCATGGTTTGAGCTAAACTCTGCAGGACAGAGGCTCTCTGGGACCGAGTTTAGACACCCCAGCTATAGAGAATTTAGAAGATTACATCGTGTCTACACCGGACAAAAACAATGCGACAAAAGCAAGTAGAACCCATATTAATCATCGGCGTTGTGACGCGACGAATCACGATAAATTCCAGACGATGGTGTTTCGTTCTATTTCTGACGTAGGCTACTTCAAGCGCTCGCGCTACTTCTCACACGAGGAACGAGCTCGCGCTACTTCTCTGCCTACGTCAGAAATGGAACGACGGTGTAAACACGGCGTTAGCCTTAAGTTCTAATGTAAAACGAAATTCAGTTATTACAGTTCAGCTTTCGACGGTGTAGAACAAGCAGAAGGGTTTCTGACCTGTGAAAGAGAGCCATCATCAGCCAGGATGAGCACTGCTGCTCTCTGCTGTTTGAACGCTGTATGCAACTGTCAGGGGCGAATTAATAGTAACACGCTTCATACTGTACAGTGTGTAGACCTACATACACTAAGAAGAACAGGCAAAGCTGTAATAAGTTTAATGGGGGAAAGATGTAGCCATAAATAAAAGAAAGATCACTTTTTTAAGCAGTTTTTCTACCTCAGAATTTCTCATTCAAATCAATGTGTTACTTGCAATTTCTTTGAAAGTAATTGTGAAATTTGCTTGCAATTTCTGAGTGAAAATTGTCTACACTAAATTAGTTTCCTCAGTGTATAAACTATATATTATAGTAAATTCAAGTTTGCCATATGTCAAATGGAGAAAAAGTAAGTCAAGGTAACATAACGGACTAGTAAATCCTGGAGTTAACCAAAACTAAAATATTACATTTTCTTTTTGGTCTGTTTGCGTACAGAAGAAAACCAGGACAAATTCAGACAACGTGTTTAATGTGGCAAAATCCAACACAAGCAACATATGCACACACAAACAACAACATGCAAAATTATCACTAAACGAACCACTTTACACGAAATACAAGCAAAATCAACCGCAGAGTCCATACCCTGAACACAAACAGAAATGTCCCTCTGAAAAGCGTCCCGCAAGCTTCCCTTCATATACTCTTTCCAAACCCCATGAGCGAGTGTCCATAGGAATATGTCAATGCACTATCAGCAGCGTGTATTATTAGCATGCAAGTATATGATGGACTTTTTTTTCAAACGCACCTTTTAAGCATCTTCACTTTTGAGGATAAATATAGTACGGCGTGTCTGGTGGGCGCATGTCGAGCCGCCCCCCTCGGCCAGCGGGTGTCTATTACATTATGATTCCTATTTGGAGTGGCTGAAGGTATATAAGGGGGAGATCAGGGGCCCGGAGACCACTGCAGTTCACAGCTCGAGTCTTCTGAAACTACCTTCAGCACCAAAAGACAAAAGAGGTGAGTTTGCAGTTTATCTACGGAGAGAGAAAAAAAAGGACTGGTTCTTCCAGATTTGTTTTCGGAGCAGAAACGGAAAAGTTTGCATCCTAAATTTTCTCATCATCTCAATCGGCTGTGGGATTGTTTGCAATGCTGGCTTATTTTAAGAGGACCTCAAGGACCCTTTGGGATTTAACATCCTCGTAACTCAAAGCCACGTTTCCCTTTTCGCTGGATTTGCATGGGTTGAAAATGAAATCATGGCTTGAAATGTTATACATGTTCAGATATGAAGTTATATTATATTGAGTAATCTGTCAAATGTGAGGCAAACTGACTGGACTAAACACACCCGAGCTTTCGGGCAGCTGTGTGACGACACGCGTTTCATGTTTTAATGTTGTTTTATGTATCATTCAGCTAAAGATGGCATTCGGCCTGAAGGAAGCTGACATCGCTGCAGCACTGGAGGCATGCAAGGGTGAGACAGCGTGAGCCGCCAGATCTTCGACACATTAAACGCGGGTATTTATTGACCTCTTTCCCATATTTCTCACACAGCTGCTGACTCCTTCAACCACAAGGCTTTCTTCGCCAAGGTCGGCATGTCAGCCAAGTCCGCCGATGATGTCAAGAAGGCTTTTGAAATCATCGACCAGGACAAGAGTGGCTTCATTGAGGAGGAGGAACTCAAGTAAGAGCAGCTTTGAGCTCATAAAGAAATACTTGCATCTTGAATGTACTGATAAACTGAACCGTGTGCTGGCAGACTGTTCCTGCAGAACTTCAAGGCTGGTGCCAGGGCACTGACTGACGGAGAGACCAAGATTTTCCTAAAGGCTGGAGACGCTGACGGTGACGGCAAGATCGGGATTGATGGTCAGTCACCTTTAAGATTAAGCCGGCTTTACACTTTCCACACGGTCTTGGAACCTCTAGTACAATCCCAATGTGCTTCAAAGTGCTCTGCGAATATCAAAATGCATAATATTTGATTGAAAACCACGACTGAACGTTTTAACATGCTTGTTTGTCTCTTTCCGACAGAGTTCGCTGCCTTGGTTAAGGCATAAAATTGCCTCTGACCAACAACACCTTTAGCTCTGAAGGAACAACTTTGCCCAAGACCTCCCATTTTCATCCTACTATAAATAATTTTTATACTCATGATGCTTATGAGAAGTTTCCTCCCATGCAGCACACTGTCAAAACGATGACCGTTGAATGTAGCGGTTGTGTCTCCTGTCTTAAATATGAATTTTGCTTACTGTAAAATCTGATGCACTTTTACGGGAACGGACGACAAGAAAAGAATAAATATTCTTTTACAATATAGCCTAGACTTCTTTTCATTTCTTGATGCAAATCTGCTTTTCACTCTAGATAGCTGTATGGAGAAAGTTTATATTAATCACATTTCCATGAAATACAATGAAAAATACATATATTTGCTAGGTTTATCTATGGGATTACTGCCATACACTATGATTTTATATATTATTATTATTATTATCAATGGCTTGTTTATTATATTTCCGGTTTGTTTGGTTGATCACATGCATTTTTATTGCAGACTTGTACTTAAGAAACTATTACAAAGGTGATAATTATTCACTAACAAGCCAATGTTTACCTGTTCAAATAAATCAACAATAAATTAACAAAATTGTATGATCAATAAGTTATGACAACATATGTATTACATTGCTTTAACTCATCAAAATAAGTTAAGCAACATTTTTAGAAGTTATACAAGATTCAACTGTGAGTTGAAATGACTTAAACATCCAAGTTGTTTGCAAATTTAAGGCAGCATTTTCTTTACAGTGATGTTTTGGGTTAAATGGTCCACTAGATGGCATTACTTTACAATGTGTTAATGAGTAGGAAAAGCATCTCAAACTCCTTTGAACGTTCACACACCAGACACAATGAATAGCTTATTGTAAACATTATATTGCACACATGTTTACTTACTTTTTAAAAAATGTATAAGTAGCTAATTATTCTTTTTTGTTGTTGTTTATACACTGACTGTCAGAAAAAAAATTGCGGGTTGATACCCAGGGGTTAAAGGTTTGACATTGCATGAATTAAATATGACTGAAATGCTTGTATTGAAATATTTTAAAGTCCCACCTGTAGTCAATCATTTTAATACAATTCCCCTTTGATCACTAAAATTACATATTGAAACGTTTTTTCCTTGAAAAAAAACGTCTTAATGCCTTAAAATAGCTGGAATGTAACTCGACACCCTTGCCTCATTTAGTATGTACGCGGTTCTATGAATATGCAAATGAGCCCCGCCTCCACTCACTCGCCCCAGCTCAGAGATCCACTGGTTGACGATCACTCGTTGATCTGATTGGTTACAAGGTAGTTTGTGACGTCAGAAACACCAGCGATTTCAAACCGTGTTTTTGAGACTGTCTTTGGTTCACTGCAGTTTTAAGGAGAAAATACTCAGCAATGCTGTCGACTTATTACTTTGCACATGGTGTGTCTTAAACTTTAAAGCATATCAAAAACACCACATAGACACATAAACAATATTAAAAACTTGATTTTAACCACAGGGATAAAACTGTTCTAGATGTTAAGCTTTGCAAAGCAGGGCCACTGGTGCACTTGAGCTGCGTTTATGATCACTAAACGATATTGGTTTTCAATTTGCAGTGACTCTAAAATATGTATTTTAGATGTGGGAATGGCATATTTTGAGTTTTTATAGTTGGGCTACTTTTGATTGGCCATTGGGCTAGTTTTGTTACGCAGACCTGGCAATCCTGATGTACAATATTTATGTAAAAAGCTAGTGGTTTCGTCTTAATAGTAGTGCATATATTACTTCTCTAAGTTACAGTTCCAAAAAAAGCATAATGTTGATTTAGACAGTTTAAATAATTATCACCCCACATCAAACTTTCCATTTCTGGCAAAAAAAAAAATGTATAACGCATTGTGGCTTTGTAGCTGCACAATCACCTTACTTTTAATTTACATTTACATTTTATACATTTGGCAGACTCTTTTATCAAGCGACTTGCATTGCATTTCAAGGTACACATTTACATTCTTATCAGTTCTTGCTTTCCCAGGGAATCGAACCCATGACCTTGGCGTTGCAAGCTACAGGAAAGCTACAATGATCATAATGATATTTTCGAGCACCTTCAGTCTGGTTTTTGACAACTTTATAGTACAGAGAGAGACAGCTCTGGTCACAGCTCAGCTATTAACCAATGATCTGTTAATAGCTTCAGATTCTGGTTCGTTCTCCATCCTTACCCTTCTTGATCTTTTAATACTGTCAACCACTCAACCGACATGAAACTGTCTTTGGTGTTTCTGAGACTGTTTTAACCTGGGTTAGATCTTATCTCTCTGATCGCCGCAAGTTTGTTTTAATGGCTTCAGGTCTGAGATTGGCTCTGTCCCTACTGGTGTCCCACAGGGTTCGATTTTAGGCCCCTGTATAAGTCCGTCTAATTTGATCCAATGGCGGCATTCAAATTAGCGGTGAAGGTCTCACGCAGTGTTCCGTCTCTTCCCATCATGGCAAAGGGATTTTTAATTAAATGCAATACATTTTATCTTATGTATTAACTTGTTTCATCTGACTCCATAAAATGAAAAAGTTTTTCAATGATATCTGTGCATCATTAAATATACGTTAATGTTTGACTATTCCTTTTAACTCCAATGGAAATGAAGTCAAAGTCTGTTAGAATAATCAAATATAACAATTTATTATGTCAGGTAAAAGTATTATGCCAATTTCATAATCAGTTCAAAGATCATCAATACAAAACATCAAATGCTTTAAGAGAAATAGGTGCAAACAAAACATTTAAGAACTACATGAGCTAACCTCACGGGCTGATCTGAGATACAGAAAGAGCCCTGAGCTCTCGTTGCATTTTCCTTATATAGCCAGACCTTATTTGATATGTAAAACTAGAGTTTAGTGGAAATTTACTGTATTCCCCCACCATTACTGGGGGTGGAAGTTTGGATTTACACCTTGGGGAGTGCCTAGAGACCACATTCATCAAAATGTGGATGTTTCTTTTCTCTCACATTGCATTTATGAGATAAAAACATGGACGACCCAAAACTTTTTGTGTCTTAGTGATAATGCTTATTGGCTCTCCTCATCAGGAGGTTTGTCTTTTGACCCACACTTGCAATATACTGTTAACAATAACTTTTTCGCCCTATGGCTTGTCAATATTTTATTTTGTTCCCGCATTGACTACTGTGATGCACTTCTTGTTGGCGTTCCTAAAACCACACTTAACAAATTGCAATGTGTGCAAAATTAGTATAGGCATATTTTTTTTTTATTAGCTTTTTCTTTATGGTTTTAATTATTTTGTATTCCTGTCTGTTCTTAAGCTTTGTATTGTTATGTCTGTTTTATTGTGTAAAGTGCCTTGGGAACCCGCTTTAAAGGTGTTTTATAAAATAAAGTTTATATTATTATTATGTTACTATATGCACCTTTTAGAGGTAGATACGGTACAAAAGATGTCCCTTAAATGCTGCTGTTGTACCACTAAATAAAGGTACACAATTTTGCTTTTTTTTTTTTTTTTTTGAGAGAGAGAGTAGAGGCTAAAAAGTGGCACGATATGCTAGTTAGCCGCTAGTTAGCCTCTAGTCAGAGTCAGAGGCTAACTAGCATATCGTACCACTTAAAGAAGTACTTAATCCCAGCGGAGTGTTGCCAAAACAGACACCTTAGTAGAGGTCAGTAAGCGTAGTGTAGCTTAATGCCTGCAGAGAATATAAGCAAACGTAAATGAATAAATAAAAGGATTGCTTAGTAACCGTATAGGATATGAGGTATCATCATGGCCCATGACATCAGTGTTTCAGGGTAAGCGGCACCTCTGTATCCGGTGTCCTTGTCAGCTCCAGGGTCTTGGGTTTCTCCGTGCGGCATCACGCCGGGTTATCCCACGCATGGACTGTCCCAAAGCTTGTCACAGCAAACACCTCCACCTAATGCATTTAAATGGGCCATGTGCGCCCTGCAACTCAATAGGCAGACAAGCATGAAGTAACGCAGTCTCTTGTGATGATGCGCTCAAACATGACGGTCAATGTAAATGCTTATAGATGCTGACACTAGCAGATGTGCTGAGAGCAAATGGACTTATTTGCTATAGTAGTAATAATAATTTTAATAATAATAGATGCATTAAAATTGTTCAATAAAAACAAATTTAAACTTGCCATATATAATTCATACTTTTATTTGGCAAGGATGTGTGCCCAACCCTGCTCCTGCCGATCGACTGTCCTGTACAGTTCATCTCCAACCCTAATCAAACACACCTGAAGCAACCAATTAAGATCTTCAGGCTCACTTGAAAATTAAAGGCAGGTGTGTTTAATAAGGGTGTTGGAGATAAACAGTGCAGGACTGGGCACCCCTGCATTGATCAAAAATGACAGCATTTACCTGTTCAAACAAACATAAATACCATTCAAAACTTTCAGTCAGATTTTTTAATGTTTTTTAAAGTATCTTATGCTTAACAAGGCTGTATTTATTTGATCAAAAATAGAGTCAAATAATATTATTTTGTGAAATATTGTTACAATATATGTTTTCTATTTGAATACATTTTATAATGTAATTTTTACTCTAGTAAAGCAGCATTACTCTAGTCTTCAGTGTCACATGATCCTTCAGAAACCATTATAATATGATGATTTGATGTTCAAGAAACATTTCTTATCATTCTTATACATTTTTAACAGTTTATGCAGCTTAATGTCTCTGTGGAAACCATGATCTTTTTTTGTCAGGACTCTTTTTGATGAACAGAAAGTGCAAAAGAACATCATTTATTTGAAACAGACATATTTCGTAACATTATAAATGTCTTTACTGTCACCTTTGATCTATTAAATAAATGCATCCTTCCTGAATAAAAGTATTACTTTCTTTAAAAAAAAAAAAAAATCTTTCTGACCCCAAAATTTCTACTTAAAGCTATAATGCACATGATTCAACTGCACAATCTGTCATTGAAACAAATTAAACCAATACATTTTATGTTCATGACCATTAAATCATGAGATAACTAGGAAAGTCGATACTAATAATGACCACTGTATCTGTTACACGCGTATGAAGGATGCGCTGTCTGTAACTCCATCGCTCCGATGGAAACAGTACCTCGATTTAATTGAAACATGCGGGTTTGGTGACAAAAAGTTAAGCGAGCAGTGTCTTTCCTTTTTCTTTTCCTGCACTTGAGGACATATTGCACCCTCTTACATAATATATGCGTCTAGCAGGTGCGTTTTAAACATTGATTACAGTGTTCTGCTGGGCGCTGGTCAAAAGGTGACCTTGAATCCCTGAATCAGCAGAGGAAAAATGACAGCTCGCTGTTTGTCTGCCTATGGAGGGTGAAATGAGAAGGATAAACTCTCTCTCTCTGTGTGTGTGTCCACAGCTATACCTATGAATTAGTTTTGCATCTGGTGAGCAGTGGATTATATGCTCCCATCTGTTCAGAAAGACAATATGGAGCAGATTATGGCCAAAAAAAAAAAAAAAAAATCCATTGCAGATTATGGGATTTATAAATTAATAGACATCTGGAAAGTGATAAATTAAAGCTAACATCAAAGAAAGATGGCTTTCGAGCATCCCCGGAATTTGTCCCCCTCCCCACAGCAATGGAATATAAAAGTGTTTATGTAATATTATAATGAGGAATTCGGAATGACCTCATGTAAAGCAGCGGGGAACGAGGGAGCTGACCAACCTGAGAGGAGGATCGGATGTGCATGACAGGGGTGAACGAGTGTGATGCCTGTATTATGATATAGGATGGGAGGGACGTGATGAGCAGGTAGACAGCAAAGCATTTATTACTTAATTTGCCTTTTACAAGGGCGTCACACAGATGTCTAAGGGCTGGCCCACACACACACACAGTCAAACAGATATAAATAGTACAGGTTAATTAGTTAGGTAAGTAATTTGAGCTAGGGCCTGGCAGTTCGAATTTGATCCACAGACTGGTAACTTAAGAATTAGCCATTGTCACTGCATTCAGACCTATATAAATCGCACCTGGACCGACCCGCAGTCACCACTCAGCCTTACTTCTGTTGAATCACCTGCCAGGAGAACTTCACCGAGGTAAGAGTCCCAGCTTTACCACGCCGAGCTCTTTTTTTGTGGGGCGGCATATCGTTCGCTGCTTCAGCTGGAAATTATATTTCACCTGCGTGAGTGTGCAAGGTTTATATTAAAACAGCATGCATTTAGGCTACAGTTTTTATTTTATTTTTTAAAGAAAATTGCATTAATGAAGTGCATTCAAATGCATGCATTTACTCTTTTCTTTTTATTGGATTTATATGTGTATTAATAATAATTGCATTGAAAATGCATGCATATGGGGGTTTTATTTGATTGCATTAGAACATATTTAAGGGGGGGAAAAGGAGCACGTAAAATGCTTTGCTAAGCTTGTGTCATCCTGTATCTTTAGTCGATTATTTATTTATTTTGATGGAAAGCATATAGCTCAACAACGTTTCAGGCTGACCATCTTTCTCGTTTTAATCTAGGCGAGACTTATTTGAATCTAGTCCAGGCTGATTTGTGTATTCAAAGGTTTTTGTACCACTGTAAAAAAGTGTTCAGTTCACTTACTTAAAAGAAACGAGTAATGCGCAATTGAAAAAATTAAGTAATGTGAACTTGACAACTTAATTTTTTTGATTGAGCATTAAGTTTATTGTCTTAATAATTTGAAAGCTTTTTTTTTAAGTAGCCTAAGTGAACACTTTTTACAGTGTGGAGAGATATGAAAATGAGTGAATTATTTAAAACTGTTCTTCTTCTTCTTCTTCTTCTTCAGGACCATGTCACTGTCATCTGTTCTTTCCGCTGATGCCATCGACAGTGCGCTCAAGGACTGTCAAGGTAGGATCCGCCGTCTCTCCTGTCTCAGCATGTTTGTGTCTCATCCGCACATTAGAAATTGAACCTGTATGCATTCATTTCTGAAGTCTTTACTTCATTTATACCTCCAGCAATGTTTTTGATCTTAGCGCGAATCCATTTCACCCCAGTCCAATTCTGCTGCGCCTTACCATAAATGCCAGTGTCAGGTTTCACGTGTGTTTTAATCGGTTATTCCGTTGTTGCTTTTCCAGCTCCAGACTCATTCACCCCCAAAAAGTTCTTCCAGCTGTGCGGTCTGACAAAGAAAAGCCCTCAGGAAGTGAAGAATGTCTTTAACATCTTGGACAACGACGCCAGTGGATTCATCGAGGAGGAGGAACTCAAGTACACGAGTTTTACACGCATTTAAAGCCACGTTGATTCTTTCAACATGAAAGAACTTTTAGGATGTTTAACTTAATAATGTGCAGAATCAACCCTAACAACAGACTTTAGCCTGTCCTGGGCTTTCCAAGCACATAAGGGATTACGTTGCCCGAGGACAGTCTGTTTTTATGCATTCAGCCTTTGAATTAAGCTAGACACTTTATCCTCCAGCTGCTTTTTTGCACCCTGTCTCTAGCTACCAATATTTAGAGTATTGCCTCCCGAGACAGCGGGATTATCTGATGTGGGACATGAGCCGACTCTCTTTTTTTTTTTCCCCTCCAGGTTTTTCTTGCAGCGGTTCTCAGCTGGTGCTCGTGTGCTGACCGATAAGGAGACCAAGGCTTTCCTAGCAGCAGCCGACGATGACAGCGATGGCAAGATCGGAGTAGATGGTGATTATGGCTTTTATTTCCATCTTTCGCAATTAACTGAATAAATAGCAAGTCAGTTTTCATTTGTTTGCTATTCTTCTGACATGATTTGAATAGCTGTCACCTCACATCTATGTAAAGTTAG